>JAFIDM010000001.1:42759228-42811425 GCA_023159025.1 Thereuonema tuberculata
ATTTTTTTTTCCCCCCATTTCCGAATTTTTGATTACAACAATCCTTTTTCTTCAGATTCGATTCTTGGATATGGCGGAGGATTTTTTTTTTTCCAATGATTTTTCTCCTCCAGACGGCTCCTAGATTTACCCAACCCTCATTCAATTTGCCAATTCTTTCCTCGGAGTTAAAAGTGAGAGAGCTTTTAGATTTAGCTTCCTACTCTGCTGGTAATTGCAGTTATGCTGCGTAGCCCCGGATAATGAAGAGGACATGGCCTAACAAACTTATTACTTATATCTATTTTATTTTTAATATTATAACTTTCTTAGATTAGATAACAAATGGCTTTAAAAGTGCCATTAAAAGTGCTTTAAAAGTATGAATGTATATATACACACACAGTAGAGCCCCGATTATCCGTAAGTAATTTTTTAGTTAGGAACCTAAAAAAAAAAAAAAAAAAAAAAAAAAAAATAAAAAAAAAAATAATCCAAGCCAACAACAGGAAAAAGACAATAGGCCCTACAGTGCGAAGGTCGAAAATTATTGACAGGTTTATTGTACATCGTAATCCTATAGGCCTTCTCGGAATTTGTGGATGAGTGGCAGGCTCTTGCTGTGCAGAAAGGTTTCTGCTGTACTGTATATACTTTTAAAATTTTGCATATTATGTTTTTTGTATAATAAAACGTAGTTTTTATGCTGAAATATTTTTTTTCGTGTTTACACCTCATTTTTAGTCTTTTTTTGGGTTATCCGCGGTTTTTACTATCCGCGGTATCCTTGCCACCCAATTCCGCGGATAATCGGGGCTCTACTGTATGTATATGCGTATCAAATCACAGTAAAGTCTTTATCACCGGTTGATGCAAAAATATGTTCGAGTTTTAATTTCAGTATTAGTCACTGAACATTGAACAGAGTTCAATTGTTTGCACGCGCATTCAATCACGCAATGAACGTAACATTTATCAATTGTTTACCAGCCTATTATTAGTGTCAAATTGTTTCAAAGCTTTATCGTAATTTCACTATATGCAATTGAAGATCACTACAATCTCAAAAGTGAAGTTCGCGAGGGTGAGTACTTTGTACGTCAGATCTTTGATCATCAATGATTTCTTCCGGCATACAGCACATTTACACACAAAAATATGGACAATCTAAAAAGTTGCAGATATTGTTGAGCCTAAAAACAGCGCTTGATCAAGAAGAGATCTGTATCGTCACTTTCTACTTCGATCAGGTGGTCAACATAAATATTTATCTTCTATATTTCTTTTATCTTTTGGAGCGTTATCGTTACTCAATTCCATAATCTGGATTACCCCCGGTTTATTTTTTCAATCGGCCAGCCAATCCTTGTGTGAATTGGTTGTCAAACTCGATGTATTTCAATTAGCAAAACGTGTCTTCGCAGGATCTGGAACAGTTGCAAATGTCGCAAAATTGTCGTAGGATCTGGATGCGACAAATTTATGAGGAAAATAGAAATTTCGCATTTAAAATCAAAGGCATAATACATATATTTCGTACATTAAAGTTTACTGAAATTAATATTGAGATATTTTTCAGAAATGATTTCGCTAACTTCCGGCAATTTTAATGGTTCAAAGCGAATTTTAAATCGCATTTAAATCGGATTTTTCATGGAGTATTCTGGAAACACCTTTACAAAATAAAGTTGTAAATATGTTTCATTTACTCCGTCCATCCTAGTTCGAAGGCGTTTGACAGAGTGGCTCGTGGTATTCGCACCCATTTTTTTTTCTCTAAGTAGAGGCTCATCTCACAGGTGCTTCCGAAAGGAAGACGCATGTGGGGGTGGCAGTGATGCATCAGTGAACACTAAAATCAGTTCATTACGGAGGCTAATTTGCTAGATTAAAATGGTTTCTTTTGGAAGAGCACAGGAGGTGGGTGAATTGAGGGGGCGGAGACCAAGAAGAAGGGACGGGCAAAAAAAAAAAAAAAAAGAATGGGATGAGGGGGTAGAAAAATACGTAGAAGACATCTCAAAAACTAGGGCAGAACTAGAAGCAAACTGGGGAGCAACAGCGACCTTCCTTCCTCAAAAGGTTTTCGGTCAAATTACCCAATTGTCACTCCGACCTGGGTTTGATTCGTGGGCGTACGTGGAAAGGACTGAAAAAGTTTTTTTCTTCTTCTTTGGTTGGATGGTTGACTAACTCGTTTCGCGAAGGTTTTTATTTTTAGGTGAAGGAAGGTTGGGATGATTTTAACCCACCCCCATGAAATTAAATTATTTACGCTATTGGTTTTAATGATATATGATTTTAACTATGAAAAACCTATATAAATAAATGCATGCATTACTTAGAGAAACTCAAAAACTTTAGCAACTGAATCATAAAAATAAAAAAAAATTCTTCGGCAGACATTGAGCAATTAATAAATGACATTAGATTAGGGTTTATTCCCATAAGAAAATATCATTAAATTAAGACATTATCATTAATTTACAACAGTAAATGGAATCTTTTAGGCACGAAATTTTCTTAGCTGAGTAGATGGCTTTCAATTTTTTCATCAATTGTCAATTTACTCAAAACTGAACAAAAAAATGGCACATTTAAACTTTACTGTTAGTAGCATTAAGCTACTAACGAAAGTTTAATCTTCCTTAGTTAAGTAGTTTTTGAGTTACCCAATCGCAAGATTTTGAGTTATCAATCGCAAGAATAAGGACTTAGTATAGCAATATTATACTTAAAAGATAATTAATAATAATTTTTATTATTATTTAATTCGTTTTTGTGTTGTTGTTTTCTTCCCTCCATCTCTTCTTTGGATGTTAATGGGCATTTAGAAATGTTCGGTCAAGACCGTAAGGCCTGGTCTACACGAGCGCTGCTAGCGTTTTTACAGAACCGAGCGAAACTCCATGAATTTCAATGGAAAGTGAGAGATACCTTATGATAAACGAGCATTTTCGACACTGAGTAGATAGGCATTAGAAACGCTAGGTCGGTCTACAATGGGATACTGCTGAGCGCTAGCAACCAACTCTGCTTTGAAAACGCTCATACAGACAGGGCCTAACATCTTTGATCGCCTAAGCTTGGATGTAAACGAAACAAAAATGATAAAAAAATGCATTAAAAGCACACACCCTTTCATTTCTCCCCCTCGCCCCCACTTTTTTCTTTCCTTTTATTTTAAAACACCTTACAAAAACACACAAACGGAATTGCCTTAAGTCTTTCTCATCCTGCGCTCGTGTTTTTTAGACATCACTGTGATGGTAATGCCATAAGAATTGGAAAGTGGTAAGGGCATCAAAGCCAGGAGTTTTTGTCGTTCTCTGAGTCAGAGGAAGTTTTGGCAAATGGGGGCAGGTGCTGCCCTTCCAATGGGGCTACCACGAAGAATAGCCTAATTCACAATGACGCCGGTAGGAGGCGGACAGCTGCGTACTGCCAATGACACCTGCATTGGATAATGCCAATTCGCCTGTAGATCTGAGTACGCATTGGTTCCCCCCCCTTCAACTTATCGTGACTCTGAATACGTAGAAAATAATTTACTAAACTGAATTCGTTAGTCAAGAAGAATGGTTTTAGATTGGCAGATTATCGTATTAATCCTCCTTCTCTGAGAACCAATAGCCAATCACACAATAATACAAGACAAATGATGGATGTTGCAAGATTACATTCAAATTTGTTTATGCAAGAATAAATTCGGTCTATAGCTTCGGTTCCATTCTGGTAAATAGATTAAGCCTAACTAGTTAAAAAAAATCTACCCTCTTTCAATTTTATCTTTAAATTTACAAACGCAGAAGGACCATTAATCAAGTGCAATTCAAATTTTAATTAGGTATGTGATGGGCGAGGTTTTTATTTTCATATTTAAGTCCGTTGCCAATAAGAAATTTAATTAAAATTCAATTGCTACCGAACTAAATTGTTATTACCAACTACCAGGAATTCCTTCGTGTAGCAGCACCGGGTTTTAGGTCTCGGTTTCAATAAGTTCACGCCTTTTCCCAACTTGTTTTCAAGAACAAGTTTAGGTCAAAAGCGTTGTAATTTCATAGTCGATCTACTGGAAAGATCTAGATCTAATCATTCAATGCCATCTTTTAAATACTTCAGATGCTTAACGGTAGACTAATAAATTTACTGAAGCATTGTAGCTAAGTTTTTTGCTGATTCAGGGTGTCTACAAAATCTGAATAAAAAAATTCCCTGATTTTTCCCTGATTTCATGAACAATTTCTTTTAAAATTCCCTGATAATTCCCTGATTTGTTCAACCAAAAAAAACAAAAACAAAAACAAAAAAAAAACCGATCTGTTCAACCAAAAAAAAAAAAACCGATCTGCTCAACCAAAAAATTCCCTGATTTTAAGTAATAATTGCAAAATTCCCTGATAATTCCCTGATTTTTTCCAGAATAACAAAATTCCCTGATAATTCCCTGATTTCCCTGATTCTGTAGACACCCTGTGATTATTCTGAAAAAATTAATAACTAAAAAGTTTTATTTTATATTAAACTTTTGTTTGAAAGTAATTCTCAAGTGTCGAACAATGACATTATTGTTACGAGACACTGACAACAACGTCGAGTTGGATATTGCTTTGTTTTGTTTTTAGCGGTCCCTAGGTTACAGCTTGCCTATAAAACAAATGGGACCGTTCTTGCTTTTATGCTTGCTGGATGTCACACTCTGTAGTGGCCAAACGGTTAGAGATATTAGAATGAAACTTTCACCATTGTGTTCAGCATCAAAAAGTAGGTCACCAAGTCCAAAAAATCAGACCTGTAGGACCACTCCCTGACCGTAAGTTAGGAGGGTCAAAATTGGTCGCTTCCGATAAAATTTTGTTTATAAAATTGTTAATATTATAGGGCAGCTTTGCTTTTCACACTGTCTAAAAGCATTAATTGTCTTGTTTATCTTCCTGCTGATGAACACACAATTTATCAACTAATATAATTTGCTAATTTCGTCTGTCTGTCTGTAACTCGGTATAATTAAGCTATTAAGATAGATCCAACGTTCTCAATGGTACCATTGAATCAAGGGTACTCAAATTGGATGAAATATTAGTTCATTTTGTCATTCCATATTGTTTCCATGAAATTTTAACTGAAATTCTAACAAAACATACGTTCAAAACCAAATAATTTTGCTACCACTGCACCGATTTTAATGAAATTTGATATACTTACTCAGTTTTTTACGCTGATTTTGAAACTCAAAACCATTTTTGCCGTAAACAAGTTAGCGCAGTATTTAGATTATACAAAGGTGAGTTTTAAATGCCTTTCGGCGTTATGAGTCAAAAATAATAATTATTCTTTAAATAAATTAAACTTTAGATATGGTTGGTATTTCGTTTTTCTTTTTGGGTGGAAAAATGATCCTTTAGATTAAACTCTCAGAACCTATATTACAGGTGTACAGGTAAGAAGTACACCTAAATAGGTCTGATAAACATTAAAAAAAAAAAAAAAAAAAAATCAAATCAAATCATCAATCGAATCAAATATGTATATATATATAAATTGGCTAAGTTCGTCTGTCTGTCTGTCTGTCTGTAACTCGATATAATTAAGCTATTAAGATAGATCCAACGGTTCTCAATGGTACCATTGAATCAAAAGTTCTCAAATTGGATGAAAATATTAGTTCATTGTGTCATTCCATGTTGTTTCCATGAAATTTTATTCTTGGGAACTGACCTCGACAACTGAAATTCTAACAAAACATACGTTCAAAACCAAATAATTTCGTTACCACTGCATCCATTTCAATGAAATTTGGCCTACTTACTCAGTTGTTTACACTGATTTCGAAACTCAAAACCATTTTTGCCGTAGAAGTTTCGTTCACAAGTTAGCACAGTATTTAGATTACATTTACTTTATATTTGATAGTTGATAATAAAATGATTTTTGAGATTTTTTTATGCCTGTCGTCCAACAGGCTTTGCTGCTAGTATCTATACGATTTTGATAATTCTAAAGAAATTTATCTGTAACTAAAGACACCACTGACCTAATAATAATAATAATAATAATAATAAACAGGGGCGTGTATAGTTTTATTTCGGGACAGGGATTGGGAACAGGGACAGGCATGTTAGGAAACTGACCAGGAAGAACCAAAAATAAATAAATAAATAATAAACAATTCTTTTGAGGCACCACTGCGCTTCCGACGATTAATAATATTCTTTATTTATTTACAAAGAGAAGAAAATTTTGAGATGTGTAGCCTCCCACTATATACTCCCATGAATAATAATAAAGATTTGTAGCTTGCAAGGTTAATACTTACAAGTATATCCTGCCAAGACGATTTGAACTTTTCAAGACAATATCAATCTATAGGATTACGACATAATCCTAGCCATTGTGAAGATACGGCTTTAATTAATCCATGTTCTCTATATCGGCCAGGGACCCATATTTTTTTTTTTCCTCCCGACGCGAGAGGAAGTTGTTAGAAAAGAGACAAAAGCTAGTTGGATGACGGTTGGGGGATTTGGAGACTGCCGTCTTTTGATCGCTCCCTGATGTCCACATTCCGATTTACAATAGACTCTTCCTCGTCGTGTGTGTTACGTGTACATTTCTTCCCCTTCCCTGCCAACGTAAACTTAATAAAGTCATGAGCTGCAGTAGGGGAGACAGCTGTGGGGGCAATCCCCTATTTTTGTTGGTCCCCGGGGGATGTCGTTCACCCTCCCACCTTCATTCTTGCCGCTGTTTCGCTCTTTCGCTTCGAATGACACCTCCTTTTGAATTCTGACACAAGCGATGGCAACTGTGATTTGTTTCCATCAGTTTTAATCAAGAGCCATACAACAACCAACACCAATTGGTTTCCCTCTTCCAATTGTGTCTGGCTTCCGTTTTTACGATTGAGACGTTAGGTCTTCAAAAGCAATTTCGCGCCATCGTATATTCGAGTGTTAAAAGACCACATTGGCCAGGGCCTACAAAAAAACCTTTTGGAGACGAGGTTATCAAAAGTTTCGAAGTTATTACTACTGGGGATCGTAAGAATGTTCTGGAAAGAACCTTCAACTAATACTGACGAGACCCATTTCCCGCGCATTTCCCTACTAACTAAATCACGCCTGTTTTTAAAACCTTACACGACAATTTTTTTATTACCGAAAAGTTTTCTCCAGAAACAGCTACTGAAAACGAAAAAAGAAATTAAAAGATATTTCCAACTTTTGTTCCTTTTTTTGCCTGCACATTACTACTGTTATAAAAACAGAATTGTAAAAAAACACGATTCCTTAAAAAACTTAAAAACTTTTATTTTCCATAAAAAATAAATAAAAATTTCTTGTTTTGCTTCACTTTATTTTTCAATACTTTACAAATCATAAAGAAAAGAGAGACTCATCTTCTTGTAAATTATAATGTCTGCTGAAAAGATTAAATTAATTCAATCCGCCTGTAAGTTGTCTACCTTCCAGGGCCGGTCGATTATATTTTAGAGGCTGGGCAGAGGGCGTCCACGGCGGCTTTTAATAGCACCTGAAAAACTCATGGGATATAGTTCGGGAATATTTATAGAAACTAATGTTAACGACTTAATACTGAGTTTGTTTTGATAACATTTTAGTCAATTTTTTGCTGTCTATCGAATTTGGTGCTCCATTAAGCGTAGGGCGTTTGCTCATAATCATGCGCTGCAAAGAACCATTTATTTTTATTCATCTTAAAGAACGAGCACAGTGGCTTACTAAATAGATTACAATCGATTATCCCAACTTTTTGGTACCAAGGGTGAATATCAAATACAGTAGTTTGGATAATCAAACGTATGTGATCAAATATCCAGTCAGGATTTTGGAATGATAAGGGTTTTGATGGTGATTCAACTAAAAAAAAAAAAAAACGGTCGTGTCCGAACAGGTTTACGAAAAGAAAGAACTTTACAAAAAAAAAAAAAAAAAAAAAAAAGGGTCAAAATCTTAGATTTTTTCTATTTTTGGATGCAATGGAGAGGGGGCGATTTACAACACCTTCCCTATGTACACCAACATATCCAGTTTTATAAGAAAAATTAAATCTGTGATTCAATTATTTTATTTAGTATTACTACGATTAGTAATATATTTTTTAAATATGAAGTGTTATAAAAAAAAAATACCTGATTTAGGAAATAATATTTATTACAGGATTTAAAGATCAAGACTATAGTATTTCTAAGCTACGCTTGCATACGTCTTGAACTCTGCATTGATCAGATAATTGACGGTTCAGATCATCCACTTCCGAATAATCGAGTTCTACTGAAATATCGGACATCGAAAAGTATTCTTTAACAAGACTTGAGAATTTTTGTCGGTGTCACGTGCAAATTTCTTAACTGATATCCACTTGCAAAAATTGAATGAGAAAACTTAAAGACTGACTCCTGTTCTATAAATAACTAACTAAATAAATATATCAGGTTTGTTTTTTTTTTTTTTTAAAAAGAATGGTTAGATAGTTCGTAATGCACACGTATGTAATGACTTTGTAAGAATGTTACTCTGATCTAATTCATAGTAAAATGTGTAAATACCTTCTAATCCTGCTAAGTACAAAACAGACATCTGGTTTAAACGTAAACCATCATTAATTGGTAAACTAAAGATGACATTTTTGACAAGCGAAAATCTTTTAATTTTTGTTTTATAATAATGTTAATCCATTAGGGCCGCCCTTTATGTTTGCGAGGCCCTGGGCAAATTTACTTTGCAGAGTCTTGTTAACAGTACTTTGTGATTTTTAATTTTCTAATTCGACATTTTTTTTTTTTTAATTTTTCTGTGAAAATTATTACTTTTGACAAAAAATGCTATTTATTTCTGCATTCCGTATCAACTTGCCATTTTCTCCAAGTTATTCTATTTTAGTAATTATTATTATCTTTATTTTTGTTTTTGTGTAGCGGGGCTCCCGTTCATCCGGACCTCAGGGCGGCCCTGATTAGGCCTAACGCTTATGTACTTAAATTGATGTACTCTTAAATTTAATCCCTACAGAGTCATTTCAATCCGTCTCTTAATCCATCAATGAAGGATCCATTCAATTACACAGGGAAAGATTAAACTTGAAGGAAATATTTGCTAAAGATGTAATGGAGTTAACAAGACTGCTTATTTATATTTCCTAAGAAAGAAAAAAATAGAACAGTAAAAAAATTAAGGAGTATAATGATTGTTTTCAATATATATCTCTGAAAAGATACAACCGAAATTTGTACTACAGAAAAGACTGTATAATAAAATGAGTGTAATGCAGAAAAGACCATTTGAAAGCAATCTCTTAGTGGATGGGTAACTTAGCAACAGCGCTTGGAGTTCGGTGTCTGTAGTTGACTTTATGCATTGGTTTCCTTGACACCTTATCTGGAGGGAAAAGATACCTGACCGAGATAGGAATCGATCGATACAACAAATAACGCCTTCATCATTCATGTACAACAGGAAGGAAAAAAAAGAAGGTAATAATTAAAGATAAGTACTATGAGTTTTAATTAAAAATAATATTATTTTTAGTTTGGTAATAGAATCATGCTAATAAATCTCGCTTTTTAAAAATTGGTTGTTTTTCTTTTTTTAGTGATTTTTGAGAGGCGCAAATAATTCGTCAATTCATCTTTTCTTTTTTTTTTAAACTGATCTTCAAAAACTCCGTTTTCGGAATGGCTTCCGCCACGCCCAGGCCGCCTTCACTTTACTGATCCACGGATATTGGTATTTCGGGATTTTTGTAGGAGATTCGTGAATTTCAGGAGGAAGAAAAAAAAAAATGTTACCGTAGTCTTAAAATTAACACTATTTCCTAAATGTTAACAGTTCCTCCAAAATCCAGTCTCACAAAATAAAAAATGCTTCATTAATAAAAGAATCCAACATTACGAAGCTGTTTTCAAACAAACAAAAACAAGTAAAGTCTTTTTCTTTATTTTTAATGTGTTTTTATGTTTTTAGTTTATAGTTATGGAGGTTCCACTGCTCTTTCTACTCAAAAACAAGTAAATTAAATAAAATAAATTGAAAATAATAAACCCAAAATTTTAAGATGCATAAAACTTGAATTTTTTTTTTAATTAATAGTAAATTACTACTAGATTAGTGCATTAATTATTTTAATCCATATTCTAGGGCAAGTGAGGGATCCATCAAATTTTTTGTATGTAGGAATGTCTTCCCCCATCCGCCTCTTAATAAATTTTGAGCCACTGTATGGATCTTCTTGAAACTTGATAAACATATTTAAGGACAACAGACGATCTAATTTTATATTTGAAATCTTTTCCAAATGGTTTCTTTTCGAGAAATCAGTGCCAAAAAAAAAAAAAATTAAAAAAAAAATCTCATAGAAAAACTTTAAAACCTAAACAATGAATTTCTATCGATGGGATAAACAGTGAACAATCCGTTAATGAAATTTAATCCGAGTTATACAACTCCAGTAATAATGCTGATTTTATTAGGGTTTATTTCAGAAATGGAAAATTTGTACTGTTTGCATTCAGTCAGTATTTTAATTTGAATGTAAAACGAAGGCCTTTCGTTTTCGTATCGTTTTCATGTTTAAAAAAAAAGTAATTTTGAGAATAATGTTTTAAGAAAAATAAGACTTTTTAAGGAACTTCTTTTTTATTACCTTTTCTCTAGGATGCAAAAAAAATGTGAATGCATTACATTGACCACAAAAATTTACCCGATAGAAAACATTTTCAAATAAATGCAGTCTGTGTGGAAGTACTGATAAATTTACACAGCTGATATCCGTTGGCAATAACCGATTAAATGTTTCTGACTCTAAATGAACGATATGAGAAAAGCGATAAGATTTATTTCAAGGAAATATATTATTAATTCTGTATATTCGGTTTTGATGAAATACGTCAAAAGTAGCTGAAATGGAGACAAGTTACACTAATTAAAAAATCAAATACAATAAGTTACTAATACGATGCAGGTTATTATATTCGTTGAAAGATATTTTTAGCAAATTTTCAAGCAATAAATCGTTGTTCATGAAGTTTTAAAAATTAATAGAATCCGTGATCTCTCTTATAACCCTACTAAAACGCTACAGAAAAGAGATCGTTTATGGAACTTTTTTTTCCCCTTATTCTAGCTAAATTCTTTGTATGAAAGTTTATTAATTTCTCATATCTCATTCGAAGAGTTTTTTTAATTTGCCAATCTCATAAGGTTTTTTTTTTTTTTTTCAGCTTGATTCCAGAAACTTTTGACGATTTTGTTATTAACAATTGAAGAACTTTGGCTGCGCCGTCTTTACGTAACGCGAGTTGAATGAATTAATATTCAACGAACCGACTTCGTGAATGTTAGTCTTTCTAAGTTTTGCATCAGATAATAGCAGACATGTTCTTTCTCTTATGTACATTAAAAAAAAAGCTTCTTAATGTTTTTCCGCAGCTTCTCCTAAAAATCAAGAGCAATCGAGCAACAACACTATAAGAGAGGAGCAGTCTCTGGCTGCTAGCAGTCTGGCTCCTAGCGATGATTGCCATTTTAGCGTGAAACAGCTGTACTAGGATATCATTTAGTAAACAACTTGGTCTCACCCATTATTAATATTTACTTGCGCAATATGATTTTTTTTAAGCGCTAAGTAAATTCATAGCGGCCGCGTGTAGCGTACACATGAATTTTCTCGCCATTTATCCTTTTGGCGAGTTTTCAATTGTTTATTTTAGCTTTTCAGGCTCCACATTGATTCCGACGATACTAATAAACTATTTTTCTCGTAATCCTTTCTTCACATTCTTATCTCACGACAGAAGAATTCCTGATCTTCCATTTTTCGATTACAGAAGTCTTGAAGGGAAAAAAGAAGAACCCTATAATTAAAACAAAAGATTTCTAGAATTACTGCTGAAATATTCAATATCAAAGGTCAATGAACAGTTAAAAGCGATAATTATTCCAGATAATGCGATATCGGAACAAATATTTTGATCGATGTCATTAATCAGACAATCAAATTCCTGAGGATATTTCTTCTACTGTCATCAATTTTTTTTGTATTCGAGTTCAACTTGTTAGTTTATATTATCCAAGGAACGGTGTGGGAGTGACGAGAGACCGCTTCCATCAGCGTTTCTCAGCTGTGCCTTACCAACCACCTACTCAACCACCGACATTGGCTTTTTTAGTAATTTTTTTAATTGAAAGATTTACAAAAGTATTATTAAAATGTTTAATCAATTACCTTCTCGCTACTAACAAAAGACCAAAACCGAAGAAAATCTGTAATGTGTAGTTGGCGAGCCAACTTCTGAATATAAATTTACATGAACGAAACTTGCAGAGACTTGCCAGAAAATGTTCAACTTTTCTCTGTAAATAGTTTAAGTTAGTTGTTAAAAATGTTAATCAAATTTTAACAACTGGTATAGATGATAATCAATATTCATGTTGCAGTAATACGAGGATAAGATCAGAAAAAAAAAATTACAATCGTTAGAAATTAAATTTATGAGTTTGCCATATTGCCGGCGACTGCTGAAATATCCGCTAGAGGGCTGTGCTGCTCAGTGTCGCATGGTGTTTCTCGTGCGCGTTGTCATTTCAAAATGGCGACCCAATTGGATAATTGGTCTCCAATTGAAACTTTAAAGAAATTGCGCAACAACGTAAGGAAGAAACGTGATAATCTTATGAACAATAAGATCGACAATGCCCAGAAGTTGCATGGAACACAAGAGAACTTGCTGCACGGTTTCCACTGGGAAATTCTGGGACATCCGTATATGTCCCAGTATATCTGTGCCAGTTTAAAAATACCATCTCGTCTTCTTCCAACAAAGGTTTGCTTTACGTATACAAGCTTTGTAAACTTTACTTTCTGATCGAACAACATCCATTTTAATTTGTATGACTATTAAAACATCCCCACAGAACTGTATCGAAGAATCATCAATAACTGCAAAGTAATGGCTTTATACGCGCACAGCACTTGAGGACTACAATGTTTACTACATGATATTCGATATCTCTAAAATTTTAGTTTGTAGAAGAATCTGAAACAAACTCTTGAGTGATCTACATCTGTTAAGCAACCTACAAAGCTTACTTATATAATAAGATCTAATCGACAAATACATTTGATTATATTTAAGAATATTTTAAATAAATGAGATTTAAAGAATATAGATATTTAAGCAATCTTACTATTTAATGAAATTCCCTCATTATAATCGAATAACATATTTCTTAATTAAATAGGCCTTTTGTATAATTTCCTAATTGGCTTATGAACGGTTGAAGTAAATTTTTAATGAATTTTGTTGAAAATTCATTTTCTTTTTTCTATTTCTTTACCTTTATTATCTTATTAATAAAAAGAAAATAAACCAATGTCATCAAACATCTTATCAAAGAGATATCAAATGTCTGATTAGCTTAAAGATTGCTTTGTTGTTAACAAAGAAGCTGAACATAAGTGATTTTCTGGTGATTTGGTAACGTAGGCAAATCCTATACAATCCCTAAGCAATTATCTCTACGAAAACAGACGCACTGATAACTTAGAAGCTAAGATAAATTCAACAGAAGGCATACCTTTTATTTACCTTGCATGTCATAAGAGCATTTGTGGAGAGCTGTGTTCCCTCCCCCGCTATCAAAACGATCAATTGTCTACTGCCACTAAAAACTTAGCGTAAACATACGTTGTTACAATGCGCAGTTTTGTTCTACTCAATGAACAAATTAGAGCTACCGTTTTCTTTCCTATTCAAACACAGACCCAAGCCTATATCAACAGTAAAACAATCTGTGCATCCGCCATGTTGTTTATCATGCTGCTAAATCCCGCAAAGTTTTACTTGTCTTATACTACATTTATCCTGAAATAAAGGATTCTTCATTGAAATATTTTACAACTCTCCAACTAAAACAAAACGTACGATATAATTCATTACAATCTTCTGCGATCTAAAAGAATCGATAACTAAAATAGGATTTTTTTGTTTTATGGGATAAACATTGTTAAAAAAGCTAACATTGCATAAAGTTATCATTGTCACGTTTTATTTCTATAATAAAAGTTTTAAAAAAAAAAAAAAAAAAAAGATACCTGTTAACTTTTAAAAGGTGTCGAGGATTAAAAAGTTTCGATATATTCTGGCTGCAACCTTTGTCAAATGGAAGCCACTTTTTAACTACTCTTTCAATTTATTAAAAACATTTTAACAAATTTCTTTGTCATTTTCATAAGTTAGAAAATAAGTTAAATGTGAGAATATATCTCGAGAACTCAAATAGGTAGGGATAAATTCTAAACTAACTGAGAAAACAATATCTATATATTTTTTCGTAAATATATATTTCTTAACCTTTCTTTTTTTTATCCCTTGCTATGTAATCCGTTCGATTCCCAACGACAATTAATTAAATATGAAATTGAGAAGGTGGAATATTACTGCAATGAACCGACCAGGGGGATTCATGGGAAATCGATAAGAATGACCTTCTTGTAGATAAAAGGGGTTTCCGCTGCCGCCAAAGCCACATCAAAGCCACACCGCCCAAAGAACCCTCCTCCAATGGTGGGGCTTCAGTCGGCGAGAGGGCTACATCTCATTGTGAGCTACCCTCTCGTGAGGGACTATTCAGAGCTCATTAAAAACAGACAAAGACAAACAAAATCCACTATTCAAATGAGATTCTAAAATTCACATCCATCTCTCTCTGAAATAGACATTGCAACTTATCAGCTCTTGTAACCAACTTGGAGATATTTTCACTTAATCGAATGGCGTCCTACTTTAATTAGAAAAGAGAAAGTGACAATTGGGTCCTAAACTGTTGAAGCCAAAAATCAGGCAACCAAATAAACAAAGTGAAAATTCTAATGTGCTTGTTAATTTCTTAGGCGGTACCTACAATGCCTTGCAAATAATATTACTGATGCGTAATGGAGATGCTCTTCATGCAATGACAAAATATGAATGCTTACTGCCTGCCTGCACACAAACGCTGAAGAATTACTAGTGTACCGGGTTTCTTTCGAAGGAAGCTGTCAAGATCATTATCTCCCGCGATCCGATAGGCCTGCCAGTGCCTAAGCCTAAAGTGGGATAACTATTACTTACTTTCATTACATGTACGGCCATTTTCTATGAGATTACTCTATTTTTTTTTCTTTTTCTTTTTGTATTTCAACTAATTTTATATAAAATGTCTCTAATCTTTATATTACAACTCCACACTCCTCTTTTGATTATATACAATGAATCAATGAGCTGTAAATGAATTAAAATCTCATTAATTGTGGCGCACTTGATTCAACTGTAGTAGTTTTCAAAAAAAAGAAGGGTTTGCCATATATGGTCATTACGTAGCGATCGATTTTGTCTGGAACTAACGTCACCAGTCATGACGTCAGGTAGGGACGTAGGTAATTATTTCAATTATTATTATTATTATTATTATTATTATGTATTCGTAACTGTAGAAAATAAAAAAACCAGAATGTTTTCGTAAAAATGTTTCTACGATTTAGTTATGGATTTAGCAATAGATGGCGCTGTTAAGTCCCGGAAACATCAATCTATAAGGAAATTACGTCATCAAAAGCTCTTCTTTCATGAACTGAACTGTAGAAATGGACATAAATACTAAAAAATATAAGAAACAGTTTTATTTAACCTAAAGAATTATAAAATTTTGCCTAATAGTTGCGCCAAAAAAAAAAAAAAAAAAAAAAAAAAAGATTGTTTCCTAGTAATTACAAAACAATAAAAAAGTCTCTTTTCGCTGTGGGTTCAGATGTTTCCACTGATGTGGATAAAAATCTTCAACTCTCGAAGCAAGTACGGACCGAAAATAAACTCCACTCAACTGCTCTTTTCCACCCTCTTCAATTAGTTCTGTATTATTCGAAGAAATTAACTGAAGCCCTAGTCTTTATCATTAACACAGATTTGAATATCATTTTTGATAATAAGCGCCACTGCAGATGAGCCCCACAGGACAGATTGATGATGGATGACGCAATTTGTGACTGGTCCCTGGGGACTACTCGCATGTGTCGCCTCATTCGCCGAGTAATCACAACGACGCTGTTTATTACGATTTCAGATAACGATCACAAATCAAATCAAATCACAATATTTGCTTTAGTTTTGAAGAGACGCTAAATTCTGTAAAAGAAAACATGATAAGAAATTCAATAACAGATATAAACAAGGGCTTTATGGATATAAAAAAAACTGATATTAAATTATATCAAAATAAATCAAATTAAATCTTTTTTTTAACGATCTCCATATTTTTTTATTTACAATATATTTTTGAAAATTTATCGTGTATATTTTTACAATTACACGAACTATGTGAAAGAAAAAAAAGTACTTGAAACTTTGGATTCGAAGGGGGCGGAGGGGGAGGCAAGTCGAGAGGCTGCAGATGCTTCTCCCCATCAAAATCTCAAAATGTAATGACCCTTGTACTTTTGTTTCTTTTTTGGTTGGGTGGCCAGTTGAGTAGAGCTGGGCCCACTCGCCGAAATTTTGAAGTCCTCAGTTTCGTTGTTGTTTGAGGCCGGCTTCCGAACTTGGCCGACCTCAAGATAAAATCCTATGTACGTCCATGTTTGGATTAAACAGTAATAAGGATAGCTAACAGTTTACTATTTTACACGCATTTCAGCTCAATCCTAATAGATTTCAAACAAAAATTAAAACACTAACATTTCGTTCGGGAAACCAATAGCGGGTAAATTTTTTGAGTCATTAAAAAAAAAAAAAACGGAAAAAGTTATTTAAATACACTTTTCAACAACACTGATGATTACTTATGCAGACATGATTCTAAGGACTAATTGATTCATTGGCGCCATTGAACCATAATTATCTTCAATATAAAGTTTAATTAAGGTAATAACATTAGTATATATTCTCGTATAAAATACACTTGAATTATTATCTCTCATCGAAAAACGTGAAAAAAATACAATTAACGTTCGTTGTATCCTTTAAAATACTGGGAAAAACTGCAGAACACGTTGAACCATTTCCAAGACGGCGATTACGGAACCGTGCGGTTGGGACAGAGTACTTTCAAAATTTTTTCAATGTAAACATTATGGAGTGGATGTTACCTCAACTTACCTAACCTACTGCAAATAGGCACACACGCTTCGCACCAACAGCTAGAATTGATAAATGAATCTGCTTTTAACCCTGGTTTTCTACGCTGCTGGCCGTCTTGTTTTTTGTTTTGTTTTGTTTGGAAGGCCTATTTTTTTTTTTTTTTTTTTTTGAATTTACATAATTACTGAAGTTTATTTTTAACCTTAATTCTCAATTTGTTTAAACCCGTGCATAATCAAATCTAATCAAAAAACATAATCTAATTTGTGACACATTTTAGAAGGCCCTTTTATTAAGCTTCAATGATTTTTTTTTTTTTTTTTAATTTTTACGCCCACACAATAAGCGTAAACCTCAATAAAAATCCTCTAAAGAAATTAACAAATAAATTCATTACCAAATCCCAAGTTTTCCGGAAACTGCATTAACCCTACAAAAGGGGCCTCTCACCTGTCACTTCCGGTAATAAACCAAATGGCCAATCAGATTATAATTTACCTTTTGCGCTGTGTTTTATGGTTCATAAAGTTGCCAAGGCAAGAGTCTCAGGTAGAGATGCAATGAAATATGATTTGGCTGAAAAAGAAGATTTATTTGTCTCGACTGATTAAATAAATCCAACATACTAAATCTCCAAACGGGAAAAGAATTGATAGAAAACCCGATAAGAAACCCTAACAAATAGTAAATCAAACCAACCCAAGATACCATCTACTTCTCCCACGGTTCACCTTTAAGACCCTGTATAGATAAGATCCCGCTCAAATTTTCATTTTCATAAGATTTTTATATTCACTGGTTATTTTTCAATTCACTGCCAATTTTGGCAAACATTACAAGTAAAGCTGCCAGTCCTCATTTATTTTTATAATTCAGGACTTATTTCCTACTATTTTTTTCTTTAACTAAATTTAAAGAACAAGAAATTCGAAAGAACTTTAGGCCTAATTTCCTAAAAATCTTATTTCTTGAAATTTCTTTCTAGTTTCAACGACAAAAACAAAAAGCCTACATTTATATTTAAATTGTAATTATATAAATACTTGGGAAAATAGGATTTAGTGTTTAATTGTTAATTTCCGTTGTTTTTAACCGAAATTCACGAATTTTATTACAGAAAAAGGAATGGAAATTAATGTTTAGATATCTCATTCCCTAACTGGACTTCAATTACTATATGCTATTCCAACTTTTCTATTTTTTTCCTAATTCGAAACTGCTTAGAGCATTTAGGGCCATTAATTACGCAATGCGGGTTTTCCTTCTACTTTTAATAATTATTAAATCCGTTGATATTTCCAATGATGTTCTTGAATTCACAAATCCTTCCTTTGGTAGAAGTTAAGTTGTATTTATCCAAAATCTAAAAAATCAAGGGTCTTGAGAGAAACTAAAAGATTACAGTATAAACCAAAACAGACATTTGCAGGCCTACAATGAGCTGCAAGAGAACTCAAGCGGCAAATAGGTGGCTGTCCTCTAGTCAATAGCTTATCGATATTTGCACTGAAAGATGGAGTTGACTGAAAAAAGAAAAAATCAGACAAAAGGTGGTTTCTCTCTAAAAGTATTTTGCATTATTTGAAGACGTTTTTCTCACTTTAAACAGCAGCAAAAATAAGTCTATCACGAGAAAAAAAAAAAAAAGCATACAGATGTACGAGATCTTAATAGTAAATACGTAGTAGTTTATTTTCGTTTGCATTTCATTAATCTTACGTTCTTTCCAGTCTTCTGTACAAGCTAGCCTTGACTGTTGTAACTTTTTTTAAAATTTCATTTTATATTCTAGTTTTAATATATGCAAACACCATTACATTTGAAGATGTCGCAAATTTCGTTTTTCTTGAATTTGTAATTAAGAATCACTGACTGCATTATTATTCCACTTGAACATTTTCCTTCTCTGTTTGAATGTGCATCACGCTAAAACGATTCGACGGATTTTCGTAAAATTTTATACATAGCTTATTCGTGGCCCAACTTAAAACACAGGCACGATATTTTAATTTAATTTTGGTCTACGCCCCTCCCATTCTTCACAGCTGCCCATCAAGAATTCCTCGCTGAAACGGTAAGGAGGAATCTTTGCTGCAATCTGGAGTTTCGATTGACTGCAAATTAAGTGTTGGGGAAGGTGTTGAAGAAATCGATGCGAGTGTTTTGCTCTTCATTTCACGCTAATATCTTTTCCGATGGAACCATCGAACGTCTGCGAAGACTCAATCGATACAAACACTTGATTAATACAGAATCCCACAACATAATTAACCAAAAGAGGAAAGAATACTTTTTCCATAATAGAAACGATAATGAGTTCCGATAATGAGAAACACTGAAACAAAGCACCAGATTCCACAACTATGAAATAAGGTTTCCAATGATGTCGTCCTAACCTATTATTACCCTAAATTTTTGATGATGTAGGGGGAGGGGGAAATGTATTACGTAGATCTATAACGCCAGACTTCTAATTTGCGCAATGAAAACCTTTTTCAAGTCTTACCATTTTGAAATAATTTTTATTAATCATAATTTTTCAGAAGAATCTGATTTTTATTTTGGTTTAAATAAATTATTTATTTATAATAATTTGCAAGTTATATTAATTATATATTGAAATTAATAAATTACAACTAGTTTTTCCACTCAAGCTTTCCGTCGTGTAGTGGGAGACTGTGTACGCAGAGCTGGGAGGCCCATTCCGAGGACTTGTTGGAGGGGGGGATGGCATGTTTGGAGATTCAAATAATCGTGCTCATGTTTTCATCTGGACCATAAATAAACATCGTCTCAAATTTGATGGAAATCAGTACAATCGTTTTAACGTAGCGTGCAAACAAACATACAGATAGAAGATAAAAAAAAAAATATTAAAATTGGAATAGATATGGTCGGTAAATATTTTTTCAATCAACTGTAAAAGCAACGATGACCAAAGTGCTAATATAAATACAAAATAGATTTGTTTCTCTAATTTCCTCTTCAGTAACTTTTTTTTTCTAAGATAAAATACTATATCTGCAATTTCATTATAAATAATATTCTTATAACAAAAAGGCGATGCCATTGTCGTTCTGACCACCCTAAACTACGTTTGCGCCCAAAAGTAGTCAGTAGCCAAAATGGGAGAGGAAAGTGTATACTCCGAAGTTTCATGACCAATCACAACTTGAAGATATTTATAGTATTCGTCCGCGTTTAGCCCCCATGAAAATATTATTTCCTTCTATTTTCAGAGTTAATTTTGAAGGAGAAACAACAGCAAAAAAAAAAATCTCAAACCTAAACGGGAATCGAATTTAGGTCCTCCATTCCGTAGTCATAACTAGATTGTTTGAGCTAACTCACTCGGCTGAAAACCCAAATAGAAGAAAGTTATATCCCTACATCTCGATACAATCGCAAATTACATTGGCGTTATTCCCGCCAGAAAACTAACGCCTTTTTATATATTAATCTCTGTTTATTATCTTAGATGTCGACACAAATTACGAAAATTGAAAAGGATTTATCTCAAAAATCCTACAGAAAAAATAGGTAGGTACAACGAACTTCAGACAAGTTAAAAAGCTTTAACGAAGAAAAATACACGAATTACTGCGATTTGTATTTTATTTTCAATTGTATTAATGTAATCTAACTGTGTAATACAACGTACGAATTCCTTATTCTGGTTCGTTTATGGTGACTGCGTTGACTTTTCTATTCGCTGAGTTTTCCACGTGACTTACTCCTAAATCGAATCCACCGCGTGCCATATCCAACTAATGATTTGAGATGAATTGGAACATTAATCACTTTAATTAAATTCACTCATTTGGTTTAACAATTTAGAAGGAAAAAAAAAAAGAATGTCATTGGCTTCATTAGGCGAACTTTGGCGTTAATATCAAGCGCCGAAATTCAGTCTAGCGTCACTTCATATATATTTCCAAAAACTTCGAAAAGTTAAGACAGTAGAATACGCCGTTTTCTAAAAATATATTCTAAGGCTTAACAACTTCCAATTTACATTAAATAGCTAATCGTTTAACTTCACGGTAAGTAACTGAAATATTATTCAAACTTCAAACAATTTAAATTTAGAATGTACAAGTAATGGTTGTATTATACTGTTATAGATATACAGATTATAAATTTTATACATATAATAACATTTATAAAGTTGGAAGCAGCTATTTTTTAAAAATCGTTATTTTTTTTTAAATGCTTTGATTCATAAAAAGAAATGATTAAATTAAGAGTATAATTTTAGAATTAAACATTAAATTCTTGTCGATGTCGTATTTTGTTTTTCGATAACCGATGAAAAGATTCCCGTAACGTAAAATATATGTAAAAATATAAAGGTTTTGGAGGGTTTTTTTTTTGGGGGGGGGCGCTAAGAAAAGGCTTGGATCATGGAAAGGATCACGTGACACTACCACCATGAGGCTCGCGTTACCTTTCTGATAATATAATATTGCATTCATTATATTAATACAGTGGTAAATATTGCAGATACTCTTATCTTGGCATTATTTGTCACCTAATGTTTGAGAGCTAAGAAAACTGCAAGATTTTAGAAATAAGCAAACAAATTGATAACAACTCATTAAATACATTTTGAAATATAAAGTTACTAGTGTCAAGAAATTAATCCTTAGTATTTTTTTTTTCTTCTTTTTTGAATTTGAGGGTGGAACGGTTGATCTCCCCCGAGTAAACAAGTACAAAAACCTCAGTCTAAAAACACCTGCTTCCGCTGGTTAATTGATTTCTTATCTGTATTGATACGATAAAGAGACAAAATAAATTTCACACCTATGTTGTTGTATGTGGATTAATAAACGTTGTATATAGACAGACTCCAATCTAAATCAAATAAAAGAAGAGAAATCACTGGAAAATGGGGCAGAGATCCGGTAATAATATATTTTGGCTTTCAAACTAAAGCAAGTACTCAAATAAAACTCATTTTAATAACAATCTACTGAAAGAAAATCATCAGAAATAGAGACATTATTAATTTTAGTTAATATTTATTGATAATGCTCTTTTTTTCAAAACTAATGTCATAAAAATTAAAAAATAAAATTCATTTTTTAAAGTTTATTGTAACTTAAATCTGATTCTATGGAGATCTTATAGAATGCTAGTAATTTTTCATTTAAAAAACTGTTAAAAATGATCCTCAAATTGAATAATTGTTTGTTTGATTTAGCTATGGATTTTTTTTTAGCAAAAAAGTATAAAAGACTGACGGCAGTAATTCGCCATTTCTATACGAAACTGTTCATGAATTGAATTGTTGTCTTATTTCATCATTTTTTTTTTATATTTACAGTTAACTCCCTCTTAACCGTTCAGATTGGGACCGGACCATAGACCGGTTAAACCGAAAATACATTTAAATTAGCTTTTAGCTGAATTAAAGTATTTCTGCTGTTTAATTACATGATAAAGGTTAATAAAAGAGACAAAGATTAACTTATATACTTTTACAAAATAAAAATTTATATACGTACAGGACGTAAGTTACAAGTTACAGGATACACTCATGTATTTGCAGATATCACAATAACCAAAAAGAAAACTCTTTCGTCATAGATATTATCTCAGTCGTTCAAGCACGTCTTGTGTCTCAACGAACGATTTCTTCTTTGAGATCCATTTTTCATTGAAAACTAAACCTTAGATACAATTGGAAGCTATGCTTAATACAATTTAACAGGGATGAGAGGAAAAGCTATGTATAAACAAAGGGCAGCTGAAGACTTACCGTTCGCTTGTGAAAATGGAGCAACAAACCACCAGCACATGACCACAATCCAAATACCATCCATGGCTACTCTGTTCTAGAATCTGTAACGAAAAAACAAACACACAAAAATTAACTCCTTAGAAAGCATTTTAAACTTCAAATTCACTGACAATTATTCAAAGGTAATTAATTAACATTGTAAATAAGTCTATACTCAAAAAGCAGAAAGTCACGAAAATGGAGATTAACGAAATGGCTGATGTAAATCCGAAAATGTCCCATTATAGATGGCGTTACGCTCAGTGTTCAAGAACAATAGCAGTTAGGTTTGATATTGTTTAAAATCCGAACTGCTACCTCATATTAGTGACGTTCATAAGAACTATGCGTGTGAAGGAGTATTTCCTAAATAGAGCTTTGAAAACAAGTTACCCAAGAGACATTTACAATAAATTTTAACAGTAAATTCCAAGCGTTTTAAAATTTATTTGGAGGCGTTACTCAACAAGAAGAAACAGAAAATCAGAAGAAGCTGGTAAGAATTCAATAATGAATAATATAATAAATACTCCAAGCACAAGAATTATATAATAAACATAAGTAAACGAGAACTAATAAGAGAAGAAATTAATGTCTCGAATAAAGGAGAAAATATTATCAAATCAGTGACAATAAAAGGTTGTTCAAAAGGTGTATGAAAGTAGAGAAATGTTCCCAATTATTAAAAAAAATCTTATATCTCATCAGGTAATGAATGATATGAAAGAACCCTACAGAACTCCTAACTAATCGAAAAAGACAGATCGATAGTTAAGAATGTAAGGAATGATGAAGAACTTATTATAATGAAAGCAGACAAACGTAATAAATTAATAGTGAAGGACACTAAAGACTACGTAGAAAAATCCAAGGACTTATGAAAAAGTAAAGAATTTCAAAAAATTGAAAATGATCGTACAAGAAAATTGTACAATAAGATTGCTTTCTATTTCTGTTCTATTAAGTGCCATTATCGTGAACACTGAACAGCCATTATAACAGTTTGGTACGATTCAAATTCATCCCGTTTAAAATTTAAATAACTTAAATAAATAATCATTAATTTCTTTTTTTTTTTTTTAACTGAATATTTCTACTCGGTAGATATTAGAATTTGAAAATAAACACATTCTAATCATTTTCTAAAGTTTCCACAAAAACAAAAACAAAATTAGAATTACATTTAAAGAAAGTAGGTTTCCGGTTCTTCGAACTTCATGTTGCTTCTTTAAAATGACTTTGAAAAACTCGTAACTTTGTTAATAAATGTCCAATTATTTTTTTATGTTTTATTTGTTGCTTTTATATATACATATATATATATTATTTCTTTCTTAATGCCTGATGAGTTGTAGCGTAATTCCAATACTTAAAAGAAAAAAATCTCTTTAATCAAATTATTAAAAAAAAAACGAAATGCGTAATAGGTTTTTTTTGGAAGCAGTCACACCTCCTCGATCCCCCCAGAAATATATGATTGTCAGGGGAGCGAGGGGAATTGCAGGATATTAATTGGTTATATATTTAGCGTAACATATCATCTCTTAAATCTGAGCTTAAGATAGACAGAATTTATTGAGTTGCAATGATATCTCGCGTCACGTGATCGCGAAAGATAGCATACAGTCAACATCGTATTTCAATCAAAAGAAAAACTCAATTGGACAACATTTAGCACCTTCTGGAAGTCAAAAGGCAATCCCGGTTATAAAGAGAAGGAATGGACAAATAGCAACGAAAAATTAATTCCGTCGAAATCATATTACCCATAATGCAACAGTAGCTGCAAATATTAAGTGACAATTTACGATTTATTTAAAAAAAAAAATAATCACAATTCTTTCGATTCTTATCGTATGTGTATCTGAATATTCTGAATCACTGAAAACTGTTTAACATATACACCTTTTTTATTACTGAGTATTATTATTATTATTTCTTACTTATTAATTAATTGTAAATTATTGTCACAAGATTCGCATTTAGTAAATTTAAAAAGTTTAAAAATTATTTCAAATGGGCTGATTTTGAAAATATTTGTTGAAAAATTTTTATTAAATCTCTAGAAAAACGGCAGCCGTTCCTTTTGTACAACGTAAGTAATTCAATATTTATTTATTTATTTTAATTATTGGGATTTGACGGTAATATCGTAAGCATTCTTAGTATTAGTATCTATGATTTATGCAGATTTTCGATCCAGTCCGACCAATGAACAACGTTTCATAGAAAGAGTACTAATCGGAAGGGTACTGATGAAAAACTTTACAAAACGTAGTTTTTATGTACCTTACTTATTACTAAGTTCAATATTTCTACAATTCGTAACAGTTACTCGAGTTTTGTTAAGCTCCCAACTTCCGGCTTCGATGAAAAGATAGAGGCCTAGGGCAACAAAGAAAGTTAATCCGGCCCTGAACATCACTTTTTCAGTAACAAAACTGTTTGCTCTGATATTATAAAGTCCTCTGTCGAATTAATTAATTGGGAGCCGACACAATATTCCTGAATCTGAGTAATTTTTTAAAATCTGTGTTTTTACAAAGCCGTTCAACAAGTTTGAAGTAGAAAACTTCCAAAGCGGATGTTAAATCACAGTAAAAAAAAGCAGCGTTAATCAATTTCAAAGAAAAAAAAAAAAGCGCCAAAGAACCGAATTTAACCCTAAGGAAACTCGACAAGCAACGAAACCTCCAAGAGATGCTTCCACAGTGACATTAACAATAGTAGTGGCTTCACTTTAGAACAGAATAAATTTCATCCATAATTTAAGACGACCTGAAAGCATATAAAAAAAAGAAGAAGAAAGAATTACAGGAAAGAAACCTTAGGAAGAAAGGAACGGAAGAAGCAAATATTTTGTTCCAAATTTAGCCATTCCAGTGAAGGGGAGGTCAGAAGGAAAAAAAAAAAAGAACCGCGATGTCTCCAAGCTGTCAGGAATCACAGCGACGAAATAGCTCCGTCGAGGGAATTACGAGCCGTTTGGCCAGCCCACCCACTTCACCCTCCAACCATTAAAGAAAGAAAGAAAAAAAGAGCATCTGTCATTTTTAAAGGTGAAGAAAAAGATCTCACGTGAACAAAAACAACATCGTTCGAGCCCATGAAATAATTATAATAATCTTTTTAACATTAAAGAGCTTGGCAGGAATGCTGCCAACGAGAAAGCAACCATCGTCCAAAATAAAAAAAAAGAAAAACCCACACACACACACATAAAACCCCACAGGTACAGGCGTTGTTCTGAGGTTCGAGAGGTCCTGTTACTTGGTAAATATCGCGTCTCCCATTTCGAATGGGCGAATCAACACCCATAAAAATAGGATGTTCGCCACTGGACTGTATTTTATTGTTATCAAAATATGCTCCAATAAGTCCGTGCAGACGATATGCTTACAAAATTGGAACTCATGATCAAATTTTAAAAGTTTTTCTTTCAAATTCATTTTGAATTCGTATCTTTTGTTCCTTTTTAACTTTAATCTCAGTCTGCTTGTAAGAGTGCAGATTAAACAAAGAAATTCGATCAGTTTGAAAGAGCCCATCTTTTATTCAATGGGGCGCCGCTTGAGAAAAGATCTCGCCTTACAAAAGATAAGTCACACAATGATACAAGAAATCAGAGGTAACACAAGAACGTTTGAAATCCGTTCCTTTCACAATATTGTATTTCTACTGAAATGATAAGAGATTTAACCAAAAAAGCTGCATCGCAGAATTCATTTATATAATGTTCCTGAATTTTAAAGAAACATATCCTGTGGCGTAATAACACAATTGAGTACATCAGCAAAGGCTACACAACTACACCATTTTGAAGTGATACCAATGAATATTTATGATACGTAGCCATTGAATATTTATGAAGGAAAAAAAAAAATCCCATCTTCAGTTAATTGTACAGAAAAGATTGTTGACAGTACGTCTTATCAATAATAATAATAAGCAAAAATAAAAAATTAACAAAATATATTAGAAATATGCATTACTGCATTCCTATTAATTTGTTTATTTATTTGCATTAATTAACATTGACTTATAATTTTCTATTCCTCTGATTTTGAAATTCATCGTTTAAATATTTCATGTATTTTAATACAACAGATCATTAAGCAACGTAATGAATTTACATTCATAAACTACAACTTTTTTTTAATAATACCTTTTGTTTATTTATTATAGTTATGCAGTAAAGTTGCTTCAATTATTTTAATAAAAATAAATAAGTTTAAAAATAAAATAAAGATGGGAGAGGAGGAAAATGATACCCCCCCCCCCTGAAATCCTATATTTTTAATTGGATTAGAGAATGATTAAATGGTAGTTCAAATTACCTAAATAGAGATCGGTTCCCGCGTAATCTTAAACAGTAAATGAACATTATCTTACATTAAAGAAACCTTGTCTGTTTTTCGCCAATGACAATTAATAAAATGGAATCGTTCTTCGATATTTTCAAAGAGAAGGGGAGGGATGCATACGTATTTGGTAGAACTCAATTTCCTTTTTAATTAAATGAAGAATAACCTAATACCCTGTCATGGACAGCCCAAAGCAGAACAACTGGATCCATTGCAATTGGATTGAATTACTCTTTTCCCTTTGCTCCGTCTAGACAATACAACATTCATTAGTTATTAATATAACAAACACAAATGGTTCTACGTTTCTATCAGTACTAAAAGAAATATTTAACATTTATTAAAGTCATGACTTTAAAGATCAAAGCATCATCAATTATATATTCCTACAACTACTTCATAACGAAGTCGACAGTAATCACAATTTCTACTTGTATATCATTACACTAATGATCAGAATTTGCATCATCACAGCTTCCTTACAACTTGGTTAATTATATTTTTGGAGCCGCCAAATCCAATTTGTTACAAAACTGTAAAAATATATCAATTTTCCTATATTTATGAAACCCTGAGAATATTTTAATTCAATATTATTTTATAACTGAAATCCAATGTCTCACAATTCTGACAATGTTTTTACTGCGAGATGTGTATAATTAAAAATTATTTTACGTGTGTTAATACTTATTTACAATAAAAATCTATAATTATACACTTAATTAAAAAATGACATATTTACAATGTTTGGTAAATTTGGTGTACTACCAAATATGTCATTTTTTAATTAAGTGTATAATTATATAGTTTTTTATTGTAGATGTGTATAATCCTTGAACTAAAGCGCTTGAAGTAAAGACAATTTGATGTTGCCAATTCCTTAATAATTAACAACAATGGGCGATACCAAATGTTTACCAAGTGATATCCAGGAACAGCTGTTTCACGCTCTTTGGCGCTCATCAGCCAGGGGCAGTCACCAGTAAACAACGAGGTCTCAGTACTGAGGCTAATAAGAATAATTGTCGGAATCGGGACGATTATTCCTATTACGACTATTTAAGGCCTGTCTCTTACAATTGCCTTAAAATTTAAAATTAAAAACAAAAACAAAAAAAAAAGACTTTACATTAAATCTGTACTTCAAGGCAGTCACTTGAACTCACTTGAGCTTCAGCAATTAACTGCTGAAACAAAAGCTGAACAAATTCTTTTAAAATAGGTCTTTAATTTGAATCATTAAAACTAATTAATAATTCTAAAAATATTTCTTCCATTACTAAAAATTCCAACACTTTCAACGAATAATAAAAAAATAGAAAAATAGGCCTAAAGGATTTCAAGGACAACAAGAATCCTATAAATACTAGATCAAACTTTTAGCATTCTTTAAAAACTTTTAAGTCTTCTACAAGGTTATTAAAAACACATACACACAAAAAAAAAAAAAAAAGAATACCAGGGCGTTCAAACAAATGAATTTGAGTTCGATTACGGAGAATGATTTCGTTTCCTTTAACGACTGTAAGAACCTTTTCCCTATCCATAAAGTTGAGTAATGGCGTTATATCTTATGATTGATATTTTCAAGTCAATGAGTTGCTGCCGATCTCATTTGGAGGGACAATAGAATTGAGCTGAGACGAAAAGACCTATCAACAGACTCACCATTATTTAGGGTCTGGAAATGGACCCATTATCATTCTTTTATCAAGATATATGTTACTTAAAGCGATCGACATTATTATGCAAATATCCCAATCAGCCGATTGGCGCCGCTACGAAGAATGTGAGTTATGGAGGAAAAAAAAAAACAACTTTTCATTAGGTTAAGTTCCAACAATAAATCACCGACAGATAACGAATGGAGTTTGATCTCTTACGAAAGAAAAAAATGAAAAATGCAAAAAAACAAAAAATTAATCACATCGAAGAGTTCCATATAAAAATATGGAAAATTAATGTCATTATTTTCGCATTCAATTTTATATTAAATATGAATTTTAAGCTGAGTAAATTTTAATCTATATTACTAAAATCTTTTATTTCTGTCTGTCTATCTGTCCGGCGCAATTTTTTATTTCCTGTGAAAAAAATTCTACAATGAAACATTCGCGACGGGAATCGAGCCTGCAACCTTTTGATCCGAAGTCAGACGTCTTATCCATTAGGTCACGGGGACTACATTCAAATTATTGTTTCTTATCACTCCCTCTGTGTGTGTGTGTGTGTGTGTGACGCAATGAAAGAAGAGCCAGAGGAAAAAAGAAAATAACTCATTAATTTTACCCTACTAGATTAAAATTTAAATTCCAGTATTTATTTATTTAGCTTCTCTCCGTCAACAGTGGCGCGCGCTATCAAATAATGAGTTCATTCAAAAAGGAATAAAATATCATTTTTTGCCATAACCGCTTGATTCTTCTTGAATTATCTCTTACTTACCAGAGGGATGGCGTAGTTATTAATAATAAAAAAAATATTTATTTTCATTTCTAATGATCTCACAGATAGATAGATAGATTTTTTTTCGATGGGTAATGATGAAGTTGCGGAGGCTGCGATAAAATAACAACACTAACAGGAGTTCGCCAGCTAGAAACAGTTGGAAACTACGAAGCAATTAATATTGATTAAATTTTACTTCTTTTTTTCTGCTAAGACCTTGTAAATTTAGTAAATTAAAAGATTAGAAACATATATGTATATAATGGCAGAACGTACAACTTATTCTTACGAGTTTCGCGTTGTAAAGATTCCATTCATTCAAAGACAATTTGGATTTATATAATACAGTACATGTATTTAAATAATAAACTATCTATTTTAATATAGGATTAAAATTAAAAAGAACGAAGTCCATTTTATTGCGTTTCAGTAGGAAAATCCAAATTGTTGAAAACTAAATACTAGATGCCGCTGATGAAGCAATGATAAATTGGCATTATCCTTGCAGTACTGTAACAGAATGCGGTTTTTTGAATTAATTTTACAAAATTCAAAATTTCTATTCAAATTGAGAGATAACTTTTGCTGTTACTCCTACAATAAAATAATTGATACAGAAAACCTAAAAGAGCTTACTGAGATTTTGCAAACACACATACACACACACACACACACACACAAACAAACAAAAAAAACCCTAAATAATTGCTGTAAAAAAAAGCTAGTGTAATAAAATAGCTTTAAGATTTAAATTTTTGGAGATTGCTTAAATTTACTCTGTAATCGTTTGTTTATATTCTTAGCTTTTAATTGAGTTAATTAAAATTTCGGAGATGACTGTGTAAAAGGTCTACAAATTTCTAGTCACGCTACGGGAAAAGTAAATGGCTTTGGTGAGCGTTTAACGGCAGCCGTTAATGATGTATTGTGCCACTGATACACTCAATTGGTGGCGCTGTTTACCGTCTTTTAAGAACACAAGTTAGCCAACAGTCACCGAATAAGTAACCCTCTATCAACAGGAATCGGAACGAAAACTCGTTACCAGCTGTAGTCAGTCCCCCCTCGCGGTAAAGGCTGAGGATACATTTCATAACAAAATTAAACTGCGCCAGAAGTCTTGAGTGAAAAGGGGTGAAATGTTAATTCCTTTACTTGAAAAAGAGCGTCGTAGGGAGTCACCCTGAAGTCAGAGAGAAACACGAGACACCAAATGGACCAAGTAACTGAATGTCACTTCCATTCCAAATCATCCGTCAATCCCATGACAAGGCCTCTACCCCGAACTCACTCATCAAAACTCAAACCCCCAACCATTCCAAGTACGGACGGAAGGAAAAAAAAAAATAGACCCAAGCAATTACCGTTAAGAAAAACTGATTTTATTTCATTCTTCCCCCGGCCATCTTTCAGGTTTTATGTTTCCGTTATTTATAGCTATAATATTATACGAAAAGCCAATTTGTTACTACATTTTCAATATTTATTTAATACTCTGGTAAAAATTAAATAAAAAATAAAAAAAAAATAATTTAAAAGGAGGTTTCTATCCTTCAACATTTTAATTTTGATGTTTGAAATTATTAAAGAATCGAACTTATATAATCTTATATCATATAAAATTTTAGGAAATAAAATATGTAGTTGTAAAACAGACACCAGGACTTTTATTTGAAAGATTTATCTCGTGCTAAGTCGAATAATTAAGTAGTATTCGTAATTGTATAAAAATTGTCAATTTCTTTGTAATCTGCAAGAGCACAATTACTTAGCAGATACGGTAAATAACTAACTTCGCGGCACAGAAACACTGGTCTTCAGAGAATGAGAATACAACGAAATATTAAAAAAAAAATTTTACAGATCTATTTCGAAAAAATTGAAAAATAAAATTAAGAAAAGCTGATTTTGGAACCGACGATTTGTAATAAAAAGACTGAAAACGAAGTACAATCAAAACTTTTCGTCCTTTCCAATTGCAGAAAGGATCACATTTTACTCGAACATTCGACGAGAAAACACAAACGTTTCCATAGCAAATTGGATCAATGAATAATTCAAACCCTTTTAAGTACGAAACATTAGTTTTTCGATTTAAATGCAACAAAACAATTTGAGCGAACTATCTTGATAAAATGTAGAAATATAACGACGACAATCGCATGGCTTTTTAGTCGATTCTGCAATTTCTGAATATTTGAATGCTGACAACAAAACTTTTAGTTACAGTCTTTGCTATTCGGCAGAAAAAAATATATATATATTTTTTTTAATTTATCTGATTTCACATAAGCAATACAAATGCTAAACATAAAATCAATTTCTCACAAATCATTCAGATAAACTAAAAGTGTAACAATTTATTTTCTAAATGAATTTCTCTGAAAATGAAGCTTGAATATTCGTTCAAAACAAATGTAAATAATAATAATAATAATAATAATAATAATAATAATAATACAGTGTACTCTCGAAGTCTCTATATCTCGAAAACCTTGATATGTCAAAAAATTATTTTTCCCCTTGATATAACATATTCATATAATCTCGACCTGGTTATCTCGAAAACTCTCTATCTCGAATTTTTTTTTAGCGCTCCCTTCTACTTCGAGATATCGAGAGTATACTGTAATAATAATAATAAATAAATAAATAAATTGTTTCAATAGGTTTATTATTATATTTTAAGAATCACTGATTTCTTTAGTTTAATCTAGTTTTCTAAGGAGGTTCTTGATAATAGCGGTAGTACCTTTTGAAATGGTAAACGAATCTTCCTGAATCTTTGCATGATATTTACATGCAGGAGACGACTGAACTTTTAAATTTGAAAATGTCTCCATGCGAGTTCATTCGGAAAAAAAAATCAGCACGTGAAGTTCAGAAGAAAAAAAAACTCATGTAAGAAATTCGATAGTGCAAACAATGAATGTAGTCTAATAATGCGTTTTATTTCACTTATTAATCCACTGTCATCACCGCGTGCTTCCAAGTATATACTTATCACTGCCATTTTTGTTATTCTTATTTAGTAATAATTACAAATTGAGAATGTGTAAATAGGTTGGCAAGGAGCGTGCAACCAGCAATTTTGCTCCAATTCTCTTTAAAATTCATGCTATTTATTAGGGTTTTAAAAACGCCTGCAATAAAGCACGGTTAGAATTTCTAACCATCGGGGATAGTTTTTCCCTTGCATTAGGAATTCTTCCTTCTGAATTTCGAAAGCCAGGTGTGGAATCTCTCATTGAGTGGAAGCCACAGGGTCCATGGGAAGATGGCGGTATTCTTTGAAGCGCTAGGAACAGACGCAACGCTTGTGTTGTCTCATATCTGGTGGTGAGCGAACATTTACCAGCTGAAGGAGGGCAATCTCAAATCCAACCAATATTACTCTTTTAGAGTGATATTTCGACGGATATTACTTTATTTAAAAAAACTAACATGAAGCTGACCTACGAAAAAAAAGCGAGTCTTAAATTTCCCCATTAGAAAATAGGACTGCTGTGATACAAATTCAGTTAACGAAATAAATCTAAAAATTTGACTGAAGATCGATTTTTTTTTTTTTTTGAAGAAATGATAATTACACTTTATATAAAAAAAAAATATGAACAGGAAAATTCTTCTTCAGTTTTATTGAGACTAGGCCTACATCAAAATAGAAAATAAGAATATCAGCAAAATGTGACAAATTCTAATTACAAAAATCGTAAGAGAATTATTTTTTGGCCCACAATCTATGCGTAAATTTGTCATAATTATCAAATACGGCAAACATTTGTCGATTTATACATATATTTGCCAATTTCGGGTGATACTTAAAAAAAACAAAAAACAATGAAAATCTTTGATCAAAGTAAATAAAAAAGGGAAAAGCTACTTCACAAAAACTTACGTAATTTATATTACTACATTGTTGTAATAATTAGTATTTATCAAAAAAATTGGAAGGATAATTGAAACAATGCCATGGTTTAACTTCCCATTCGTTTTTCATTAACTAACCGGTCTTCCGTTAAGTAGCTGACTCGGTTAATGCAGAATAAACATATTGTTAAAAGGAATGGGATGCACACACAGAGAAAGAGTTGCTGATTCTCAGATGGTTTGCCGAAATCACCCATTACCCTGCAATGGCCGGAGAATGGTCGATGTGGGGAAACAGGAATGGTCTGCTTGGGACACTTGGAAGGTGTAATACTCAAAAGACCAGCGCTACATAATGTACAAACACTGTCTTTTGTGACCAGAACCAACTTAACGACGCATCCTGCACCAGACGACATGATTTCTGTCTCCGCACTGATTTTATAAAGAAAATTCTTTCTTATATGTTTATCAACTTAATAGTTTTGATCTGAAGATAATGATGCTAACTATGTAAATTTTGTGCGTGAATTTACTTCAAGTTTATTTATCTATTTTATTGTATAGAATTTTCTAATATCTATATTTACTGGAAAATTCTACGCAACAACGAGATAATAACAGAAATCAAAAAACTATTTTTTTTCTTTTTGGAAGGTGTGAAATTTTTCAAATTTCTATAACCATAAATTAATTAATAAAAAAAAAATGTAATATATATAAAAAAAAAAAACCTAAAAATTTATGAAATTGAGGATGTATGTACATTTGCTCTCGACATGAAAAGAAAGTATGAAGCACATTTTACTCGAATTTCAATTCTTTTATTTTTGCATACTGTTGATTATTTGATAAAAACAAGCATTATATTAAAATGGGCAACCCATCGACTTAAATATATCATTACTAAAACAAACTAACTGAAGAATATAAAAGAAAAAAAGAAAAAAAAAGACGTTAAAACATGATGAAAAGTTTCGTAACAATAGACAAATCACTTCATTGATATTTCATTCTTATTTTAATTAAATATTTAATTACATTATTTTCATCTAACACAGATAGTTTTAACAGGTACTTCTGAACAAGTTTTTGAACTAAGCTTACTTCCAATAACAGGCGTTGTGAAGTAATCAATGTGTACTTGTAATTCATGAATTCGAACAATTTTAGAATTTAACGCTATTCAGGATAACAAAGCATATTTTTTTTTTAAGGAAAAAAGATAAATAAATAATAATAAATAATAATATTAATCTGGAAGATACAGTATAAATAATCGTTCTGCAACATTTGATGGATAAGATCGTCACGATCTAGTTAAAACATGGTTAATAAACCATTTTACATTAACGGTAAATCGGTTAAGTAAAGAGCAGTATCACTTCCAGGTTCTTTTATCAGTTACTGGCTTTTCTTCGCGGGAAAACTGTTGATCATTTTCAAAAACTGTATATATTAGTATAAACGTTTTATTTTTCTTAAAAGGAGAAAAAAATTGAATGTTAAAATAAAATATCCGAGTTAATAAAATGGTAAGGTGAAGCTGTATCCTGCAATGGAGCTATCGTGATCAAAAAAAAAAAAAAACAGGACAAAAATTTTTTTAGCGCACGTTTATATTGCATAGCGCAGAGTTCATCGGAGCGTGAATCGATGGCTCACAACCTGGGCTGTGGCAGAATACGATTTGCTTGGATTTAATCAACGGAGAGTGAAATTGGAGACTTTCTAAGAGATCATCTCTCTCTCTCCTTCCCTGAACAACCACCATGTAAACTTGACTCTTCAGCATAATACAAATTACTTATTAGCCGGCGCCAAAATGGGTTCAATCCGTTGCTGTGATTACATGTCGTGCGTGAGAGAGAAATAAAACAAAGAAAAGTGCAGAACACATGCTCAGAAAGTCCCTTAGTTAAATTAGAATTAATCATTTTAATTAGCTTATCTTCTTATTGCTGTGGCGAATGGAACATCCCAATTAAACTGAATAACTTGAAAATAAATAATCGGGACTCGAGGTTTCTTTTGTTGATGATGAATATTCCATTACAGTATTTGAGCTCCCTTACAAGGTTAACGAATACAAGTTGTACAAGGTACGTATAAAGTTAGTTTATTACGTAGAGAACATATAACGCACTTAAGCCCACACACAAACAATTATAAACTCGAAATAACCCTACGTAAAAAGAAAATGCTCTTATGTAAATAGTTTGTCCTTTAAATTGTAAGATTTTTTTTAACTACTTAAACTAACTAATTTTCTATTACAATTACTGAATTTTAACATCACATTTCATAACCTTACCGTCTTCTGCCGATGCCCACGTGGATGAAAACCTAACCTTCCACAGTAGCACTTTCAAGAAGCAAATTATGTCTTTAGCAGACGGCTATCAACTGTAGAGTAGCTCCTTACTAGATTGATTAACTTATCGTCCACATCATGTGATTCTATCTTGATAAAAACTCCTCTCTTTAAGTAAACAGATAAGGAATACTCACTCCACTTAAGAATCACAAACTGTTGGTTTTGCACTTTTCCCGCTTTTTCAATGTAATTAAAGAATTAAAAAAAAATAAATTGAAAATTGAAACTTATTTTTTATATTAATAACTGACGTTATACATCTGAATGCATACGAAATAGCTTCAAATTGTTATTAAGCACAGGCCTATACTTTGAATTATTGGGAATGCTGCTTCATTTAATTACCGAATGCTTATTGAATACTGAACGTGTAAAATCCCCGTATATTTGAAATCGTACCTTAGACCTATAAGCATTCAATGTGCAATTCCATGTACTTCCACCATTCATTTCTTAATTTTGTTCAACAAATTACTGTCTACGATTGCTACAGTGGTGACAATTAGGCCTATATGTTTTAAACTGTTTTCTTCAAATTGTACAGCTAGTCAGAAAATGACCTTTCTCATTGGCGGAGTAAACAACAGGAACTACTTTCACGCACATTGTTACGGAGTGGGTCTTAGCTAAACGCCGACGTCCCAGTAATGTTTCCCATATGGCAAAGAAAGGAAATAATTTCAGTTGTTTCTTTGACGCAAACTTCAGAATCTCCTTTACTTTGTTTTATTTCTTGATATTTCTTGACATCTGTGTGTTATAATGTTTCATAGTTCTTGAAACGCTGCCATAAGGCATCATGGAAACTTATTTGTTTTATTAGTTCGATTTCCGATTCAACTATACGTTGTTTGGTTCTTTAAGCCTTTGTTTTCTAATGCTACGAAACTGAGACTCTTGAAATCAATGAATCTGTGTATGCGTTCCCATCCCCCTCCCCCACCGATAATGGATGGGCCCTCTTGAAACTTGTTATACATAAAGGCTACAGACGATCTATTTTCTTTTTTATATTTGATATTTTTTTCAAGTGCTTCCCTGTCGAGTAAACAAAACATTTAACGTGCTGTGGATAATTATTAAAAAGAAAGAAAACAAGAGCAGCACCTTGAAGTAAACAAAAGAAAAGGAAATCGCCTTTCTGATTCGTTTATGGGGAAGGAATTGGGAACGGCCGTTTCGTCCTTCTGCGGACTCATCAGCCCTGTCGAGATATTAGCGGTACGAGGAACAATTCCCATAGGAACATCACAATCTCAATGGATTTCTATGATCAAAGACTTAAGCAATGGAAATTAATCCTTTTAGCTTCGTTAAAATTAAATAATTTAATTAATTATCGGGCTTAAATAATTTCAGTAAAAAAAATTCATAGTTAATTGTTTTCAGGGAAAAAAATAATAAAAAAAAAATCGAAATTTCAACTGTTTCAGTAAACATTATAATTTGAAAATAATTAAATAACAATTATTTATTATTAAATAATAAAAAGTAGGTTTTTCGTTGGTGTCGTTTTCATGCGCTTTAAAAAAAAAAAAATGTTTTAATTTGTTTTTATATAAAACCTAATTTTATTTATTTACATCTGTAAAGTGCTTCACGCCATCGACTCTAAACGATACTGAATTATCTCGTAATTAAACTGCGAATCTCAAACTTCATTAAGAAATTATTGCAGCTTATCAATATTTTACAAGCAGCCAGATTTAGAAGAGATAAATAATCAGATTCAAAAGAAATAAATATCTAATCTTTCACATAAAACATATAATAAATTTGACATATTTGATCTGAGTTTTATCAATGAACTAAAAATTATTACCTTTAAAAGGACTGAATTAAGCTTACTTCGATTATCATTTCACTGCAATGGAAAAAAATGGATTAGAACTAAAATGACATACGCCTACATTACTTTGAGCCACGTGCAACAGGTGCTTGGAAGCAGAAATCAATACGATTATCAATGATGTGTTTGCTTGGTTTTTCATAGTTTCACTTTCCAAAATTAATAAAACAGAGATGGAGGGAACATGTATAAATCAATAAATAAAAAATAAAGTTACTACGTTATTAATATATGGGCTTCACAATTTAATATTTGCGGATGTTACCCTCGTTGCAAATAAAGCCAAACCCTTCCCTACTTCGAGGCTATAATTTGCGTATGCTAATTATCTTTTGACGCTTATCACCATTCCGATTTCACTGGTTAGACCCACATCACCGATACACATATTTATCAAAGCTTTTTAATAACAAGATGGAAGAAAAATTAATTACAGAATTGATGCTACGCAACTGTTTTGTCTTGACTATGACAACACTTTCGTAGTAAGGTAAAATCCATAAGCTTACTCAATATCATAAAGCTGAACAGTTTGTATGTTTGAATGCGCTAATCTCAAGAACTACCAGTCCGACTAACTGCGTTAGATAGCCCGTTTATTGAGGAAGGTTACAGGCTATATAACATCACGCTACGAACAATGGGAGCGGAGCAGTAAACATAAACGTCAACCAATCCGGCAAACTGTCGGGTGCGGCGGCGGCGATGGCGCGCTGGGTCGGGGGCGAGTTGGCCGCACGACGAGAACCGAACATTACCGAGAAGGGCCGAACAGATGGTATTTATAGTTAATGAGATGCACTTAGTTCTATACTCAAAATATGTATGAAACAGATACGTATAATCAAAATTTAATGCGGGTGAAACCGCGGGGCACAGCTAGTAAATAATAAAAGCTGTAGCAATGCAAATTATCATTATATTAATCTGAAACAAAATACATTTAAGATGAATGAAATCAAACATACAATGAAAAAAATAAAAAAATTTAAATGACAAATTAAAAATGCATACAGTTTCGGTTGGCCAAATTACAAACCTTTTTCAAAGGTTGTTCCCGGTAGGTTTCTCAAGCATTGAAAAAGATTTGTAATTCGGCAAACCGAAACTGTATGCATTTTTAATTTGTCATTTAAAAATTTTTATTTTTTCATTGTGTGTTTGGCTTTATTCATCTTAACTCTACACAACGCACGTAAAACCATCCATAAAATACACTTAAATTTATATATTTTACTTTCTAATAATTAAACTTATATATTTTACTTTCCTGTAATTAAATTTATTTTACTTTTCAATAATTAATCTTATATATTTTCTTTCCTGTAATTAAAAATCTAAATTTACCTTCGAATAAAAATAAATTCGAAATTTATTTTTATAAATAAAATTTTACTTTCTATAATTAATTAATACTTTATTTTCCTACAATTAAAGTCAGTAAGTCGATATTTTGATTAAATTCTTTTCCGTTTATCAGTTTCCTCCAAAAATTTTTCGCCCAAAGCCGTGACCTTAGGACAATCGCCTGCCTGGAACAAGGATGCTTCGCTATCAACTGAAGATTCCTTGAAAACCAACCGGAAGTTTGCCTACGGATGTGTCAAGAGAAAAATCTACAGATTCCTTTGACTAATGAGACAAGCTGAAAAATCAATTGCCATCAGCGAAGAGAACCAAAGTAAAAAAAAAAAAAAAATCACAAGTTTATTACGGTAAATTATTACTGAATTAATTAGCTCTTTAAACTTCATTTCAGTAGATCTGGTTTCCGAAAGCTAGCATCATATTTCGCTAATATTTACTAATGATGGCTACAAATTGACCTGTAATTACAAAGCAGCATTAATATGGCGGAATCAAGTTTTCCCGCTAAAAGTCATAATGATTACGTTATTAAAGTTACGTTTTAACAATAATATCAAGTTAACAGAAATCGGAGAGAAAAAAAGGTTAAAATATATTTCGCTAACCTTTTTTTAAAGTGGACTACATATCAGGAAAAAAAATATAATTTTATTTCGGGATGTACCAACGTAGGAGCCGACCTCCACAACAAAAAAAAATGAAAAAAAGTTCCACACTTTACTTTTGGAGATTTCGGGGGATTGGGGGGGGTCTCCTGTTCCCCTAAATACGATTGCAACGTAAATTTAACTATTAAAAAATTTGTAGAACCCTTGCCTAAGGCAGTCTGATTTTCCTTACAAGGTGTTATAAGAGAGTAAAGGTGTAAACAGTGGCGTAGCAACGCCTTTGGGGGCCCGGGGCGGGAGTTCCATTATCCACAACCAAAAGAAAAAAAAAAAAAATGGAATCTCTATTTTAACAACCAAAAAAAAAAAACCTTGTAAAGGGCTGGTCGGGATACTTGGGTGGATGGAGCCCGTAGGCTGGCTGATGGGGACCCTCTCAGGGCGGGGGCCCGGGGCGGACCGTCCCCCCCCCCCTTGCTACGCAACTGGGTATAAATATAGATTTAAAGAAAAACATTCTCAAATCTCGATCTCACATTTTGTAAAAGGTTCCTGACTCCACTAAATATGAGATGGCAATCCTATGTGTGTGAAAAGAAAATTTAAAAAGTATTTACTGCAGGAAGCTTAAATTTTAGTAGTAATTTAAGTTAGTGGAACGTACCGTATCAGGCCAAGAGGAAAAACAGCTGGCTAAAACCGATCCGCCCCCCCCCCCCAAAAAAAAAAATACTTTTGGTTAGAGCATAATGCACTCGATAATTCAAAAGTATTTATTTTACCAGCGGCTATTTAGCGGGTAGTGAATTCTTACGGGCTTCGGAAAGGATATCGCAAGAAAAAAAAAAAAAAATCTATAATAGCGCCATTTTTATTTTTGGTTGGATAATGCGACTTAGGTTAATATTGGCTTTTTTTTTAATGGTTGAATGATTGAAGGATCCGCGAAAAAAAATAGATTTAAGAAAACGGTTGGCACTGATTTAAAATGCTTAAAAGTAGATGTTATTAAATGAAATCCCTACTGTTTTTTCATAGACAGTAGACCCTTCTAGAACATTCGTGACGCACGAATCTCCTTTACGTGCTGTTATCACTAATTAGGAAGAAAAGATGAAAATGCAATGAACGCCTACCTATTTTGAAGAGATAATTTTGGACCCTTACCACGCCGCTGTGCGGAAGTTGCTACGCCAACTACATTTATTTTCTGTCAAAGATTTCTTGGAAGAAAAAAAAAAAGCAACTCGAAATAGAATGTTGTGGGTGTAAGACCGGGAGAAGGGGTCAACGGATACTGGCTGTTGATAAGGGGGAGCTTTTTCTTTCTTTCTCTCATGAGAGGGGATTAAGGTCACCCTCCGAAAAAAGCAAAATGGTGTTGGCAATTGGTGGTGGATGGCACGTGACACATTGATTGAGCGATGAGATATCTCAGTTGCTTCCAATAATCTCCAAATTGAGCTCTTTTCCTTTCTATCGGGAATTGATTCCATCATCTCCCACCAATAAAGCAAAACTGCCTCTACTTCGGTTATTATCCGATTCAGTAAAAAACGACCCGCGAATGAGTTTGCTTACAGCTCTTATCAAAACACAATTGAATTTCATCGTCTTCCTAACCCTACTGAAGGAACCACCTTAAGAAATAAATACTCAGCCAATTAAATTTATGGGTTCTTCAAAAATTTATTAAACAACCCTTTCTCCGTTCTTCTAAAGGTTTTAAACTGATCATATAGTTCCTGTCAATTTGATATGGCATTACTGGAAAATGGTAGCGTAATTCGGTTTCCTATTACGTATCAGAAAGTAGTCCTTAACTATACATTTTACATAAGTATTATCATCTTAGCAATTGTGAATTAAATATGAAGTTGTATCAGTAATAAAACAGAATAACATTAATATAAACTTTGTTATAAATACTATTTTTATATCCAATTCTCAAATTGGAATCGTTATAAGTTATTATTAATAAGACACTAAGTTATATTTAACGTTAGTTTGGTTTCAGAATATTTTCTGATGCGCAGTTGTAAAACGACTTACATTATAATTTTGACGTTGTTGTAATATTAAATGACATCATTCACATTCATTATTTATTTTAATTACATAAATTTACCTAACAAAAATTTATCCTTATCGTTACCCTTTTCTTAATATTAAAAGAGTAACTTTTATTTCTAAACATCCCAGGACACCGATGTTTCGACTTTTCAGCTGTCGATAACTGGGGAATCTAAAAATATTTGAAAGTCATGACGTGTCTTGGAAAGATATGGCTAGGAAAATTTTCAAACAGCAAATGAATAAACTGGTAAATTACAAAATAAATGTTGTTATTATTATTAGTAGTCTAATATTTTAATATTCAAAATTGATCTAATTCTAATAGCTTTGAATATTATACGATACAAAATTTATCTCCGCAAATTTTGTAAAAACTCTCATATTTTCATACACACTTGTAATAATGACACATACAGTTAATAACTACGAAAATATTGAAAAATTTACAGTTTTTCGAAAAAAGTGCATCAAAGCGTTTTAAACACTTTTTCATCCTTGTGCTTATCTTTCCCGCTCTTCTATCCAATGACTGACAACGATATTCACGTCGGTTTGTGAAAAAACTTTGTGAATGACTGGTACTGTTTCATGTAGCGAAAATACAGTCAGTAATTGTTTAGCATTGAAATGACCTGCTTCCTTCCGCAAAAACAAACAAACAAACAAACAAAAAAAAAAACAATTTAATAGTTTTCGGTTGAAAAATCTAAAGGTTCCGTATTTCAGGAAACTTATGTGCAAATTATGTCACCATTCTCCCTCATTTATCAAAGTGAAAGCGACTACGGTATTTGTTTAAGATGCGATCTAATCGTGAAAAACTCTTAACTTTGTTACGAAAACATTGCGCCGTTATTAACACTACGTATCGTTCTTTACTTTATTCTTATAACAAAGATGTAGTTTGCGTTGTGAATAAAAAACATCCATTTCGGAAACTGAAGCATTAAGTTAGAATAAATGTTCTCGATGTTTTGCTTCCACTATTGTGGTAAACTACGTTGATAAGGAAAAATGACGAAGAAACGGCGCTAAAGCTTACGACTCATAGGCTACAGAACGTTGAAAGTATTATTCTTTTCGTCTTACAAAGCAGTTAGTAAATTCAAATAATGTTATGTAGTAATTTCTCTTTTCTTTTTATTACCAATTTCCTTCAATCAATATTAATAAGACAATAATGGACTATTTCGTTTGGCGCAGTTATACATTCTTTGTTCAGTTTGCTCGTAAAGCTTCTCGCAGACTTATACGGTTCAGAACAGATTCGATCCAAACGCTGGCCGTAAGAAGTGCGCCACACTACAGTAGTCTACTTCGGAAATTCGTACAACCTTTATATTTATATAGGTTCTTTGCTGAAGCTTAATGAATACATAATGAAGTCGATAATAGCTATTAAGTAGTAGTCATTATTTAAAACTGTTCTTGTAGATTTATAAAATTTTATGTAAATGTCAAGATAACAACTCATTTTTGATTAAAAATTATTTTGACAAAAAAAATTGAGATTTTTTTAACCTATTTTTTATTAATTTCCTAGTTATTTCCATTTATTTCCTAGTTTCTCCCATATGATAATTCTTCGTTAATGGTTATGTCGTACAACTACTTATTAATAAATTAGTTTAAATAAATAAATAAATAAATACAAAAGCAGTTTTTGTTCGTGATATTAAATAAATCTATTTTTTAAAAAAATCTTAGGATTTGGTTTTGATTTGGAAATTTTTCAAAATAACTTGTTTGACGTTTTTAGTATCTTTTTGTATTTATGTAGGTAAAAACAAAGTATTATTTTTCGTTTTTTGATGAGCTTCACTGTCCTAGAAAAATAGATTAAAATTAAAAAAAATTGAAAAAAAAAAAAAGGACCTGTCATTTATTGACTTGGTTAATTAAAAAGATATGAACTCTTTTAAAACTGATAGCGTTATTAATTATTATATCTTATTAAAATAAAGCCTAATCAGTTTTGGTAAATCTAAGACCTAATTGTCGAAAATAAAGTAATATTAACTTCTTATTTATGTATTTTTTTTTCATGGGATTTTTCCCATGGTATCCTCTGGTTAGAATTCTGATCGGGCGTCAGAATTTCTGAAGCTTTCTGAAGTCTCAATGTATGCACTCCGTTGAAATCTATACAAATGATTCCATCAGAATTGTCTGATCCGATCGCGGCGGATGTGTGTACGCAGACCTTCAGGAAAAATTCCACTTCAGACGTCGCAATTTCCTAACGGTCAGTGTGCGCACTCCCACTAAAATCTACACAAATGATTCCTTCGGAATTGTCTTTCTTCTGATCAGATTGTGCCAATAAGTGTGAGTGAAGCTAATTAAGCTTAATTATCAATGAATCCAATATGGCGGAGCGTCAGAAAAGTCAATAACTACATTCTTTGAAATAAAAAAAAATTGTAACGAATTTATTAATATGTATAATAAAAATTAGGAAAAGGATTCTCTCATCAAAATTTAATGTAGGGTTTATAGCAATACTGAAATAACGATTTCGACGTCATTTAATTTTAGTGGTATGTGAAAAGCTATTAAAAGAATATTACTAATTCAAGCTATCGTTTATAATATTCAGTCGGAGGGGGGGGGGGGGTTAAAACATCGAAGTTTTGAAATACAGTACAATTTTATGATCGAAATATGAATATTCATCCGTTCTCATGTGATCAAGATAATACAGGAATTTTCGAGGGTCAATGTAGGGTCTTATTAATATTTGAAACACGACTGGTTCAATGTGTCTGGAACTAAAAGTCAGGATGAAATATTGCTCAAATAACTAAGAAAAAAACAACAATATTTATCTTAGACAGATGAAATTGTATAATACTTGGATGATAAGTAAAACTAAGCCCCTTTTGATTCTGATAAATAAGGGATAGATGTAAGGCTTTGTGAAGGCCGTGAGGTTGGCGTTGTAGCTGTGATATCGGCCTCTCACCTCTGAGTACCGGGGTTCGGTTCTCATGTGGGTTTCATGATGGTGGCGATCCGCGCTGGGCAGGTTTTCTCGGGGTTCTCCGGTTTCCCTTGCACTTCTCCCACCATACTTTCTCAGTCTTTCTCTCCATCTGTCCTTATTTCCGTGGGATAGTACAATAGACCTCCGGTCGCAGTGCTTGGCTTCTCTGCCACCCACATTCACGACATAACATAAGGCTTTGTGAAAAAAAAGAAAAGCATATGCTTCCATTAAAACGCTGTAATGTATGGTGAATTAACTACTTATCTAAGAAAGCTGAAATTTTAGTGATACATTTTAAGGCCAGTGAAGTGAAATTGTACATTAAGTACAGTTAAATGCAAATCGGTTAGGTATGGTACATAATAACTTTCATATTGCATTTTATCACAATAAAATTACAATGCTGAAAGGGGCTTCGCGAGTTAAAAGTAAAGGTTGGGAACCACACTTTTCACTGTCTGTTGATCAACTAATTTTGGTTCTTTATCGCAAGAGATATACGGAAATTGGCGCAAGGCAAACTAAATTTCATGTTCTTTTGCTCTTCGAATCTAAAAATGAGAATCTTTAAGATTACAAATCATTTTTTTTCCCCCTAAGGATAAAAAAGAAAAAAAGAACAACTTTCTAAAAGAAATTGGAAATAAGATAAGCTACTGAAAGAGAACTAGCCTTGTAATGATTGCGTTCTAAATTGGTTTGGTTGACTCAATTACATAACTTTCAGGCCCAAATCGATTCTTCGAGATTTCGATTAGGGATCTAACAATATTTCGTCCGAACGATTATTTCTTTAAGCAAGAAAATCGAAACACTGGAACAGAATTAGTTGAAAAAGAAAAAGTCTTTTTATTTGTCGAGAGACCGATGCACCTTGAATAAATAACTGTTACGCGTTAGCTTGAGGAAAGCCAATTGCCAAGGGAAGGCCTCCTACATCATCCAACTGCCCCGTTTTCTCTAGTGTTTCGTTTGCCGACACATAAAAGCGAGCAACGTTTATCAACACTGAATTGGACACTAAAATTTTCAATCCTACGAAGTAGGCCTATTTTAGAAAACAAATAGGCCTAATTTTTTTCTCTGCCCCAAATAGGAATTAGTTTGGGACAGGGGAAAAAAAATAATAAAAAAAACTAGGACACTTTAAACTATACTAAAATTGAAAGAATGTATAAACAGAAATGTATAATCGATTATATTAAGGGTATGAATAAATAAATAAAAAGTTCGATATGGAATACTGAAACTGATTAAAAATTTGTTGATTTGGAATTGCCATTTAATTTATTAATTATCTTAAGCGATTTATTAACCAATTTCCTTATTAAGGTTTAACTATTATTATCATTTCATAAACTGAAAAATAATTGTAGGATTTTTATCTCTTGTCTAAGAGTTATACATTGATTTCGAACAATAATTAATAATTTGACTAATTCTTACCGCTCGTGGATTCTTTGATCTTAAAACTGTGCCATAAGTTTCTTAAACTCTAAATTTCTATTTTTTTATCCTATTTTTCTAAAAATTTTCGAGTAACAACAGCAGTTTGTATTTTCATCGGTAACTTTAAAAATGAAGCCTGCAAAGATCTTAAAGAACCTGAATTGATTCCATTTTAATGCGAAATACAAAATAACTATTTATCTTACCGAATCTTATCTAACAGTAATATAAGCGGCTTCTTATTCCCTGTCATCATTCACGGAATTAATGTTACACATTTCCCGCTCTGGTAAGAATTCGTAAGAGAGCACGAAGCTTACGTAGATGCAATTTCGTATATTTACATATTTCCCTAGAAAAATTTAAAATTTACACTATATTATTCTGTCATTACAACTATGAATTTCATCCCTGCTCAGCAAATATTTTATAATTATTCTCGAGGTATTTATTTGATTTAGGAGCAATTCAAGATAGCAGTTTACTTAAGATTTTTATAAAGAAAAAAGAAACGAAATTTCCCTCTTTTTACATACAGTATTTCCCGCCATTCTCTCTTAAATCTTTATAAAACCATTCAAGAACAACATTGTCACTCACAGAGCAAATTATATCAGCGATAAAAGTATTCACTTTGCTTATTTAAACACAATTTTGAACGAGATCCTAACTTCTGAGCCCTTTACTTTATACTACCCTCTATAATTTAGTTTTAATAATCTTATAGCTTTAATAATTGCGTTACTTTTAGAAAAAAAATGATGGTTATAATGATGTTCTAGAAATTTCTTTTCGTTTTTTAATTACTAATAAAAAAGTGGTAATTAGACTGGAGGCGGGAAATTAATGTGATTAAAAAACATTAATTACCGCAAAGAGCTAATAATGTAAAGAAACTTTCACCTCAGATCAAGAAGTCTCGATTCATAAGTCATTCCCTAAATCTGCCTCCAATAATATTTCCCTGAACTTTTTCCTTCCGTTGAGAAATCCTCAGATGAGCAACAGCTAAATAATCCTTTGGTAAATGGAGGTAATAAACCTAACTGCTGTGCTGTTGTACGTACCTGTCAGTTAAGTGTGCGGTCGGGACCTCCTTGGCTCGGGCCAACGGGTTATTAAAACGTCGGCGGTGAGAGACTAATTAATCCCGATGCTGGGTGTCAGCTTGACGAACCAATATCCGTTTTCCTTCTGACGATATCCTCGACACAATCAATTCATTCACCAAATTGTCGAAGCCACAACTCGCTACTCGCAGAAAACTGATAAATAGCCGTCGGTATAAAATTGCTTATCTACTTCCCGTCGGCTTAGATTTTTCGAGATTTGTTTACAATTAAAAATATTGAGATACTTTTCTATTGAGATACTGGCTCGAAGCATCACAATTAATAATCTGTTTTTTCAGATAAATGGAAGTTAAGGGCTAATTGTTACGTGAATTATAACCATTTTTAGTTAGGAATTGAGTTATCGGAAATTTAATTGACGAAAACGCGAAGTGAACTACTTTCTTTATCTCCAAATCAATAGAAAACTTTTATCATAACAATTGTGGATTTATCCGGCTAATACCGACTCTAAATGATCCAAACACCTGTTATCTATGGAACTAAATCTACAGGAAGCACGGAATCCCGTCTAAAGTCATCCTGATCACGACACAACACAACACAACTGAATAGCATTCCCCAAATATTAAAATATTCTACGTATCTTAAGTTATTTCGTCACACAGACAATGTTCGGAACTCTTCGAGTCAGTAATTTTTTTTTTTTTTTTACTGCTTGGTATATCAAGTTGTAATGTTAATCAAATATTATTTAATAAAAAGTGTTAAAAAAAATATGTTAACGAACAAAACAAAAAAAAAAAAGTGCCGATTTCTGGGTGCCATTCATAAAACGCTCTCCAATATTATTTTATTTGTGTATATATTTTATTTCTCCAATATATTTTATTGCCTTGTTATTCAGGGATTATGTCATAGCAATGCGTTTAATCTTTCTTGAATGATGATGTCATTATTTCTAAATCTCAATCTCCTTATTTTTCCCCCAAAAATGTCTAAATACAACTGGACGAGAAAATGGTTGAAATCGTTCAAATAAATAATTATCTTATCTAATAAACAATTCAATTAAACAGAATGAAATGACTACCAAATATATTTCATTTATATAACTTCATTTACTTCAATAGTCATGTATATCACTTATATATGTATATCGTTACAACAACCTATATTTATTTTCATTTCTAAATAGTCTGTTTTATTTAAAAAGTTCAATTACGTTAAACTTTTTTCGTAATGTCATCAGAATAAAATAAAAAGCAACAATTTCAACTTATTGTTAAAAATACTTCCAATTCTGTACTAAAACAACGAATACAAATCGATCGCAACAAACAAATCCAATTCTTCAAATTCTGACTTGAGATCGACCGATTCAAACGGATTTCTTGAGCGAAGACAATTACAGATGTTTTAAATGAAAGTTTACTTTCAATTAACAAAGCAGTCGGGATTAAGCAGTGACTTAGTCAAATGCGGAAAGAAAACTACTTCGTAACGTAACTGTTTGAAAATTTCTTTATTATTTTTTCATCTGTAATTAAAACAAAAATTACTCCCTTCAAATTAATATATTTTAACAAACTTCGTAGATAATAAACTATTTTTATTTATCTACAGTTCAAAAATTAGCAGGAATATTCGTTTTTGTAATTGGTTTCAGGCAAAAATACTATCCAAGTATTTGCTTTTCTAACCCAAATGAAGTTAGCGAGGGGAGTCCGACCAAATGGACTGGTCCACTTGACTTCGAAAGAGGAGGGTTATTGGACCGATTAGAACCAAGTTATAAGGGAACAATCTATTCTGATAACAGCTGCAGAATATGCTTGATAATATTGTCAGATAAAACACCCACACCATTTCACCGGATAATAATAATAAGGAATTAAAAAAAAACAAAAAAAACCCAACATCGGGAGGAGGAAATCACTGCTGGGTTAAATGTCTCCTCGAAGGGAACTTGTTGTTGGTTGGTCACCTGCTGATTTTAGGTGAACTCAAGAACTGGCGTTTCGTCATGGTATTAGGAACACCGTGTTAACGTCTTCGACTCGAGTAAAATAATATTAGAATGGATTGCACTTACCTGGTTCGTCGTCGTGGAGGGGTTGCGTGTCATCGGTGATCCTGGCCATCACCGCGGCGGGACCACCGCATCCCGCGCCCGGGCGCACACGTGTCCCCAGCGCCCCCGCTTACGTGTCCGCTGCTGCCGGAACAGGCGGATGGTAGCGTCCCTTGAATCGATTGATGCCTTCTGTAAAGGCTATTCCTTTAAGAAAGGGGCGCTGCCGGTTCAGTATGTCTTGGGTGAGTCCTGAGCGATAAGTACGTGCACCTCTTGCCAATGCCGTGGCTGCCGCTTCACAGCCGTTATTACGGTCGGCCCCGAGACACCCGTCGGCATCACAACGACGGCTGCTCACTAGTGACTCCTGACGGCAGATCGTAGAAACACCGCACTCACCAATTCAGGTGTGGGCACCGAGAAACTTTTTTTTTTTTTTCTTGTTCTGAAAATGTCAATTGAATATTAAAGATGGAATAGTGACGCATTTATAAAATTAAAAGCTAAAGAAGAAATAAAATAAATCATCTCATTAGATACTATAATGTTTGTCACTTTGAACTTTTAATATATTACATAAGCTATTCATGTAAATTCAAATAAATTTCAATTCCGTTCGCTTGTGTGGAATTTACAAATATTATTAACAGTGTAGCTATAATTAAAATATAAACAAAGGAATTTCACCTTAATTGTAAACTGATGTGCTTATTATTTTATAATACATATTATTAATTAATATAAATTAAAGTGATGAGATGTAATTTGATATTTCTTTACACTACTCAAAGTTGTAAGTACAATTATTGTAAATTAAATAAATTTATTTCTTTTAAAACAAATTTTTGTTAAACTTTCTTTTCCGTGACAAACAGAATAACAATAGTCAATTAAGTAAAAATAAATATAAATAGACCTAATCTTTACACAATATAATTTCAGTAGACCCACGGCTTTCTCTCTGCCCGAACGAACTGGAAGGGCGTTCCGATACTTTTTTTGACAGTAAAATAAATAGATACGATTTTATAAAATACAGAAGTATTTGAGTAATTCTAAAGCATTTGTTTATATAATTTAAACGCTTTGTGCGCTTTTTCTCTAAAAAGGGCCTGTGAGTCTCATGCTAAAATAACCGGAGTTCTTATACTTTTTTTATAGAAAAAACAAAACAAAAACAAAAAACAAACCATCTTTAGGCTTATATATACTACTTATATACATTACGCTAAAGACTGTGGCAATTATATTGATTTTATAGAAAAAAAAAATCACTAGGCTTATGTACATTATACTACTTATATATATTATATTAATGATTGTGGCAATTATATTGATTATTTGTTTATTCAAATATTAGCGAAATAATTATGCAAAAAATGCATTGATAATGATAGTTATAACGTAATGCAATATATGCTTAATGATTGTTATGCTAATATTAATGATTGTGGCAATAATTGTGTTTATTGATTTGGTCAAAATTTCGGTTGAATTGTAATTCAAAAAACTTGTTGTGTATCTATTTATTCTTTTTGTGTCATCTGATGAATGGGTCCGTGCCTGAGCTCCGCAACATGTTATGAAGTGTTTTAATATACGTTCTTTTTTTGTATGGTCCCTTTCTTTAATTTACACAGAATTCTTTTTAATTTTATATTCAGTTCATACATGTCATAAAACTTGCAAACTTACCTCAAATTAAAAAAGTATTTTTGTAAACTTTTTTTAATAAAAAAAAAAATCGAAATTTTGGTTTATTTTATTAATATTATTAAATATCTCGATCGTTTCTTTATTATATTGTCTCTGCAAGTATTATAATTAGCAATGGTTTTTTTTAAACTGAAAATAAAATGAAGGCTATATTTAGCATACTGTCCAATAAGAAAGTTAGGCTTATCAAATCCCTCTGTCCATGTCAGTGTCTGTCAGTCTCTATCCCCCCAATGACTTTCAAACAGCTGCACAGATCATCTTGAAACGTAGTCTACACATTCGAGGACTAGGGATGTTCCAACTTTTTTTATTTAAAATCTTTTCCAATGAGTCTTTATCGAGAAATTAGCACTCGAAGGCAACAAAACTTCCAACAGAAAAACATTGATATTTAAACAATGGATTTCTATCCTATTTCTCTCATTATGTTAAATAATGAATGTTAAATCTTTAATACACACCGCGTGGCTTGTTGAGATTGAAATGAATCAGATTTATACAATTCAGGTAAACAACTGAGATTTAATTCTTTTTTTATTGAAGAAAATGGAATGTTTTACTGTTTCAATAGTTATTATAATCGGAATATGAATTGAAGATTATTCATTTTTCCTATTTTCTTTTGAAGTGGTTATTAATTAATTTTTCGCTGTTTTTTTCCTTCGACAAGTTTTTGAACTTTTTTTAACATATTTATTTAAATAACAACTTACAAATACCATTTATTTGTTATTTTGTCACTGTTGTTATTTTTCTATTACATTTTTTTTTAATTTACAGTATCATTTGTGATCTATGTAAGTCTGTGTAGGTTAGATACTTTACTGTTACCCTATTTCTACTGTTACTTTATCACTGTTATTATTTTCTAGGTGATAATAACGAAGTGCTAAACCAATTCCATTACCCAGAATCTTTGTATCCCTTGTTTCTCTGGTGTGAGGGCGGGGGGTTATTCTGTCGGTCGATGTGTCTTGGGAAATTACGGATCCTTATATTTTCATCAACAGCGCTTCGGTAAATGCACACAAA
>JAFIDM010000001.1:42811435-42859717 GCA_023159025.1 Thereuonema tuberculata
CGGATCCTTATATTTTCATCAACAGCGCTTCGGTAAATGCACACAAACACTTGTGATTCTTCCTTATAAATGCGCGCCGTTTTTTTATTCTTTCGTGGATCCGATTTAATGATAAAAGTATGTTTATTTTTATATGAACCAAGAGATGTTCGTAAATATTTTATTTCAAAGAGCCTTTTAAATTCTATCCCACGGATAGTCAATAGACAGCCTGACATTCGTAAATTGTCCAAGTAAATACCTAATCTGTATTGCCTCACAGCTGTAATAATTGTTCCCGCGTAGAGCCCTTCCTTTCTTTATTCGAACTATTCTGTCAAATATAGTAATATTGCGACGAGATCACTACCCGAAAGAGAAAGGAACCAGCTGCATTAGTTGGTAAGCGAGGGCCAGTTCGAGAATTTTCCCAAAGCCAATTGTATGAAACACATTCGCTACTACATCAATGCTACAATGTTACAAGTAATTTGTAAATCACCTAATTTGAATTATATTAAACAAAACAAACTTCATTTGTATCCCTAACAAGGCTAAAGCAATGGCCGAAATAATGGCTCTTGATTATAAGGACTCTTTTGATTTTTCAAAATATTCCCTTTCATTATAATATATCAGATTGACAAAGAGAATGACTTATTTAATTTCGCTGTAAATTAATCAATGAATGTCAAGTAATTAACTGAGCACGTGATGTTTTATTATTTCACTTGGACATTTACCTCATTTATTTTTCTGTTTGTAAGCACTAAAACATTTGAACGGATTTAGGTAAAATTTGGTACATAACGTACCAAATGGTCCACCTTACAACAAAGGCACACTAATTTGGTCCCTGCATCCATCAAAAATGACCCTGGCTTCGATGGCTGGAGTGATTTCTTCAAACTTGATTACGATGTTAATTTACGCATCTTGAAAATTGGAGCACGGTTGCTTTATACCCCTTTCTCCAAGTCTACGAAGTCTATCTGCTTTCCACTGCGTCCTCAGTTCTCATTGCGCGATGAAAAACTGAAGCGTGTACTTAGTAGATACATTACATTAGTATTTGCCTTGTTTATTTTACTCTCTATTTATACATATCAGAGTAGAATTATATCCAGTTGTTAAAAATAAATACTTAGTTTAATCATTAGTATAATATTTTTTTTTTTTAGCATTTTATGTATTTTTTTTTCATGAATATAAGTATACTATATGTGATTTTCGTAAAATTTCAATACCCTTACAAAAGCGTTATAAAACTGGTTTGTAATTTTATTATTTTAAACAAAAACAATGCTAAGTTTTAATCAAATAAATCAGAATGAAATGAGAAAATTGGAAGGGTCATTCCAGCTTAAACTTTTCCTTAAGTACTTCGCTGATTTCGTAAACAAATAATTCCCGCTTAAATTTTACTTTCATTTATTTATGCTCACTCTCCATCAATGAATAAATAAATAAAATAAAAAGTCTTTTTCTCAACTTTAGTAACACATTGGCTAAATAATCATGTAATTCTAAATGCCCATTCATTTATTCTTGCTAAATTCCAGTATTGTAGTGAAATTCAGGAGTAAATGTAAATAAATTAACACGGTTTCATGTTTAATTACGTAATTGGAGTAAACAAGTTGGAATGAGGGTAAATTGAGGCAACTGTGAAATAAAGCTGAGATATCCAGCTTCATCTGAGTGTTACCTAACCTTCTCAGTCAATTGAGAAGATTCGAGAGCTTTCTAGAACAAATAATGCACGTCCTTAGGAAAAATGGAACACTTGTACTTCGGTATTTCATCATCATACAAATTCTCGTGAATATTATTTTCGAAATCGATAAATTTCTATAAAACTCTGCAAATATTAAATTTCATCACAGTACATATTTAATGCGTTTGCAATATACGATGCGGATCAATTTAGTATTTGATAAAATTGAAAATATTGGAAATAACATTTTCTGTTTAAAAACGAAAAGACATTTAACGTTCCAGAAAATTTAAAGAAAACAAACGAAGGCACAACATTAAAACGAGTGTATTTACACTAAAAAAAATTAAAAATACAACTTGTTTCGCCGCCAATCCATCCGGCCTCTTCAGGTAAATCTGAGTTACCTGAAGAGACCGGACGGCTTCGTCGGCGAAACATGTTGTAATTTTTTTTTTTTTTTTACTAAATACATTCATTTTAATGGTTATATGCGTTAACTTGTTTTATTCTTCAAATTATTCCACGCACGTTAAGCATTTTTACAAAGCTATTTTTTTTCCCAATATTCTAGTATTAAATAAATACTACCCCCCTACCAAATAAATATTTTTATTTAGTTGGCCCCAAATGATCTTTTGTTATTTTCGACGTGAAGGGCCGAAGATACCCATTTTAGAATTTTCAAAACAATCATTTCTTTATGTTTTCTTTTGAATTTCAATATTCCTTAATTTCTTTGTTATTCCAATTCCTTTATTGTTATTCCATTGATAATGAGAAATTCTGAGTAAATATTGGTTTGTGCTAAGACGCTTCAATTCTGCTTTAATATTAGTTGAAATTCAATTGATACAACTGATGAATAGTTAATGGTTTCAAGTGGCAACCATAAAGCAATTACAAACATTTTAAGGAAAATAGAAATGGAAGTGGTGTTTATATCCCCTCCTTTTCTTTATCGTTTTTTTTTTATTTGGTCAGATCAATGACTGTCTGCATTTGATGAATGTAACGAAGCACTTCTAAATATAGCTTTTTTTCTCTCTCTCTGTTTTGTTCGGAATGAATTTCGAAATGATATTATCTTAAATTCTTAATGCATTTAACTTAAAACTGTACCAAGAAATCAATATACATATATAATATAAAGCTTTTTTTGAAGAATAAAATAAATTATCGCATTTAACCATTAAAATCAAGGTATTTACTGTAAAAAAAAATTAAAAATACAACATGTTTCGCCGGCCAATCCATACTCCTGATTTACCTGAGGAGGCCGGACGATTTGGCCGGCGAAACATGTTGTATTTTTAATTTTTTTAGTGTAAATACATTCATTTTAATGGTTATGTGCGTTAACATATTTTATTCTTCAAATTATTCTACGCACGTGAAACATTTTTATAAAGTTATTTTTCCCAAATACTTTTCAATTATCTAGGAACACAATTGACACGCATAATTTACGCAAAGGATTCGCACCCCGAGCTGTCATCGTGAAGAGACTGGGACGGACCGTTTCGCACTTATTAGTGCTCATCAGCCAGCCAAACTCCACCGATAACATGCTCAGGAGGTGCGAGACTTTAGCTATCCCGGCTCTTGCTCCCAAGAGCGGGACCACTCTCCAAAGAAATACAAAATAAAAATTAATAAAACGAGAAAATACAATACTTCCTTGGCCTGCAAATCGCAAAGCACAAAAGGAATTTAATAGCAGCATTAAATAAGAACTACGCTGTAAATAGAAATGATTAATTACACCGGAAATGATTTTGCGAAATATTCCGTACTATAAATAAACATTAAGCAACCATTTGATTTAGGAATATTACTAAATAAGGCTTTTTTTTTGTTTCAAAGAGGTATTCCGAACTTCGTATCAACCTGTTTTAATATCACTTAGAAGAGTTAAGGAGATGTACTTCGGTTTGCCATTGCGCGCAAGAAAATACTCCTTAACTGAAAACTTATTTTATATAAATTTCATTATATCAATAGTTCAACGTTTTGAACTGGAAATAAAATACATTTTAACGTCTGAATTCATATCAGGAAAAGGATTTAGAAAATATAAATACTATTAAACTTCTTTAATTCTACAAAAACTTCGGTGGACTAATCGGCCCTCCTTTCTCAAGCTTTACATAATAAATTTACTGAGCACCCTTTTTTTTTGACATTTTCTAAAATTTATTTGGTTTGAATAAAAATTTAAATTAAGCTGCTATCATTATCACTTTCTATATCCAATTCACAAAATGAAGTTATTCTTCGTAAGACAATAGTTGTTTAAAATAAGTATTTCGTTAAGGATTATTTTCTGAAGAGCAGTAGCAAACCGTATACCACCTTAACTCTTCCAAATTCAATTAAGAAAAGTGGATACGAAATTTGGTTAATAAATTCAAGCTCCAAAAGTACTTCGAGGTGAAGTATTTTGATAAAAATATACAAAAATTTATTTTTTATTAAGATAAGATGACTCATACATTTCATTCTTCATATTTTTAGGTAAGGTCACTGCATAATTGTGATTTCTTTTTGGTGTAAAATTAATTGTAGATCTCCACACTTTCCGAAAATCAATTGCTCTTTTTTTTTTTTTATTTATGGTGAAGCACTTTCTATTTGACGCAATTTCAAAGACTTCAAAACGAAGGAATTTTTAATTCGCTTTGAAACCTTCATAGAAAATTTTTATTTTTATGCCGTAAATAATTAAAAGCTGAAATGGAACCTTTCAAATAGAAACACACGAATCAGACAACTGACATTGCTCTTTTGTTCAGTTTCCGGTCAATAAGTTTGTAATGAATTTAATTTAATTATATTAATAATGAAAGGCACCACTTTTTAAGAAATTATTAGGATTCCCTAAAAAAAAAAAAAAGTAAATAAATAGGAATTGCAATAGAAAAATTCTTAATTAACTGGACAAATCAATTTAAATTTATTTGGTTTTCGTTTCTCCAAGGCTCTCATAGCAGATGAATCACATTTTGAGTTTCATTTTGTAACATGAAAATTATATATTTAAGTTTTCTTTAATTTTCATTTTTTTAATTAGTTTCGTTTTCCAAACAGTATTTGCAGATCCATAGACAAATCCAATTGAAATGTCCTTAACGTATATTGATATCAATGTATTTACAGAAACTTCATTTGCAAAAACGTAACAATTCAATATTGAAAGGCTTATTAATATCGTAATTTTTTAATGGCAATCAATAATATTAGGTTGGAAACCCTAAAATGTCGGTTTGGAGTGAACGAATTCAAAAACTGTTTTTGAGTTTCGGGTGTAATTTTTATTATTCAAAATAGGCTCAATTGGCATCTATACAATCTTTGCCAACACTGTCTTAAGCTATAAATTTCTTTCTTGCACTTATCCTTGGTTTGACATAGGAATCCTTCGATGTCCTTTTTGAAAATATAATCTTGGAGGTATTCCTACCCTTCAGAAAGTTGTCCATTTGTCTGAATAGGTGAAAATCTCTTGGCGAAAGGTCTGGTGAATAAGGCGTTCTTATCCAACCAAGATGATGAGTGCTTCCTATTGTCGTACATTATCCACTTTTCGTCGCAGGTTAAAATTCTGTCCAAGAAAGGCTCTTTTTCTTCGCGAAGATGGAGTGAAGAACAAATTGTGTATCGCGTAGCCTTGTTTCCTTCTGCGAGTTCAAGAGTACCCACTTGTCCATCTTCCGCACTTTGCTAAATTCTTCCAGTTGGCGAAAAATTGTTGTAGGAGACATCCGTAGTTTCCCAGCCATCTCCCTTGAATTTTGATGTGGGTCAGACTCGATCAGTTCTTTCATCTCCTCGGCTGAGACCACTTTTTCATGGCATCCTCTAGGAGCATTCTTTACGTTGTAATCACGGAATTTATGGAACCAACGTTGCACTGTGACTGTTCTTTCACTTACATGATCTTCACTGAAAACATTATATATGTTCCCCTTCGCTTCATCTGCTGATAAGCCTCGTAAGAACTCAAAAAGCATCACTTGTCGAATACTCAACGTCTCAAATTTTGATTCAATTCACAAAACAGGAGGCAGAATACAGAAAAAAAAAAAAAAAAAAAAAAAAAACCTCATGACCAGTCGATATCAAATGCATTAGGGGTGATCCTTCAAACGGCGTAAATGCACAACTAAAGCATGCTTTAATTTTTTCCCTAGAAGTGGTGATATTTGCAGGTCAACCAAATCGACATTTTAGGGTTTCCAACCTAATAGTGTAATAGAGATACCTACATTGTGATTCTTATAAATGCGATATTTCTGGTTACCTAGCTCTGGTAAATCTTCAGCAAAATCTAAAAAAAGAATTAATTCCTTACTTGAGTAATTTGTATTCACTCCGCTATTGTAAAGAATTTTTCGTATAGTCATATTCCGGAGCTTGTCCGTAACGTCGAAGCAATGTATTTTTTCCACCTATCAATGTAGGTAATGCAGTGCGATCGTCATACGCTAGATGCCAATGTACTTAACACCCTTATAAATTTTGCCTTAAATCCTGTTAGCAGGGCCCCCACAAGGGTGGGGTGAGTTGGTCCCTCAGCACCGGGGCCCGGGCTGAGGTCTTGACCGAAAAAAAAAATTATGAATTAGCCTATCACTTCTAGGCTTTTTTAAATAATGAGCATTTTATTTCAATTACTTTTCTGCTTTAACCGTCTGCATAGAGATATTCTGCATTACAACGTTTGCGTAGGGCAAAGTTTCTCCAAACTTTTTTCTAAACTTCATTTCTAAAGCTGGAAAAGTAAATGTTGTCATTGTCGCGGTTTTATTTTAATTTTTCTTTTTCTTACATGACCAGTTTGCCGCCCTCAGCCCATAATTTAACATATTTTTTTATGTCCTCTCGTTCCTTGTTTTGTTCTGTTTATAATACTTGTTTATTGTAAAAGAAATCATTATTTGTATTCATAAATCCGATTATTTTATATTTTAATTTTCATATTATCACCCGTTTTTCTGAAGTTTCGGTTTTCATCTGTTATGTTCCCGTGAGAATTTTTTTAATTCTTATTCTCATAAACTAGTGTTTTGCTATTTCCCACGGCGATCAATATGTCAATTCTTTGTCCTGTGATACTAATTAGAACCATACCCCCATATTGAATGATTGCTAATTTCTGTTAATTTGTGTGATGTCACGGCAACTATCCTACGAAATAACTGAGTTCTTCATTACTTAATAATTCGTAAGATAAGAATTAATGTTGAGCGCGGGTCTTGGAAGAACAGTAAGAAGTTTGGCAATTCAAGCGGTGGCCATAGGGTGCTGCGGGACACAAGCCGTAGATAAACAGTGTCGGACGTTCCTGATTTCAGCGCAGCATTCGCCTTATCTACAAGTTAGCCGTGTCATCGCCCACGGACCTTCCAACATACATACCGGGATATATGGTGGCATGCGTAGACAATATCAACGGTTGTGGGGACCAGTGAAAAATCAAGAAAAAGAATCAGTGCTTCGTTTCGCTGATCAAGGAGTCGTTCCGATTCCAAAGAAACGCATATGGGGCCCCGACCAAAACTTTCTTATGCTTATCGTGAGGCTAAGAAAAGTGCTACCCGATAAAACTAAGGACCTGAGTTTTGCTACCTCAATCAATCTCTAATGACAATTAAACTTAGCTCAGAAAATAGCCTACCTAACTACGTCAAACTGATCAAAAAGAAAATGGACTTTTTTGTTTGTTTTAAAAACAAAAAAGTCCATTTTCTTTTTTTAAAAACAATCATTTTCAAATTATATGTATAAACGTGTACTAGTTTCAATCAGCTGCGAAAATCACAACAGTATTTTAGATCTGCTTGAAATTCCTGCAATTTATCCATTAGAATTAGCAAAGCTACAACAATTTCTTTAATCCATAATATCTCATGAAAACTGGTCAGTAAAATGGAAGTGTGTTCTCGAGTGGAAGTATCCGAAAGGTAATGTAATTTCCTGATAAATTCAGGATTAGTCCTTCTCCGCTTCTTTTTCTTTTGTCAAGATGGAAAAAAAAACTTTCAAAACAGCTGTATTTTTTTTTATTCGTTTTGTCTTAATTCGTTGCTTGTTTTTTATTTTTTTATTTATTCCGTAGCGATGTTGCGTACTATAAACGGATATTTTTTTTTCTTGTCTTGCCAACACAATCCTTGTGATAAGGCTTCCATTGGGGAAACAGCTCCATTTTATATATAACACCCATTCAAGAATTGCTCCCGGGGACAGAAATACCCGATTAGAGTTTTCTTTGAGATTTTTGGCTCGATTGGAAGTGGAGGGCGAGTGGCCGTGGCGGATATTATGGAGCGATGAAGCTCACTTCCATGTGCACGGTGATATCAACACATACAACTGCCGTATTTGGCTGATACAAATCCACACGTTGGTCAAGAGATCCCCTTATATTCGCCGAAAGTCACAGTTTGGTATGGGTTCACTGCTTCTTTTATCATTGGCCCGTACTTTTATGAAGAAGTTGGTAGAAATGGACTAGTGACTTGTTCTGTCAATTCGACAGGTATGCCGCTGTGCTCGAGAACTTTGTGATACCTCAACTGCAGCAAAGAAATTGTATCGATTATATCATTTTCATGCAGGATGGTGCGCCACCGCACATCGGACGTCGGGTGAAGGATGTCCTGCGTCAACATTTCACAGACGCTAGAGTAATTAGTCGCGCATTTCCCATGAATTGGCCTCCGAGGTCCCCTGGATCCTTGCGATTTCTGGTTGCGGGGCTACCTGAAAAGCATTGTGTATCAGGGACTTGTTCCTGACATTCCTACCTTAAAAGATCAAATAACGTTACATGTCAGATGAATAAATGCCAATATGCTGCGAGCCACTGTTGAAAACCTCGTGTACCGCATGCAATTAGTTGAACATCAGGCTGGTGGTCACCTTGAGCCAAATTTGTAGGTTGCTATAATAAACGTTTTTCATTGGTATTTGGTGTGTTGTTATTTACTGTTTCCATTGGCAGTTATTTATTCTTTTTTTACACATTATTCACTTGCAGCGCCAGAATTTCCCCTATCGGCGATGTTTGGTACTATTATTTTTTTTTTCTTTGCAAATCGAAACCGCATACTTTAACGTGTATGATGGTCAAATTTTGTTCTATTTCGTCCAGTACATAACACGCTACAGGGCTCCGAACACCTGTTATTTCTTGATCACCCGGTATATATATATATCGTATCCTCTGCCGCCTTGATAACTGTATTGAACATCTCTTAATCCTGAATTCTGTGGTGATTTGCCAAAAGGAGTTAAGTTCTGAAACAACATTTCTGGGAAAATGAAAAAGAAAGTTAAGAATTGTGTAATACATAGTGCAGAATGCAATGTTTTATTTACGTATAGAAGCTGAACTACGTAAATTGGACTTAGCATTGACGAATTGACTTTTTAGCAATATTAGATAAGAAAAAGAAATAAATCAAATAGGACGAATAAAATACAGTAAATCGTTTAGAAAATAACAGGACTTCAATTCACAAGCAGCCTTCTATGATACTATAAAGGAATCGTCAGCTATGAATACAGTTTTAACGTACCAAGTCTTTCGTTGAAACATCCAATCTTTAAAAAAAGAGTAATGACTTATTATTCAATAAAGACAAGTCAATAGACAGTTTTGCAGGAAAACAAAAACAAGAGACTCCACTAAACATGCCCCGTTTTGCACCATTCAGGCGAATCAGTAAATAACCAGTGGCCATCTTGAACCGGAAGTGGCAACATAGGTATCGTTCCGGCATAGACCCCAATTTTGCTCAATTAGCATTATTTTAATGTGACCACCTAAATCATTCAGTGACCACCTAAAACCGAAAATGGCCTGGACCGGAAGTCGGATTTTTACCTAAAAATCTCCAGGGCTACAGGAGTTCAACGAGGTAAGATTGGGCTCTGATCACGTCGTTACAGGGCATTATACAAACACTCACACACATACCAGGGAACCCCATTAGCTCCTCCCTACGGGATCGTTAATATAACAGTATTATAGTTCTTGTTAGTTTTTCTCTGCTATCCTTTAAATATCTCGATTAAAATTCCTTACAATATTTTGGTAACTCAATGAGGTAAAAACTTCAAAGGAAAACTCATATCTCCGATTGCAAGCCATTCATTTAGGTTTTATCTTTATTTCAATGAAGAAATCAACTACAATGTAATCTTGTTGATCAATTATCTTGAAGAAAAATGAGAAATTCAGCGCATTCACTGCATCATAGCACTTTTGACGAACAATGTTTTTATTTATTATTTTTAATCTGAGAGTTGCGATCAGTTTATTATTGTTGTGGGGGTTGTAGATGAAAGTCTCATTGAAATTCCAAGGGGGCGTGATAGCCAGTTAGATGCTTCGCTGCACTTTATGAATTTATCAGGGGACTACAGACTGACAAAGAAAAACAAAACCTTCATATTGAATGCACTGCTAATGAATGAACTCATATACGTAGATCAACGTGATTTCTCTTATGTTCGTTAAACCTAAATTTACTTACCAAAGCTTTATATACTTTTATAATGAATAATATTTATTTGACAACTTCCACATTTAATTGATAGCACACAGTAACTAGACATAAAATCAGCAAAGTATATAACAATATATATTATACATAAGCCTATTAAATTACGGGATTGAATGAGAAGCCTTTTACATCGATATTCTATTAATAATTTCCATACTCAATTACTATTATCTTGCAAACTGCTGTGTTTTAAATATTTCCGATTAAAATTTACTGAAATTTTAATAAATAACCCGAGCTTCGCACAGATATGGAACTCCCTCAGGAGTTCGAACTTCATGTTCGATTCCAGCAAACAACGCTTTGTCGTCATTTGATTATTATTTTTATAAATTTACAAAACTTTAATATTCTTACAGCTTTTTCCGACTTCAGAGAAGATATATAGAATTTTATAAATTATCTATTTGACATTCATTTTAAAAATTTTTTGAATTATTTTTATTTTGTATTTATTTATTTATTCTTTGTAAAAGAATGATTCAAATATTATTGTGAAGATTTAAATAAATTGGTTTTATAGCGTAAAGGAAGTGAATTATTTTGATTACTGTTAGTATTATAATATCTATACGTGGATGTCAGGGATTTTTTCCATCCTTAATTCTTCTCCAAACGGGCCCTAGGGTCTGCCCAGCCCTATATAGAATGGGTACCGGGTTTCTTTCCAGGGGTACAGGCGGGCGAGCGTTGGGCTGACCACCCATCTCAGTCCCTAGATCAACGAAATTTTAGGAGCCTTACATCCAGCGCCCGCAAGGGCCCTAGTAGGATACACCTATCTGTATCTACGTTTGCTGGTGAACTTTTTTGAAGTTTGACGCACTATGAATCATGAAGATGAAGTAGTAACATGATTAAAGAATGGAGAAATTTCTCAAAACTTTCATGTTTGTAGGATTACTGCATGTTGCTTAGACATAAGAATACAATGTTCAATATCAAACAGAGAAGTGAACTTGTAACCTTAGCAGAAATTATAATAAGAATAATCTGAACTTTCTCTATTTCCACTGTTCTTCTAAGTCAAATGCCAGTTTTGTCTATTTCTTCTAAGTAAGATTTTTAATAGTATTGGGCATTGAACAGACAGTGATATCTGGTGTATTTCATGAATTGTTGTGTCTGTAATATTGTAATTCTATCCCAATATTATTGTTTCGTAATAAAATTTTCAAGTATTTTTGTAGGATGTAATAATAATGGGTAAGACCAAATTATTTACAAGTGACATCCTGGAACAGCTGTTTCACGCTCGTTGGCGATCATCAGACAAGAGAAGTCACAGTAAATAACAAGGTCTCCGTATATGTTTATGTATATATATATTTTTCTTTGAGGCACCACTGCGCTTCGATGTATTTTCTAGGATATATTTATAGTACGGCATTTTTATTTCGACAGCCATTTATTACGGCAAGTTCTTGATGCAAAGTTTTAATAATATTACCATATCTTATCCTACAATCAATTGAGCTATTGTGGATGTAGTTATCACATTCACAATTAAAAATGTTCTATATTTTCACTCATATATCTTATCCTATTTCCTTCTTTATCTATTTTTCTACAATAGTTCGAACTAGTTAATCTGCCTTCTTATCTGTCTGCTAAAGATATCCATCAGTTTCACTATTAACCAGCCACGTACTCAATGCTTTACAGTCGATATGGAATTATATCATTTCATAAATGTGTGTTCCATGTAGTATTTTATGATTCCATCTTTATTGTTTTCACAATCAGCTTATATGGGGAATTTCATGTGATTGAATAAATCTAATGGAGTGTAATAGTTGTGTGCTATATTTATTATTATTATTATGTTAATCTTTGTCTATTTTTATGTTATTTTACATCAATTTAAGCGTATACATACACCTAATCCTCTTCTTAAAATACAAACTACACCTATTCATATTTAAAATTTTTCACAGGTTCCTTTATTGTCCTACTTCATCAGGCGACAGATATTTCTCAACTGCTGTTAAGGAATCATTTCAAATATAACAATATATTTCAAATATAACAATTTCAACAGTTTTTTCCCCTTGTTATATCGTAATTCCTTTTAAATTCAAGCATTTAATACATTATTCTCCATAACAATAACAATTTAACATAAATCTATTTCTGTACATTGCCTTAGCTCTTTATTTTAATTTACGTAGTTTCTATAAAAAAAATATCATCGCTGATATATATTCTTCTATCTTTATTTGTACAATTATAATTCCTAATAAGACATGCTTCCACTATAACTCTGTTTATTCTATAATTGATATAAAATAGGATTTCAACAATTGGATCAGGATTATGGAAAGAAATAATAATATGATTTTTAGTTTAAGCTCTATAAAATCATTGTTGTAAATATATTTTTTACATTATTAAAGAATTTCATATTTATTGTGTAATTACGGTGGCCCGACTGTCTTTCCGGAAGTAAAGGTTATTTGATTCTGACTTTAGAAGATGTATATTAAGCTTATTAGCATAATACTTCAGTCTTCACTCCAAAAATAAATAAATATATAAAGCATACAACTCCCTCTATATTTGAATAGTTATTTATTATTCGTATCATAAAAAGACAGAAAAAAAGTTGTGGGATTATTGCAATAAATAAATGATATTATTATATTCATAATGTTAAAAGAATGTAGAGTGTAGTTTAATAGATGTAGTTGGTTAATCTTTGATTAATATACTGTATCTTTAACTTTATTGTTAGTTTTAAATTTGTATGTGCGCTGTGAAATGGTGCTTGAAAAATTTGTGGTAGCTGATGCGAAAATTTGCAATTTTGCTGTTAAAAGTTGATTTACAAGTACGGAGTTTAAATGTTGATTTTATTGCGTGGTCGTTACGAAGGGTAATATTGTTTTAATAAGTTTCAATGAATTATTCAAACATACAGACAAATTTATTGTTGTTATTGCAATTACTAATAAGAAAGGAAACGAATTTGTTTGTTTTTTTTTAATTTGATACACTGAAGATAAAAAGTTAAATTACAAATCGGTTGCCTATTCCCCACCCCACCCCCCTCCATTTTTTTTTTTTTACTGTTCAAATGTGAAACCTGAAACAAGTAAGCTGAATGTGCAAATAATTTAAAGATGTTGTATGGTAATAACAAAGTGCTAATCGCGAATTGCTTTAAAACTATACTGCCAGGGATGTAGTCGTTTGGTCAAGTCAATTCTTATAAATTGCCCGATAAACATCGTTTAGCTGACTGCGGGATTGTGTGCTGTTGGTTGGGTGAAGATGGAATTGAATGAAGCTGAAACGATTTGGAAGTCGAATGTTTCAAGACTGGTGGTGACAATGGAAACAGTTTCAGCATGTATGGGACAACCCTTGAAGATCTGTTGAAAGATGTCTTCACGGTACAAGATCTCAAGTTGACCTCAGTTGCAAATAATCGCTAAGCATACATTGAACGTGCAATGGATATTCTTGGAAGACAGACTGCAGCTTTAAATTCTTTCTCTAAACAAATTTAAGTGAAAAAAGTCGTTATACAGTATTAGTTCTCGGAACTGCAAAAACTGTTGGATCATCTTGCATTACTGTCTGAGATGATCGTACACCTTGTTAAGCCTAGTTGTTATGGATTTTCATAGTTCATTGTTTTGATGATTGTCGTCAGTTTGCAATTTCACTTCTCGATATTTTAAAAGACAAATTGAAACTTTTTCAATTTTGAGTAAAGGTATTAATGTTAGAGTTTCATAATTAAGTAATGTCAGAGTTTTGAAGTTTCAATACAAATTCATTTTGAATTTTTTTTCAGAAACCTTATATTATGCATTTTGTAATTTAACTCTTGCCCTTCAGAGTATAAATGATGTTATATTTGTTGTGTAAGCAAAATGTTACTGAGTTTTGTTAATCAAAATACTGACTGCTATTATGTTATAATCTTAATGAGACCTCAGTTAGTATTTCATTCATATTTTTTTCAGTCATTCTTCTTATGGATTTACATTTTGCAACAATTTCCTAGTGATATTAAGAAATAAAAACTAATTTTCTCCCTTTAGTTGATGAATTTTCAATTATTTATCTTAAAAGATGTCACAAGGTTTAATAACAATTTACTTTAAAAGTTTCGATATGAATTTCTGTTTGTAAGAAGACATCTTTCATTACCTGTATATTGAGTAATAAATTGCCTAAATAAACTTTTTTAGGAGTAATGACTGAAAAGTTAAAATATTATCCACAAGTTATATATAACTCCCGAAAAACACGATAAACTGGTTCCGTGTTCTTTGAAACCGTGTTGTTCGAGACTACAAGAAACGGGATTCTGTTTCAAGTGTGAAAATAAAAAATAATCAAAATAATGAAAAAATAACTAGATACAATTGGTTAAAAATCTTTCAAATCAATAAATTGAATAATAATTTTGGTTTAAGATTGGAAAACTATGTAAAATATAGATTATTCAGTCAAATTAATTGGGAAAAATATAATTCTAAAACACTAAAAATATTAAAAAGGTTAAAAACTTCGTTAATCGCTGACGTATTTGATGAGAATATTACTCTAAATTTTTAACTATTGTAATTTTATATCAAATAATATAAGTATTTTATTCTTTTTCAAAAGAATTACTCGAAAATCGTGTAGTTTGAAACCGTGTAATTCGGGGGAAGGCATCCGTGTTCTTCAAGAACCGTGTTCTTCGGGGGTTAGGTGTATATACAGTATACAGTATATTGACACCATTTTATTCGATCTTGTACTTATCTTATTATATTCAAATACACGACATTTCGACTGTAATATATTCTTTAGGTTTGTCTTCTTAAGGTTTACGCTAAATACGGATAGAAAAATTAATGAATACACACTTGAAATTTTTAAGAAAATGATGAAGAGATATTAAACAATAATGAGTTATGATACTACACAATAAAACAGTTGAATTGTTACTTTTGTTGTAAAATTTGTTAAATGTTGTTTCTGATTTGTTTGAATTTTGAAACTTAATTCCTTTGTATAATCAGCTATGGAAAATAGCTAAGTTAAGGTAAACCTGAAGAAGACTGGTACAATATAAATCCTATATACTCCCAGTTTGCATGTTGAAACATTTTTGCTGAATTTACTTAGAAAAAATAAGCAACGATTAAAAAAAAGGAAACAATAATCACATTTTTGTATTTTTATTTTTTTTAAAATTTACTATACTAATTATCCGAGAATAATGTATATTTAGAAGTTATAATCAGTTTTAATTTTATCGTACTTTAAACTCAACTTTTAATTTTCTTCAAAGACTTTCGAAGCTGTTACGAGACAATGATTTGTTTGATTGGCTCGTGCGTGCTTTGTTTAAATCATAAGATGATTGGTGAATACAGAAGTGGGATTGCACGAAGAAGGGGCAGCCATTGAAGCGATTGTTTGATTTCAGTTCAGTCAATATTTGTTGTTCAGATGGAAGAGAGTTCCAAATATGGAGGTCTTTATTGACACAAAAATGTGCTTTGAATTTATAATGAGTCACGAATATTAATTAGCATTTCATAGCACAGTTCTTTAATCAATTACAGAGGAATGATTTTTTTTTTTTATAATAAGTGATAAAATTATTAAGATGACTTACAAGTTAGTAATAATAATTTATAATGTTTAGTATATATGTTAGTATATATCTTTATTTTTATTGATTATTCAGTACAATATCTTCTTAATAAAAGATAATATCTTTTTTGTTTAAATTAGTTACAATCTACACTGGAGTTCTTTGCAACTCAAAGCATTTCCCGTCTCGCGCTTCGCAAAATAAAATTTTTGTAATGGAGGCACATTAAAATCAACAAAATGGTAAAATATCTGTTTTTTGTTTTGGTTGTTAGTGTGATCCACTGGGTTTCCTACATATTACTCTTTTTGATTATGGAATGACATTGGCAACAAAAATATCATTTTAGATATACATTCGCGGGTCGAAAACATTTTGGGAATCCGTGTATTTAGGGAAATCTTATTTCGTTTTCGTATCCATTGTTATATGATTATTTCAGCGTATCGTACTTATTCAGAAGGAAGATCATTAATGATTTTAATTTGTTTTTAAACAACACATGTAAATAACTCTTTGCAATGTGTTCAAGGAAAAAAAAAAAAATGAAATAATCAAGAAATAAATTTACTGGCAGCTATCAGTGAAGCTGCTTACATCGTGCAAGGCGCCGAAAAAAAAAAGTTGTTTTCATATTGAAGATTTGAATCAAGGGGATATTTAACACACACTTTAAAAAGCTTGTCAGTTTGTCAATCCACATAATTCAAACCCATTAAACTTTTATATAATGACGAATGTAATGTTTAACAATTATGCACAGTTCAGCTTAATTCACTATTTACAATATCACAACAATAGCCTCGAAACGGCTACTCTTAAATTTAGTTACTTCGGCCATCTACAGTTTTGGTTTTTTTTTTTTTTTTGGTATTATTTAAAAAATAAATAAGTAACAAGCTCCTTATCCCACTTAAATATGTGAGCGATCATTTTCAATTGAACAAACTCGAAAAACTTAGAAGTTATAAGAAAGTTTTAAGAAGCCGTAGGAAGTTTACAAGTAGCAAGTATGAATTCATACAATTTAAGATTTAGTAAAATACTGAATATTCATATTTACTAGTTTTGCTTGAAGGTACCATGTGTAATTTATGAGATACCCTGTAATGATGTGTCTGGAGCAGCAATTATTATTCGAACTGCTGGGACATTTCTCACGCATTGTCCCTACTGTCTCATCACACTCCTAACCAAAATTTAAAATGCAGTTCATTCACAGACTAAACATCGAATTATTTTATTTAAATCAGTGCTTATTTAGTTTTCAATCACAGAAATTGTTATTTACTAGAATGAATGAAACACGTGATTGGCGAAATTATTTGTTTATGATAACTAGAATCTGATGTGCAAAAAAAAAATTAAAATAAATAAATAATAATAAAAGTTATCTATTACACTTAATAATAGATTTTTACAGTAAAAAAAACTATTATTATAATTTATTTTTTACTATAAAATCTATTAGTAAGAATAATGGATAAATTATATATTATTCTAAATAATTATTAAATTATACACGACAATCTTTAATTTATTTTATTTATTTGTTTTTAAATCCAATGTATTCGAATGGAATTGAATTGATTTCCCAATCCTACTTTCCTGTTACGGCACTGTATATAATAATTTAATTTATAGAGCTAAGGGAAAATTATATTTATTTAAAAGCAAAATCTGAACTATATGTCAACTGTATGATGTATTGTTATTCAGTAAATAAATCACGCATTAAATAAAATAGAGTTGATCCTCGTTTCAAATAAAACTTCGTTTTTATTCGCTTTATTCTAAATTTTAATTTTAATTTTAATAGTGGATTTGGTAAAAAAGAAACAACCCAAAAATCCAAAAAAAAAAAACAAAAAAACAAAAAACAATTACAAATAAGCTCTTCAAAAATTGAAGTGGTGTTGAAATTAATTGGATTCACACAATCGTCCTTTATCTGATATTTCTCTATTTTTAGGAAAGTGGATTACGAGTGGGCAGTATCAGTTGTACAATTGCCATTCTGAACGGAGCCCCGCCGTCATCTATAATTCACGAACCCACTTCCATCAATATCTGGTTGTTTCCTTCAGTTGACAGTTGAAGGACCCTTTCAAAAAGCTCCTTCACGGAAGATCAATCTAAGCAATTGAGCAGGTACTCGATCCTCGATCTTTATGAATTATTATAAAATGCACCATATATATCTAAACACAACGGAAACTATATTCCAATTCATTATGCATTTCTTCTATTTTGTTAAAATTTAAAATTAGTTTTTTAATGTAAATAATGTTTTCTAAATTAAAAAAAAAAAAAAAAAAGAAAAAGGAAAAAGGACAATGTGACCTGACGAAGCGGACAAATTAAAAAGCCCGAGAAACCGGTAGTGAATTTTACTGTAAAGAACTTTATTTTTAACTTCTTATATGTGCGGTGTCTTAAACAGTCCTTTATATTTATAATATGAAGAACACACTGTTAAATTATTATACAAAAAGAACAATGTGTTTGAGTAATACGTACATGTATCAATCTGAGGCGTAACTACTGTTGATGTCGCCCAAGGCAAATAAAAAAAAAATGGCGTATCTTGAAAACTGTCCTCTAAAATTCTGGCTGAATTCTGATGTTGATATTACAGGGGTTACAAAATAATAAAAACAAAATACGCTTTTTATTGTTAAAAAAATAAACTTGCATTGTTTCTAATATGTTTTTATAATTAAAATCATGTACGTATTTCTCATTTTTTTAGTGCCAAATTAGAAATTTCATTTTAGAAATTGTAAAACTACTAGTGCATATATATAAATTATTGTTGTATTTGAAAATGATTTGAATTTTACATTAAAAGTAGATAAAAAAGGATTAAGCAGGAATCTCACTCATCCCATCGAAGTTCTCAAATGTGATAAGATGAATTTTTGCATTTTTAAGCATAAAAATGGTTTTCTCAAAATTTTGCGCCCAGGGCACATAATTGATCCTCGTAGCGATACTTGGATCAATCAATCTACACGCAATCGGTAATCTATATTACTACATAAAATCTTTCTTTTCCGATTGTCCGGTGCAGTTCAACAATTGCAGAAACATTGTTTCCATTGCAGTTCAAGAATGGACAAGGGCGTGCCGGGGTAATTGCGGTGGAATTATTGTGTGCCTGGGTAATTGTTGCGTGGAAGTCGACAAATACAAACGGCGCAATTGTTGGGATGGTTCATTGTTGCGAGAAAGTCGACAGATTCACAATGAGCATGGTTGAACTTCAAAATTGTTTGTTTTGACACAAATGTTTTATCCTCTCAGCGCGCGCTATCAAATGATCAGTGCATGCAAAAACGAATAAAATAGAATAGTAAAGTAATACTAAAGATTTTAGTAATATATAGATTTCCTCAACTAATTCAACAAATAAAAACAAACTAAATATGGAACCGATTCCCAGAACTTCATGGATGACGCTGAAAGAAGCAGCCGTAAGACACAATATCGAGATGGACAATGAGAGAAAGAGGAAGGAAGGAGAAAGAAGAGTCAAAAATATTGAGCAAATATCTATGCAACCAAGCGATAATCTACTTCCATTCACTTTCACAAGAAAACAATTTCCAATCAGACCTTCTTATGCGATATCTATCAATAAAGCTCAAGGACAGAAATAAAGTTGCCATTTATTTGGAGAACGATGTCTTCACTCACGGACAACTGTATGTTGCAATGTCTAAAGTCACAAGTTATCAGAATTTAGTTATCTTCACTCGAAAGAACAATCATAATCAATTCGTCGCCAAGAATATCGTATACAAGCTATGATAGAACCGAGTATACTTCATCTAACATCCATCTTAACATATCTCTTCTTCAAAATCTATATCCATCAAACTGTACACGGGAGATGACCTAGTAATAGTAAATCTACCTTATATAATTGGCTAAGTTCGTCTGTCTGTCTGTCTGTCCGTAACTCGGTAGAATCCCAATCACACCGCAGCATTGGAACACATCATGCATGACGTCATGCTCATCGAAAAACATGGCGCCCAAATAACTTGCCGTCGCTTGAAATTCACGGATAGCGATTACAGACAAAATTACATATATTTCTGAAATTACTTCACGCAGAGCGTGAATTTTACAGAGCGTTGGATAAACCTCGGTATTTACAATTTTACACTGCAACAATCAACTCGATTCTGCACGTCACGCATGACGTCATACCCATCGAAAAATGGCGCCCAAATAACTTGCCGTCGATTGAAATTTACGGACAGCCATTACAGACAGAATCAACTTATATAATTCGCTAAGTTCGCCTGTCTGTCTGTCTGTCCGTAACTCGATATAATTAAGCTTTTAAGATAGACCCAAGGTTCTCAAAGGTACCATTGAATCAAGGATACTCAAATTGGATGAAATATTAGTTCATTTTGTCATTCCGTTTCCATGAAATTTTACCTGAAATTCTAACAAAACATACGTTCAAAACCAAATAATTTTGTTACCACTGCACCGATTTTAATGAAATTTGGCATACTTACTCAGTTTTTTACGCTGATTTTGAAACTCAAATGCCGTAGAATCTTCGTTCACAAGTTAGCGCAGTATTTAGATTATACAAAGGTGAGTTGTAAATGCCTTTCGGCGTTATGAGTCAAAAATAATAATTATTCTTTAGATAAATTAAACTTTAGATATGGTTGGTATTTCGTTTTTCTTTTTGGGTGGAAAATGATCCTATAGATTAAACTCTCAGAACCTATATTGCAGGTGTACAGGTAAGAAGTTCACCTAAATAGATCTGATAAATATTAAAAAAAAAAAAAAAAAATCAAATAAAATCTCAACTAAAAAAAAATATATATATATATATACTGTATATATATATATTCATGGACAAAAAAATTAGCGCACCAAGAAATAATTGCGGGATCGTAACGAAACTTGCAGTGAAGGTACGAAACTTGCAGTGTCGGGGAGATATGCAAATGATTAGAAATGCAGCGTGATTGCGCATTACGTATAGCCGGTAGAGGGCGTTGAACATCGTACTCTGTGGAGTATAAAACAGGTAACCAAAGCTTGTTTGAGTGTGCTGAATCATTTACAAAGGAAGAGCTGAGGTAGACATGCCATTACGCCGTGTTCGAAGACTGTATACGCAGTTGTCGCAGTTTGAGAGAGGGAGAATCATCGGGATGATGGAAGCTGGTGGTCAGCTAGGCGAGTAGCTCGTCAATTAGGCCACTCTGATTGTGTTGTTAGGATTGTGTTGTTGGGACCAGTGCACCCGAGAGATGTCATGTACACGAAGACCAGGCTCAGGACGCCCTCGACAGACCAGTCGTCGAGAAGACCGCCACATAGTCAGAAATGCACGCGTACAGCCAACTGCTTCATCCGCCGCCATCCAGGCACAGGTAGCACCTTCACTAGGAGCCGCTGTGTCTTCTCGAACCATACGAAGGCGCCTGGCTGAAGGACAGTTGGTATCGCGGCGCCCATTACGTGTGCTGCCCTTGACGCCCACCCATCGACGCCTCCATTTGGAGTTTTGCCGCGCACGAGGAAACTAGACTGCAGCGGAATGGAACCAGGTCGTCTTTAGCGACGAATCCAGATTCAATCTCGGCAGTGATGACAATCGTGTTCGTGTGTGGAGAGCCCGTGGTGAACGCTTCAATCCTGCCTTTGCTGTACAGCGACACACCGCTCCCACAGCTGGTGTGATGGTATGGGGTGCCATTGCCTACAATACACGGTCACCCCTAGTATTGTTCCGTGGCACCATGACAGCCCAGCGGATGTTCATGAAATCCTGCAACCACATGTGTTGCCACTCATGCAACGGCTCCCAGGAGCCATTTTTCAACAAGACAATGCTCGGCCTCATACGGCAAGGGTGTCACAAGACTGTCTCCGCACTGTTACTACCCTTCCTTGGCCTGCCCGATCCCCAGATTTGTCTCCAATCGAGCATATCTGGGATCATTTGGGACGACGAGTTGGGCATCCCACGAGTTTGAACGAACTAGAGGCAAGGTTACAGCAAATATGGAACGAAATGTCTCAAGACATCATACAGAACTTGTATGACTCAATGCCCGATCGTATCGCATCGTGCATTCGCGCTAGAGGGGTCCAACGGAGTATTAACTCCTCCGTTCTTTTGCCTTTTTCTCTGAAATAAATTATCCTTTTTCTTTGATTTTCTAATCATTTACTTATATCAAAGTAGTCATTACGTATGTAAATTTTCGTTTCATTTTGACGACTCCTTCTTGGTGCGCTAATTTTTTTGTCCATGAGTGTACATGTAAATTGGCTAAGTTCGTCTGTCTGTATGTCTGTCTGTCTGTCTGTCTGTAACTCGATACAATTAAGCTATTAAGATGGATCCAACGGTTTTTAATGGTACCATTGAATCAAATTGGATTGAAATGGTACTCAAATTGGATGAAAATATTAGTTCATTGTGTCATTCCATGTTATTTCCATGAAATTTTATTCTTCGGAACTGACCTCGACAACTGAAATTCTAACAAAACATAGGTTCAAAACCAAGTAATTTTGTTACCTCTGCATCCATTTTAATGAAATTTGGCATACTTACTCAGTTGTTTACGCTGATTTCGAAACTCAAAACTATTTTTGCCATAGAAGCTTCGTTCACAAATTAGCACAGTATTTAGATTACATTTACTTTATATTTGATAGTTGATAATAAAATGATTTTTCAGATTTTTTTTATGCCTGTCGTCCGACAGGCTTTGCTGCTAGTCAAACAATAATGCACTGAAACTTTAAATTCAAGTATATCAAGATGGTACTTATTTAGATAGCAGTAATCAAAGCCCGGCTCGCGAGCCATATGCGGCTCTTTGACACGTAATGTGCGACTCGCGGACCCTTTTTTATTATAAAAGGTAAAAAAAAAAAAATTACCCATTGTAATTATTTATCGGCATAAACTGAGAGCCCATGTAAATTGAATATTCATGCAATCTCATTTGATCTAAATGAAATGCAAATTTGTTTATTGTTCTTCGATGTTTCTGTAGCCCGTTACCGTATTACATAATCTCAATATAGTTTAAACAATAATCACTTAGGATTTTGAAAGCACTTGATATGTATACTTTGCGATTACTGAAACCAATACAAATTAACAGTTTAAAAACTACATACATGAATAAATGTTATTACGTACTTTTATTTCTTAATATTTATATAAATTTTTTGTTACAATATATACATATATAAAACAGTAAACACTTGTGTATAATACTTGTTCATATCAGCAAAAATGCTTTCTTAAAAGTATTAACAATCTTAATTAAAAACAAAACAAACAAACAAAAAAAAGCTAATTTTTTTCGTGGTAACTGTAATCCACTTAGATGATTTGCGGAGTGGCTGCAGACCGCTGAAATGGGATTGGCGAGCAAACTCCTTGATATCAAATAATTTAGCCCTATTCTTTTTTATTTATGATCTCGTATATTATTTAAAGACGGCTTTCTATTTACGCCGCCAGAGGGCTTTTCCTTAAGAGTGCAAGAGAGACTATTGAGCGCCGTAGACCAATGCTTCTCCAGTTTTATTTATATCATAATACATTTTGAAAATAATTGTTAAATATTTTGAAACGAACCTACTTGCTACTGTTATTTTGTAGTAAACATTAGCCATCGTGAATTGGCCTCCACCAACGCCATCTAGTTCTACTTCTAGTCTAAACGTTGCATAAACAGTTCTAGAAAAAAAAATGGAGAGGAAACAAACTTTGAAGCTACGGTCTATAAATGCATCGTGTATATTACATTTGTGTGTGATTGATACACGTTTTAGATATTTTCAAGTTTCTCTACACAGAAAGTATTCGAAGAAGATAGGAAATATTCAATTTATTTCAAAACGTTCTGTTTTTGATATTTTGAAAATTTTGATCGTAAGTGTGAATGTTGGTCGTAAATCGGAGGCTGTTTGTACAGAAGTCGGATCAGATTTCTATTAGTTATTAATAATTGCATTTCCTGTGGATTATTGTATTCTGTTTGAATTAGCACTGCTCGATTTTATAGTAACATAGAAAAAAAAAAAAAACCATAACACTTTAATGTCTTTATTTGCCATCCAATAATGATCTGAGAAATAATGGTCTGCGGAGGGTAGTAGTATCTTCAGATCAGTGATATTCTAATCCTTTGTGATTGGTCAAGCCTTCGATCGTCATGGTATCGTGGAAGGACTTTAGTTGCTGGAAGGATGGCTCTGTTGTATGTTTGCTAGGAGGAAACTATTGGTGGAGTGAGTTTTATATGTTAATATTAATTTATACTGTTAATATTATCATAATACTCTATTGCAGTGAATAATACATTTTCATTGCTGTTATCCTAACCTATGGACCGGCACAATTTACGTTATGTTTATCTTGTTTGTTGTTGATATTGATATCAATAACATTGATATTAATTAATATTATAATTAATAATGTTTATCTATGTTTATAGATAAATAATGCTTTTATTGTTAATATTATCAAAAGTGTCTAATTCATAAAATGGACAATCGAAGAGGCCAGTTCACGGACGTAATGGGCAGTTTCACGAATTGAATATACACATACAATACATAATGGAAATGAAGATGCACAATAAAAAAGTACTACAGATATATTCGTTTGGTTCTCTTAAGTTTACGTTGAAATAATAAAAATAATAATATGATTTCAAATTACGCTTAATAAAGATCTCTGCCTTAAACGTATGAAGCTTACAAAACAGCGGATACAGAATTGTTATAGTTCATTAAGCTTCACCTATTCGTGCCATGAAAACAACTGTGCAGTTTCTCCAGTATCTTTCGGGCTAAATCTCGGTATATACTCTGGGGAAACGACGAGCCAAGGATGGGAATATCCAGATAGAATTTTCTAGGTTTTGTTCTAGCGCCAGTCAGTCGTTCAGTTAATGTAATTAGGGTGTGCACATTAACGAAGTCATTTTGACTACGGACATTTAGATTCATAAATCTGATTAGAAATTCATCTGTTGAAGCAGATTTCTTTGTGACAATGGAGCAGTAATTGATTACATTACTGTAGTCATGCATCCAATAAAGTGTTTATTGTAAAATATTGTAATATTAATATTGGATGTAAAACTGCCCGCAATATTATCCCAGCTATTATAATAAACGCTTAATTAAAGACATACTAAAACATAAATAAAAGTATTAGGTGAGGAATTTTTAGCATTTTGGGACCTTCCTCGAGCATTTCTATTCCATTATATTCGATAAGCTAGCATTAAGAAAAACCATATGGTTTTCGATTTTGTTTCCATTCATATCAAAGAGGCTTAAGCGGAAAACCCCGTACGTGATTCTTCAGTGATGGAAGCACTTAAAGAGAGGGGGTCAACTTATCAAACATTAATTCAAAAGAAAGCTTAATATCTCTTTTAATCGGATTTTTTTTTTTGTATGTGTGTGTTTGTGATTTGCCATTATGTGCAATCCAAAGAAAAATAACTTAATTTTTGTATTAAAAATAATAATCATTAGAAGATAACTGTTTGATCAATTCAAGAGTTAAATATTAGGAGATTCGAATACAATTCAATGAAAAATATTAATTTTGATACAAGCAAGGTATTTTGAAGCTTCATCTAAAACTGCAAAGGATTTCTTATCATTTTTCATCAAATTCATGGTAAATGTATGGCAAACAATAGTAGGCCTAATTACATCTCTATCACACCCCTGAGAAACAGTAGATTATCTGAAACTCATATCAAGACACATTTAGGCTGGAAAAAAAAAATGTATTTTTTAGCCATTTGTAAATATGTGTTGATAATTCCGAAATATTTTTTTTTTTTATTTTTTATTTGGTTAATTTATTCCTTACAGTAATTTACTTAATAGTCTTATATTAAAATGATTTTCAGATAATTAATTTGAATTTAAAATATCAACTAAAAATGTACTGTACGTAGAATTACTAACTATGTTTACAATTTCTAATTTGTAATCAATAATGTGTCGAGGAACTTGCATATGGAGAGAATAGATATATCGGAGATATAAGTAAATTAATAAATAAATAAAAGAAAAATCCATCATCCCCCCAAAAAAAAAAAAAGACAAAATTCCTTAATTTCTTTCCTTTATTATTTTTTTTTTTTGTTGTTGATCAATCAAAGCAAAGTAAATCCCCTTTCCCCCTCCATACACCAATGCTTATTCTATTAAGTTTATGTTTGCCTAAAGTTATTTGAGTTTAAACCTTTCTCAGTGAAATATTGATAATTACATTAATTTAAATATTTTAAGATTGCATCATGTTGAATCAATTGAAGGGGAAAAAAAACTGATATTGTGCATTTCATTTAATTAAATGTTTGTATGCATATTGTATCGTGAATACGATGTACAAAATTTTAGTTTTGATTCTAGTAATAATAAAATTATCCCAGTTATACGATTATATAATCAGTATTGAATGGGGTGTGGTGAAGTAAACGACACACGCGTGGTTCTTTTAATGGAGATAGTTTGAGGTTGGTTTTGATAACATCAGCAAAGAGTGGTTGTTTGTTCTCTGGTTTTAATGAATGCCAATTGGATTTGGTTGTTGTAAACAGTCTTTAAGTATCGGGTGAATTATAGATGTAATTAACACACAGCCTTGACTGCCTTGTTGCTTCACCACACATTGACAGTTCAATTCACTACGTGTAGATTGAATGTGGACCATAGAAAGCCTATCAATAGAATAAAATAAACCAATGGATTTTTATCACGGAACTATCTTAGCAGATAGATGGTTGGCTTGATTTAACCAAACAAGCATCCCTTTCGTCCCTGAGTCTCCCGGGTTTAATGAGAAGTTGTCGTCTAATCTGGTTGTGTATCGATCTGATCTTTGGATCGGAGATCTTGTGTACGATACGCTCGGGAATCCGTTGCAACGGTAAACATGTCCATCGTGGATTCCCGCTTTTAAATCTTCTGTTTTGTTTTGTTGTTACCTCCAAGAATTTAATCCATTATCGGATTTCTGTCAATAGTCTACGAGTAAACAGCCAAATTGGAATGCACATTGAAAGACAAAAATCTTATAATTAAATATTTCTTTTTATAAGAAATGATTAATAAAATTTCTCGTTCCTTTTATTAACGATATTTGGAACTTTATTTTCAAGGAAAGAAAGATAACGGATTTTATCTTTAAAAAATTAGTAATCTTCGTAATTGAATAATACGGCACGTCTCTTATAAATCCTGTGAAAATATCGTGGGAAACTTTTAAACATATTCCCACATGTAGACGCTAAAGAAGACCTCTTTCTATTGATAAGCGACATTTTAGTTCACAAGAGTAAAGTTGAAATAATAGCAGTGGAGAAATATAGTAAATAAATCTGGTTTTCCTAATGCAGTAATTATGGATGTCATTTCAATAAAAACAAAACCAAAAAAATAGGTGATTCATTATACAAGACTAAAGAAATGCATTTAACAAAATGTCCTAAACTTAAATCTAAGATAAATTTGTTACGTAACATGAAATGTGCACAGTTTCTGCTAAGTTATCAAAATCACAATCTTAATCTAAGTAACAGTGAAATCTCTGTTATTTGGATCAAGATTATGATTTTGAGTAATTTAACTTCAAATAATGTTTGATAATTTCAAGTATGGTTCTTTACATTTAAATTTTGGAAAAGTATTTAGTTTGAATAAAAGGAATTTGAATAAAAATAATTTGTATTGGTTGGATGATATTGTATATCTGTTCTGCCCTTCCATATATAAAAATTATATAAAAATTAGATAGACAGATCTACATTATTATTATTTTTATAAATAATAATTTAATAATATTATAAAAATAATAATATTAATTATTAGAGGAATTATTTATAAATGAAAAAAAAAAAGAACATTTCTAATAATTTTTGGGAATTAGCTTTTGTTTTTAACTATGGCCTATCGACATAACATATGGCTTGTCACAAAATGTCCTCCTTGACTTTTATCTGAAACTATCTAAAGCAAATATTTTGGATTCGAATTCTTATTTTTGGCTTGCGCTTCTCTAAGAAGTATTTCTTTAAAATAAGTAAATAATAAGACTATAATAAGACCATTAAAACAAAACAAAAATGTGCACCAATAATATACAGTATCCTAAATGTTTTTTGTTTCAATTTTATAAATGTAGTAAACCTTCCTTTTCTTTATTACAAAATGAATCTTTAGAAAATGTGTCTATAGAATATTTTTTCCGTTGTATAGTGGTTATAACCTCTGCCTGATACTTTTAGCCAAAAGGCTAAACCCCTTTTTAGGCTTCTGATACAAGTATCAGAAGACTTATATTCCCGCTTTCTCTCCGTCTGTGGTCGGGTATCATTAGCAACAATCAAAACAATCACAATAATAGCAACAATTGCGCCTTTTGCATTCGCAACAATCACATTTATAATAATAAAGAAATTAAAGCAATAATTCAACATAAATTAAACAAAATGACAAAATGAACAAGTTCTGAAATAACTAGGGAACATTATCACAGTTTAAGGGTAGATATGGTGGAATGAAATTTTGAGGGGCAATCAAATTTTCAGGTGTTCTGATTAAACTTTGAGATAGCATTATTATATTTTGTTATACGTATCAGAAGCCGTTGTGATTGGTTTACTAATCGCTATCCCTACCTTGTTATTCATTATAAAACGAATCTATAGAGTTATCTGTAAGTCTATAGAATACTTTACCAAAGGGATAAACCCCAAAGCCTTGTAGGAAGACGCCTTCTGATTATTAATGCCTTTCATGCGTCAAGGATGAGTTACAGTTCCTTTCCAAACCAGTCAATAACTTATTTCTTTTGGTTTTGATGCAATTTCCCTCCTATTCTTTTCTTTTGTACTCACTTTGATTTAAGATATCCGGTGACTATGAGCAGATTTAAGACCTTTTCTTTGACTTGCTTTTATGGTTTTATGAAAACTCATGTTCTTATAACTTCATTTCTACAAAAATTAGGTATAAAAGAAAATTATACAAATTCTTAAATTCCCGTAAATATTTCATTTTTAAAACAATCCAATCCATTTGTTCTTTACGGTATAAACGTTTTACTTCATCTTTTTCTATTAACATGAATTAATTTTTATTTCTTATTTAAGTTGTTTTTAAGTCGTTTTTATTTAAGTAATTGAAGTACTTTTAAATTCAATTACAAGTGAGTGTCTAGTGATGGAAATGGCCGCATGATCCGACGCGAAGGTAGCGAATTCCGTCTGAACCGAATAAAGAATACAACTATCAAGTTGGCGTAACTTAAATTGGAAGAAAAAGGTGTAGGATTATCCCAATCAGACGATGGGATTGTTGCAACGATAGAAAAAGTAAAAAAGATATCGATTTGCTCAATTTTAAAGATTTGAGTTTGATAAAATTAATAAAGAATTCTGTAGAGGTGAGTTTTCCTAAAAAAAATTAAAGCTTATTTTACATTCAAATTTATATTTCTGCATTAGAAGGAATTGATATACTTTTTTTTATTATTTTATGAAACAATATTATCATCGTAGTTTTTACATAAAACAATGTAGGGATAGCGATTAGTAAACCAATCACAATGCTTCGCAAAGTCTTCTGATACGTGTAAGACAATGTAATTGATTTTGCTTTAATTTTCTTATTATAAATGTGATTGTTGCGATTGCAAAAGACGCAATTGTTGTGATTGTTGTGCTTAATGATAATTTAATGAGATTTTAATGATACTTGTCCACAGGACAGACTAAGTGGGATTATAAGTCTTCTGATCCTTATCAGAAGACTAAAAACTGATTGTGAAACGAAAAACTAAACCATTTTTAAATAAAACTCTCTATTACAGCCAATGAAGAAACAATAAGTTTTTGTTTACAGTTACTGTTTTACTCAATAACTTAGAGAAGGAAAAAAAGAAATAAAATATAAAAGAAACGAAAATATCAAATGAATTTAATTAATTAATTAAGTGCTTATTTTACATTGAAACTTTATGAAAACATTTTTTTTCTATTTTAAATCCGTCTTTCTCGCTCTCAATTTCCCTTAAGTTTATTTATAATTTTGTGTAATTAGGTTTCGTAAAATTTCCATTTCTATTTCTTACCTTTTCTCGACAATAAAGTGTTACGATTGTTGATTATGTCTTAATAATAATTTTACTTAAGTGCTGAATAAACCATTAAAATTTCAGAATTTTCTTTAACGAACTTGTTTGAAAATTAAGTTTGAAAATGATCGTAATAAAAGAGAAAGATTAAAAAACAAACAAACATCATTAAGTTTAAAGTTTGTTAAATTTCTTATTTTATTTTTTTTATTTGAATCCATGATGAATTCATTCAGTTACGCCTACTTTATACGTTTCCGTAAATTTGAAATAATTTTTATTAACAAAACTTCAGGAGTCCTTTTCATTTTCTTTTTGAATGCAGTGATTCAGATGAAACTTCTTTTTTTTTTTTAAAGATCTACCAGGGCGCTATAGTTTCAGAAAGATAGGCTCACTGGTTCAAAATGAATGCATAGTGGCTGATTGCTTTGGTATCAGCAAACACTGTGCACATAAAACACGGTTTTCGTATTAAATTAATTTTAATTTTTCATATATTTCAGAGGCAATTTGAATGATTTTTTAAGAAATCTAGCAATACATACTTCAAAACGATCACTGCTTTAAAGTTATTAGGAAAAGAGGCCAAAACCTTCCTTCTCAAAGTAGGCTAAAGAAAATATTTTTATGGAAGTAACTTATATTTTTAAGATTTCTTCCTAAAGTAACCTAGAAAACATTTTTTTTTGTATATACTGTATATTTAGAGTTGTTAACTGAGGAGGGGAGAATGAAAGATAGATGAAGTACAAATAATATCTTCTTTTTTTTTCTGCCTGTCTCTTTTCCTGCTGGATCAGTCTCTTCATCCGTTGGGATTTCCGTGTGATTGACATACGGGCCTGGTTTCATAAATCCCAGTGCAGCCACATGGATCTATTCTAACTGATCTCTCCTAAACCCTTAAGATAGAATTCTTAAATATCGAAACGTAAACTAGCAGCGTTGAAAAGGAATTTTCAGGACGAATGTTACACACACCTTCTCCTATTGGCGCTGAATGACGATACAGAAAGAAAAAAAAACTTTAAAAAGTGACACATTTTAGAGTATTTTTAGGAGAGTGTAGACATTGGAACCGATCAAATGAAGCTACTAGTAACTCTCAGCTGAATGGTTTCGTTCAGTTTATGTACCTAGGGTTGTGCGAATTGGTGATTAATGGTCTCTCAGCTTTCGATGCTTCAGTTAAATCACTAGGAGAAAAAATAAATTGGATAAATTTATTAAATAATCCAATAAAAATAAATTTTACGTGCTTAAATTAGTGTAAGTAAGAAAAAAACAAATTCCAAAATGCACACAAATTAAATTCCCGAGATGATAGCTTAGGATGCGAGAACCTTATATTTAATTTTTGTGTATAAATTTATTTTTCAACTAAATCTTTCAACTACAGAAAAACAGGCAAGCAAACACCCTTTCATTCGTATCTCGTCTCCTGGTTTTTTTTTTTATTTAGTTTCGAATTTGAAACAAGGAGAAGGAATTTAAAGATTACTTTCTTTGAAATTTTATTCTTAATATCATATTTTATTCTTAATTTTTGTTATTATTATTATTAACAAGATAATTAATGCTTTTAGACAGTGTCAAAAGCAAAGCGGGCCCATAATATGCACAATTTTATAAACAAAAGTAGAGTGAACCTAACCAGCGTTTACAATGAACCTAATGGACGCTTACAGCAAACCGGAAGTTGGGGGGGGGGGTCAAAAGTGGTCGCTTCCGATAAAGAGGAAAACGGCGATAGACGTCCCCCCAATATCGAACCTTCTGAACACATTGGTGGTGGTCACGTTTTTGCCAGACAAACTGTTGCTGAGATATGTTAAAGCAAAACGTATTGAAGCACCGACTTTTGACACATCCGGTCAGGGAGTGGTCCTAGAGGTCTGATTTTTTTTTTGGACGTGGTCACCTACTTTTGATGCTGAACACAATGGTGAAGGCTTCATTCTAATACCTCTAACCAGTTGGCCACTACAGTGTGACATCCAACAAACATAAAAGCAAGAGCGGTCCCCTATGTTTTACAGGCAAGCTGTAACCTAGGGGCCATTATAAAGTCTTGTACAACTCTTAATCGTGAGAACGATACAACTGAGAAGCATACTTATGCTGACTTTTCAAATTATACGCCTACTATCTGCTGAATACAAACAGTAAAAATTTCCATTTTCTTTTCCATTTTTAATGAAATAAATTTAAGTTTGTTTACATAAAGTCTGTAAAATAAATTAAGTTTAATCATACTAGTAGATGCTCCGCTGTCAATCGCATAGTAGGGGACTAAGAATACCGTCCTGGGGGATCACTGTTGAGGACTGGAGGGGGAGGGAGAGATGGAGAACTAAACTAGGTGTTCATATTTTAAGTTGGATTATAGGGATAAGCGTCATAACAAATTTTAAAGAAATCAGCCCAGTTATTTAAGCTATTGGATTTCGAGGTTATTTCTGGGGAATAGGAGGATTGGATTTCGGGGTTATTTCTGGGGAATAGGAGGTTTGGAGACCAAAATAAATAAACTCCTGTGTTTTAAGTTAGACCGTAACCAATCTGCGTAAACAAGCTACATATCAAATTTTATGGACATCTGTGCAGTCGTTTAAATGTGATGCGCATTCAAACAGACAAATAATGGACAAATAGATAAGAAAACTATTCAAGTGGAATAGCAAAACTTCGCATGCTCAAACAAAGCACGCGCAAGTGATTGAAATTACTGGAAGATTAACACCCATTGTTTAAGATGTCGATGAAATCCATTGTTATGTTTCTAATTCTTTTTCTAAAAGAAATTTGTTTCGCATTCTCATGCTAATTTTTCGACAAGGAAAAGTTGCAGATATAAAAGTTAGCTCATTTGCAATCCTTAAAAAAATATGCATCCAGACTTCAAAAAGATTCATCCAGTGGAGCTCGGAGGAGGGAGATATATTCTGGGACTGATTTAATAAACCTCACTATCATTAAGAATAGCCAAAAACTAAACCTCATTTAATTTTAATAGCACTTAAGAAATCCTAATCAGAAAAGGTTATTATAGGTCGTGTTTTTTTGCAGGCGGTTTTCTTAAATGGCGGCTCTTAATAATTTAACTCTGCTAAATTTTCTTATCCCTAGAATTAGCGATAAACAAAACTTAAAATTCAAAATTAAACGTAAAGAGCTTAAAATTCACAGATGGATAAAAATGCAAATAAAACCTTAAGGATGTTAAGTTTGAATTTCTATATACTGACAAGGAGCTCTATTACAAGCCACGGCACGCGACTGTTTTGCTTGTACAAGATAACATCTGCAATTATTCATACAACGAATAAACAAGTTTTTAATGGACTGTTAACATTAGGTTCCGTAATCAATTGAGATTTAAAATTAAAAAAGAAAAAAAAAACCTACTAGTCTATTATGTAAATTGTATATATTCGTTGTTTTCATCAGAACTTTCTTCATTACTGTAAGAAAATTCAGAAAAACAAACAAACAAACAAATGCGGACGAATTAAAAAAAAACAGCTAACATACTTGCTTAATTAATTTTTTTTTAAATTAAAAAATTCATTACTATAAAAAAATTCAGAAAAAAAAACCCAAAAAAATAAAAAAAAAATAAAAACAAACAGATAAGAACGAATTTAAAAAAGCTAAAACACTTTTTCTTTAATTTTTTTTTTTTTTTAAATTAAAAAAAAATAAGCAAGTGTGTTAGCTTTTTATTCATCCGTAACTGTATTCGCACATGTTAAATTTTATCCGCAAAAACAAACAAACAAAACAAAAAAAAAACTAACAAGTAATATTCAAAATGAAGTGTTTTAAGATTATTATTATTTCATTGGAGGGAAAAAAAAGGAAGGTAGGGATAGCGATTAGTAAACCAATCACAATGCTTCGCAACGGCTTCTGATTATTGCTTTAATTTCCTTATTATTATAAATGGGATTGTTGCGAATGCAAAAAGCGCAATTGTTGCGATTATTGTGCTTAATGATATTTGTCCACAGACGGACGGACAAAAGGGGATTATAAGGCTTCCTATCAGAAGCCTAAAAAACTGAAGAAAATTATTTATGGCGAAATAAAACAAATATTTTTACATTGAAGTTTCGTCCTCACTTCAAAGTTAGGTATTTTTCAAAACTAGGTTTACGCATCAGCTTCCGTCGCATAGAGGGGACTAAACATATAGCGCTGGAGGAAGGGATGGAGATTAAAGTACTCATGGACTATAAATAAGCATTAAATTTCAAAAGAAATCGGTCTCGTCGTTTAAGCGTGGTATTTCGTGGATCAGTTTTGAAATTTGATCGGAATCCGTCAGTGTTCACGTGGAATAGTGACACTTGCTCTGTAATTAAACAAAGTTTTTTATTTTTTTGGAAAGTAATTTAAAATCTCAATTGATCATTTACTGTCCTCCAAATGAAAGTTGGCCGGCGGAAGTTTGAACTGCGCAGCCTTTCCGGTAGCTGATCAATTATGTTTTCCTGTCACAATGGACGCCGTCGTCTGTTTTCACTGAGAAAGACATGTTGATAACGCCAAATTAAAACTTCTCTCGACTATTTAGCGTTATTTCAATACCAGTTGCTAACAAGTATTTATATAAATAAATAAATATATATTATTTATAAATACAATGCTCTTTTGCAAAGTAACAAGCGATTACCGTAATGGCGGCGTCCTGTCATAAAATCAGACGGAAGTGCCTGACCAGACTAATCGATCATACATGCGCAGATCTCACAAAAACAGGGCGGCCATCTCTCATTTGGAGGACAACAGAGTATTGTTTGCAATCAGCAAAACGCTCTTTTTTATTTCTTCCTTTAAATTTGCATTTTTATTTTTTATTTTAAAGATGGAAGGGAGCTGCAGTACTGTAAAGCAAAAGTTCGTTAGTCGTTCAGATGAGTTTGGAACGTGTTGGTTAACATTCAGATAATTTAATTTAATAAACGAGAGAGTTGAATTATGTACTGCTCTTGTCTACCGCTCGGGCAGCGTTAGACGCAGAAAATATCGCATTAAAAGTAAATACAAACACAATACACTATTGAGTTAATTCCCTTCTTACTGTCAGTAAATTCCTAAGGGTATTTTCATTCCCTTTTCATTTTTAATTGATTTTATTTAAAGAAGATTTTTGAAAGTGTGCGATTCCGAGATGAGGAACGAAATGGTCGAGATCGAAGGGCTCTTTTTTTTGGAGAAACCAAGACAGAGGCCATTTGGCTTTGGGTGCCTATGTGAGTTGTACTCGTATCTCTTAGAACAGGTGTCTCCAATCACGGAGGCCTTTTAGCCAAGGAACAAGGAAATTCCTTTGCCGTTTCTCCCACGCGCTCTTTCTAGTTGCATTTCTTTATCTCTACCAAATCGATTTTTAGCAACGTTTGTTTTACACTTAACAAAGACATCCTCAGAAACAGAATCCTGTGATATTTTTACAGCAAAGGAAAAAAAAAGTGTTATTTATTAAACAAGACATCCAAAACCATAAAAAACTGAAATAAAAAAAATACTATCTTTTGAGAAAAAAAAACCTTCTATTTCTCCAAAACATTTAATTATTAAAATAACAGTATAATGCTTTATTTCAATCAATAAATTTAAAAATTGTTTAAGAAGTTAAAAAAAAAAATATAAAAAAAGTCAATTGCCAGTTTTATAGTAAACACAGAACCTTGCGATCCGGTAGAATTTAGTATCTATTAAACAGTTCCATTGATAAAAGTGACCATTGGCATATAAATGGGATTCAGGAGATTTGTTGGCGCCCAAGCAGTCGTGACTATGACCACACTCAGTTCGAGACCCATTTTTTCCATCATTCGTATGACTCTGGCCACAGTGGATCGAGGATATCGAAAACTATTCCCTCTTAGTCGATTCAGTATAAATGGACCTTAATTTTACCCATTAATCACTGTTTTCTTAACTCAAACCGAAAACAGCCACTTAAGTCGGAAGTGGTTTAAACCGGAAGACGTATTTTTCGTAGACCTGCTGGCAACTGTGAGCCCAATGAGACACGACTCCTGGGGCTCCGATTCCCGATCTAGGCTGTGGAGCGCATTGTACACTCACTCACAGATGCGGGAATTTAAATAGTTCCTGTCTGTAGAGTCGCTAAGAATGAAAATTTTCGCCTGATTTCGCCTTGGAGCTTTGTTATTATTCACTTCATTTTATTTACATCTTTATTTTCAAAATTAATTTTTTTCTGCTTGGTAGATGACATCATCATTTATTATAAAAAAAATTATTAAAAGTATTGTTAAAGATAATATTGTGTAGACTTTGAAGATCTACCGATATATTGTGCAATGGAAGATCTTTCATTCAGTAGATCTTAAAGTTGCTCTTTCATATAATCCAATAGGTCTTTAATGCAGCTCCTATTATTATATCTAAAGCAAAAATAAGTAAAAATAACACGATTAATTTCTTATTTTTCGAATAGAACTCACTTCATGCAAGTTGATTCTACCCCCTTCTCTACAGTTTGAACTGAGGTGCAATTATGTAAGGTAAGTTGTTATGAAAATAGTTTTGTTAATAAACTCTCAACGGAGATTATTTATTTAATTATTAATGTAAAAACGAATCATGGGACTTACCCGCCTCATTCGTGACTAGCTACGGTAGAAGGCGAATTTTTTTGTTTTGTATATATTTCAATCTCGGATACGAGTCCGGAAGTAGCAAGTTCTTCAGCTTCGTTTGTGAATTTTCTTTAAATAAATAGATTGTTGTAATTGTTTAGAAGTTTTGAATATATTCATGATATCTTCCGTCTTAAGGAAATCGTAATTTGTCAAAAATTGTCGGTCTTCCGGAATCATTTTTTTTTTTAACACAGGAAGTGCATTTATACCCCATTCCCCTATTGTTGAGAACACATTTAAGAAGTTATTTTGTTGAATGAATGATAGATTGCCATTGTGAAATTAATCATTTAAGATTTAATGGAATTTAATGAACCTTGTTATTATTTTCTAAAATAATGACCCTTAAATAACCTGTCATATGAAGCCTATTGGAAGATTAAATAAGATTTTGTGTGTTAAGTTGTTAACATAAGATTTGTTACTGTTAGCATAACATTGAGGGTTATTCAAATCTTCCGTAACACAATTTCTGTGCATTAACATTCCTCGGTCGCTAAATCGCCATCGAATCATCAAAATTTAACAGCCCAATTTTCTTCTGCTAAATCAGTCCTCAATTAGAAAACTCCCATGAGATTCCGCGGTAACTTACCATTGCCAAGATGGTTAACATTGACTCTATAATACACTTCACTTGGTAGTAGAGTTGAGACTCGAATGAAAACGACTCAGAAAAGGGTAACACATGAATAATTTATCTACACTTGAAAAATAAAAAAGTACAGCAACAGTAAAATATACACTATCAGGCCCACATAAAATATTTACGTGAATTAATGTAAAGACCCAGCTACATAAATATAAATTTATCAAAACTTAATATCGTTTCGCATCAGATACTCGGTAAATGCTTAAGACGTAATACACGTAAATCGGTGATAGAAAACATCTTTACTTAACAGTGTTAATCGTCTAACCCTTTTCAGTATCACACTAAATATATACAGTGTAACCTCCTTTAACGGACACTCCGAATAGCGGACACCTCTAATTAGCGGACATTATTGCTGGTCCCAGTCCCTTAAAATAGGACATTCCATGTTATCCACTCCGAATAGCGGACAGTGGATAACATTTTTTTAACTGTAAAAAAAAAAAAAAAAAAAAAATAATAATTTTTATTAACATTTTGACAAACACATCATGGTTTTATTTACATCGGTGTCCCATACATTGATACACTGTATCGGTGTCCCCATACATTGATACATTGTATCGGTGTCCCATACATTGATACATTGTATCTGTATCTCATGATTCAATGCACGAATCTGAGGCCCTTTTTTTCACTGCAGTTGCTTTGTAAATATCAATCCCTCGTAAAGCTATCCTATAAACGTGTTGATAAAATTTAGTGCGAATTAAAAAGGCGTCAAAAAGGAAGAGATTGGCACTGAAAGAAAAAATTGATGCTCTTGAAGTTGCTGAAAAAGAAAAGATGAGTGTGCGTTGTCTTGCTGAACGTTTTAAAGTTGGAAAAACTCATATAAATAAACTTTTAAAGGACAAAGATGAGATTAGAAAAATGTGGATGGTGAAGTCAAACGAAAATTCGAAGAATTTGAAGTTTTGTAAAACTGAAACTAAAAGCAAAATCGACGAAATAGTGATAAAATGGTTCCGTTTTGCTCGTGCAAAGAACATTTCTATAAGCGGTGTTTTCCTTCAAGAAAAAGCCAGAGAAGTCGGTCAAACTTTAGGATTGGACACGTTTAAGGCATCAAATGGATGGCTAGAAATTAATTTTGTACTGTAATTAATTTTATCATTATTTTAAGTAAGACAAACGGATTTAAAAAGGAATATAGTAAATAATTTGCAATTGTTCATATTCTCTCATATCGCAATGATAATTGTAGAAATTTAATTAAGATTGTGCGTAATTTTTCATTAAATGACATGCTATAAGCTAAAAAATTAAAAAAAGACAGTCCTCCCCAATAGCGAACACCTCCCAATAACGGACAAAACTTGCGGTCCCGTGACTGTTCGTTATTCGGAGGTAACACTATATTACCTAACAGTTTCGCTATATTTCAACAAAGATCCAATAAATTAATAACCACTTTTACTATGTACGTGAATAATCTAATTACATGAAATGGATAGTCACATATTAAAATTATGATAATACACAAAATATCTAAAATTCAATCAGATCTCCTATATTCGACATTATTCCATCTACACAAGATCGAATAATCTAAAAGTATCATCATTAAATAAATAGTCTAGTACATCCATTCGATTCACAGTTTGTAAATCAAAATCCTTATTCGAAAGTAACTTGGAACAGATGTGTTACGCACAAGATCTGATCTGCGAATCCTTCGAGTTTGAGGTGAGAAAAATGTCTCTTCTTGTGAGTTCACAAAAGTTCAAGAAATTCCATTCCTGGAATGGAAAAATTAAAAGACAATCTGTCCTACCTCGTATTATTACTTCATCCAGAATCGAATACCGATGTCGTCGAACATGTATACCAAAAGACCGGGGCTGATTCAGTTTGCTTTACACTCGAAACTCTGGAATGGATCTTCCTTGTATTCGCTTCCACTTTAAAGCGATAATTAATGCGAACCCATAATTTGACCGCAAAAATCGTTCGCAAAATTGAACAGCAATCTAATATACAGCTTCGACTGAGAAACTCATGACTACAGTGATGATAAGAAATTACGTTATAGGCCTACATACGTTCTCCGACCAAAATGCCGTCATCTGGGATCATAAATCTGAAAATCTTAATCAAAAGAAATGATATCTTAGACTTACTACAGAACACATCAAATATCGGTTAAAACAGGGAATCCGGCACACGCGTGGTTATAGTCAGATGCGTCGTAGATCGTCGTAAGGATATGTGCTTTGCCTTCGCTTTCAGCAAATGTTTTCATCCTTTATAACATCCATTGCAACAATTTATCCATTAGACACGGCACACAAACAAACATAAGGTAAGACACATTATGTCTATTACAAGTATGCCCATTTTAGCAAAAAAGCCTTTCTAACTCCGCCATCTTGAATGTTTGTGCGAAGAACCTATGTGCCATAAACTGATGTTTAACCCAAATATCAATATATATATATATATATATATATATATATAAATATTTCTTTCTTTACATGACAAATATTCTTACGGTAATACTCAATCTGATATCATACAACATACAAACAGCTGATTTGCTGTCGGCTTGATCATCTTGTTGCCTAGACGAGGTATAAACAATCATTACAATTCGAGATATCAGAGACATCTATGAGTTATGGCTCGCTACTAAAACGCCGTTACATAAATGTCTTAAATACACTATTTTCCTTTCTATCGTACATCTTTATAAAAACAAATTAAACTTAAATATTATATACACAGAATTCATTACATATTCCTATGATTCCTGTGAATTTGACGACGAGTTAGATGTATTCATTCTACTAAAAGTTAGGAATATATGTTAGATAATCCTGATTCTTTTGAAGGTTCTTGCCTTAACAATTCTTGTCGTCATGAGAAAAATTCGGCACACGAATTTTCTACCGTGTTTTTTCCTTTTACATGGAAGCTGTCATTTTGAAAAGTATTTGCGCATGCGAAAAATGATCAGGAAATGACGTTAAGGGTTATTAAATAATTGCCGCCCACTTTTAGAAACACGATACGCTATGATGAGAAACTTCCATGAAGTTTTGTTTGATTGTTTTTGGTGCACACCCAATTTCTATTTGAAGACCGATTACTAGTAGCGGATCATGAACTGACAACCGCTTTGGAAGAACAAAGCGGACCTAAGTGGTGGTCATCAGCTAAGAGTATTTCCCGCTCTTAAAACAAACTCCTAACAGATCTCAAGCCTACGTCTTTAAAAATTTTAATGTTTTATTCTGAAAGAATAGAAAAGACTTCTCTAATTTGTAAATTTCAAGGAGAATACAGTCATCAAATTTTCCATTTTGTAAATTTTTAAATAAATCCGCAAAATTACTTCTTTAAGTTGTCTAAATCCATTTCATTTGAGTCATATGAGGACGGGCACTCATGATAGGATTACTAAATGGATTAAAAGTGACTTGTTAAAAGTTAAACAAAAAAATCACTGTCTGGCTTTTAATGGTTTTTGTTTGGGAATTTTTGTTAATTTCACTCATACGCAAAAATTTTTAAGATAAAAAAAATTTGGTTATTATTATTATGTAAGTGTAAATGTTTCAACAGGATCCACTTCACCTGTTGAAAAACTTAAAATTTTTTCAAACACCAAAAAAAAAAAAAAAAATTAAAAAAATATTTCTGTTTTTAATGCACTTAGAAATTCATCTGTGAGTTATTTCTTTTTTTTTAAGATTTTTTTATTTTAGTTTAGGAAAATACTATTTTTATATCTACGAAGATTTTTATCTCTTGTGATACGTATAAATGGTTTTCACCTTTTAAATCTCTAGTTAGGGATTATAAATATTACCTTATTATCTGAAACTGAATGCATTCAGTATATAATTATAACTCAAAAATAAAATCAAAATTTGAACAGTGGCGGAGAAACGTAGGGGCAGGTAATAAATAATAAATGGTTAAATTAAAATCTAAATATACTTGTAATATTATAAAAGTTTTCTTTTCTAATTCGGAAAAAAAAAGACAGTCCCAGGAGTGGCGCCCAAAAGCTGAGAACCACTGTTTTCGCTTTTTCGTTTAGCCACGAGATATTTGCATCATCATTCCATTCGAATTTGTTTCCATTGAGTTCATTTATGGAAATTAGATAACATGAGTTTTACCTTTTCCTTTCTAATTACTCTTGAAATAACGGTAATAGGAAGAGAATAATAAACAAATTAGGGAAATGGGAAAGAGTTGTTCATCACACATTAGAAAGTAAATTAATATAGATTCAAATATTAACTCACTTTTTTCTTCCCTAAGCGAATGTTAACCTCATTTTCAATCATTCTCTCTGAATTTTAATTTAGTGTGTTTTATATAATTTCACTTCTTTTTTTTTTTTTTTTTTTTTTTTATAATTTGAAAACTTATTCAAATTTCTAGGTTAACTAAAGCAGTGGTTATTTAATATCTTGAAATGTTGAAAAAAAAAAAAAAAAAATCAAAACGAGATAAACAAGTGAATTTTGTGCTAAAGCTAACTTAAGGGCGACCCATAATAATAAAAAAAAATAAAAATAATAATAAAACAAGCGATTAGTAAACCAATCACAATGCTTCGCAACGGCTTCTGAGACGTATAAGACAATATAATTGATATTGCTTTAATTTCCGTATTATAAATGTGATTGTTGCGAATGCAAAAGACGCAATTGTTGCGATTATTGTGATTGTTTTAAAGCTGTATTATAAATGTGATTGTTGCGAATGGAAAAGATGCAATTGTTGCGATTATTGTGATTGTTGCTAATGATAATTTAATGACATTTTAATGATACTTGTCCATAGACGGACGGACAAAGCTGGTTTAAAGGCTTCTGATACTTGTATCAGAAGCCTAAAAAGGAAGTACAATAACGTCTAAGGAAAAATTAATAAAAAGTAAAAAGGAAATCTAAAAAAAAAAGGAAAAAAAAAATTAAAAAAAGTTAGGAAAATAAGAAAAAAAAAAATCCTCGCGAACATTAAGAAAAAAGATCAAGAGGAAAAAAAAAAAAAAAACGGGTTTGAACCGACAAAGTATATGAGACCGAATCCTTAACCATCAAGCTGTAGCTGACAACTGAAATGAAAGGGTCACATTTCTAATATTTAAGTTAATAGCGGAAATCCAATGAAAACAATACCAAATATCTCAAACATGAGTGGGCATTGGCCCCTGAAAATACCCTATTTCCACTTTGTTTGGGCCTTTGAATATGATGTGAAGTCCGTTGGTCGATCCGAAGTCCGTTCGGGAGTTTTTAGGAGGGTACAATGACAACAACGCCAAATATCTCGAACATGGGGGAGGGGGGGGCATTATTCCCTGAAAATACTCCATTCCGACACTCTGAACACGACGGTGAAGTCCGTTTGTCGATCAGACCTTCCGTTCGGGAGTTGTTAGGGGTGGACAGACACGGACGGACAGGACAAACGCAATAGCTACCGATTTTGATCGCTATCATAAGAACTCCCAAATGGGTCGCTAAAAATGTGATCTATATAGTCAGAATCACCAGTAAAAAACTGAACAAAAACAAGTAGAATACAATAATAATAAAATAAGTCAAATTTAACGTGCATTAAGAATATATAACAAGAAAAATTTTGTATGTTTTCATTCTCTTTTTCTTGTTATAATAGTAATAATATAAGAATAACAATAAATTGTAAAATTTAGTTTTCTGAAAAACTGTATGTGATTGCTTCGTGTTATTTTCCTCATTATCCGTGGATTGTTGAAACTTTGTCGTTGTCCGAAGTTGGGATACACTGGACTAAACAAATAATTCAATTTCTTTTTTCTTTCTGAAATTGATATAAAAAAGAAAAAAAATAAGAAACAAAGAAAATAAGTCATTAATAAGATTCAGCACACTAAAATCAAATTCATAAGTCTTTCTCGAGGACAGTCGCGATGTATTAAAATAATCTTATCAATTGTAATTATTCTGCACGAACAATAATATTTTCTTGCTGGCTCTTTTAAGGGCTCTTTACTTTTCTTAATCGGAATGTCGTGAACGGAACATTAGAGGTGACAGGGAATTTTGAGGCGTATCAAAGATCCATTACACACAAGCGCGAATCACTAGTCTGGTCGAGCAATTTGGAATGGGGGAGGATATGATTATCTTCGGCATTCACTCCCATCCAAAAAAAAAAAGTTTATTCCAAAACGGAGAGGTGGGAAAGAGATTACAAAAAAACAATCACTCTCCAACCAAAAGAAAAAACTGGATTTCCTCCTTTATCTAATGCAGTCATCATACCTCCTCAACTATTTCCCTTCGCCCTCTACTGCTCCAAATTATACAGTATATCACAAAACGTAAATTAATTGTGACTTTTAAAAATTATTGTTAAGAATTTTTTTTTATTCTTTTATGAACTTCGGTGACAGCTTTTTTTTTTTTGCATCTTTCTCTTAAAAAAAATTAAATTAGAAAATTAATTTTACGTAAAATTATTTTTTTTGTATTCAAAAGTTTAATGTTCAAAAGCTTTGTCATAGTGTTTACTTCGCAATCATATAGAGAAAAGCAGAGAAAAAAATATTAAAAATATTTTAATAATACAATTCGGAAAAACCAAGGGAATCGCAAAGATTCCGAAAGCTCTCTTTTTGGTTTTCCGTAATGTACGTTTAAAACATTTCTATTCTACAAACTTTATTAACAAATTTTGGAGTGCTTGGTGATTTTTATTCTACTAAATAGAGAAAAGCAGAGAAAGCTTGCAGATTGGAAATTAACGAAAAGCCTTTTCGTCAAGAAAAAAAAAAAAAAGTGTCTTTTCATTATTAAATATCTTGCAGTATGTTCTTGCAGTTTATTATTCCCTTTGGTTCTTTACTAGCATTGCATATTTTGGGAAATTTGATATTTGATACGTTTGTCTCTTGTTGTTATTACCATTCTGAAGTTGGCATTACTAGGGAGTACAAGTACTTTGCGGATGGTTTATAATAGCATCACAGAGGGGAGAATTCAGGGCGAGACCTCACCAGGTGCTTCCCATGACATTCGATAGACAGGAAGGGAAAAGATAAAAACGCCGACTTCTTTTCCGGCATCTGAAATCGGACTCTTCAAGTTTCCGTTGGCCAAAGTTAACTGGTTTTTAAGAAAAAATAGCAGTTCAACTAAACGTATTTGATGAATTATAAGATTAATCTTAAACATTGGTAAAAATATTAACAGCTATTTTACGTAGAGCATTGTGTTTTTTTAAAAAAAGAAGATAAATTGAGTAATTTTAATCTTAAATGTTGTTGTTTTCAATATTGGAAGGCTGTGGAAGGGAATTTAAAGTAACACAACAATAGTCAAAAGCTGTCATCTTTACTCAGAAAAGAAAAACATGCGCACAAGGATCCTAGTTTCCATAGCCGTTGGAATTGCTTTCTTGCTGCTATTTCAATTTGCTCTTTGTTGCAGTGCCTGTTTCAAATATTAAATTAGTACTCTGCCTCAAGGCACGTATTCTGTAGAAAATATTTGCATTTTGGTAATTAAACAACAGCGTTCATTTTGTGTTTCATAACACTAAAATATTAAAAACTAAATGTTAAAAATGTAAACGTTAAATTATTAAATGTTGATTAAAGTGACGGAAACGCTGTTAGTTCTAGAAAAACCAGTCACAAATGTGATTTACACTCATGGACAAAAAAATTAGCGCACCAAGAAGGAGTCGTCAAAATGAAACGAAAATTTACATACGTAATGATTACTTTGATATTAGTAAATGATAAGAAAATCAAAGAAAAACGATAATTTATTTCAGAGAAAAAGGCAAAAGAACGGAGGAGTTAATACTCCGTTGGACCCCCTCTAGCGCGAATGCACGATGCGATACGATCGGGCATTGAGTCATACAAGTTCTGTATGATGTCTTGAGACATTTCGTTCCATATTTGCAGTAACCTTGCCTCTAGTTCGTTCAAACTCGTGGGATGCCCAACTCGTATTGCCCAAATGATCCCAAATGATCCCAGATATGCTCGATTAGAGACAAATCTGGGGATCGGGCAGGCCAAGGAAGGGTAGTAACAGTGCGGAGACAGTCTTGTGACACCCTTGCCGTATGAGGCCGAGCATTGTCTTGTTGAAAAATGGCTCCTGGGAGCCGTTGCATGAGTGGCAACACATGTGGTTGCAGGATTTCATGAACATACCGCTGGGCTGTCATGGTGCCACGGAACAATACTAGGGGTGATCGTGTATTGTAGGCAATGGCACCCCATACCATCACACCAGCTGTGGGAGCGGTGTGTCGCTGTACAGCAAAGGCAGGATTGAAGCGTTCACCACGGGCTCTCCACACACGAACAGGATTGTCATCACTGCCGAGATTGAATCTGGATTCGTCGCTAAAGACGACCTGGTTCCATTCCGCTGCAGTCCAGTTTCCTCGTGCGCGGCAAAACTCCAAACGGAGGCGTCGATGGGTGGGCGTCAAGGGCAGCACACGTAATGGGCGCCGCGATACCAACTGTCCTTCAGCCAGGCGCCTTCGTATGGTTCGAGAAGACACAGCGGCCCCTAGTGAAGGTGCTACCTGTGCCTGGAGGGCGGCCGATGAAGCAGTTGGCTGTACGCGTGCATTTCTGACTATGTGGCGGTCTTCTCGACGACTGGTCTGTCGAGGGCGTCCTGAGCCTGGTCTTCGTGTACATGACATCTCTCGGGTCATCTGATCCCAACACCTCCCCACAACACAATCAGAGCGGCCTAATTGACGAGCTACTCGCCTAGCTGACCACCCAGCTTCCATCATCCCGACGATTCTCCCTCTCTCAAACTGCGACAACTGCGTATACTGTCTTCGAACACGGCGTAATGGCATGTCTACCTCAGCTCTTCCTTTGTAAATGATTCAGCACACTCAAACAAGCTTTGGTTACCTGTTTTATACTCCACAGAGTACGATGTTCAATGCCCTCTACCGGCTATACGTAATGCGCAATCACGCTGCATTTCTAATCATTTGCATATCTCCCCGACATGTACCTTCATTGCAAGTTTCGTTACGATCCCGCAATTATTTCTTGGTGCGCTAATTTTTTTGTCCATGAGTATATAAGTGCGTTTGAATTGAAGAAATCTGTGTTTCATCTTATAAATGTAGTAAATTGATAAAACTTAAGCCTAATTATGTACCTTTACGAATCCTTTTACATCAAATTTTAAAATTTTTATTTAAAACAGTTTAATTATATTTTATTAAATCTACTCCTTTGAAGTGAAATTTATTTAATACTGTAGATTCCTAAAACGTAAGGTTACTAAATTTAGACAAAGTTTTAATTTTCAAGCTAGGATTCCGTTTACTCAAAGTCAACCATTTCTACACCACATATTTATAGTTTAAAAGATTAAAACATATTTACACCTAGTTAACTATGTTTCTGGTATCGATAACTATGGAGACTAGGTGTAAATATAGACATTAACTTTGCTTAAAAATGATGATTTTTTTTTAAGTGTAAAAATGTTTTTAATCTTTTAAACTGTAAATATATGGTGCAGAAATGGTTGACTTTGATTAATTTATTACAGTAAAACCTCGTTAAGTCGTCACTCAAGGGACCGAACATTTTTGACGACTTAAGCGTAGTGACGACTTAGGCGGGTTGGGAATTTTTGAAAAAAAACAAAACAAAACAAAACACTGAAATACAGTATTTTCATGAATTGCTGTAGGATTCGGTGAGAAAAACAAGATTTTCAGAAATCAATACACGCAAATGAATGAAAGGAAAATTATATAAAAAAAAAAAACAAAACTTTATAGTTACCACATTTTAATCGTTTTAAAAGAAAGGCAATATCTGTCTTTGAAACGTTCCAGCCAACCATTGCTGCCGCCGAAAGCTTCAATGTTCAATTCCTTAGCAATTTCCATGGCTTTTTCTTTGAGAAACACGGCAGAAATCGGCATATTTTGCGATCTGGCATGTTTTAGCCATCGAACTAAAACCTCGATCTCGTCAAACTTCGATTTCCTCCTTCTCTTTCGTTTGTCTTTGCAGTCAGCTTCTTCAATTATTTTTTTCGATGAAAGAATATCATTTAATGTAGTCCTGGGAATATGGTGTTCTTTGGCAAAAGCTGTTTTCAAAACATTTGATTTTTCAAAAAGTGCAATTAAGTCTTTTTTTTCTTTAAAAGATAACGAGATAAGTTTTCGCTTCCCTGACATGTTACAAATGTAATCAAACCACGAAATTGCAAGATTAAAAAATAGCCCTTATAGCGGAGATTACTCGCTATGAAATGAAATCACACTCACAAGTCGGTAGCGGCCAAGAAAGACAAGAAACAAACACTTAGTAGCGGCTTGACAAAGAGTTGCGGCGAGAAGTGTGTAATTTCCCAAGTTAATTTCCCACGTGAAAATTCCCGCAAAGGCTAGGCTTTCTTAGAGTGAAGGGGCGGGGCTGAAAAGATAGCAGGCAAAATTGAGAATAAAGATGCTTTTCACCAGTTTTGAAGGTGACGAGTTATCCGGAGTAGAATTAAATTTGGTGACGAGTAAACAAGGGTTATTTTACATTATTGTCAATGAGACTTTGTCGGGACCAAAGGAAAACGACGACTTAAACGGAGTGACGACTTATCCGGGTGACGACTTAACGAGGTTTTACTGTATTTATTATTGTACAAAAATGTTTAATAAGATTCCATTTGTTCTTAAGGTTTTAAACATTAAAGGTTTGGAATTTCATTTTTTTACTTTTTGTGTAATTAAAAAAAAAATACAAACAATAATACAGTAATGCATAAAATAATAAAATTTAAGTAATAAATTTCTTCAGAAACATTATAAATACCTTCATGAAATGAAATTTACATTAATCTTTTTATCCATGCAGTTC
>JAFIDM010000001.1:42864717-42884160 GCA_023159025.1 Thereuonema tuberculata
AATGGTCAATCAAGAGGAATCATTTGGAATGTTATTTTTAATTTCAAGTCGTCTATCTCTATCGTAAAACGGCTGCAGCAGTAGGTATTTCATCTCATTCAGTGTTCAATATTGTTAAGGAAACCGAAGCCTCGCTTACCACTAAGCGTAGTCCATTGTTTGAAATGCCTTGCAAGAAAAGAGAGCATCTGGCATCGATAACAGAAATGGACAAACTTTTTATGAAATCAAAAATAAATAAATAATAAAAAAAAAATATTCTTGACATTGGAAAAACTACCAAAAATAATAAAAATAAAACCATTGTAGGCGAGAACAAATAGGATGTAAACACCGGAAATAACTTACAATGACATTCAGAGGCGACCAAGCAATAACTCTAGTGAAGAAAGGAAATGATAATGATTGGTTAACTGTAATCATGTGTCTTCACAAATATAATGAACGGATTAAAATACAAAACTTTTAAAAAATCACGCTTTCTATATTATACTGTACAACGATTAAAATATATAAGAATTATGTATATGTAATTCAATAGTAGTTGTGGGTATATGTAAGTCGCCGCCTAGCGGCTGGTCTCCATAGTAATAAGGCACGGAAGAACGTTTTGCCTTGGCAGAATATATTAATATAAAATATATTAATATATCAGTATATTATTGCATTTTATTGTATAGTATTATCAGACAATCTAGATTTTTCTAGATGATTAACCGATGGGAAGTGACTTAAATATTGATTGTAAGATTTGAACCGGAAACCAGACAGTGAGAGTTAATAAAAGCGTGGTTAAAATAAGAATACGCGTGTGACATATTGATGTAAAGAGAGACTGTTAAAGGTAAAATATAGCAATAAAGAGTACTTATATAAAGAGTATGTATCTGTAATATAGCTGTTTATTACAGCTGTAAAGTTTAGTAATGTTACAAATTTGATATGTACTACTCCATTATAACGTTGGCAGCACAATCGGTTTATTTTCGCAGAAAAGCCTAAGCCGAGATTTATGCATACGACCTTTATCATACGCAACTCCGAAGACTTTGTGAAGCCTTCATCGCAACTGCGAATGGTAGGTTGTCGTATCTCGAGGTGTTGCTGTAATAATTAAGCACTTTTCTTTAAATAATGTTCTATTATTATTCGATGCATCCAGTTCCGAGATTCTGGTCGTTAGATTTTGGAGCCTTTTTATTCAATTGAAATGTACGAACTCCTCTTTGACCAAAGTCTTGTTATTAGTGGCTCCAAATCATTTATGCGGGTTTCATCAAACCAAACAATGAACAGGAATAATGGACATGTTTATATATAGTTTCAAGAACACATTAACAGTCACATGCATTTGCGGTTTATGAATTCTATTTACAATATTAATAGTAGATTAGTTAAATTGAAAAAGGATAAGCAACTGCAATATCCATTGTTTTTAATAAGTACAGTCATCCCTCGACTTACGTCAGCGCGAAGATACGTCCGGGATCGCATAAGAGAATAAATAATACTTTCGACCATACTTTCGAACAAGACGCAAGCAATCGTAAAGTAAAAAAGGTTTCAAGAAAGATATCAATTGCAAGGCACAAAGCTAAAGTTAGGATTCGCACTTCGAGTTGTCATCGGGAAGAGACTGGGACGGACCGTTTCGTCCTTATTAGGACTCCTCAGCCAGCCAATTGCGCACTTTCTGGGTTGTCATCGGAGGAGTTTGGCTGGCTGAGGAGTCCTAATAAGGACGAAACGGTCCGTCCCAGTCTCTTCCCGATGACAACTCGAAGTGCGAATCCTAACTTTAGCTTTGTGCCTTGCAATTGATATCTTTCTTGAATTATTCGGGCACGTTAAACTTCTTTTATTTAAAAAAGGTTTCAATTTAGCAACAATGTATCATGCGCAGTGGCAACAGCAAATTCAACTTCCCTAGGTAATCGACACGTCTCTTCAACAGTTCCTCGGTTGATTTTGTTTTCAGAAATAGGTTATTTGTGTATTATCGTTAAATATTTCGCGCCCTTGGAAATTCCCTCACACCTAACGTATCCAGAACTTAAAAATACGGAGAGAGAACTTTTCCGAAAAGAAATCTTATAAAAAGAGGACAGACACTTACAATTACATTTAAATATAATTGTAAGTAGGTTTTGTAGAAATATTTTAATGTAGCTAGTAATTGCTGTAGAAATAAGTACACAACAATCTGAGAAAAAAGATGGTGTTTATTTGTGTTAATTATAATTAAAATTTTAAAAACATTTTTTTATAATGAGATGTAAGAGTGACATTATTATTAAATATAAATAAAAATCACACTACATTAATTTTTAATCGTTAGATATGTGTCTCCTATAATTTTTTTTTTTTTTTTTGAATTTGTAATACAGTAAACTCCCGATTATCAGCGGATTTGGGTGGCGCGGCAATCGCGGATAAGCGAATTCCGCGGATAATCCGAAATAGGACGAAAAAGGACGAAAACCAACACAGAAATGCTTTTAAAATGTTTTATTTACATTAAAATGGCAGTACATACATTACAAAGAATTATTTTATTTTATTTTACTTTATTTTCTTACTTTTTAACAAAAAATTCGGTTAATTGTCTTTGTTTTTTCGTGTCGAAATACGAAAACCCCCTACTTGGACGTCGCTAAATGTGCCTCTTTTATTGTTTACCTTATTCTAGTTTTAAAATTTTTTGTTAATTCCATTATTTATTGTACAGTAAAAAAAAATGGAAACAGGAGAGGTCCGCGGATAATCGTGAGTTTACTGTTTCTGCCAGTACTTTGATATTATTCTTAATTCCATCATTAAATTGTTTGTATGCTATATTTTTATAATTGCATGTTACCATTAATAGTGATTTAACAATATTAAGGCGTTTCCTTTCTTTTTAACAATTATCATGGAAAATATAGTTCTGTTCCAGTTGTTTCTCTTCCGGGATTCCGGTTTTCAGGAGGAAATACTGCGTCGGTTTCCCATTACCTTATGACTGTTTACTTGAGGCCATAAATGAATTGAAAGGAAGAGAGACAATCCTTGACTTCTGACACACATGGAAACCCTACACTTTCAGTCAATCAACAAACAATCCTTCGGCGTCTATTAATAGACACTTTAATAAAGGCACTAAAGTACCTAGGTCGTTGACATCTATTTTTTCGATCCTTATTAATCCAGTGTTTCCTGAACTTTCGTAACTTCCAAGAAAAGCTGTGAACAACTTATAAATATAAATATAACTTCTGTATGTTTTATAGTTGCTAAGATATGCTGTATGCCTTTCCTCCGTATTTAATGAAATATTAGCTGTAGCTGCTGATAAATAGGTAGGAGAAGGATGGACAATTACAAAGTTAACTGAAAGGTGATGATACAACTGAATGTTTTTATAATGTTTTTTATTTAGTAAGTTATTACTTTGTTGTGTTCTATAACATTCCAGCTACATTCTGGAACTCTTGGAAAGAGAGGAAGAGGAAGTCCAAAAGCAAGATGGATTGAGCGAAACTGTGCTGAAAGCGAGTGGAAGAGAACAGTCCAATATAGGAGATAACGGAAGAAAATGGAGGAGGCATTCGTTCAGCCACTGACTGAATGTGGCTGATGATTAATGGTGATGAGCATTTTCCCTTGGTCTATAACTTGGTGGGTTTCGAAGAGCGCCTTTACGATATGATTCTGATATCTGATGAAAACTCTGCGTAACACTGTCATTGCAGCAAAGCGTGGATCAACGCAAAAGGCTGTCACATTATAGTGATTTCTGGAATTAAAGGATTCACGATACTTTGGCTGAATCAAAATAAGTGTTATGTATTATTAATATTTACCTTTCAGGATAATTCTAGAAAAAAAGAAAGAAAATAAATAAATAAAAAAAAACCCTCACCTATAGCTTAAGTGATATATTTTTAAATCTCTAATACATTTACATTGATAAGATAATTCAAATTCTTTTTAAATTATAAAGAAGGTTTAACGTGCATTAATGTAATATGAAAAGGGAAGAAAAATCTATAAAATGCACAAATTCGTTAGAATTGTTTGCTTTTAACGCATTACAATTCTAACGAATTTGTGCATTTTATAGATTTTTCTTCTTTTTAAATTATTTAAGAAAATGTAAAGAAAAATATAGAAAAACTTAAGAATCTTTACTATCCAAAACATTTAGTAAAATTTCACTGAGTACTTAGGCCTACTTTATTTATTTACTGTAAGTAACACGAATCATCTAAGGTTATTTATTTACATACGCACCTTTTGTATTTAAGGTTTTAAATTTAATATCAAAATTATTTTGATGAATATTTCGAATTTAAGTGAAATATCTTCATAGAAAGATCAGAGCTCCTGTATTTTTTGTCTTTGTCATTAAAACAGCGAATTTTAGCTTAATTATTATTTATTTTATTTATTGAAGTAAGGCTCATCATCTTTTCAAGTTTCGTTTCGAATGAGATTTATCAGTTTTAAGCAGACTTACCACTTTATACTATTTATTTATTCATTATTTATTTCACACTTTCGATTAATTTTTCATATTTCTTTAATTTCTAAACATACTTGGAATTTCCGCTCTAAAGTTCCAATCGTATTTGTTAGATAAAGTAATAATAACTGCTAGAATAAGAACTACAATATATGCTTTATTTTATTTTTTAAGTGTTGCAAGATTCAGTATTTCAGTTTACAAATCAGAATCAACATCTGCAAACATCAATTTCCAACAATCGTTCATTTTTTTTTCTCCTTCTTTTCTTTCCTATTGAATTTCTTGTTATTTTAACCTGCTGCGACCCCTGGTGGATCCCCAGTGACAACAAGCACTTGCCTTTGACCTCTCCCTTCATTGTTCATTATAGAGCTACGGGAAAAAAAAAAGACACACACAAAAAAAAGGAAGAACAAGAAATAGAAGGTGGGGGGTTGGGAAAGAAGTAATAGTGAATGATAGCTGAGAATATTTATGATCTGTTTCCCTCTGACGGCTTCATGGGCTATTGGCTTGGGAGGGTGAAGGAAGAGCCCTTTTTTTAAAAAAAAATAAATAAAACGTTTTAGTTATAATGGAAGACTTTCAATAAAAGGGTTGTGTAAAAAAAAAATTCCCCAGTGGACAAAACACGATTCTTGTGCTTTCCATTCGTTATATATGAGTTTGGAAACGTTGACCTTGTTTGTTACCGATTCCAAGAATTGGAATAAAGAATTAAGAAAAAGACAGTTGGCTTACCAATTTTCGAAAACCCCCATGGTAAATTGAAATGGCAAATGACAGTACATTTCTATATAATTTGTGTTTATTTAGTAAAATAACAGCAGAACCTTTCATAGACAAGGTATGGTTTGTTTTCGGACCCCAATGAGTCTAATTTATATCAACGGAAAATTAGGCTTCTTAATTGAAATTATAAATTATATTAGTTTTCTAAAATAATTAATTTTTGATTAATGCAAATTATTCTGCTTTACTACAACATATTTTAGTAGGCTTTTTTTGTTTTTGTTTTCGTTTTTCTAACTACATTTCCGATTGATTTTTATCCTTACGACAACTTATGTCTTACTTGAAAATTCAGCTTCCATTGATATATGGTTTTGAATTTTCTTGATCACAGCCGGACGGAAAATAGACAGATATTGTTCTAATTCTTTTCTTATTTCTAAATTCGACGAATTCTAAGACGCATTATAAAAATTAGATGAAATCAATAGCAACCTTTAAAACTATGATCCCTTGTATCCAAAAAAGGAAATTTTGATCAGAGAAAAGGCATTGATGAGTGCGTCCTAGTTGGACATCTCTTTATTATACAGTTGCTTTGTTAGAATGTGAAAATGGAACGTGCCATTGGCAGTTCTCCGCCCAGATGATGAAGGCAGTCCATTCCTTCCTCTGTAATTATCACCTCTTAAACAACTTCACGGTTGAACTTCATCAACTATCATTTTCCTGTATTGATTTTGGTAATTTCATAGAGTAGAATTTCAAATAGAAAAAAGAAAACCACAACAATTAAAAAAAAAAAAATCATCTGAATTTCAAAATCACTTTTTTTTTTTTTTCAGTCTTTCAATTTGTAAAATTTAAAATTGTTACGTTCTTTATTACTTCCTTTATTATTATTATTCAATCACAATATCAATCATAAAAAAAAGTTGATCAGTTTAAAGCTACTGAGATTAGTTTTAGTAATACTACATCAGTTAGGCCTATAGTGGGACACTAACTTTAACTATTTAATTTTATTATTTATTCATTTTGTAATTCTAATATAATAAAAGAATAAAATAATAATAACGAAAGTATAAGAAAAACAAAAGTAACGGTAACCACACTGTTATATTAATGAATTATCAATAACAATATACAAAATAATAAAATTAATTAATAATAACACAATGAATAGAACCATATTACATTTTAATATGATTTTAATTAATTATCAAAAATGTTTTAATTTGGAATCTCAAATTTTTTATTTTTTTTAATAAACATTAATATAAAAAAGTAAATAAATACGTAAGGTTTCTAAATTTCTTGTAGAAATTTTTCAATTTTTTTTTTAATTTTAATGAAATTTATTTTATTTAAGAAGCAAGACCACGAATATTATTCTATTAAATTCTTTTATTAATTGTTAATAATAAATGCGGGGGCTTTTTCATGTGCCCATTTAATTATGTGGCCGGAGTAAATGATGTTTCATAAATAGTTGTTATACTTTCATATTGAATTTATTCTTAATTTTGAGAAGTTCCCGGTATTATATCACTTCTATTATATTTAATCGAGTTAAATTAAAAAAAAAGTATTCAAATTTCTTAATAATTGTTAAAGAAAAAAAATGAAGGGAAAATTAAAAACATAGAAATCATTAAAAAAATATATTTATATAATAATAATAATAATAATAATAATAATAATAAAAACAAAAAAAACAAAAAACACTCCTTCAGTTGTTGAATTTAACTGTTATTTCTCCCTTCAACCTTTTGCGCGACTTGAAATTCCACTACCAAAGTCATTCGAAAATGAACGGAAAAAAAGAGACTTTGGCGTCTGTAAAGGAATTAAAGGAAGCATTTGGCTTTCGAATTGCCGATAATGTATGGAAATGATTTGGCCATTTGTTCTTTGCTGCTAATAGTTTGTAATTCGAATTTCTTCCGGCACCTGAAGGGAATGTTTTGAACAGTTGGGCGAAGAGTTACTGCCGTTGGATTTTATCTGCAGGGAAATTGAGGTGGTTTCCTGACAGCAGAGATGGAGAAGCAACGTGACTGGCATTGTGGCTGGTCATGACCTTCTATCATGTCTATCTTTAGGTAGTTGTCAAAACCTGTCAGACCCCAACCGTGTTTACCCCCTTCGAACTACCTCACTTGACCTCTCCCCTATCCCCTCCTGCCTCTGCACGTGTGAAATATGAACGCCACCTGTTAACTATTTGCCTTTTTCCCGTTGATTAATATTCCAGGGTGGATTTCATTATTCTTAACGGACAGTTTTCAACTTCGGCTGTCAAGGTCTCATCACGATTAAAATCAACGCTGTAAATTGCAAATAAACAAACAAATTAGAAATACATATTTAAAGCCAAGAAGATCGAAATCGCGTCTTTTTCCCTTCCAGATCTGAAATTAAAAGTATATATAATTTTTAAGATTCCATTTTTATTTAGATCTAAAGAAATCTTGGAATATTTTAGCGGTAAACAAAATACTTCAAGTATTGTTATTCTAATATCAAAAAAAAGTAAAAAAAAAGAAAAAAGAGTACCATCATGCTTAAAGATAGAATATTAAACGAGAAACTGGTTTATTGAACTAAAGTCAATAGAACCTCTTATAAAGATGCTACAGAGCAACAAATCACAAAGTTCTACTGTTTAGTTAAGAAACTTCAGAGAGAAATTAAGAAATGGCAAAAAAAGTTTTAAAGTAGAGATGGAATTTTTGAAAATAAAAAATTTCAAAATCAAAATAAAAAATTACAAAAAAAAAAAAAAAAAAAATGGAGAAAAAGTGATTGATCTTGAAATTGTTTGATATCTGCGTTTTTTTAATCTTCAGCCCATTCGTAGTATAAAATGTTCGTTTAAAACCCATTGCACATGGATCCGAAAATCGGTCGCTCGGATCCACATGAAATGGGCTTAAGGGGAGCGAATGAGACCAAAATTATCGTATTTAAATAAAAAAAAAGATAAGGTGAATGAGGGTGTTTTGGAACCCAATTTAAAAATAGGGTGATCCAGTCCAAAATTTACATATTCAAAACACCTTCATTCACTTTACCTTTTTTCATTTCAATACGATAATTTTGGTCTCAAACGCTCTCCTTAAGCTCATGACACATGGATCCGACCGACCGATTTTCGGATCCATGTCCAATTGGCTTAAGACATTGTTCTTTTATAGAAATTACGCAAACCCGGTACCCATTCTACAGAGGGCTGGGTAGGCCCTAGTACCCGTTTGGAGGAGAATAGAACATGGAATAAGTTAACGGTTACATTCTTAAAATCTGGACTTTCTATTACTTAAGGCTTAGAATCACCCAGTAATGACTCTACACAGACTATAAAATATTGACTATTAACTTGACATAATACATTTTTCAAATAAATTTTTCAATAATGAAGGAGTTACGAAATAATTTAAAGAAATTGCTTTACAAATCTTCTTTTTATTGAAGAAATTATACAAATAAAAGGTAATTAACATTGCTTTGAATAAAAATTGTTATTCACTCGTTTAATAAATAAATAAATAAATATTTTTTTAAAGAAATAAATCATTTTATCATTAACAATTGAACAATAACTTTAAACCACTGAGGATTTAAAGAAAAAAAAATTGAAAATAGTAAGTTGAAATGTAAACAAAAGATAATTTCATTTAGAATTAGTCTGTTAATAGAATTTCTATCTGTAATTACTATAATTGTTGGAATTTTTTTCCCCCTTTGGTCTCCAATCAAGTCCTTCATTCAACGACGCTTTTTTTTTTTTTTTTTCAACCAATTCGAGGCTGAACTCAATTAAGCTTGAATTTTGAAGTGTCACGAGAAAGGAAAACTAGCGCATGCGTGAACTGATTTACCACCCACCAGGCAGTGGGTGAGGTCTGTGTGTGTCTGTTTACTTTCCACTCTACCTGGAGAGCTTAAGGCGGAGGAAGTGGCCATGTTTAGTTTGAGTCTGTCCTACAAATAGACCCTCACCACCCACACCTTTACTTGGACACCAAAGATGGACAATTTGCTTTCATCAGATTTACTCGTCCTTGGGGCAACCATTTAAAGCTTCAAAAAAAAAAAAAAAAAAAATACGGAGAACGATTGAAGGTAGACCAAGCTTACAAGATTATTATGAAGCTCTCACAACTAAGTCTATATCAGATATGAAATGATTCTAAAGTCAGTTAATGTCTTCCCCATAACAGAGATAATGTTTAAATTAAATGATGTTTTACTGTTTGCAAATTTAGACAAGGCCTTCACTATACTTCCGGTTATATTAGTTGGCTTATGGTTGGTTGTTCCTTAACAAGAATTAACATAATTATTATTCAGACTTCCCACAGAACTAATATTAGATATCAATAACTGGTCGGTTACAAAATGTAATTATAAGAAAATTGAGAAAACTTTCATTCAATAAATTTACATTATCATCTGTCTTCTTTATCCTCGTATCTCGAAATTTTGAAATTTTAGCTATGGTTGATGATGTTTTATTTACGTATTTTTTTTTTCCTGAGAATAGTTTGAAGGGACTCTGGCCTCTCTTAAGTTTGGATATATTTTTGTTTGGTTGGATGGTTGACCTTTGGATCTGATCCCCACAATGTAAAATCTTACATACGCCAATTTGCAAAGTATTAAGAAGAAGGAGACGAAGATACCATCTGCCAAGACATGGTAGTTTCGATTGACTTGAGAAAGTTAAACAAAACAATTTTGCTCAAAAATTTAGCTTAAAGATTATGTCCATATGATCAAACCCAGCTAAGCAGAATAGGAAATAAAGATTCCAGTTGAATGGAAGCAACCCTCTATTCATTGATAGAAGGTTGGGTGTACCCTAGGAGCTAAGACATAGAACTGACATCAATTGGGAGACAAATCCTTTAATTTTTTTCTTTTAACAGTAAGTCTGACAAACTATTAAATTTATAGTTTTCTTTCACGAAAGAAACTTTGCCAAGAAAGGAATGGCCGTAACTCTGAATCATGACTCAAAGTTAAGGTGTCAGAAGTTATTTAAAACAAGAATAAAACAAAATTATATTCGTTTGTGACCTGAACTGTAAGTTATATTATCTTAAGAAGAAAAAAGTCAAAAAGTTGAACTCAATCCTTGTAGAACAAAATCTGTTTAATTGTGGAAAGCTGGTTTATGAAATACTAGTGAAGTTTTATAATTAAAGGATAAAAAAATAGAAAGTAAGAAAGAAAAAGGTCTTTTGATGTAAAGTAGAGATTGTGTGTTTTGATGAAAAAAGGCAGGGAACTGTCTTGTGCTGTTGTGGATTTGTCCTAGGGCTATCGTCGGGATGACGTCACTTGAGAACGCCATGGCCTGCTGTTGTCCAAACGCTGCAGCAGTTTTGAGGGGATGGATTGGCACCCACCGGCCTTCTTATCAGTGTTTGCTATCAGTGAAGCAGGTGGAAGAAAAGATTGAAGAGAAAGCTCCTTTAGTTCTCTGTAGTCGTCTCCACGAGAAGTTCATAAAAAAGAAGAGAAAAACATGAAAGAAGTTACCACCTCAAAATTAAACAGCTCGTCCTCGGTTGAAAAATAGAGCAGAACCTCTGAAATCGATTTTCGTTTATCAGAAATATCTCAAAGAGAAATTGCTTTGAAAATGAAGTGTAGCTATTAAATTTTTGAACTTATTTTGCTTCTATAGAAAAGATCTCTAAAAAATGTTGCTGTAAATCGGTTGTAAAGTTGGTTTTTTATAAGCATTCTGTTTATTAGGGTCGTATTTATATATACGAGGGTCGGAAAAAAAAGTTTACAACCGCTATACACTGTTCGGCCACTTTATTAGGTAACCCTACCTAGTAGCGTGTTGGACCTCCTTTAGCCTTCAAAACATTCTGAATTCGTCGAGGCATGGACTCCACAAGATGCTGAAAACGTTATTGTGGTATTGTGATCCATGCAGACATGTGTGTGTGTGACACTCAGTTCCTGAAGAGTTGATGGAGGTGTAGGCCTGGAGCGATGTTCCAGCTCATCCATAAATTTTTAATCGGGCTGAGATCCGGGGACTGAGCGGGCCAATACAGCAAGGAAAAAGTCATCGTCATGTTCCTCAAACCATCCCATAGTGATGCGGGTTTTGTGCACCGGCGCATTATCCTGCTGGAAATAGCCATTTGCAGGAGGATAAACTGTTAACATGTACAGTTGAACTTGGTCAGCTACGCTCCAGCATCCTGCCGTGCCTCCAGAGGTATCAATGGATCCAACGTGTGCCAGGAAAACATCCCCCAAACCATACACTGCCCCCACGGCTTGAAGAGTTGTTGTGAGGCATAGCATTCTGCACACATAAGTGGCATTGTATATTAAATTTATGAGTTTACCATAATGCTGGCATTTGTTGAAATATCCAACAGAGGGCTGTACTGCTCAGTGTGCGTTATTGGGGTGCGCGCTATCATTTCAAAATGGTGATCTGCTTGGATAACTGGTTTCCTACGGAAACCTTAAACTGCACAACAATATCGAGAAGAACCATCCTGGTCTTCTGAACGATAGCGTGATCCTCCTTCATGACAATGGTATGGAACACACAAAACTTGCTGCACGATTTCCACTGGGGAATATTGGAACATCCGCCAAAAATTCCGGATTTGGCTCCCAATGATTTTCACCTGTTTCTTGCCCTAAAGGAGCGCATGTCGGGTCGAATGCACTGAAGAAGTCCAATACGATGCAAAAAAAGTGACTACAACAGCGGGAACCTGACTTTTATACAAATTAGATAAACTGATCAAACGTTGTGACAAATGCTGCACTCGTCAAGGCGACTTTGTAGAAAAAATACTATATCTGGCCACTTTAAGGGCATCATCTCATTTTTTTCAGTGAAGCTTTGTTTTTCGTAGACATGGTTTATTAACTTTTTTCCTGATCGACCTACGTTCTGCATGACAGTCATTTGAAATCGATAACCCATGGAAAGGATAAAACTCGAAGATCGTCTCTATGTGAAAGTTATTCTTATTTCCTAAATTGTTGTAAATGAATGATTGCGCAGACGCAGTTGTAATTCAATCTGCCAAAAGTTGGGAGCTCGTTGCACTTTTCAACATTTACATACTGCAATCTTAGTACAATTTTGAGGTTTTTTTTATATTAAAAACCGTTCAAGTGTAGCCGACGCAAAGCCCTATGCTTGAAGACGTTTCGAATCTCGGGGCAGGTATGGATACTTTCTTTTTTCCTTGTATTTGTTGCTTCTTCTCCTCTCCTTCCAACTACTAATGTCATTTGTTAAATTCTTGTGCAGCGATGTATATCAAAGGCACCTACTGGAATAGAAGATAATACTGAGACGTGATTTTCTGTTTCACAGTAAAATAAATATTTTTTCTGAAATGTTAAGACGGAGAGCGATTGGGATAAGTGATAAAAGTTGTCAGATAACTAATATAGTTAACAGACTATGGCGCTAGTTTTAAAATACAAAAAAATATATTACAACAAGGATAGCACTAGAAATTGTAGTATCTCTGAATTATCTGCCGAAACATCTGTTAATAAATAAAGAGACAATACTAAGTTAGAATTCCAAAACCTAAATAATTGGGCAGATAAACCCAGTTTATTATGTTTTTTCTATTTTTTTCCTTCTTTCAAATGATACTTGCATGATTAGCTAGGCGGAAGATAATGTATTAAGATCGCCCAAACGATGTGGCATTCTTAAGCACCAAACTTTCTCGAAACATTCTTTCACCGAGGGAAATATGTATTTTATTGTAGCTCTTTCGCCTCATCCGTAAGCTACTTTAACTTTTTTTACGCTGAATGGATGTAAGTTTGACATTTAAGGTTCTACTCCACCAAAGTTTTAGATTCCACTTCATTGTAATCAACTTCTCCCCTCTTCAACAGTGTATCTTAATGAAAATACAACTGAATGAAAAGAAGACTTAATCTCTCTTTCTCTAAACATTTCAGACCGCTATTGATTAGATCCAATAGATGAAAGCTGTAGAGAAAAGGCCAATTACGTATCTGCCTTCGGAAGTAAGAAGACAGAACACTCAGCGTTGCCGGGTATTCCTATTGCTAATGGAAAGAAACCAGGTACATTTAACAGAGGGCTGGGTAGATCCTAGGGCCCGTTTGGAAGAGAATGGAGCGTGAACCAGCCAAATCCAACACTCAGCCAAGAACTCTGACTACTCAGCTACCGGGCACTGTAAGAGTATTATTCCCCCCCCCCCCCAAAAAAAAAACAAAACAAAAAACAACAAAACAAAACAAAACCCAAGGATTTTAAAAAGTGATAGACATTTCGATCCAATGCGCGATCAAACACAAACACACCAGGGGCGGATCCAGCCCGGACCCATGGGGGGGGGGGGGCAAATGTTAAAGGTTGCCAACCTATAGGCGGAAATAATCAAAATGCTGCATTTCTTCCTTGAATAATAAACTAGTATTTTTGTTTTTATTTATTTAAGGGGGGCATAGTACCTTTTTGGCAAAATTACATATTATATTTTTTAGAGACGTAAAGAACATATTTTAAACTTAAAAAGTAAGAGAAAAAAATATTTTAGTTCCTTTTTTTAAGTTTTAACCATTTTTTAAAATTCTATTCCTTTTCATTAATTTTTTTTTTTGATGTAATCATTGTTTTATGCCTATAAGAGGGTGGTATCCATTTTAGTAAGAATTACTTTGAACTTCTTTCAAAAAATTATTTCTTTCTACGTTATCTAATTAATTATTAGAAAACGTAGAAAAATAGCATAAAATTTCAAAAATTGAAGTTAGGGACATATGCGTCTTTTTTTCCAAATATCTTTATTATGAACTCTGACGTACATTTAAATTATGAAAAATTGTGAAAATGGAAGATGTTTAATTCAGCAATTACGATAAGTTTATTATAAATAATATAGATAAGATTGAAGAAGAATAAAATTAATAATGAGTTTGATCTAAAAATGCTATCAAACAAAGACAGAATTTCCGCAGTCAAAAGAGACATAAGAAATCGGATTGTAGAATCTACGAAAATTTTAAAATAATAAAAAGAAAAAAATATAGAAGAAGCATAATGAAATTTATTTTATCATTTAAGTATTTGTATGTTTGTTTATTTGCTTGTTCCCTGTTTGTCTCAAATAGCCATCTTAATACAATATATATTTTTTTATTTGTTTCTTTTTTTAGTTATAGTAAAATAATTATTAATAATTAATTGATTTACATGTATAAAGGTCTGTGTTTGACAGCAAAACGTCTGCAACGAATATGAATGTATTGTATGTATCTACTTTTTGAATGTTTATATATTTTTTATGCTTATCTCATCTGTGTAGTTATAAGTAGTTTATAGTTTAGTGGTTTTTTCAGATTTACAATCATTTACAATCATAGAACTCAAAAGCATGTGAAAGTCCATAATATCTATCAACAAAAGTTAATACGACAAAAAAAAGGCAAAGTCTAAAACAAAGTCAACACCAATTGGCAAAAATGAAATACAAAATGTTTATATAAAGAATTGTTTTACAAAGAAATACAAAAATGTTTATATAATAACAAATTATTCAATTATTATCACTGTAATAAAACAGCACCTGTTGATAGGAACTAACGGTTCCTAACAAGACTGAAATTGTAATCAATTTAAGGAAATAATAATAAAAAAAAAACTACACAAAAAATTTACAAACAAAAATTTACACGGCGGTTGCCAGACTTTGAAAATCGAGTTATAATATCATCAATAGTTACATCTTCACCCCGGTGAACATACATCAGGGCCAGACCTGTCAGTCTATTTTCTGACATTATGGCTCGTAGCCACGACTTCAGTCGCCGCAAGGCTGAAAAAGAACGTTCAGCTGAAGCATTACTGATTGGTAGAGTTATTAAAGCATTTAGCAATGTATGAATTGTTGGATATATATCATTATCGCAGCTTTTCAGAATATCAGTTGAAGATTTGGGATATGTGATGACACTCTGCCCAAGCCACTTCTCCCTCCACATGGTAAGTTCACCCTGAAGCAACTTTTGTGATAATACCAGTTCATGAGGCAAAATATCACTGAACTTCCAGGCTAAAAACTCTGCTTTTTTTCCATGACTGAATTTGAAATTTTTATTACGTTCGATGGCAAAAGTAGCGAATGCTGAAAACAGTTAAGGACATCAGGTGGAAATCTCTCCTTAATGTCCATTAAAATGTGGGCAAGAGGGATGAATACAGCTTGCCGAAAGTAAGTTTCCGGTAGCTCTGCAGCGTAGTTGGTCCTGTTAATTTGACGACCACATCTCCTAGGTGGAATCAAGTGGGCATTGACTTCATCAGCCAAATCTTCAATTTTCGCCCAAATTTTTAAAAAATATTCCTCAGCCTTTTCACGGCGTGTGGAAAGAACTGATATCAAATTTGATATTGTTTCTGCTGCTGCTTCCAAATGCAAATCAACTTTTTGGAGCAGCTTGCTCATCGGCAGTGTTAGTGCCAGTATGTCACTTAAACACATTACTGTCACTAAAAAGAAACTATCCGTCATGGCGGCCCGCAGCTGGGATGCCTTACTGGAAGTGGATAAGTCATCCCAAGTCGCTATCGACTCCAAAGCTTCCAATATAATCTACCGAGAACTGCAAAACACCGTCATGCCGCTCCACTCACCTCGTCTCACATAACCCTAATAGATTTCGCCCAAGGTACTTATGAAGGGTCCGACAACGCTTGGCGGAAGCGTCGAAAAACGTGACGCACTCCTTCATAGTACCAACGGCATTTCGTACCCCAGGGATTTTGTTGGACTGAGATAGGGTGAGGTTCAGCTTATGGCTATAACAAGGTGTCCGAAGAGCATTTTTTGCTTCTTTCTGAACCTCTTTGACAGCACCGCAAACTTCCGAAGTCATTAAGGAACAACCATCAGTGCCAATTCCAATGCACTTGTCTAGGGGAAGACCTAGTTTCCTTAAAAGTCGAAGGACAATTTGTCCTAGGGCTTTCCCCGTCCATTTTCAGCTCTTCTTTATCCTTCGTAGATCTCTGAGTTTTGTCCCCAGCATCTTCATCTGATTCGTAAGTGCTATCTTCTTTTTCTTTAGCACTTTCATGATCAGCAAATGCATCAAGAAAGGAAACGAACTCTTCATAGACAGCATTTTTATATATATATCTGATAACTACACTAAGTTGAGACTTGTGAGACAAATCCGTCGTCTCATCAAACAAAACAGAGTAGAAGATAGCTTCTCGGACTCTTGTCAGTATCTTTTCTGTAATTTCTTCGCCAATACATTCTATTAGTTCATTTTGGATCGTCTTGCTAATGTAGGATGCAGTAGAGGAAGAATTTTTCAGATGTTCTTCAAGCTGTTTGTCTCCAGACGCAACCATTAGCCTAAGTGTCTCTCTGAAATTACCGTCATTTCGTGTTGCAGATGCAGAATCATCTTGATTTTCAGAGAAGAGACGTCCATCATCACGGTGCCCCTAAACGCCATTCCTGCCTTCCAAGAAAGAGCGTCGCTCTTACAATGGGAACAAGCCATTCTTTATTTTCTCGTATCTGAGCAAGTCGTTGTTGGTTCACCTGATTGATGACATCGACTTCAGGCTTGTTGTAGGTATCTAGAAAATTTTTTCCTTTTTCCACAGCAGTCTTGTGGTACTGGCTATTCTCATGATTAGCTAAGAAACTGTTTTTCATGCTTCCTAAAAGGTCTTTAAACGTTATCAAGGGCTCAGTGACAAGTTTTTTCAAAGGGACATTCTTATCCTTGCCACCTACACTTCCAACATTGAACCAAGGACAATACTTGCAGTACAAACCCCTTGAAGAGTGAGACAAAACTAGCCAATTTTTATAATGGTCAAGGTGTTTGTGACTTAGATAACGTTTATATTCCTTTCCTTTGTAGTTGTAAGTAGAGAATGGAAAATCGTAATGAGCAGGCGGCTTCCATGGATTTAGTAGTAGCTCTCGCTTTTGAAAATCAGAAACATTTTGACTTATGAAATTACCTATGTCATTCATTACCATTACATTCGCTGGATTTGTAGTAGGTAAGGACACGACAGATGTGGAGCTATCTGGTAAAGAAGGGACGATGCAACTTACGCTTCCTTCCTTTGTATTACAAGTGGAGGTTGTGGAGGAGTCAGAGTCAGTGGACATTGCGATGGCACCGGTGACTGGAGCATGCATGAGAGATGGTGCAGTGGCAACGTCGGAGCCCTCCACGACTGCAACGGATGTCTTCGGTATGGTGGGCGCTGGCCCCTGACTTGTTGTAGGTGAAGCCTCAGGTTGGCGTTTGAAGAAATTATCGATCATCTTCAACCGCTTTGACTGATGCTGGTGGGGCTGAAGGGGAACAAATAAAAATCAACGCTTAGATAAATTTATAGTAATAAATATTTGTTATGATAATCCTGTTCTTTGTTGTTGTTTTTTCTTAACGACTGCCTTAAACTACGGCTCATAACACTCAATAAATACGGCTCAATAAAGGGGACTTACCTTCGAACTCGAGCTGTTGCTGGGCCCTGGATTGGATTCTATGCCCGCCGCAAGTAGCAGAAGTCGTGTGACAAGTCCATTAAAATAGTCCAACATTCCGCCTAATGTTAATTTTTGCAATAAATTGATATTTAATAAATACCTGTTTTTTAACTTAGTAAAAAGTTGAATTTCCGTGAGTTAAATAATTTTTTTCATTCTCTGCTTTAAATGGAATTTCACTTATACTCCAGTCAAATTGTGCTGCAAATAGCCCCTAGAGGGAAAGTTTTGGGGTAATTTTGATTTTTCCATTCTGTATGTTTTTTGTGGTGCTGACTCCGAATCTGAGATTTGCTAACATTAAATTTCGTACGCAACATTAAAAAAAATGCAAAAAAAGGTTAAAAATCTCGCTATTTGGCGGTTTTTTCCTTAGAACTCGAAAACTACCAACTTTTCGTAAATAACCTTCTTATTCATAAAGACAAAAAATACAAAAAATTTACTACAAATTTCACTATTTAGGTTTTTTTTTCTCCGACGAACTGTTCGGGCTCAAGCGCTAGTTGAAAATTGGCGTAGTTTGTCTCTCTCCTCAAAAACCCACGTTGTTCACTTAATTAGTGAATTCCTCCCAGTTCTCTGCACATTCCTTCTTAAGATCGTATATGTAAAGGTACAGGTCATTTTTTTCAAAAATTACTTAATGTTCAAGTTATTTAATCAGGTCCGAAATTGTATATCAGTCATCATCATCATGATGTGCGATCTTCGTATATACGAAGTTACGCGGTCTACGGAACCTAGTGACCCCCGAAGGGCGAACCCCTAGGAGAAGCCGTAGATAAACTAGGGAACAGATACTGGGGGTGGTTTCCCGTTGCCTTCCTCCAGGACGCCATTAAGGACTGACGTCGGACCAGAGAGAAAGTGAGTTCCTGGACAACACAGGAAAGAAAATTGAAACAGCCAGGCCCTTGCCGGGATTCGAACCCAGGAACTAGCGCACTGGACGCCACGGCTGGCCGCCGCCGAGACCGCACGACCACGCCAGCACGGCTGTATATCAGTATATCAGGAAAAACAGTTATTAATAAAGAAAGACTGAAAAGAAGGTCTCTTCAAAAAAATATATATGGAGGATTGTCATTTTTGTTTTTAAAAGTTTTATTTTTCCTGAAATTATTTGAGTTATTTTTTTTTCTAAAATTTAATAATAAATTTCATATTTTATTGATACACAGATATTTTCTTTATTTATAAATTTATTTTTGTCTAATGTCAATTCAAACTTCAGAAGTAAATAAAATTTATCATGACGAAATGATATATAAAATTTGGTTATTTACGAAAAGTTGATAGTTTTCGAGTTCTAAGGAAAAAAACCCGTCAAATAACAAGATTTTTTAACCTTTTTTTTGCATTTTTTTTTTTAATGTTGCATCACGAAATTTGGTTTTCAAACCTCAGATTCGGAATCATCACCCCAAAAAACATATAGAACGGAAAAATCAAAACTACCCCAAAACTTTCCTGGTAAAAATACTGACTGGACTATTTACTGGCATGTGGTCCGGCGGCACCGGCGCAAACTACGACCAGAATGAAAGTTAAGAGCGTCCAGTTAAGTGAAATTACGGTTAAAGCAGAGAATGAAAAAAAAAAAAAAAAAAAAAAACC
>JAFIDM010000001.1:42884260-42915097 GCA_023159025.1 Thereuonema tuberculata
AAAAAAAAAAAAAAAAAAAAAAAAAAAACACCTGCTGGTTAGAAGGAAGTGTACTGAATATTCCAATTTATGTTATAGATTATACCTTAGCATTGTTGGTTCAGCGAAAATCACGTGATTTCCATTTAAGAGCTTTTATTCAAAGATGATTCGAAAGTATTTTTTACTATCACTACAAAATTAAACATTACCAGTTTCCTTAAATCTTAATCTTTGACATATTTTCTTGAAAAAAATTAAAATTTCTTATAAAATTGTAATTATTATATTGTCTGAGTTTGAATTGTTCGTTAATATTTTTATATGTATAAAAAAAACAACTAAAGATTTGGAAGTGAAAAAGACGCGAAATTAATTAACAAAACAGGCTTGTCCCCGTGCTTAATGTTTCGTTTTCTTCTCCTTTCCTTCTCTCAGTTCTTCTCTCTTCATTCCTTTTCTGCATTTTTAAAAAGGCGGCTGAGCCCATGGGGGGGGGCAAAAAACCTGTTGCCCCCCCCCCCCCCCTGGATCCGCCGGTGAAACACACACAAATATCAATAGCGACATCACATACGATTTGCGACATTTGTTTGCGACAACTGATTCGCTGATACGATATTTTGCTATCGTTTTGGCGTCCAAATGGATGCTGCCATGTTTACAAAGACGGTACTGTCTTTGTGCTAAACTCTGTGATTAAGTGAATATTAAATTGTTTATAACTTTCTTTTTTTTTTCCTTATAATTCCTCTTTTCTGAAAACTAAGTTGAGGTTAGTTTTAAGATTAGAGTACGACGAAATTGCGAGAGTGCAATATTTATTTTCATTAAAAACGCTTTATTTACGTCAGTCATGAATATATTTATTATAATCTATATATATAATGATTGCAGAGCAATACATGCATCAATACTTGAAAATAAAAAAGGTAATGCTTTGCAATCATCATTTTCGCTTTAAATAACGGACTGAAATTTAGGTCATAATACTAGAGAATGAATGTATGCATACCGGTATTTTAATTTCGACTTTACAATTGGAGGATCTCCGGGGCAACTTAAGAGATGCTTTAAAGACCGCCGTTTTCAATTAAGGTGCATTTTGTTGTTGGAAAATCAATGCTAGTTAATTATTTTTAACAAAACTAAAATGATAAAAATTGGGGATTTCAATATTGGGACAACCTTGAAAAATTCCTCATTAAGTAGCGCTGTTGTAGCCAATCCTTTGCCTTCCTGGAGATTTGTGTGTGATTACAACTGATAGATCCTTTTGGCTTCTCTAATGAGATGCCTTCAGAGTTTCCTTCTCATATAACGATTTTTTTTTTTCAATTGAGCGGATTAGTTGAAGATCATCGGGTCGTGCAATGCCTGTTAGTTCGAGATTAAGTGCAAATCCGATGAGGAGACGAATGGACGAGTGGGTTTTCAGGAGTCTGATCTCTCTGTCACATTCCTGGTTCGAAGACGGGAGAAGATTCCCGAACGGAACGAGAACTACACTGCTATTTATGACATCCTGTTTCCCCTGAAGCAGATAAAAAATAAATTCCAGGAATTCTTTCGGAAAATATCGAAAAATCGAATTTGAACATGCTGCTCCTGGCTGATGATCGCCAAAGAGCGTGAAACAGCTGTTCCAGGATGTCATTTGGTAAACAATTTGGTCTCATCCATTGTTGTTTATTAATAAATTCAATGCGCAGATTGAATTTTTATGCATTAAAAAATTCATTGAGGCCTGCTCACTGCTGGCACATGAATTTTCTCACTAATTTTTCATTAGTGAGTTTTTTATTGTTCATTTTTTCTTTTGAGGCACCACTGCGCTTCCGACCTTCATGTAATACCTGATTCTAAGGCTATTAGACTAATTTGATATCGATTTGCTTTTAGCTTGTGCAAGAATTAAAATGATTAAAACGAATTTCCTTTAACACTTGTAGAAAAATCACTAAAAAAAAAAAAAATACTGACGGTCTTTTGAGAATACTTTCGTGATATGATGCTTTAAATCAGAACTTCTCAAAGCTGCGCCGCGGTTTACTGATAAGCCATCAGAGGTTATCTTGATGGGCTGTAAAAGAATTCTGAGAATGCATTCGAGACAGAACCTGTGAAATCTTAATATTCCATTTGAACACTTTTCTCCTTTGTTAATTTGTCTGTTTATATTATGTAGGCTCATCATGATACAATGGTTGATAAATTTCCTTAATATTGCTGCTTATTTTTGCTCCAGCGTCGAACATTTATTTCGGTTTCCAATTCTTCCATCTATCAGAACTGACTCCCGATCCGCTAGATAGGCTGGACTGATTTAAAAAAAAAAAAATTGTTACGATATATACTTCTAGCCCAAAAATATGAACTTGATTTTGTTATCTCTTCCTTCCCTTTCAAAATTGCTTACTTGCATTCTCAGTACTCACAATGCGATGGATAACGAAGCATTTAGTTAGTAAATATTTAGTTCCCTAAATAGTAGACATCAATTCATCTGATCATAAAAATCTTAATTTTTTATTCTGCTTCGTTCTCACAATGAAGGTTTCAGTATTTGATTCACATCCGATTAGTTTAAAAAAAAGTACTAGACGGCTGCCCGTTGCTTCGCTCCGGAAACCTCGTATATATAGCCTGATTTCAGTTAATGAATGGAAACTAATAATTTTTATTCAAAAATACCCAATTAGAGTAAACTAAATAAAATTTACAAGTGCAACGAAAAATATATTAAAGTTTAACTTCTAACGAATACATGCAATACAATTGTTACCATTCGAAACAATTTCTCTATGTACAATAGTCTATTTTTGTTTTTAATTTGTGATAAGTTGATCTGATGAGTTGATCAACAATACTCCTGTTGCCTGGCAACGCAAGTGCAACATTCCATTGTTGGCGGACGTACGCGATGCACGCGCGCGCACAATTGTTTTTAATAATGTACATTTCAGTGTCTTAACTATTTAAAAGAACGGTGACCACCTCTCCGGATTTTTGCATCTCATCTCCGGGCTCCAGGTTTCATACTATTTCTGCGGGTTGTCTCACGGGCCAGCGTTCAATTGGATTTGAATTAGAATCGTTGTTTTGCATGGAATATTCGTTTAAAATTGGAATAATTGCAATTGAGCAACGAATACTGATAAGCAAACTTATTGTTAGCGGTTCATATACTGGTCGCTCGATGCCAGGAAAGGCCGATTGCCTTCCCCGAAAGTTACAAAGTAACGAAGGGTAGAGCTTTAGAAAATTATTGAGGTTTGGCACAATTCTTTCGAAGTTAATTATTTGGTAATAATAACAATGGGTGAGTTTTTATTGTTTGTTTTAGCTTTTGCGGGTGCCACATTTCTTCCGACGTTTTAATTATTTGGTATTCAAAACCTTTTCCTCATTATTATTTATTTTATTATTGTTAATTTACGTCTTTGTTTTTTTGTTTTTTTTTTTGTAAGGAGAAATTAACATAAATTGTAAAATATATAAAACTTGTACGAAATATAGAAACAGTTAAATAGTAAGAATTTAATATTGAAAATAATTTGTTTCTATTAGATATTGTGCATTATATATTTTATATAATTATATATAAAATAGGACTAGAAATACACAATATAAAAGTATACAACATAAATTCCTGTAAAATTACGTCTATTATAGGCGACACAAAAAGAGATGAAAATCTTAGATTATGGATTATTAATTCCATCTATACGCGGCGACCTCTATTGCAAAGCGTCATAATTATTTTGTACATTTCTGCAAAAGCAAAGTACTAGAGAACAAGATTTTCGATATTGGTTTTTAATTATTTGCATTTTTCAGATACCTATCACTGTTATTATAATTTTTATTTTTATATTATTCCATTTTTATAAATATAATCCATATCCAACAGTGGTCTCGGACAAGGAAAAGAAAATACCCGGGCGAGGAAAACGAAGTGCGGGCACGTCGATCTTCCTAGTAATTCAGAAATACATATTCCATTATCCTTACTCCTAAAATAGTGGAAAACATTCCAAATTGTATATGGCTGTGCAGGCCTTACAGTAACCTGTTCTCATGACGCCACCTTATTGTTTCTATAGCAATGAATTCCAGGATCAATTAAGAGACCCGTTTTTCTCCATATGATTATTCGTCTTTCTCTATCCATGTAATAAGAGGATAGTCAGTATCAAAACCAAGCTCAAAGCAAAGATGGATTCTTCGATGGATTTTCTTAGCAACAAAAAAGTTTGTTCCATAGGATTTTAGAAAAAAAAATTAGTGCCGCTGTATTGTAGCAAATAGATAAATTAGTCGAGGAAGAAAAAAAGGTTGAGAAGCACTTATGAAGGATTTTTATGATTAAATGCTTAAGATACGGTACAAGAAAAGTCATTATAATATTGTTGCAGAGTTGTAACAGATCTGAAGTTCAATTGCTAAGAGATTGTGGTTTTTGTCGCGTTTGCGAAAAACCATATGGCGAAAACAAATTTGTTAAAAGTTACTGAATGTATCGATTGATCATGATAAATAAAATTAATAAGCAGTTTCTAAAAGAACTTAAAACCTACTTTCCTTAAGTGTTCCACAGAAGTAAAAATTTAGTTTTAAGCTGAACTAACTATGATTAGTCATGTAATGCAGTATGTATTTAGATTTAATATAACCTAAATGATCCCCCCCCCCCCCGTCAATACATTAAAGAAATTTCCGATGTCATTTACGATTAATTCCGTAGATGACTCACTTGTGATGTTTTCTTCTAAGTTACTCCAAGCGTAGAGACTCAAAATCAATTGGAGCGAACCAAGAGAGTTTCTTCCTCTGCTTGCTTTTTTTTTTTATCATTTCTTTGTTAAGTTGAAAGCGATTCCCGACGAAGAGAAGTTGTGTTTCCTTTTATTTGTTTGTATCTCTGAGTGGTGTTCCTTGTTCCCTAAGAAAAACGACGATTCAAAAGAAAAATCAGTTTACCCAATTTTCAAGGAACCTGAACGGCCCCCACAACGAATCAAAAATCACTGAAAAAAAAAGAATTACAAACAGAAGAAGACTTATTTGATCAGATAGGGCTTCGTAATGATGATAAAAATCATGATTAAAACAAAAAAAATAAGGATTGAACATCAAACGTATAAAAATAATCCGCAATAAAAAAAAAATGGCAAGAAATTTAAGTTACCATAGTAATGCCTTTTTTTTTAAATTTATTTATTTACTAATAAAAATGAAATTCAAATCCTTTTTAAATTTAATCTAAAGGTTAACTACATATCGATGCCGAAAATTTTATATTTTATCTTCTTAATATTTAATTCTATATTTGTAAAATATTTCTTATAATAAATAGCATAATATTTTATTATTGTAATTATAGCAATAATGTATTTTAAGAACTCGACATAAATAGAAACTTATTATTGAAAAATTTCTTATAATCTTACGACAGCGATGTATTTTCCAGATTCGTATATTATGTTAAACCAACTATAACAATACAATTTATGTATGTAATGATACTTCTTACAAGTAAAGAATTTCCACCAATTGAAAAAAATGTCAAAATTTTTATTTTGTACAGAGTATTTGTTATTACAAACTCAACACAAAAAAAAAAAAAAAACAAAAACAAAAAAAACTTCAGACGTCATCATCAGACGTTGTTCTTTAATATGCATTAATTTAAAATTCTTGTATTTTTTTAAAATCTGCTGCAATTTTATTTCTTTATTATTTCTTAAATATTTTTTTTTAAAAAAAAATTCTAAAAAAAAATAAAGGGTATTAATGCTTTTAGACAGTGTCAAAAGCAAAGCGACCCCATAATATGCATAATTGTATAAACAAAATTTTATAAATAAAATTTTATCGGATGCGATCAGATCGTAGTCGGTGATATGCTTCAGCATTTCTTTCTCGTTCTCTGTCTCTGACTTTGAGCGAGACCGTTCTTTACGCAAGCGTTAAGCTTCTCGCTTTGCATCAGCATCTCGTTTTCCCGCACGTCGAGACATTTTTTCAATTTCAATCACAACAATCGCAACAATTGCGTCTTTTGCACAATCATATTTATAATAATAAGGAAATTAAAACAATACCAAGTTTCTTGGTTTTTAGCAACCCATTATTAGCAAAACACTCCTTGGGGGGTCAGGTCACGTCCTACAGGTCTGATTTTTTGGACGTGGTCACCTACTTTTTGATGCTGAACACAATGGTGAAGGTTTCATTCTAGTATCTCTAATAGTTTGGCCAGCAAACAGAGTGTGACATCCAGCAAACATAAATGCAAGAGCGGTCACCTATGCTTTACAGGCTTTAGCGATTTTCCAATATTTTTGTTATTTTTGTATAAAAATGATTTTTTCCCTTCAAATTTTTGTACATGTATTCGTTTCATTAAACTTTTCCTGTTGATTTCTGTTTGAGTGATTTGTTTCGCTAACTTCAATAATTCTGTAAAGTTAATCATAAATGCTTTGGCTAAATAATATCAATTTCTTTTTAATCCCCAATTTCCTTTTTGTCTTGTTTTTAATTTTCATTCGTAATTATAAAGTTTGTGAAATTTCATTAATTATTTTTATGAAATATTTGCTTAGATTTTATTACTTTTCAAAGTTTCACAATAAGAGTATGATTGTATGATTTCAGAATCAAAAAATTGTTATTAACTGACTCACGTAAGAAATGAATTTTTGTAATAATAATTAAAAAAAAAATATTTAAATATTTAAAAATATGATAATTTACAAGAACATTAATTGTGTACAAAATAAAAATGGTTTAAATTATTTCATTTTGTTACGGAAAGTTTCCGTGGTTTCTCCACATGCTACCAGAAAAATGTAAAACTACGAAAGTTACAAAACAATTCTGGACTTAGAAACTTAGATACTTCGCCATTAGCAATAGTAGCCACTAACGACCAACATCACAGACAATTCTGTTTCTGAAGTAAGTTTTATATTCATTTTATTATTTCTTTTTATTATCTAAATTAATTTATTTCCAAGCACATTTACGACATGAAGTTGATTTAACGCAAGATAAAATATTAGGAAAAGAAAACAACAAAATTGGAAGGGAGGCTACGGAATCCTATTTCATCTTTTTACTTAAACCATACAATACTTGCCTACCAAATGATAGCATTAAAAAATATTTCGCTAATTACAGGTTCAAGGAATATAGAAAGGAGAAAAGAAAGAAATTGAAAAAGAAAAATGGAAAATAGCATTTCTCCAAGGACAAACAACATATGTAAGAAGTAAAAAAAATGGAAAAGCAGACGACAGAGGATACTCCTTTTGAAGATCCCAAAGAAGGACTTATAGCAGACGATAGGAAATTCATCTCCTTGAAAAATTCTCCGATAAAGGGACCTCCGATTGAGGAAGTGTCTTTTGATAATCAAATGCTTTGTAATTTTTAAATCTCAATTGACTCAATTGTATATAAATAGAGATTCTCTCTCAATGTAATTTAAGATTGAAAAGGAATCGCTTCACAAAGGATCCGAAAGCTCTCATCAATGACAATGTAATGTAATACAGCAATTTTTAAATGTTTTAAATACAAATTTTTAATAAGATTTGGTGTGTTTTTATTATTGCACTTTAGAAATATAAAATTTTTATTATCTAAAAATGAACGTTCAAGAAATTTATATTACTCAAGAAAATACAATATAATTCAAGGCTTTCTTGAAAAATTGCATATTAAGTATATTATTATTTCTCAATTCATCAACCGTCCTCAACTATGCGTGATTGTATCAAGACTTCTGGATTGCGTAACATTATGAAACGCTTTAATACATGTCTTCAAACGATATTATACTTTCCTAACTAGGTACGCTCTAGGACATCCAATTGTATAGTGCAAGATTTCTCAACTAGTATTCTGTGAGGATGTCTTTCGATGCCACAAAAGAATTCTGAGATTGTATCTGTGCTAAATATTCAGCTTCACACTTGCATGCATCTAGACTCTAAACATCAAATAATCTGGGCAAACAGAAACTATAACCTATATTCAATATTTCTTTTAAAGAATGAAGGTTAATAATTTTTAAATCCACTTCTCAGATCATCTTTCAAATATTTCCGGATATCTTTAAAAGTTTAAATGAAACTGTTAAAATCATTTGTAAATCGTAGTTTCGAAGGATTCCCATAACAACAAGGAAAATATTTGGTAAACCGCGAGATTTCCGCAAATGTAACTCTTGAATAAAAGAGTGCGAAGCATTGGTGTCGTGAATAAGCATGTAGATTGGGGAGTGATGGATGGGATTGGGGTGAAAAACTGAAAAATCTTTCTCAAACGCTGGATCTTTAACAAATGTCGTACCAGTTTTATGGAAATCAATCGAACGGTTTTAGCGAGAAATTTCGATGTTCATTTTTTTTTAAATGATTCGGGTGGAGGCCAAAATAACCGAATTTTTTTTTAAAGTTGGACCAAGCGTCGTACATACATCTAAGGAAATCGGTCCAACCCTTTTAGCGTGATGCACGTTCAAACAGAACAAGAAAGAAAAAAAAAATCAAGTCATCTTAATCAAGTTCAACTGTTCGCGAACACATCTTGGGGAGGAAACGGTCAGAACGGTGTGAGTTTCACATCAATATGTTACTCTCTTCACGAGAGCTGAAATGTTTAATTCGTACATTGGTCTCATGGATCCGTTTTCGGGCACTTCCGGTTTTACAGTGGCCATTGGACATGCACGATTTGTTCCTCTCATCTTTAGCGGTTCCAAATATAGCCTACATAATTTGGTTAATCGCTAGTAGGACCCATTTTCGGCCATTCCCTCTTACACAGATCGGATCTCATTTTTTAACCATCAACTTTCGGGGGTCAGTAAAGTTTGACTCATGTCTATCCGACTTGTAATTTGGGATGCAAGGTTCTGACAGACTAAGAGAATTAGGTCTAATGTAAAAGCTCCCCCACCCATTATACTTTCATATAAGGAGTCACTAAAGCATTGAAATTTGAACAGTAATACTTCACTTGCTTAGAATGAGAAATGCTATTGGATTCTTGCTCTGTTTACTCCGTCTTACTTTCTTTTTTACTTTAAAAATCTATTCATCAACATCGCTCTTATTGTAAATCATGTCTTCAGTAGACATGACTGTCTTTGTTTTCGAAAGCAACATTTTTCTTTGTTTTGAATCGAAAGCAAATAAAGTAGCACAACTTCCAAATGGAATTTTTATGTCTTCAGTATTTGCCTGTCTTCTTCTTCTTCTTTGAGAGCATTTCTTTTTGGTTTCTCACTGATAAATTACCTATTTCTTAAAAGATCCAGTTGCTAGCAAGTGATGGATTTCTGGGGTTGTTTTTCAATTATTATGCACAGTTTTTGTTCTCCCATCTGAATTTGTTTTTCTTTTTGCTTCTCCTCAAGACAAAATTGAATTCAACTTAAAGATGAACAAGAGTTATTTCATCCTCAAAAAAACAAAATACAAATACAGATTTAATCTACAACAAAAGTGGAAATAGTGAACAAGGATTGGAGACTGAGAAAAAAAATCATCCTCCTTATCTGCCGAGACATGAAAAATACTATACTGTATTTTGACACATTAGTTAATGTTGACACAGTAATGTTAATGTTTACAACATTAGTTAATGTCGACACTATACTTATATTACAGTGATACCTGGGGTTACGAACGACTCAGGTCACGAACATTTCGGGTTACGAACAACAACTTCGAAAATTTTTTTGACTCGGGTAACGAACAGTGCCTCGGGTTACGAACGAAGATGAGAGAAAGAGAGCAAGGTTTAACGTTGGAGCAAACGATCGCGTACAGTACGAACGAAGGCCACGCAGTACCGACATCGCTTAGCGGTAGCCTACAGTACGGACAAATCTTATCTGATAATACTGAAACTCCTGAAACTAATGATTCTGAATAGCAAAGAAAGTGACAAATTTCCCATGATCGTTTTCTTGGTAAAAACGATAGATTAAATCTTTTTATTTTTTTTTATTTTGCATTTTTGGGTTGTTTTCTTTCTCTTTATTTACTATGTGAAGTACACGAATTCTTTGCGTTTGTCAGGTAAACGACCGGATGTTAATAAAAAGGAACGATTCTTTCGATCATCTCTATTTCATTGATTTATATTTATTTATATTTATTTCATTGATCGTCTCTATTTCATTGATTTCAATGTTTCGGGTTTCGAACCGAGTTCTGGAACGAATTAAGTTCGTAACCCGAAGTACCACTATACTACACTTAATAGTGTATAAGCAACATCATTCGTATTAGCAGTGTGTGGTTATCAATGGATTTTTTTTTCTTTCGATTAAATTTCTTTCTTTTCTTTCGAGAAGTAAACAACCATAACATAAATATAACTTACATATAAATATAATCACTCACTGAAATATATTCTTTCAATATCAGATAATTCATAATAGACCTAAATGTTAAATCTTTGAAAGTTCAGATTCTCAGTTCAATGCTAAAATATTCTTCATTCACTTATAGCTACTTTTATCAGTTTCTCTTGATGATAATTTAAATATTTGTTGTCAATCTACTGCATAAATAAAAACGTTCTTCTTCGATATAACCACTTAACCTTCTGACTCAAGCAATTCAGGCGTATTGTAAATATTTCTTTTTCTAATGCATCTAAAATTCTGAAAACTTAAATATGAACTTGTAAAGCATGTGGGATTTATATTTGTTTGTTTTTAATTTGCAAAATATTCTAGAATTAATTAAAGTCAAATTCAAAGACAGTCAATTTTTGGGTTTTTTTTTTCCAGGTATTACTCGATATTTTCAACTTAAAAAAACTTGATGAAAACCTGAAAAAATTCGTAAAATAATGATTTGTATTTAAAATATTTATTATTAATGCAAAAGTTAATTTTTTAAAAAATATATATATATTTTTTAAAAATTGTTTGAGATTAAATTTTTTTTTTTACGTGCTATCAAATAATCATAATAAAACACGTTTTCATTAAAGACTTTCTAAATATCATGCAAATTCATTTGATGCTGTTTGTTTCCAAAAATAAATTTGTTTGGAAGTATTTTTTTTATAGAAATTGATTTTAATAGAACTAACAATTTTTTGAATTTTAATTTAATTAATTACAGAATATTTTGAAAACTAAAAACAAGAAAATATAAATCCCACATGCTTCACAAGTTCATATTTAAATTTCCATAATTTTTAGGTGCACTGGAAAAAGAAATATTTAAAAGAAATACATAAAAAGGTTTGCAGTCCCTTGAATTGATTGAGTCAGGATCTTAAGTTGAGTTCTTTTATTTTACTATTCGCTAGTTCCTAAAAAACTTATTTACGTTCACTATAATTATCATATGATAGTATTTAAATCGTATTATGTTCTTTTTAAATAAATCACTTTGTAAAGAAACTGCGTTGTTCTATTCCAATATGGCGTCATATATTCTTCCATTCTTTGATTGAACTGATTCACATGAAATAATGTATTTATGCACTTAAGCCCAGAGGAAGATATACATTGGATCCTAGAAATATTATCACCAATAATCCACATTATTCACAGGCTATTTCTCGGTATGATCCGTCTCACAAAATGAATCTTTCAGCTAGTGAGGACATATTGGCTGCAATAAAGAATTATACATCAGTTGATTCGTTATCAATTCTTATTCTGATTCTTTACATCGGCTTTATACTTTCTGTTACTAAAAAGATCCTTCCGATATTTTTAGTCTACATCATCGCTTCATGAACTCCATCACGAAAACGATAAATCATCACCGCCGTGTTTTTGGAATTTCTTGTCTTCACACGACGAAGTCTTTACAGCGAAAAGAATCTCTTTGTTTATCAATAATTTGTGTTCACTCACGCCTCCTTTAATTCTTTAAAACATTCTGGCTTCTTATGCATTCACTTCAGGTTTTCGTAATTTAAAGTGTTAAAACTTCATTAGATTTTATTCCAAACAGTTAATCTACTGTTTTCCATCGCATAGTGGGGTATTTTGTAGTATCACTAAATACTATATGGAGTAGTATTTTTTAATTGGACGATATGATAATTTCAAGTATCATTCTTGTATAAGTTGTATTTTTATTGACTGAATTTTTTGATCACTGTATTTCTAATGTTTTTATCATCACATACATCATCATCATTACCATTTTCAATCCATCGCAGGATGAAGGTTTCTCAAAGTTTTTCCAGTTCTTTCGGTGGAATGCTTTTCTCTTCCAATTGAAACCAACAAACTTTTCATTTGAACCTACCTTGTGGAAGCTTTCCCGGCCTCCTTTATTTCTCGGAACGCAGTTTAGAATTTCTGTTTGATCATCTGTTATCATTACGTCTTGCTACATGGTCAACCCAGTAGTTTAGATTAAAATACACAAAGTAATTTCACCTATGGAAAGAAGTAAAAATAAAGTAAAAAAAAAAAAAAAATGCAACATTTGTTAACATGAAGAACCATATCTTTATCTTCATTATCATTTAAAATTCCAAATAAATACAAACTAGGACTTTCTCAAGATCCATATGTTTAAAACTTAAATAACGAAAAATACAAAATATGAAACATAAAAGGAAAGAGAAAAGGTTTGTTATAATTTGTAATGTTAGGAATGAGAAAAAGGATTTTTCTCTTTCCTTTTATGTTTCATATTTTGTATTTTTCGTTATTTAAGTTTTAAACATATGGATCTTGAGAAAGTCCTTGAAAAATAGGACGAAATATTGAAGACATGTTGATGAAGTTTGTATTTGTTTGGAATTTTATTTGTTAACATGATTTACAATTGGCTATCGTCAGGTCCTTAATTTCAACGTTAAAATGATTTTAAAATAATTAAGTTTGGAATAATTAAAAATAACCAACTTCCTCGGAACAAACTGATATCTGATCTAAATGACAATTAAGCAAAGGCACGTTTCGCAGCTGTACTGTATCATATCTTCATATAATTAGCATAAAAGTAAGGATCGGTATTACATATGGATTATAATACTTTGTGGATACTATTGTCTTCGCCCACAAAGAAGAGATTTCGTATTTGGTTGTTTTTGATGTACTGATCATGTCGGGTATTTATTGTGACATCTGGTGGCGATTTTTTAAACTATGTGAATTTGATAACTTAAAAAAAAAAAATCAATGTTCGAAAGTTTCATTAGAAATTTAGTCAACCCAAAAAATCCTTATTATTATTAACAGTTCTTAATTCTGTCCTATTCACAATGTCTTTATTAAATTCAATATTTTTTTGAGTTTTGTTTCCATCGTTAAATTTTCCAGGAGTGGAAAAAGCTTTTTCCCCTTCTAACATGGCTGCAGCTTTTCTCTCGCTAACTATCCGATTTACGGTGGATGTGGATATATTGGTTGCAACAGCAGACTTCCATGTCTTCACTATTACACTTGAAATAATGGAAAACATTCCAAATTAACCCCTTTCTTGCTGATCGTAACTTGAACGCACGGACGCCATTTTGAATTTACTGTGACGTAATGAATTCCCAGAAAAAAGCAATTCATCAAAATTTTTTAATAAGGAATCCCTTCTTTTTGGGCGAAATCTTTGGGGGAAAGATGGAGATTAACCTAAATGGGCCTGTGGTTTTTAGTTGGACCGCAAATAATTTACGTATCGTATTTTACGAAAATACGTCCAGCCGTTTTAAACGTGATGCACCTACAAACAGACAAGAAGACCAAAAAGAGACCAATATAGGAGAAAAACATTTCTAATGGAATAGTAAGATTATCTCCAATCTACATCATAGTATCTTCTTGAAACTTGGCGTACCAATTTTCCGATAGAGACGATAATTGAAAAGTAAACGAGGACTTTTTCGTTTGTGTTGTTTTTGTTGAAAGAAGGAAAAAAAAAGTAGAAAGTTGAGGAAAGTAGATTTTAAAAACTAAAATTGTTTTCAATCAATTTTCTTTTTCATTTTATGCCTTTTTTTTCTTCTGTTTGGAAGTGAAATTTTTCTTTTTTTTTTTTTTTTATTTTTGGAAAATAAAGTTAAGCAGTCAAAACGTAATAATTTTCTTACGAATACCGAAAATGATCCATTAACCGTTTGTGACAACGTAAGATTTCCGTTACATTATTACGGAGTCTGATATCAGAACCAACTATGGACGTCGTCCATCATTGTCTTGCAATAATCTATCGTCAGCTTAATTGAATGTTGCTGCTGCCTTTCTTCTCTCTGCTGTCTCCGTCTTATTCGCGAAATCAATGTTTTCCTCGAATGTAATATGAATGAGCTTCGGTTTTTCGTCCATGAAATAATAATTGAAACAAACGATGGAAATGGCCATCAGCGAATTTCACATGGGACTCACTAGATGGCGGCCATTAAACAAACGAAAAAAACGACAAACAAAATAGCAATCGTAGATTTAAATTAGCATTGCGTTTCGCTGCCATTTCCCATATTACGAGCCATCAAAAGGTGCAGCTTGAAAGAGACAATTTCATAAAGGAAACAATAAACCAAGAAAATAATAAAGTTTAAAGTTTCTTTTCGCAAATTAAAATGTAAATTAAAATTTAACCGAAGAAACAGAGGCAGCAATCTGTCCTTAGGGGAAACAGGTAAAAACATCAACCAAACAAAACGATTCGTAGACGATCATTTTTATACTTATCATAATCTTCAGTTTATGTTATTCAGGCACGTGTAACCTGTTTCTCTCCAGCAAAATAACAAAATCTTTTTTTGCATTCGAAAGCCTCTTCCTGAAGATTGAATCACAGATAGCTTATGTAAACAATTTAGTTTTAATAGTTCTAGAATAAGATGTTAATAAAGAGTCCTTGATTAAAACACTTTATTACAAAAGAAATGAATGTTATGATTGAATAAAAACAACTACAGTATCGTTTTTGTAAAAGTTACTTTTTGACATCTTCAGCTATAAAACTTCTGTGTTATTTTTACAACTGAAGGTAATATTACCTTACAGCTAAGAAAGTACAATTTTAGTTATTTTTGTTATAATAATAATAATAATAATAATAATAATAATAATAATAATAATATGGAGACAGAACTGAGTACGTGTTGTACCGATAGTTCTGTCCGCCATTGGTCTGGTGCCTCACACATTGCACCACAGTCTCAGCACACTAGGACTTCACAAAAGCACTTATGCACAACTCCAGAAGGCTGTGGTACAACATAACACACATAGTTAGGAAATTTATGGACACAACCTCACATCCCTAACTATTCTTGCACATTTTTTTACACTTTGGTCCTTGACCCGCCATATTGTCTTTGCTGGGGAAACCCAAGGTTTGAAACTTTTACATAAAAATAAAACTTTTCAAAGTAGTCTGTCTGTGTTATTTACGTTTGAACCGCTGCATTGATCTGCTTGAAACATGGTATGTAAACAGTCGGACCTCTATTTAACGAAACTCTATTTAGCAAATTTCTCTATTGCGAACTTTTCTTTGGAACCAAGGACATTTTGCTAATTTCTTCGTAAAATAAACTCCAAATAGCGAAGTGCATTTTCTATTTAACGAACTTTTTCGAGGATACAGCTGAGGGAAAAAGAAGAAATTAACGATGATGTGCTGATTGATGATTATCTTTCATTTGATTTTGAAGTTGAGACCTCGGAAACTAACTGAATCGGATATTTTGTCAGTGTGAAAAAAAACAACAATACAACTATGAATTGCGATGAAGATGATGAAAATGGAAATGATCATGATGAAGAAATAAAAAAAAACCTTCGTATGATGAAATGCTAAAATCATTTGAAACAATTCGACGCGGATCACAATTTGAAGAAAATGCTGAAGGGGTTTTTTGTGCTTTGCAAAGATGCGAGACACACTATGAACGAAAACACTTTTTCAAAAAGAAAACTCAGACAAAATTAGCAGACTTTATTAGTAAAATTTAAGTACGCATATGGTAATATATGCTTTATGTCATTAAAATTATTACTTTTTTAAAAAATATTTATTATTTATGTATTTTAAATCTGTTTTATATAGTTTAAAGTAATTTTAAAAGGTGAATCTCTATTTAACGAATTTTCCATATAACGAACTTCTTTACGGGATTTAGCGACTTCATTAAATAGAAGTCCGACTGTATTTGAGGACTAAGACGTCTAACTTTTTTATTTCAAGTCTTTCCCAAATGGATCCTTGTCGAATAATTAATGCGAGAAGGCGACAAAAATTCCCATAGAAATGCATTGGGAAATAAAAAAAATAGATTTCTACCCTATTTCTGTTAATACATGATTGTCTTTTTTATTAATCCCACGCGCATGGTTTATACGATTAAAAATTACACAATTTAAGTAAATAATACGAATTTAATTGCTTTTTTTTTTCCAGAAAATGAAAATATTTATTTAGTTTGAATTAATAGATTCTTGAAAATAAATTTAAGCTTTGTTTCCTGTCATTTTCCAAAGAAAAAAAGAAAAATAGAAGAAACTTTAAGAAATCCTATTTTACAGAAGCAAGCCTTTAAGTGTTTCGAACTTCTTCTTCAGTTTTAAATTGAATGCAAGTCTCTTTCTTTTGCAAGACACGAAAAAAAAAAAAACAAACAAACCCCATCCTTGTTAAGACGTAAATCTTTTTAAGAAGGAATTTGAAGAAATGCATATTGTCGATTATTGCAGATGTTGCTCATCCACTTCCTCCTTCAATGAATCTAAATAAAAAAAAATCAATGCTAGAAATGCTCACACTTATAAAGCTTTAACTAAAGAAACGAAAACTGAACAATGAAACTAAGAGATAGTTAAAAACCAAATCAAAACTGAAAGTTCTGAAGAGCTACTTATTATTTGAGGTATGATTTATACATTATGATGAAATCCTTATCACACAACACAAGGAAAACGACGAATAAGTTTATGAATAATAAAAAAAAAATAAAAGCAAGATCAGCTGTTTATTTGTTTTTTTTAATTTTTTTTAAGATTACTTTTTAAAAATCAGCCCATCTGTGTATTCGCTAAATTTAAGTAACAAAAATATATATGTATAATAAAATAAATGAAGTAGGATTGGAGTTACAACAATGGGTGAGACCAAATTGTTTACCAAGTGTCCTCCTGGAACAGCTGTTTCACGCTCTTTGGCGATCATCAGCCAGGAGCGATCACCAGTAAAACAACGAGGTCTCAGCAGTTATTGTTTATTGTTGCTTTTGATCCACCACTGCGATTCCGACGATTAGGATTGAATTTCTTAAAGAAACTTCTTATTTTATTGAAAATCGAGGAAATGGATTTGGGAAAGAGTATTTAAAAAAAATTAAAATAATCAAATCGCCATCTTTTTACCATTTCACTCAAATTTATTTATCTTCACGATTTCTTTCAATTTTTTTCTTCCAGTTCTTTCACTCAAAAGCTGTCCTTATCTCATCAAATCCATTAAAATTTTTAAGTTCTTCTTATTTGTATTTTCATACGAATTTTGATTTCCTCCGATTAGTAAAAAAATCCAGCAAAAAACTTTTATATTGATTTTCTACGATCGCTTCTTCTCACTGCATATCCCGCCCAATTGTTATCCATTCCTCTACAAGTCTCTCAAAATCTACTCTCTCGTTTTAATAGGTTTTTCCATTTTCTTTTTAAAAACTCTCCCAGAACGCCATTTGATAAATCATGGCATTTTTCTTCTAATTAAGCATTCGCATTCTACATAGGCCTAATTTATTCCATCAACGGAAAGGCAGCCTTTTAGTCCTATAACCCAGTGACCCTTTGGATCTTGTACTACTGTTAGACATCTTCTAGCCTCTTCTAGGCAAGGTAATTTGCCGTGGCTCATCTCTCTGACGAGTGGATGATCCATTATTGTTTGTTCGCATATAACTTAACAATTCAGAAGTAAGAAAAGCAGACATGATTCTTTTGTTTTACTAAAAAATGCTTACACAAATCCGATAGTACAGGCACGGTACTGTAAGAACTTACCGTTATTTTCACGGTAATCTATTGAGAAACAAAATCCGTATTGAGAACAAGGATTTACACCCAAAATTGATTATCTATCGTTTTGTCAACGTTTTTTTGACTGGAGGACCGGGTGCACTTACCGGTGGAGATCGGGCGATTTTCTCAGGTTGTTTCTCCTCCAGACCGACCCCCAAGATTCACCCTGCCCTCTGTAAAATGGACACTTGGATGTTTCTCGAGGCTTAAAAGCGGCCGATGTGTGGGCCGAGGTCTCATTCTCAACTTGTCCCGTTTGATCAATGTGATGTCGCAGATTATAATTTCGGTTTATCGTCAAAGACAAAGGCAAAACAAGAATGGAAAAAAGCCAAGCCTTTAGAATGTTTCTTTGTAATAATAAACATTAATTAACTAATTACATTTCTAAGCACTTGTTTTTTGACATTTTAATAGTGTTTTCGTAGCATCGAATCACACACAGAATCTTCATCCGTAGAATCAACAAACGATGAATGAAGGTCTTCTAAAATTTTCAAAAACATAATCATTTTTCTTGTTTGGATGCGTAGATATCGGCTCTGTTTACATCCTGCGAGTAAAAAAAAAAAAGCAGCGATTGATAGAAGATTGATTGATCCTTTCAATCTCACAAAAAAGGACGCTTAAAATATATGAAGATACTAAAAGAATAACGTTTTGTAAGTATTATGACAGTCAAAAGAAAAGAAAAAAAGGACACGTAATGAATTGAAGATTTGCATTCCTGTGAAACATTTAGAACTATCGCAATGAAAAATGGATCTATTACAAGGAAGAGGAAAAGGATCTGACATTTAATGGTCAGTAATATTTTTTCCAGCAAGCAAAATAAATAAATAAATAACATTTAGAAGAACTTTAATCAATGTACCACTCTAACAGATTACAACACTACTCCAAATTAAATACCAATAAAAGTTATACAATAGAAATACTTAATGTGAAGTGTCATTATAGTCCATACTTATTGACTGATATTACACTTGCAAGGGAATGGTTAGGTTTGCCAGTCGTGGCTCGCAAAGAGTAATGACGTCACATCACTATTTCTTGTAACTTTAGCATTTTTTAAACCCCCTTTCAATGCGTAAGAGCAGCTAAAATTTGAATAAAGAAAAAAAAAAAGCAACGAATTAAGACAAAACGAAAAAAACGATTAACACAAAAAAAAGCTGTTTTGAAAACTTTTTTTCCCTCTTGAAAAAAAAAATAAGAGAAGAGGGCATAACCCTGAATTTATCAGGAAATTACATTACGTTTCGGAGACGTCCACTCGAGAACACACCTCCATTTTACTGGCCAGTTTTCATGCGATGTTGTGGATTAAAGTAATTGTTTATCTTTCCTAATTCTAATGGATAAATTACAGGAATTTCAAGCAGATCAAAAATACTGGAAAGTTGTTGGATTTTCTCAGATAATTGAAACTAATACACGCTTATACGTATACTTTTAAAATGATTGTTTTTAAAACAAACAAAAAAAAATCCATTTTCTTTTAGATCAATTTGACTAGTTAAGTAGGCTACTTTCTGAGCAAAGTTTAATTGTAATTTGAGATTGATTGACGTACCAAACTCAGGTCCTTAGTTTTATCGGGTAGCACTTCTCTTAACCTCACGATAAACGTAAGAACTAACGTACGACAGGGTACTTACAGGAGTTTTGGTGCATCAAGATTACTGATCGGGGCCCCATACGCGTTTCTCTGGAATCGGAACGACTCCTTGATCAGCGAAACGAAGCACTGATTTTTTTCTTTGATTTTTCACTGGTTCACACAACCGTTGACATTGTCTCGCATGACACCACGAATACAGGCGTGTATATTGGAAGATCCGAGGGCGAAGATACGACTAACTTATAGACAAGGCGAATGCTGCGCTGAAATCAGGAAAGTCCGACACTGTTTATCTACGGCTTGTGTCCCTCAGTACCCTGTGGCGACCACTTGTATTGCCAAACTTCTAACTGCATTCTTCCAAGACCAGCGCTCAACATTAATTCTTATATCTTAAGAATTATTAAGTAATGAAGAACTCTGTTATTTCATAGGATAGTTGCCGTGACATCATACAAATTAACAGAAAATAGCAAATCAATATGCGGGTATGATTCTAATTATATATCATACTAAAAAAAATGCGGTATGATTCTAATTAGTGACAAACCAATTGAGATATTGACCGCCGTGAGAAATAGCAAGACACTATTTATGAGAATAAGAATTAAAGAAATTCTCACGGGAACATAATAGACGAAAACCGAAACTTCAGAAAAACGGGTGATGACGTGAAAATTAAAATATAAAATAATCGGATTAATGAATAAATAACGATTTCTTTTACAATAAACAGATATTTACAGAACAAAACAAGGGATGAAGAGACTTAAAAAAAAATAAGTTAAATGGGCTGAGGGCGGCAAACTGGTCACGTAAGATAAATAAAAAATAAAAATTAAAATAAAACCGTGACAATGCCAACATTTACTTTTCCAGCTTTAGAAATGAAGTATAGAAAAAAATTTAGAAAAACTTTGCCTTATGCATAAGCTGTAATGCAGAATAGCTCTATGCAGACGGTTAAAGCAGAAAAGTAATTGAAATAAAATGTTCATTATTTAAAAAAGCCTAGAAGTGATAAGCTAATTCATAATTTTTTTTTCGATCAAGACCTCAGCCCGGGCCCCTTTGACGGCCGGGCCCTGATGCTGAGGGACCAACTGACCCCCAGCCCCTTGTGGGGCCCTGCGTGGGTGTAGTACATTAGATCTAATGTCGCGGTGCTTGTCTTTCATGTCATCCATATTCATACAGTCTAATCTGATGTAACCTTTCTTATTACATAATTAGCGTCTTGAACTTAATAAATGAAATGATAATTCGTGTTGTTCGATAGTGGCATAATAATAAAAACAAGATAATTAATGCTTTTAGACAGTGTCAAAAGCAAAGCGTCCCCATAATATGCACAATTTTTTAAACAAACTTTTATAAATAGAACTTTATCGGAAGCGACTACTTTTGACCCCCAACTTCCGGATATGATCACCTGCTTTTGGTTGCTGAACACAATGGTGAAGATTTCGGTCCCCTATGATTTACAGGCAAGCTGTAACGTAGGGGCCACGTTTATGCGCTTATGCTGTCTGGATGGCATACTCTGTAGCGGCCAAACTGTTATAGATATTCAATTGAAACCTTCACCATTGTGTTCAGCATCAAAAAGTAGGTGACCACGTATAAAAAATCCAACGTCTATGACCACTCCATGACCCCCCCCCCCCCCAGGCGTTTTCTTTCTTTTAAAAACGCCTTTAAAAGACAGAAAACGCCTTGGGGGATCGGGGAGTGGTCCCAGAAGTCTAATTTTTTGTATGAGGTCACCTACTTTTTGATGCTGAACACAACGGTGAAGGTTTCATTCGAATATCTCTAACCGTTTGGCCGCTACAGAGTGTGACACACAGACAGGACAAAAGCAAGAGCGGTCCCCTAGCGGTGTTACAGGCAAGCTATTACCTAGGGGCCGCTAAAAAGAGTAACTTAAAATTCTATTTTTAGCGCAGTAATTACAGAGCAGTAATTCTGTCTTCAGAAACTATTTTATAAAGATTTGGAAATTACGAAGAAGGGAATAATTTTTTGACCAATATTCTCTTAAAAAGTGCAAAACATTCGTTAAATGACTGGTTTTTTGTTGCTTCCTTTCTAAATTTTCTTCTGGAATAAAGTAAAGTTAAAAATTTGTTTTGAAAAGCAAAATTTAACGTTTTACTGTCCAGTTGTGTGTCTTTTTTCTCGATTTATAAAATTTTTCTTTACGAGAAAGCTTTTCATCATGAGTTCGATTGTCATTATCTTAGCATCGCAATTTCTAACTTCCAGTTTATTTGTTTTTAAGAATTTGAATAAGAATGAAGAAAAGTTTGATGTTTGTCTTTTGTTTGTTTTACTGCAGCGACATCAAAACTTCACTATAAACGTATTTCAGTTTTTTTGATCTTTTTTAAGCAATTTTTTTTTTAGTAGCAATTCCGTTAAAAAGCTTTGTATGGATTTAAAATATGAAGTTAGTTGTCTAAATCCTTGTGGAAGATCCAATTGGAAGGTAATAGGTTTTCCAGGAGGTCAGTTATTTGCCAGAAGGTGGCAGATGGGGGCTGTGGAACAACAGCTGTGATAATCCTCTACGTTCAAAAGACCTTTGCAAATGGAAAAGTCCAAATCTTACATTCAATTGGAAATGTTGCCATCTGGCAAATGAATGTAGGTCGACTGTATTACAAAACAGGTATTTTCTGTTTCTTTTGTATTAAAAAGACTAATCGTTAAAAGATACCAAATCGATTGGAATAGGAACACTTTTGAAAACTGGGTCACACCTTCAGAAATGGAAGAGATTAATATCTAAAAACATTTTTTTTAAAGAACTTTGTAATAACAGCATGTACGCACTGAAAAGTGTGATTTATTTAATCTATTTATTTATTTATTTATTTATTTATGTTTTATGGCTCATTGCATTAATTTCTATTCAACATACAAGGTTGTGGTACCTATAACATTTTCCTTCATTACTTATACAATGCAATTTTATTATTACTGAACAATGCTGTTACAATTTTTTAAAAATTGCATTTCTACTATATTATTTTAATTATTTGTTGTGAAAACAAAAAGATATCTACAAAACAGTAGAGCTGTTAATGTATTGACTAAGAGTCCAAACATAACTTGAAGGGGTGAGTGAAAACTGGGATTTCCTTAGACATGAGGCTCAAGCGGGCTCAGATTACACTATAAAATCATCCGAGTTGAGATTGTAAGTTAGTTTTCTGAGCTTTTAAGTGCCGTGGAAAGAGATTTGCGGAATGTTAGATACGTAGAGGTCAGCTGAAGTTTGTGGTTTCATACATTTCCGACAAAATAAGTAAGAATTATGGAGCGGTTGGACTAATGTAGAGTGATGTGAAGAAAATCCACTTTTTTTTGTTTGTTTTTTTTTTCATAAATTTCCACAAAATTTAAATTGTCATTTACTTTAACCTTCCCATTAAACTACGGATAGTTTTCGAGCTTTATTTTTTTATACATCATGCTTACTTATAGACGAGCAGTGTCCAGAAATAAGAAACTGAAATTAACAATTACGTAAAGCCAAAATTATGAATAATATTAAAATAAAACATATTTCATAACTTCTCAACATATCTCTTATTTTGATGCGTCTTACAAATACTTTACGATTATTATTGCTTTGACCATCACAGAAATGAAAAGGAATAACAATCGTAACATATTTGGTATTAATATTATTTGTAAGATGCATCAAAATAGAGATATTTTGAAAAGTTATGAAATGACTGCGTTTTTTTTATTCGTAATTTTATTCATAATTATGGCTTAACATAATTTAATATCTTCAGCAATAAAAAGAAATTAAAGGTTTTGCTTAATATTAATTATTTAAGCCTAAAGAAACATATTTCTTAAATAAATCGTATTGTATTAATATACAATCATTAATATTATTTTAATTTTTCAAATTACGAAAGTAAGTGTTTAATCTCGAATCTTTTTCATAAATATGTTATTTTGTTTCTTAAATTACAATATTTATTTTTTTTAACTTAGTAATTAAAAAAATATTTTTTTTTTTTTTTTGTTCATTTCACTTAAAACATCTTTTTGTTTTTTTAATAAAGTCGAAATATTGTATTTAAATCAATATGTACGGTCATTATTTTCTTGTATTGAAATTGAGAATAACATTCGAATGAAATGAGATAGTACAGAAGTAGTGAATACATGAATAAAATGAATTCGATTGCTGGCTTTTTCTCAGTCTGTGCCCTTTTCAAAGGACAGTTAACGGTTATTGATGGACTTGGGCTTTGTGTCAGACTGAGGTCAATCCATGGCATTTGTATCACTTTCAATAGAGTATTGAGACATTGTTTTGTCGACAGAGTCGTAACAGGCAGGGGCTCAGCAAAGGTTACGAGAAAAACAGAATTCGTAGAAATGCGATCCTCACAAACATTTATTATTCAACTCAATAATAATTCACAAGAAAAGAAAAAATAAATGAATTAATAAATAAATAAAATAAAAGAAAACTCAAACAAAATAAATGAATAAAATAAGTTATTTTGGAGAATTGCAATACGACACATGTTGTAAATTAAATATAATAATAGATTATATTATATTTTTCTATATTTATAGCACAATTTAACCTTAAATCATTTATATTTGACTTATTGAGTAATTTAGAATATACTAAGTATTTCGAATACAGTACTTTCAATACAGTTTCGAAAAATTAGAAGGTTTTAAAATATTACCTAAAATATAAATCGATAAAGATTTCTAATTTAAAATTAAAAAAAAATAATATTAATCAGAAAATCTTTAAATTGTAAGAACAATAGTAAATCACTTGGGATTCCAGGATTTCCTGAGAAAAATTAATTACGTAATTTTAAATTCGAAAACTTTACTGATTTTATTTTTCTAGCTAAGGTTTTAAAAACTTCTAATTCCTCGAAACTGTTGTATTTAAAATGTTTTATAAAATTATAAATTATAAAATTAAATAAACATACACTTATCTTTTCCAATAAGAAATAAAAGGAGGATAAATGTTTTTTAGTTCTTTACATTTTTATTAAATAAATAAAATATTCTTTTATATATTTTTTTTTTAACTACGCCTAAATTTCACTTTTTTTTTTTTAATTTACTTCAGTTTTAAAGGAATTACATAATCTATTATTATTATTGTAAAGAGAATAATTCGTTTCAATTAACAACGTGGAAAATTATTTCTCCAAGATATTTGACTTGCACTGCTGCTCTGTCTGAATTGTGTATTGTTTATATTATTCCAATTAATAGTTAATACTGAATATAAATACAATCAATACAGTGTACTCCATTATCTTGACTTGTTTTACAGCGGAACAGTGGCGCACCCAGGATTAAGGTTTGGGGGAGGGGGGCTAAGGATGTTGTAGAGTCCATTCAGATGTAGGCCGATTTAAAAATAAATTGTATCAAAGATCACTTTCCAATCTTTGAAGACGTCAGTGTTTCAATGAAGGGTTTCTTCCCGTTTTTTTTTTCTTACTTTCTTTTTTTCTTTTGTTTTTCTTTCTTCTCTTTTTCTTTCTTTACTTTTGGGTTGGGAGGGGGTGGTGGTGCGCCATTGATCTGAAGTATAAGTTATCCAAAAGAAAAATCAAATGTAGGGGCATTGTCTTGAAACTTTTTGAAGAAACAGAACTTCATCCGCAGGAGTTTATTGACATAAAATTCACTGGTAAGCCGTAGAAATTATGCCTGTTGACACTGAACTATAAACTATTTATGAAATAAACCGCACAGTAATACAATCGGAATTAAGGTAAAAACCAAATTCTTTTCTTAAGTCCATAGTTCTCCTTTATAATGTTTCTTCTTATCATATCAATATTCAAAAACACCTCCAACGCCAAATATACACAAAAAAACATACATTTATAAAACGAAAAATATGCTTCGGAAAAATGTGCTTCTTTCCTTTGTCATTTTTTAAAATAACAAACAATTTACAGATGTTAAATATCAAGCCAAGTCACACATTCTGAACATTGTTACAAAATAACCAACAAACAGTACTCCTTTCATATGCAAACTAACCTAAACTTTCCTTTATAACATAATTACAACAAAATTAACCGTTTTTTAAAAAAATCAGTTCTTATATCCTTTTCTACATCTTTTTGTATTCCCATTTATTGTAAGCAGTGATCGACGAACTGGTAAGTGGACGAAAATTCCAGAATCAGTGAATTAAAGACCGTTGATCATTCTATTCTCCATCATTTATTAGCAGTGTTCTTTCTGCTAAGATCCATTTCACATGGGTGTGTCTGCGAACGTCGCCATTCTCTTGAGCTCTGTTGTCTTATCAAAGCATCCTTCTCAATCCATTTTCGTTATAACGTCGACATTGCTTACATTTCGATCAACAGTCTTCTGTAAATGATATACTGTCTTCAAGCAGTCGAACAATTCATCTTCTCAAAGCTGCCCTGTTGTCTTTGTGGCATTTTCTACCATGAAGACATTCCTGCGTCTTCATCTATTTATCACCGTAATAAAACTTACCTCAAATGAAGTGGTCTTACGAGATCGTCGTTTTAATCGTTTGTTTGCGATTTATGTAACTTTGTTTAACTTTCAAAGTGTTCGAATTTATTATCAGTATTTCGTTGGTAATGAGATGAGGTTTACCAGTATTTCTTTGGTAAAAGTCAGATCCTGTCAGTATTTGTAGTCGTTTATGATCAAAGATTTTTGCAATTTTATCTCAAGGCATCGCCGACCTCAAATATTGATTTGTGAGATCGGAGCCAACAATACATTAGGGTTATTAATGAAACTTTTGAAAATCTCTAAAAACTCAAGAAAAACAAATTACCTAAAAAAAGGCAAAAGGCTGTTCTCCTAGATTCATGCGAAATTTTGTAAACATTATAATAAAAACCTAACAAATCTGTTATCACCACAACATTGTAAGATCAAATATCACGAGGCTTATTAAAACTAACAAAAACTTCCTACACCTTTATTTTTGGAAAGAAGGGTCAATAAATTAAAATAACTTACTAATTATGTGAAAAGATTAAACAGTCTTAAAAAAATAACATACCTGTCTTTATGTAAATAAAGATATATTTATAAAATGTCAAGAGTCAAGTATTATGTCTTTGTTTTTGTGAGACTACTAATAAATGGAGGGGAAAAAAAAGGATTTTGATTGAACCCCCCCCCCCCCCCCGCCAATCTCTCTTTTTTTTGAATTCCATATAGAACTTCTGGGATGAAGATTTTCAACCAATCACAATCAGATAATCTTCATCATTATCTCATTTTTTTTTATTTTTATTCTTACCAATAATTACGCGTTTGTTACCAAATATATAAAAAAAGTACCAACATCAATTGCTCGTCCACGACATCGACGTTGCCTTCGGCGTTGAGAGCATTTCTCCTCTACCCTCTCCCTCCTCCAACTTGAAATGACAGTTCGAAACTTTGTTCAGGTAATTATCCACCTCCAAAACCCACCTGAACCGCCCTTTGGAAGCACGCGATCCACGCTCGGGCCACCGAAATCAACGCACTGGGTGGCATCAGCCATCGTCCAACGGAACAGTTCCTGTTTCTCAGACGTTATTTAACATCAGAAATAGAGCATTAAAATGAAGAAACTTAAGAACGTTTTAAATATTTAATAAAAAAAAAGTATATTAAAGAAAAAAAAAATATTGTAAGACTTAAAAGTCAATCCTAAGATATTATGTTGACCCCGTAATGCTATGGAATGGTTTCGAAAGATGTTACCAATATCGACGTCAGGATCCACGAAAAATCTCGAATGATCTGAATGGAAGACTAATGAATAAATACAGTTTTACGCTTTAGATCGGGTGGACATAAAATAACGTGAGGTGTTCAGAGCTCTCTAGCGAGGAATGTATTGGACAAATCGTAACAACATTCGGTGGACATACCGAGTGGAACATGCGGTTTCGATTTCTAAAATAAAAAAAAATAGTACCAAAAGTCGCAACAGATGGAAAATGTGGCGCTGTTAACGCACTAATTTGCACAACTGCGTTGCGTGTAGAGTATTTAAATTATGTGTATTTAATTTTCTTGAAAATAACGTACGCTGTAAATGAATTGGGTATTTGTTTGTAAATCTGGCCTATAGATAATTTCATGGATAAGTGTCCTCGAATTATGAAAAGTAATTTAAAGAATCCTCCAAAGAAAGAAAATTAATTAGAATCACCATTCTATGATACATTCCGTGAGCATTACGGTTCACTCATCATTAGAGGACTGTAAGAGTTACTATAATACGATCAGAAAGTACTGATTATATTCAAATAGTGAACATATTGATTTAATAACATCGAAATGTTAATTGTAGTAATTACTTGTAAAAATAAAAATAAATACTTATAATATTATTGTATATTTGAAATAGTAGCAGATAAAGATGCATAAATGTCAAGAAACAATGCGGGATAAATGCTAAAGCGTTTTTGACATTAATTTAAATGGGTTACAAATAATTAATATCGTTGCTGTTATATCAAAATGTCGTATGTCAAAAAATTTTTATTGAGGAAAAACACTTGTATTTGTTAGCTACATCTGCTCTGAAATTGTTGTATTTGATCAGTTGATAGAACTCAAGTTACAGATTAAAAACAAAATGCATGTTAAAAAGAAAAACAACTCATTGCAAAACATCGTATATAAGTAACAGTGCACTACGAAAAGAAATTTGTTAAAACCAGTATCTACATATTGCATGATGTGCCAACCAAAGCTTAAAATTATGATATCAGTATTTAGGGTTAATACAAAATGAAAACAGAAAGTTTTCTTAGCTACTGAAAAGTGTAGATTTTGATATATGACATTTTAATATAACAGCGACGATATTCAAGTCACAATAAGTTACTGTTAAAATATACAGTATTTAATTAAAACAAGGGTTTAGTTAAGGATTATTTTCGAATGAATGTTTGTAAATCCGTGTGGACGAACTTAACTCTGCCAAAGCTTATATCGATAGACTGAAGCAACAGGTTCGAAATAAGGTTACAGCGATAGATGAATTTGAAAATCATAAATGACAAATTACGTAATTTCTTTTTAATTCGATAAATTTGCTCAAAAAAAAAAAAAAAAAAAAAAAAAAAAAACATTCAAGGCCCAAGAATTTTTATTATCTTAAAAATCATATTACGCAGTACGATAAGTTTACATTTGAAACAGTAATCGAGCAAAGAATTGCAAATAAAAGAGTTTAATTTAAGCGATCTTTTCCTCAGATATAGATTTATTGAACTATTTTCAAGTTACTGCTATGATATTTTCTTAATCGACCACTTGATCTTCATTGAAAGCATTTTATTACGTATTTAAGAAAAGATTTACAATTTCCACTAAATTCAAGGCAATAAAATCAAACCAGTTGGACGCCATCTTTTTTTTTTTGTTGTTGTCCATCCGATGGCTGAATGCACCTGTCCTAGAGAGCAACGCTATCCTAAAGGATTCTATTATTTTCTAATGGGCCTGAATTATTCACAAACTCAGCAATTTGTCTCCCCGTGGCTCTAAATCAATCATACGCTCAATTACGACATAAAGAGAAAAACAAACAAGCTAACATGTAATTGTGGAAATCTCGTAAGACGATTCTCCAAACAGTAGGGTATATTTTATCTGTTTTTGTTTTAAATAGTGAGTAAATGCGTATAAGTAAAAAAAAAAAAAGAAAAAGATAAAGAGATAAAAACACTGTATTAACATTTGCTAAGGTTTTCATTCCGATAACCGTTGTCTATACAATTATTTTTTTTAATTTTTTGCCAAACTTCCTAGGAAACCTTAATTTATCATCATTTAAATAAGTGTATTAGTATATGTATGTATGTATGTATGTATATATGTATGTATGTATGTATGTATGTCTGTATTTTTCCCTCTAATAACTTCTGAACATCTGGATGAATCTTTTCGAAACTTGACATTTAAGTTATATAAATAAATTAGAATTGCACATAAAATAAAAATTAAAAAAAAAAAATCAACTAAAAATGAAAATAAACAAAAAATTAATTTTTTTTTTAAAACAACAGTTTCAATGATGAACAAGCCATCATTTTTTCCTTTTCCAGGAAAGGGCAGAGAATGTTAGTCATGAAACTTTTAGTTTTAATTTAATTTCATTTTTAATTTTTTTTTTAAATGCAATTTCAATTTATTTATATAACTATTAATTGTTGTCACATTAATACTGTAATAAGCATTTAAGAAGAGGTGACGACCTTTTTAAATAAATTTCCATCATTTTTTGAATAAAACAGTTGATTCTTTATCAGGAAATTATTGCAAGAAAATAACAAAAATCCCACAGAAAAACATTCCAATCTAAACAATCAATTACTAACAGTATATTTACTTAAAGGACATTAATCCGCTTATTAATCTTCTGCGTTAGCTTAAATTTGATTAAAACTAATTGGATTCAGACAACATACGTAAAGATTTATTGATTTAATTATTCTTTCAGAGAATGAAAAACTCTATTGTTTGTATTCAGGAGCTTATAGTTAAATATATAAATAAAAAATATATATTGGAAATTTTTTGCATATATAAAAAATTAATAAATAAAAACATACTATTTTTTAGGAAACTAAGATTTGAATTCTTTCAGTAATTTCTCTTTGGTATTTAAAGTCTGCTTCAAATTGCTCTAGATCAGTGGTATTCAATCTTTTTTGTTCGCATAACCTTAGATGTAATTAATGCTCTATTACTGTTGTGTACCATGTCGACACTGCTCCATGATTTTTCTTTTTTTTTTTTCATCGCCGTAATAAGCGCCTTTTTATATATCATCGATGTCGTTGTTACGAACGTAACAACATCTACGGCTATTTGAAACGTGATTATATATTTTATGCAATACGGTTTTAACTGATATTAGTTAGTTTCGGATTTCTTCAGACCATTGTTAGATGTCTAACAATGACAGTGATCGTGCTCTCGTATTATTAGATAACTGTAACAATGAATTTTAATTATCATTACTCATTGTTTCGGCGACCATTGAAAGAAACGATAAATCACTGCCCCGTTAGACATTGATCTATAGAAAACTGAGATAAACTGTAGAGCACTGTAATATAATATAATATAATATAATATAATATAATATAATATAATATAATATAAT
>JAFIDM010000001.1:42915107-42938821 GCA_023159025.1 Thereuonema tuberculata
ATATAATATAATATAATATAATATAATATAATATAATATAATATAATTTCTTGAATTTTATATTTTTTTTATTAATTTTATTTATTAACAGCATATTTTTTAGAAAAAAATAGAAATATTCCATTTTTTTTAACTTGGGTGCGAAATATGTTTCAATTAAATTCTAAAAACAAAAATAAATCACGCAATTCATGGCTAAATAGGACGCAAAGTGGTTTCCCGCTGTCTTCCGCAGAGTCCAAATGTCAGGAATTTAAGCTACGTTCTTCCTTTGACCTCCCACCGAGAAGGAACGAAGATCATGTCTTCATCGGAGATGGAATCCGAGCTCCAGACCAATTACATAATGTTTTTGTTAGCAAAAGAAATGGAAAAATGCGTGCATCTCATTTCTCTTGTAATTTTTTGTTTGTTTCGTAATCTGTGTAACGTTTTATTAATGCTTTTTTTTTATTTACACATTGTCATGTTTTATTTATTGAGTAAAATTAAGGAATGTTTTTGTTCGAAGGGAACCATTTGATTTGGAGAGGAGAGGGTTTGTCTCTTCCCCGTCTTCTCCCATTCGCTCAAGGCCGAAGGGCACCGACCAAAGGCAACAATGTTGATGAAGGCCTTATTACAGGCTTGGATGGATCTAATGACGAATTAATCAGACACAAGGGCTGCTATTAGCAGCGATTAAGATAGACCAATCGAAAAAATAAATCTCCTCCTTATATCCTTCATTCCATCCCCCCCTTTCGTGATGGAGCCAACAGAGACGGCTTTTTATAAGTTTCTACTGTGATTGTCTTTTTACAGTTTTACAGGGGAAAAAAAGTTGGGTAAAGTTAAAAACGAGGAGGCAACAACTGAAGTGCGTTCAAAATAGAGCTGGTATACTAAAACAGACAAACTTGTACCTTCAAAAATAGTTAGGTTTTTGTATCTCAATTTCTCATGATATTGATACGAACAGGCTGAGAATTACGCAAAAAAATGAGAAAAACAAACAAACAAAACAAATAAAGTACAGTATATAAATAAATAAAGAAATACAATAAACTGACTTTTTTTTTATTTACTTTGATATCTATAAATGATAGTAAAAGAAAAATTTATATCTGTTTAAGTAAAGCACTAAATTTAAACTTTTTTTTTTAAAATATAGAATTTATTTAATTTATATCGTTGAACAAAGATCTCTGTATGTATCGTTGCTGGTTTCGGACAGAGCCCCTGTTGAAAGCCAGACACCTATAAATATAAATATAAGCAATTAAGTGAACTAATCGTTGGCTTTAAATATCAAACATTCAAGCAATTTATTTAATACACAATTTCAAAGTTTGTTCAGCCAATCTTCCAACATCTGCTTATTGTAAATTGTCATTTTACAAAAGGGCACTTTTGTCAATTTTAGGTCATTTATTTATTTCAGTGTGTAAATAAGTGCTACAAGTTAAGAATTTCTAATTCAATTTCTATGTTAAGATTGAATCTCAATTAATTAATTAAACACGTATTTGCCTAGCCCGAATAAGTAAATATTTGGTGAGAAAACAAAGTAATTACTTAATCACCTGAATACCGATGTTTTAACCCACTGTATAATTCAACGGTGGCAATTATTGCTTTTCCATACAACAAAAGAGTCTGACCTCCAAAAATTTTAGAAATGTAAATCATAAGGGGAGGAGTCAAAAATTTAAAAGTGTACATCTGAATCTGAAATTTAAAAACGTTTCTGTAAAGAATATAAGATTATTTTTATTAAAATGTTGCATATTTCATTTTGCTTATTTTTTAAAAAGGCCATGAAAAGAACGATAACTCTCTCAGTATTTCTAAATTACAAAATATCAAACAAATTAATTTCTGGAAATAATTTGATCAGCTACTCAATCAGTTCTCATCATATTGCCACGTGCTAAGGAAGAAGACGGCCAATTGGTGAAGGCTTACTATTTTATTTCCTGATAAACACAAGAATTTACAAAGTAGACTACTTACAAAGAATGTGATTGGTTAATAAAAATAGACATTTACAAAAAAAAAAAAAAAAAAAAAAAAGTAAATTTTTAATAATAATTGGGTCTTCTTGTTTTGATACAACATAGGCCTAATCAAAATAAAACTGTAAAGAAACCTATTAATATTAGATAGAGAACTTCATGAAAAAAGGGTTTAATAAAAATATTTAATTATTATACTACATGTTTCGCTGTAACGAACTCAATTTTCAAGTGAATAACATTAAAATAAGACAAGAAAATACTACATCAAATTTTAAAACAATTAACTACAATTCTTAAGAACAATATAACAAGATGAAACTGCAACTGAATAATAACAAAAAGCTTTTATGATCTTAAATTAAAAGATAACAAAAGCTTTAAAAATGTACAGAAACAACCGATAAAGACAACATAACATAATTAACTTGAAATAAATCGGGAACATTATGAATTTCTAATTTTCGGTTCATTAATTTAATAGAAATTTTTTTAATGTAAAAGGCCTCTTTTACTTGTAATTTTTGATAATTATTGTCAGTTTCTAAAATTTTTATGTCATCCCAATCAACAATTGCTTTGGAAATTTGTTTAAATGTTCAGTAATAGCCGATTTAAAATTTGTGGAATTTTGAATTGTGGAGAAGGTTTTATTATAGGATTGTGTTGTTTAATTCTTTTATATACATTTTGCTTAGTAAGACCAATATATATAAGATTTATAATTAATTTGGTAAATTACTCCTATTTTTTGGTTTTCAACATAGGGTCTTTGACTGAGATATTCTATATATTAAGAATTTTATTTACAGTTTTGAAGATTATATGAAAATTTTGTTTCTTTAATACATTTACTAAAATTTCCGAATTTTGGTTATAGTATGGAAGAGAAATCAAAGGTTTTTTTAATGTTCTTTCTGATTTTATTTGTGTTGTGATATAAGAAAATTAATCAAATTAGAAATAATCAGATGGAGAGGATATTTATTGATAAGTAATAGTTGAATAAATTCTATAATTTGTTTCTTTTGAATTTCTTCAGATGATGCTGAGCATTTATGCACCTTTCCAAAGCATATCGTTGATTGGGACGACATAAAAATTTTAGATATTGACATTAGATATTATCAAAAATTACAAGTAAAAGAGGCCTTTTACATTAAATAAATTTCTATTAAATTAATGAACCGAAAATTAGAAATTCATAATGTTCCCGATTTATTTCAAGTTAATTATGTTATGTTGTCTTTATCGGTTGTTTCTGTACATTTTTAAAGCTTTTGTTATGTTTTAATTTAAGTTCATAAAAGCTTTTTGTTATTATTCAGTTGCAGTTTCATCTTGTTATATTGTTCTTAAGAATTGTAGTTAATTGTCTTAAAATTTGATGTAGTATTTTCTTGTATTATTTTAATGTTATTCACTTGAAAATGCAGTTCGTTACAGCGAAACATGTAGTGTACATAATTAAATATTTTTATTAAACCCTTTTTTCATTAACATAATCAAACAAAATGCAAGGCTAAAATTTGATTGAAAAGCTTAAGGGATAAATTTAAGCAGCTGATAAATAAGAAAATAATATAATAAAAATATAATTATTATTTTCCAATATTAAAGAATGTGCAAATTTATATTTCGATTATTATTCATTACTAATTGTCATTGATATTATCTGTAAGTTAACTATTGCTTTTAATGCTTTTTTTTAATAAAAATTTGTATCTTATATTTTCAAATACAAAAGTTGGACGGTATTTTGTCCTTAAATATGTATGTCAAGTTTCAAGAAAAAAAAAAAAAAATCCATTCACCAGTTCCAAAGTGAACGTACTCTTGCACATTTACCTGCATATACTATTTTTTGGACGGGTTATATTTTACTAATTAACTGTACTATCTTCACAACAGAGAAATATTGACAAACGATATTAGAAAAAATAAAATAAAAATAAATGCATCTTTCTTTTTATGATGTGGTATACGTAAGATGTGTGACAATTTAATTCCCGGAATGCACCTGCAGAAAAAAATGTGTGCTGCTACTGAATGCTCTAGCGGCTACTGTTGAAGTAATCCCTTTCAGCTGTGTATTTATTTAGTTAAACGCGTTACCGTTGCTGGAAACATACCTAGAAATTTGTTTCTGGAATAACTCTTTGAGTTCCTTTGTCCGAGTACGTTATGCTGGATGTCAAAAATGTCTGAAAATCATCGTCCTTTCATGGCAGTTTTATTTTTGGTAAGAACCAGAAATCACAAGGGGCTGAGTCAGGTGAATAGGGTGGATGATCCATTTTTGTAATTGATTTCGTAGCAAGAAAGTCCCGAACACTGAGCGCCATTTCTGTTCATTTGTCAAGAGTCGAGGCAGAAACTCACACACAGACTTGTATTGGCAACTGCTCAATCACGAATGACTAGTAATTCAATTTATTTGGTTTGAAATTGTTTATTATTTCAACAATCTTATATTTATCTTCATAATTTCTTCCAGAACTTCATATTAATCTTCAATATAAATGACAACAAACACCAAACCATTACATCTCCAATATTTCAATTCTTTAAAAAAAATTAAATGTGGCCAACGCACATATTAATTTTAACACTAATTACTGAACGCACGTTAAACTGCTCTATTGCTTGAATGTATTTCAATTCTTTTATCAAGAATCTTTATCAAGGAAACACATCAAAAAAAGAAAAACTATCTTTCTAATTGAATTAGAAAAGTAACTATTTTCTTTTTCTAAAACAACAAGAATCAACAATAAAATAAACATCGATAATAATTTCACGATCTAAACGTCAAGAACAATAACATTAAAATTAAAACAAAATAAGAAACCAAAGAACGTGAATAACCATAAAAATAATAAATCAAAAAACTTACGCTAAATTTAGCTTTGCTTTTAATTTTCTGTTATTATTAATAAATTTATACCGAAAGAAATATCATTCACTTTTAGTGTCGTTTCTTTATTTATACAATTACACACTAATTTATGAAACAGGACTCTGAAAAGTAGTTTCTCATTTTCATCCTGAGATTCAAACAGAATTTCAATAATAGGGTCCGGATTGTGATTCAAGTTGAATATTGGTTTGGTTTTTTTATATTGATATAAAATATATTGATATAAAATATAAATATATTTTTATATTTTTTATAATATTTTTTTTTATTTTGAAGATTATATTTATCTTGTTTATATTCCTTTCTAGTTTGATTTTGCATTAATATAAAATACGGATCACTTCGCGGCTATCCATAACCTATTTTTGTAGTACCAAGATAGTGTTTCTGTGGTAACAATTAATCTAAACACAATAAGGCATTTTTTTGAAACAAAAGTTATTTGATTCTGACATGCTTACGTCGTTCATTGAATATATATATATATAAAAAAATGTTTAATTTTCAGAAATCGAGGGGTTAAATGCTTTTTCATTTCGGATTGATTCCTAAATTATTGTACGAGTATTATGGGAATTAGGCTTATTTATCTGTTGGCGGAATTTACCTATTCTTTTAAGCACAAACCTTGCATAGGTATAATTAGTCTGTTATAGTTCTTCTTTAATTGCAATGCACATTTCGGGAGAAATTATGAGAATATTGTATTTACAATAATTGTTATTTTTTTTCGCTTTATTTTTATTTCGGAGAACACTTCCTCGGATAAGAGAGAATGTAAATTAAAAGGTTTTATATGTCTACTAAAAAAATTAAAAATAAAATGAAATTAGATCAAAAAGAAATATTAGAATTCTTCCCATTATTAGCTAAAATTATTGTTTGTATAATAATTAAAATAACGAAAAGATGGAAAGGAAACTAAGATTACTGAAAAAGTAATTGAGAAAGAAACAAGAAGAAGGATGGTTTCCTGATTCTTTTAGTCTTCTGATCAAGATCAGGAGACTTATATTCCCGTTTTGTCTGTCACATAGGTTAGAATTGTTAAAATCTCATTAAAATATCATAAAGCACAACAATCCCAACAATCGCAACAATTTCGTCTTTTACATTCGCAACAGTCACGCTTATAATGCAGCTCTACAATCACAGTAAACGCAACAATTGCGTATTTTGCATTCGCAACAATCACATTTATAATAACAAGGAATTTGAAGCAATATCAATTTTATTTTCTTATCAGAAGACGTTGCGAAGCATTGTGATTGGTTTTCTAATTGCTTTCCCTCCCTTGTTTCTATTAATTTATAGTAATTGGTTAGGATTTATAGAGAAGGATTCGATTATTGTTACTTAAGATCAAATGCAACTACAAAATTATTTTTTTCGAATGGAGAGAAACGTCAAGGCTTTAATTTCCTGCAAGCTTTAAGTGGAACAGAGAATACTACACTCTAATTTCTATTGCTGGAGACACAGAGGATATTATACATAAATTCACATTTTTACAATAAATTATCATAAAATTGTAAGGAGTTGGACTTGTTTCGAGAACTAAATAACAACATTCGTTGATGAAATGTGTGTTTTTCTCTCGAATAGCTGTGTTCCTTCAAAAAAAAAAAAAAAAAAAAAAAAAGAAGAAGCAGGAGCAGCAGAAAGAATTGTTTGGAGTGTGTGGCCGCCTTTGTTTACCAGAAGCGGTGGAGCCATTGCATGGAAGTTGTTGAAGGCAACTCAAGTGGAGCAACCAAGTGGTGAAATGACTGTTGCCAGGAGACATCAGAGGCCGAGCAGTTCCTTATCGGTTCACCAAACACATTCCCCAAACCACTTTCAACAAACGATGCGGATGTTTAGAAAATGGTCTTAAATAGGAAGGAAGACATCTTCAAAAAAAAAATACTGATTATCATTTTGATTAAATGAAATAATAGTTAAGGAAGGCAGAGTCTGAATGGTTTGAACACAGTTTTCTTCTGAACGTAGCTCTGTCTCATTCGATGAAAATCAGGCATTTATTTTTATTCAGTGATCTGAGAGGTGGATTTAAGATCTATCTTCTCTTAAAAACCCGGCTTTCTTTCTGGTAAAGATAGAATAAGACATTGCAATTTACTAAATGTCCCAAGAGATTTTTTTTTTAAATTGAAGAAAAGTAGTTTTGCAGTAAATCTTAATAAAAAAATAAAAAGAGGAAAATTATTTAGCAAGGAAAAATAAGCATAAATGTAGTCGAAAGCCATAATCTACTGAGATTTTCAATAGAGTAGTTTAATGATTTAGTTCATTGTAGCTAATGCTACTAGCATTTGTAAAGTTTGCGATAAGTATTAATATTAATATTATATATAATAGTGTTTCAATTGCTGAATAAATTCGCCAAGATAATAGTTCATAATTTTAATCGATAAAAGTTTATTAATTGATTCGAAATAAAGTGGTTCTTAATCTTCCGAGGCATAACCTTACTTACTACATCGAATATTAACGTCATTCCATGTTCGCTAGACACAATGATTTTATTTAAATTACAATATATAATACATCTACTACAATTCAATACTGCATGACATTTAATACCATATAGTAATTTAACTACAATACAGGTTTTTTTATACTGGTACTAATTATTACAGAAATCTTTCAGTGTTTTCAAAATATTTTCAATCCAATTCAAAGCGAAGTCACTCACTTTTAAAAGCAGCATACACTTCCCTGCTTTAGTTTCTGTATTTCTAATTTCACTTTTTTACGTAATCTATATGTAGGATCTTCGTAATTCTTCGTAGCCATCCATTATAACATATTAATCGCTTTGTTATCATAATCTAAGTTATTATTTAATGTAATCTTCTTTTTCTCCTTTATACGACCTGAAGAAGTTTCTCGATTAGATGAACGAAATATTGTTGCAATAAAAGAAGATATTTTGAAGAATAATATTTGTTAATTATGACGTTTTTAAAATGAAGTAATTCTCTCACAGATAACAATTGACAACTGAATACCAGTTCCATTAATAATAGCTAGGTATTCTTTCAATTATAGTGGGACTGAGCAGACACTTTTGCCTATCAATGTTGAGAATGCGAGTGTTTATGTGTGTACAATATGTGTATGAATCCAGATTTTAAATTCGATCAAGTTTTAAGGCAATTAGTAAATAGTTTTTTAACTGAGGATTTTGGAGTGTCAGTTTTAAAGGATGGGAGGAATGGAGATTAAAATAAATGTACCTTTGTTTTAAATTGGACTAAAATCTGATGGAAATTCATCTAGCCGTTTTAACGTGATAAGCATATAAACAGATAAATGGATAAACACAAGAGAACAAAAAAAATTCAAGGAAGACAAATGTATAGTAAGACTTCGAATGCTCAGATTTACTAGATTTTAAAATCAAGCCATACCCAAGTTCTAAAAAGTGAAAAATTAAAAGTACAGGTCGATCTCGGTATACGCGACGTTCCGCGAAATCGCCGTGTATACCGAACTCGCATAATTCGGGAGTCATTTTATATGAGCAATATAGGATTAGGTTCTCACTTATTCACAAATTCAGTTTAAAATAATCGGGTTATAGAGTATTTAGATTACAAATAACCAATATTATCTTTCTGATACTTTATTTTAATGCAGAAAATCAAAATAATACACTGAAAATAGATTTTAATGCTTAAATCTTTGTTTAAATTCCTCTGCTCCGACTTCCTTTGCCGCAACTGCCTCTAACAAGGGAATGGTTAGGCTTGTCAGTCCGAAACATCCCTTAAAATTTTTATCATTTATTCAGGACCTTAAGTAGTTGACGTATACCAAATTTTAGCTGCTTTTTTCCACTGAAAGGGGGTTAAAAAAAATGCTAGAGTTACAATGCTTAAAGTTGTGACGTCATCACTTTTTGCAAGCCGTCACTATCTCTCTCTGTTGATCGGCGCTCTCAAGGTCATTTCTGATGGATGGCATTAAAATACTTAATTTTAAATGATACTATTAAAAATTCCTGTTTATCAAAGAAAAGCAATAACTGAAAAGGGTGGACACATTTGTATTTTAAAAGAATGTAATTTTACATAGAAAAAAAATAAAGAATAAAAAAACAAAGAATTAAAAAAAATATATATATAAGTTTACAATTGAAAAATTGAAGAAAAACCCAAATAACGATAAATGTAATGTTATTGGAATGTTATAAATTACAAATAAAAATAATGACAATAAATCGAATAATAATTTAAAGAATTTAGCAAAAAATAAAGGAATAGAAAACGTTTTAAAAATGGAAATTTAGGGAACATTTCAAAATCGTATTGCTGTGCAACTAACATGTTTCTAAACATTGACGTCACACCAAATGTTTAAATTACTACTACTAACAATAATTACATTATAAAAGCAGCAAGTAAAAAGTGCTTTATCATTTGAATTTTAAAAGAAAGTAATTTTAAATTTGTAAAAAAAAAAATAAGTTTAAGTTAAATACGTTTTTGAAACTTTATATCTAGTTTCAGGATATCACTTGTAAATAATTTGGTCTCATCCATTTTATATCTAGTTGTCAATTTATGTCCCATTAACAGTTAAAAGTTATGTGAAAGGTTAAAGAAGAATCTTTATTATATATAAAATAATTTGTAAATTTAAGAATATATATCTTTAAGATAATGCAAAGTAATTATTGCAAATTTTTGATTCTATTGTTGACAGATTATCTAGATCTATATAGTTTTTACTCGATTATTTTTAATTATTGCTATAATTTCGTATATAGTTCTGGTTATAAAGCCATCGATTTTATACTTGTACTAAAATCGAAAATATGTTATAATTTTTTTATAATGTAGTTATTATTATTAGTAGTAATTTAAACATTTGGTGTGACGTCAATGTTTAGAAACATTTTAGTTCCGCAGCAATACGATTTTAAAATGTTTCCTAAATTTCCATTTTTAATTAAAACGTTTTCTATTCCTTTATTTTTTGCTAAATTCTTTAAATTATTATTCGATTTATTGTCATTATTTTTATTTGTAATTTATAACATTCCAATAATATTACATTTATCATTATTTGGGTTTTTCTTCAATTTTTCAATTGTAAACTTATATATATATTTTTTTTAATTCCTTGTTTTTTATTCTTTATTTTTTTTCTATGTAAAATTACATTCTTTTAAAATACAAATGTGTCCACCCTTTTCAGTTATTGCTTTTCTTTTATAAACAGGAATTTTTAATAGTATCATTTAAAATTAAGTATTTTAATGCCATCCTTCTGAAATGACCTTGAGAGCGCCGATCAACAGAGAGAGATAGTGACGGCTTGCAAAAAGTGATGACGTCACAACTTTAAGCATTGTAACTTTAGCATTTTTTTAACCCCCTTTCAGTGGAAAAAAGCAGCTAAAATTTGGTATACGTCAACTACTTAAGGTCCTGAATAAATGATAAAAATTTTAAGGGATGTTTCGGACTGACAAGCCTAACCATTCCCTTGTAAGCGAGATTTGATCACTCTAGTTACACTCAAGTTGGTTGAAGATTGAGCAGTTTTTCGAATTGATTCCGCATTGTCAGGAATAGTTCTCACAGTGGATTCAAAAGCTTATTTTCCTCATTTATAAACATTTTTTCCCTTTATTTTCTGATGTGATATACAATGTATATCAGTTGGACTCGATCAACCCGATAACTTCTTCCTAGGAGCCATTTTCGAGAGCAGATTATACATTTCGCAAGAAGGACAGTATCCTAACTCAAGGCGGGCACCGGGATGCTTCACCTATGTACAACAGTAGCCATGCAGCTGACGTCAGTACGAGCACCTCGTGACATTGAACGCGCGTTGATTCAGAATGGCAGGCGGGGAAAGTGGTGCGTTCCGGAGGACTTTAAACCAACATGATGTCTGTCATTAAGTTTATTTATGATAGAAAGGCAACATCTCTGCAGCAAGACGTTCATTTGATGAGGAATTTAGTTTTTCTTGGAAAACATGAAACAATGACTACAATCAAGACGAAATTTGAAGACACTGATTCTCTACAACAAAACGGGCTGCGAAATGGTCACAAACCACAATCACTATCGTAGAGAACTTTGCCGAAATTTACCAGATCATTTGATTGTTGCTACTGTGCGCAAAAGTGACCGAAACCAACTGATACACCCTGTACTTGAATGTAATTATCTTATTGCAATTTGTATGTTTGCTTAGGATATTTTTTTTGTAAAAATTTTGATGATTATCTCTTTCAATAAGTCAGTAGTGCTAAGCAGTTATTTTCAACAATTGTCTTAATTGCAAAATATTATTTCGATGTCACAGATTGATATAGAAGCGTTGTTAATCAACACTTTCATATAAAAAAATCAAAGACGCTATACAGTTTTTTGGCAAAGAATTCTTATAGCTAATCCTTTATCTTTTGCAGTTTGAAACTTACAACTGATCTGCATTGGGTTAATTTGAAGATAGGTAAACTTTAACTAAATAGCGGATTTTGTAGATAAGTCAATATGAAAGTAAAAAAAATAAAACATTACCGTTCTCGTCTGGTATCATATATACCATTCTGAATCACATGCTTATTTTGTTTCTTGTTGTCAGCGTCCTATGTTGGGAGCTTAAGGTAAAATGCTTTTTATATTCCACAATATTTCCTATATTAATTCAAACTTGGACAAACTTGTCGATAGTCTTGAAAGAAGTAGCATAAGCTTGTAAAGTTAAAAAGCCTATAAGTAGGATTCACGAGAACTCACAGGAACACGAAGACTTTTCTGGAAGCATACTCTTCTCGTTTGACACAGAACAAACGTGAACCATTTCTTTGTTAATTGTAACGGATAAAAATAATATTACGAATCCAATCATTAAATACGTTGAATAGCAACAACCTTTATGGGACATGGTCCAAATAGAATAAAAATAGATATATCACTAGAACGAATCACAATAATAATCGTCTGAAAAGCAAATTTTTGTTATATACAATTTCACAATCTATGTAAATAACACACTTTTAAATATATCGCACCCTTTTAGTACATCTCTTTTGTAGGAGTAATACAATGCAGTTGTAATTAGATAAACATACAAATGTAAATATAAGCGTAAAACAAAATTTAAAGAAAAATCTTCAAGATACTGCTTGAAATGGATAAATGATAAATTTACAAGGGATAAAAGTTCTGAAATTGTTATTTATTTTTGAAATTTTTTCTCTATCTGCAAGTAACAATTTTAGAGCCTTGAATTATGAATTCTCTTAATTTGGTATAACTTGAATTTATATTAGTATGACTAGCCTCAAAGCTTAAAATTCAAAGATAGAAAATCCCAATAAGAAAAGCAGGGCTGAATCGTGCAATGGGACTCGAGAGTGAAGCGACTGAATCAACACAATTTCCATTCGGAGTCTTTGTGTTGACTCTGCCTCTGAGAGCAAACATTGACTCTGGTGGAATAGAATTAACTATTGGACCGAAAACGAAATATGGTTTCAATTATGAAGACCCTTCATAAAACCAAAGAGATTGCGGTTCGGTTATTATAAGCTGTCTGTGGTTCAGATTTGTTCGTTAGCAAATTCACAACGAAATTTCCCTTCTTAAATTAGACACGCCCTCGTGTAATTGTAATTCAGTTCTTATCCAATTAAATAATCCAAAGCTTATTAATATTCGTGTAATATTACGTGTCACGTTATTTGTGTACGTAATATGCTGTGTAAACAATGCTTCATCCGTTTTTAAATAGACTGAGGTGGTTTTGGTATTTGGAAATTGCGTGGCGATGTTTAGAAATGTTGTCAGAAATGGCGGCTTTTTTTTTCATTTTCATTAAAAGTGGATGATTGCGTCATTAAAACTTCGAAGCTTCATTCTAATGCCCCAACGGATGCATTTGATCGAAATTTAATTTACCTACGTAAAATTTCGTGTGGATATTTATGTGTATTTCCAGAAACAAAGATTTCCAAGGAAATCTAATAGGTTCTAATAGTTCCATTCCTATACTATATCAGAAAGCCAGAAAAATTCTGAAAAGTGGGAATTTTCAAGTACAGTAGAACCCCGATTATCCGAGTTAATGTGGACCAAGCCTAACTCGGATAACCGAAAAACTCGGTTAAAGCGAAAATTGTAAATAAAATAAATCGTATAGGTTTAAATGTATATTTTAACAAATACAAAAGTTATATAGATACACTACGTACAATTCATATTGAAAGAGTTCTTTTACTTAAACCTTACCTTTTACTTTTCTGCACACCATTTTTCCAATTCGTTTCTCTTCCTTTTCCAGTCTCCAACAGTAACAGCTCCGACACCGATATCTTCCGCTACTTTCTTTATTGATTCACCATTATCTATTCTTTGGATTGCTTCTAATTTTGTTTCTATAGAAACAACAACTAGCTTTCTCTTATTGCTACTCATTTCAGTAGAATTGACTGAATAATACCGTACTTTTCAGATACACTGGACAATGTGACCAATCGAAACCATTCCCCGATTCCAGGGAGGTGATCAGTCGAAACCATTTCCCGATTCCAGGTAGGGGGTCATATGACTAGACGAACAAAGATTAATTGCGACCAATATTCTGCGAATTCTCTTTCGTTTTCCTGAGTGTTTGTGAGATCAAGTTCAGAATTTTTATCGGTAGCTTTAAAAATGGAAAATGTTGAACCAAAAAAAAAAAAAATCCTAGAAGTAGCTCGGTTAAAGCGGAAACTCGGATAATTAGGGCTCGGATAATCGGAGTTCTACTGTAGTTGGTTTCAAAATGCTGTGTGGAAAAGCAGCTCTACTCCGCAACTGTTGCTTTTTAATTTTTTTCGGGAGAAAGTATCCTGCAATAATTCATTTCAAAGTAGAGTGTTTAAAGTATCACAGGCCTCTTCGCGGTATTGGAGGTATAACCCCCAATGATTAGCGATCATCGGATGAAGATAGGGGATCGAATGGTCAATCCGATATCCTCCCACTTTTAACTTAAGGAAAGAAATACGACCCCCATTTTTACAGAGGGTTGGTGAAGCCTGAGAGTAAAGCCCGCGACAACATAGGAAAGTAGCATTGGAACTGTTAGGGAAGTAGATCCGGGTGAGACAAGCTTGTATCCTTGCGCCAACGAATGACTTATTACTTACAGGGAGTTAAAGAATGAAACAAGATAGGGATAACGATTAGTAAACCAATCACAATGCTTCGCAACGTCTTCTGATACGTTAAGAAAATATAATTGATATTGCTTTAATTTTCTTATTATTATAAATGTGATTGTTCGCATGCAAAAGACGCAATTGTTGTGATTGTTGTTGTGATTGTTCTGATTGTTGCTAATGATATTTTAATGATACTTGTCCACAGACAAAATGGGAATATAGTCTTGTGATCCTTATCAGAAGACTTAAACGAGACTATTGTGATATTGTAAATTCACAATCAGCCTAAAAACAACTTTCAATTTGTCATTGGCTAAAATACTTCATCACAACTTAGTAAATATGTAAAATCCTCGTTAAATTTAATTTCAAATTAACCTCAAGGTTTAATCAACACAGAATTAAATACTGAAGTTTTTCGTTTTTAATTTTTATTTTATTTCTGGAATGATCTGGGATTTCAATAAGTTAATAAATACATCTGCATTCTTTTCGATATTGTTTAATAGCTCTTAAATATCGTTGTCTCCATAAAATGATATCTTCCCGATCAAAGTAGGATATCGGTCGTCGTCGTCTATAGTAAGTAAAATAGTTTTGTTGTGTTGTTCTCAAAGTAAAATTTGGCAGATCATCATTATTTATTATCTGGAAGGCTTTAACTGCAGTTGGGATTTCATTTTTAAAATAAAATTCAAGTAGGTAGATCAAAAGTATCAAACTTCTTGACCGCTGTGAGCCCGCCCTCGTCCGGCCGTGAATCGGAGATCGCGGTTCGTTTCTTTCTCTTCGGCCCATATATCCTGAAAACTATTAATGAGCTAATTCTTATGAAGTCATTTGTCAGTTCGACAGTGGCACATTCTGAGTGAGAAGGATTATCTCTTAGAAGTTTTCAGTATGCATTCAATACAATTTGTTTTGAATTGCTAAGTAAAACAAAATCTTTACCGAAGAAACAATCAACTAGTAGAAAACGCAGCCATGTTGAATAGCAACTGAATTCATTCTTGACATTGACTAAACCTTATTACAAAAGAGATAATTATTATTAAATGATTTTAACGTACGATGATTTAAATATCCAATTCATAACATAAAGTCTTAACAAATGTGATAAAATTTTTAGTTAAGGACTCTTCCCTTATGCGAGATGGCAAACCGTATTACAACTCTGTAACTTCTTTTAATGCTGTCTTCGTTTGCAGACGCCAAGTTCAGTCTGCAGCAAAACATCCGTGGAAAACTTTGCAGTCTCAACCGGAATTGAACTCTGCTCTACCATTGACCGATCAGACCACAGAAAGTATTTAAAATTCTACATTATAATAATAAATTCACAAATACAAAGAATAAGGAAGGAATTTAATGCAAATGATCGGATGAGTTAAACTTCTTAATACAGCTATAAGGGACGTGGGAGGGAATTTTAAATAAGAGATAAACTAAACTGAAATTATATAAATAAAACAGTTCGGCTATTTATATATTTATTTGTAGGTCCAGAAAAGGCTAATCATTTTTCAAAAGATCCATTATCCTATTCACCACGAAAAGTATTTCCAAAAAAAGTGGAAGAAAAAATTTAGGAAAAAAAACCTTAGTTCTCAAATATCGGGGACTTCGCTGCGCAGCTCCATAAATAACAATGAAGTCATTTTAACACGAATATAATCAAATCTATTTGGAACTTAATTTTTATTTTAATTTTTACAGCCCAATTACAATAAATGTTCTAAAATCTTTTTCAGTTTGTAGAATTGAGCCAATTTTGACCCATTAGTTATAGATACAAAATTTTGGAAAACAAGATTTCGAGTTTATAATCTTTTCCAAATTTCCATAATAATCACTCATAATTCAAAAAAAGAAAAGAAAAATATAATAAAATCTTTCAATTCTTAACTGCAGCTCTTCTTCTTTCGAAATATATTTCGAAATATGTACTGGTTTCTAAGATGAACTCCGTAAAGAGGTATTATTCCTTGAAGAGTTGATATATGATGATTATTTTTATATCTTTTTATATTTTTTAATTTTCGTTACTGAGAATACAAAGTTTCACTTTTTCACTTGACCATTTTTATCCTCTATCTTCCATTTCTCTGTTGTTCGCTCATCACGTTAAAACACAGCTTATGCATACAATGACTGTGTATCCGTCCCATCCATCATTAAATATGGGATTAAATAGAAGAAGGAAGTGATATGGAAGAGAACCTTAACCAAAAAAAAAAAATTCTTTCCATGATTTCACCCTTTCATTCCACTTTCTTCTTTCAATGTATTTATTTCATTTTCATTTTTTTTTTTTTCATTTCATCTAATTAATTTTGTTTTATTTTGTTATTATTTTTATTTCCCATTTTACCTGCTTGACATTTTTCCAAAAGTCCTATTTCAAACTGATTTCTTCAAATAATTTTGAAATCACTTTATTTAAAATTGATTCTATTTTTTACCAGTTCATCATAGGAATGCTGATTACTGTTTCAGTGATATCTTCTCTCTAGGTCGAAAAAGAAGGGGATGAGGCTTTCTTTACATCTGAAGTTACTCTGATTCGTGATAGACCGATTACTGCATCCGCATGTGGTGGTGTTTACATCAAACGTTTGCAGTCTCTCCGCAAGTGCCGCTACTTACACGTCAGTTTATGCAAAACATCTACAGGGATGGGGGATGTTCCCCCCAGCACCCTCCACCTCATTAGACCTTGTCTACATATATTTACTGTTATTTTGTATGCAATCAATTACTAGAAGAAGGCTTCTTCCTTTTTGTAAGTCGAAACTATAGTCTCTATATCACTGTGATTAAATACTCTACATATTATTTAGGTGTAACGGCTTTAAAATATACAAAAATATTAAGCCAAAAATGTTTTACTTTATTTTTTTAAAAGAGAATTTTCAGTTTCTCTATTTTATAACCAAAATTAGAAAATCAAAGCATTAGTTTCCGAAAACTCTAACTCAGAAAACAGTCTCTCGATGTCTGTGTTTACTAATTTCTGTATCTTAAAAAACTTATTAATAATATTATTTATTTCAAATGAATAAAAAAAAAAGAGAAGAAAATTCATAATCTACCTATACAGAATGAATAGTCCTGACTCACTCACTCACTGACTCATCAACGCCCAGTCCAAACCCTTGGACCTAGAAAGCTGAAATATTGCACAGAGGTTCTCTTTATGACATAGACAAGGAATAAGGTCGGATTTTTCGAAATTCCCACGGGATAGGGAATAAAGAGGATTTATATTTTCGCTTTAAAGTTGCCTTATCGATATATAGGTGTGTGGCGCCAACCCGCAATACATCTGAGTTATCCAGAGAAGGGATTGAGAGGGTATAGCCCACAAACAACAAACAACACACAAATCAACAAACGTCCTCAAACCAACAAACCAGCAAACAAACAATTATATGGTATTTGGAAAATAAAATTTCAAAAATACTGTTTCTGTGAAGAACCGGCCATTTATTGAATAGTTTTTGTTTTGGCTTTTTTCAAATACCACATCACTGTCGGGCTTTATATAGTTTCGTAATGTAAGTTAGTTTCATTTTTATATTCTATAGGTGAGACCGGGACAGAGTGGACCTAGGGCAGAGTGGATCGTTGACTTTGGTTCCTCGTGTAGACGCTAGAATAAGCCAAAAGTCGGAAAGAAGGTTGGCGCCATTGTGGCACTGCTACCTCAAAAGCGTCAGTGAATTCGGCTGATTGGTGACAGTGAGGTGATGTATTGTTTTGTTTAGGTCAGTAAATGTTTACTGTTGTTCTTACTTTTTTATTTCCGTGCAGCGTTGCATTGAATAACACAATCATAATATGCATATTAAAGGCGGTAATCTAAAGATCATTTTAAGCTATAGTATGAATTGAATACCTAAAGTAGTCGATAGTTACTACTGAAGGAAACGCCAAAATGGCGATGGGGCAGAGTGGACCGAACGACACGGGGCACATTGGACCAGTGGTCCACTCTGCCCCGCTGTTTTTACAATAAAATATTACGTAGTTTTACATAATGGGGTACACTATAGTTTTGGCTGTTTCCGGAACAGGAAACACAACTCCGCCTTTTTTTTGTTTTCCCAGGGTGAAATTTCAATCCCACTTTGTCCGAGATGGGCCAGTTGGCTGTGATGGGGATGCTCATCCATCTGGATGGATGACCGAGACGAGCTTTCTTAAATCTTTGCAAGTTTCAATAGGTGCTTAAGCAAGTTGCTTTCTGGTATTCTTTTACAGTTGGGTTATTCATTACTATATATAATGACTGTAAACCAATAACTCTTTGAATTCTCAATTCAATGATGCTTGTTATTGTATTCGCCTTGATGTCACCATTAAAGTAAAAAATTCGCAATTTTGAACACGTGGTCATAAAATTCGTACTGGATTTATGATAGAGTGCTTTGATCCCAGATCGCAGATCCCAGATAACTTTGATCTACCTTTGTTGAAACAGTTGGTTCCAAGTAATCTTCCTATAAAGGATCTGTGTGTAATGAAGAATTCATTGCAACCAGAATTTCTACATTATTGTCAGAACTTTTCAAATACTTTAGAAACTCTCGAATTATCATCGATTGATGAGGATGGGTTACCAGTGGATGATGAAATTTCGAATTTGATGACCACGTGTTCAAAATTGCGAATTTTTTACTTTAATGGTGACATCAAGGCGAATACAGTTTCAATAGGTGCTCACGAGACCGTCCATGCCTAGTATTAATGGACATTCATAGCTCTCACCTTTCTTGTGAGGTTTTAGATTTTTGTAAGATGAATAGAATAACACTTGTCATTGTCTAGCCCATTGTAGTCATAAACTCCAACCGTTGGATAGGAGTATCTACGGTCCCTTCAAAAAGTTTGTTAATGCTGCATGTGATGCTTGGATGACCACCAACAAACGTCCGATGACTATTTATGATATCCCGGGAATTGCGAATACAGCTATACCACTGGCAACTACTCCAGCAAACATATTGGGGGGTTTTATGGTAACGGGGATAAGCCCGTTTAATCGATATCTTTACAGAGGCAGACATTATGCCGGCAGACGTCATAGACCGACCAAACCCAATGCTGTCGGACAGTGGAGCTGCTGCATCAACGTCATCAGCTAGTCAAACTCACTCACCAGATATAGTTGCGATGTACTCTTCTCCAGAAGACGTGAGGCCATTCGCAAAAGCGGCACCAAAAAAAAAATGATAAAAGGGGAGAGAACAAAAATACTGACGGATACGCCAGTTAAAGAAGCTCTGGAAGAAGATACGCGAAAAGCTAAAAAAAAGAAAGAAAGAGTAGCAACGGAAAACATGACTCTGCCAACAGTCTCGAAAAGCAACATAAACAAAAAATAAAATAGAAGCAAAGGCAATGGGATAAAGAGGAAATAATTACAGATAATTATTGATGATGAAGATGATGACGATGCTTTGTACCTTTACTGTTTGAAGAACTTTAAAAAAAGCAAACCAGAGCAGGAGTGGATTCAATGTATGCGGTGCTAGAGATGGGCCCTTAGTTCCTATGTAGCCAGTGATATTCGGGGTTTATTTTACGAATGCCTCAACTGCAAAGATGATTTCTCTAGTGAAAGTGATTCACTGATTAAATGTAAATTAATTAATTAAATGTATTTTGATATTATTCATTTAAGACTTTCAACGGCATAATGATTATTTTAAATTTTCACTTGAATGTGTTACATCTTAGGTAGCCTATGTTAAGTTAATCTTTATTTCATGATATCCTAAATGGTATGTTATTTAAGATTCAATAAAAAACTTACTTTAAATATTGTTATTCTTACCCGGTCCAACGTGCCCCGAGGTCGAGGCAGGTTGAACCACTTTATCATTTTTGCTTTGCGAATTAATACCTATTTTATTTATGAATATAATGAATATAATAATTTCAAATATTATTTCGCTAATTTTGAAAACATTTCGGTTTTTGTTTTTCAAAAAATAAAGCTCTATATTCATTATTTGAATGGAAGGGAATTTCCAAGTTCCAAACGATGTGACGTCATGCTCAAATAGAAAATATGGCGATGCCTATTACGCAGCGTTTTCAAGCGCTCCTGGAAAAATATCTTCTCTACAGCTTTCAATAATCACTTAATGGATTTTATAGAATTCTTTTACAAAACATTCATGTTGTTTGTTTTTGTTGTTTTTTTTTTTTGAAGAATCGAAACTTATTAAAAAATTATAATTTTGAGAATAATACACACCGCTATTGCTTTAAGATGTGTTAAGAGTCTTGATGGTTTTATTTCAACCATGAACTGATCTTTCAATTCTTGAAGCCATCAGATAAAATTCAAATTAACAGAATACCTAACTATTTTATCTAAAAAACATTCACAATATATTCAAATATTTATTACTTTTCCAACTGTAAACCCATATAATCTTTTTAATTGTACTGTTAGTAATTTCACGATCATTTGTTCAAATCGAAACAAATACAGGGAAAACGAGGCTTATTAGTTCAAAGTAGAAATCAAAATTGAAATTTACTAAAAAGAGGAAATAATTCAAGCAAACTTTTAAAGCTAGTAAAGTATCATTTATCGTAATAATATATTTCAAGTACAATTCTTTAAAAAAAAAAAAAACCACAATCAATCAATATTTTATTAGTATATATTCGTAATATCTTACTTTAATTATAAAATTGGATAAAATGAATTAGCTCTTTAATCTTCTAGCTGCATTTCGGGTCTTTATGTTAATTTGTTCTTGATAATTTTTTGAACCAAAATAAAAATCTTCTGGAAACATCATTAGCAAATTTTAAGACAATTCAAATCAAACATATGCCATGTTTAAAATATGTATATTTATATTTTATATACAGTATACAATACATACAGCATAAACTGTATATAAAGTATAAATATATACTGTGTATACTGCTACCGCGTTTTGTGTCGGGCACAAACGAACGGTAGCGGGGTAACGGAATGCGACAAGATCACAAAAGGATCTAAAAATAACAGAGACTTTTATTAACACGGTTAGAATAATTACAGTAAATAACGGAAGAGAATATAGAATCTTCGATCCAATGGGATGTCGTCTGCGTAGTCTTCCTTCCGTTAACGGGACGTCCGGATAGGTCCAGGATGACTGGGCTTCTTAAGGGCGGTCACGGTAGTCGATCCCCGACGTCTAAGGCCTAACGCCGTACCTCTTCGGTCCTCTGCAGCGATGGGGTGACTCCTCAGGGCAAAGGTTGACTTTTCCGTTGCCTTCGGGTGATGACCGGGCCTCTTCGTGATGCTACGGTGAATGGACTTCTTCACACGGCAAAAGGGTTGACTTATCCCGTTGCCGACCAATGTTACTGGTACCGCTTCGGTAGTAACAGGATTCACAAGTGTAGTCTTCTCAGTCCCGGTTGAGAATACTGGTGGGACCTTCTTCAAACACACTTCGGGATACAGTCTCTCGATCTGGCGCTAAACGATGCTGCCTTCTCCCGGATGGGACTCTTCAGTGGTCTGCACGTCACGCAGACGATTCGGCTTCGTTCTTCGGTAAGGTCGATCTGCTTGGCTCCCCTTCCATTTGGAGATCCTCCGGATGGGCGGTTGTCCCACTTCGTTCTCGTATCCTCCGTTCCTAACGGAGATCCTCTGTAAGGGCGGTGGTCCTTCGACGTTCCGCTCTGTTCTCTTCCCAAAAGAGACCTGGATGGGCGGCTGTCCCAAGACGAGTCACTCTCTGCTACTCCAACTGGAGATCCGGCTGGGCTCCTGCCCGAAGACGAGTCACTCTTTGCTACTCCAACTGGAGATTCGGCTGGGCTCCTGCCCGAAGACGAGTCACTCTCTGCTACTCCAACTGGAGATCCGGCTGGGCTCCTGCCCGAAGACGAGTCACTCTCTGCTACTCCAACTGTAGATCCGGCTGGGCTCCTGCCCGAAGACGAGTCACTCTCTGCTACTCCAACTGGAGATCCGGCTGGGCTCCTGCCCGAAGACGAGGTACTGCGTTCTCTTCCCAAAAGAGACCTTGATGGGCGGCTGCCCCAAGACGAGATGCTGTTTTATAGGCGTAGGATGCCGCAAACGAGGCTGAGGACAGGTCGACTCGGCCGAGGTATGCAGGGAAGGTCGAGTCGACTGCGCTGAAGGGGGAGCGGACAAAACGCCTGGTAACAATATATATCAGAAACATATATATATATATCTATAAATCCAATAGACAAAACTTGAATCGCCATAACTGTCATCTTTTGCTCTTAATATTTTATAGTATGTTTTAAGAAATTTTCTGTGTATGTATGGGAAATGGATAATTTTTCTATGTATGTGTGTAAAATGAATAATTTTTTATGTATGTATGTAAAATGAATAACTTTTTTGTATGTGTATAAAATAAATAATTTTTATATGTATATATATGTGAGAGATTTTTATACATATAGCCAAAAAAAGCATATAATTTAAAAGATAATTTAAAAAAATAAAATAAATAATAAAAAACCTAAAAAAAAAAAAAATATTATAAAAGAGAGCAATTTTCTTATAATAAAGCGCTTTTATGTTATTTCTAAAAAATTTTTTAGCTTAGTTTCAAAATTCAACACCAGGTGCCGCTGATGACGTGTATGTATATTCGAATCTTAATGCTTACACAGAAACAGTTTTTTGAAATTAATTTGGTTTTTAAATTTCAGAAAGCTGTCGGCAAATTTTTTATATATATATATATATACAGTATATTTTACTTAAATCTTTTTAATTATAAAACCTTAATATTATACATTCACTCACTCACTCCCACTCGTAGAGGTTGAGATTCACTCGGATGCTCTTCTGTTGGAGTCGCTGACGATGTAGCTGGGGTTTTTATATCTTGTCTGACTTCCTGTGGGTATGTACAAGCCTCTGAGAGAGCTGCTCTCTCTGTCTGGAAACCTAGGAAGCCGTTTCTCTCGCTTATCACGATGAAACAGCGCTGCTTTCCGCAATACGGCCGCCGAAATGGCGGTATTTTTGAATTTTTATTTTTCGATGAATATTTTTGAAAAACCCGCGATGCACTGAAGCCGCGAGACTTGAGGCGCGAAATAGCGAGGATCACTGTATCTACGGTCCCTTCAAAAAGTTTGTTAATGCTGCATGTGATGCTTGGATGACCACCAACAAACGTCCGATGACTATTTAGGATATCCCGGGAATTGCGAAGACAGCTATACCACTGGCAACTACTCCAGCAAACGTATTGGCGGGTTTTATGGTAACGGGGATAAGCCCGTTTAATCGTATGTCGACCTTAAACCCATTTTTGCTTGGGTAACGGGTTCGTAACAGACTAAAGCCCATTTAATCGAGATATATTTACAGAGGCAGACATTATGCCGGCGTACGTCATAGATCGACCAAACCCAATCAGGGCCGCCCAGAGACTAGTAGTGGCCCCGGGGCAACATTTGGATTTGTGGCCCCCCCCCCATCCCTAAAATCTACAACCAAAAAAAAAAAAGGACAATCCTGTTTTAACAACCAAAAAAAAAAAAAGGACAATCCTATTTTAACAACCAAAAAAAAAAAAAAAAAAAAAAAAAAAAA
>JAFIDM010000001.1:42938921-42971118 GCA_023159025.1 Thereuonema tuberculata
GGCCCCGGGGCAATCTGCCCCTTTTGCCCCCCCCCCCCTCTGGGCGGCCCTGATTTCATCACAATTTATGTTGAGAGTTACGATAAAGATTGCTCCCATAATACATATATCGTCTATTTTGAACTGCGTGATTACATTTTTAAATTTCTCAATTTAATGTCTGAATTATCGCAAGATATATGTTTTGAGTAAAGTATTATAGTTATTATACAATAATGTAATTAAATCAAATATTTTGTATAATAAAAGTCGTTTATAATAAAAGTCGTCATTCCATTTCTCAAGTATCAATGTGAAAAAAAAAATAAAAAAAAAATCAATCGATTGATTGGCGTGAAAAAGTCATTTACTCAGGCTGCTATAAGTCAAGGGTCCAGTAGAATTTCACGCGATGTCCACATTCAGTCGTTTTGTATCATTCGGGAGACTGTGGACACATTGGCTCTAAGGTATCATTTTCGTTCTCAGCTTAGACGATTCAGTTTAAATAAACCAATTTTGTCAATTTACCACTATTTCTAACCTGGTCAATGACCACGTAAGACCGGAAGTGGTGTGTATCGGAAGTCGGGTTTTTCTTTAAACCTCCAGGCCCTGAGGAGTCCAACAAGATTTGATTCATGGTGCTTTGTCTCCCGGTTTGGACCGTGCAGGGACTTAAGCACACACCACACACACTCACTTACACTGACACCAGAATCTCTCTTACGGGATCGAAATGATCAACTGTTAGTAAAGTCCATTTATTTCTTCCCTTCATTAAGCGTCAATAAGAAATAAAAAATAAAGGCAGCAGTTGAGTCAGCTCTGAAACAAACCATTTCAAATTCACGTAAATATTAAGTGAATATTGCTTCATTCTGAATTGACGTTTTGATTCACAAGAGGCTTATTGAAAAGAGCATTTTTTTTTTTTTCATTTAGGTTTATTCCAAACTTCTATTTTTCTTTTTAAAATCCTCCAATTTCTGGAGGATCTTTAAGCTATCAGATCCGTGATTATAATAATAATCCTCTTGACGTTCCCTAGGGGTTCCTTCTGATGTCGCAGCGCAAGCCCTTAGCGTCAGATCAGATTTCTCTCCATCGTTATGAGCAATTTCTCAATAAAGACTTCCCCGATAATCTCACTCAGGCGTTCGTAAGATTATTTCATATTCAAAGAAAGAATCTTTAAATCCCAATAAGGATCCACAAACAATAAAACCATTTCCTTAATACTCTTGTATTGTTGTTACTTACTGTTTGGTAAGAAATCCTCTCATTTCATATAATCTAAATCTGTAGTAATAGGATTTTGCTTTTGCCAATGTTTATTTCACTCAGAAGTAAAATTCAAGTGGACTTTTGAAGCCCAGAAACCAAAGCTGATTTAAAACGTCTCATGTAAAAAATTAATCCTTAAACTCAAAATAAATATCGATATAAGGATCCAATAGCTCAGATGTTAAAAACGCTTAAGAATTGACTGAAAACTGTAATTCTGTTACCTTGAAGATCGATATTTTTTTTTTTAGGTTATTATTTCTTCTCCAGACAAACCTTAGGTTTCACCCAGTCCTCTATCAATCTGGATTAACTACACTTCAGCGCCCGATAACCTCGACCTCTTGACGGAACCTTTTTTTTAAAGAAATTTATATAATGATATTTTATTTAAAATTTTACTTGTGCAGATGTGAAAGACGTGAACGTGAAAACTTCTTAAAAAACACAACTCTAAAAACGCAAAAATTACAAATTAAAATTATGTAATTTTGTACATCATGTTAAGATGCAGTCGATACAAACTGTTAAGATGACCAGAATAAGCACAGTTTTTATAAAAATTAACACAAAAAGTAAATAAACAGTCACAACAGTTTCGAAAATCCATTTTCACCCGATGAAGAAAATCGAACAAAATGGATTTTCGAAACTGTTGTGATTGTTTATTTACTTTATGTGGTATTTTTTTTATAAAATCTGTGCATATTCTAGTCATCTTAACATTTATATAAATTTGCTTTTTTTTTTAACTTTGTATGTGTGTTTTCAAGATGTTTTAACGTTCACCTATACTGTATAAGTGATATTTATAATTTTAAATATTTATATAAGCCTATGTGGTGTAATTTTGATTTTCCGAGATAGATAGGTAAAGTTACTATTACATTCTTTTTCGGGCTTTATGTGCACGGGAGGATTAGGCACTAAAATCTTATAATTCACTGTTTCATTCTTTGTGCATTGTAACATTTATTTAGAAGTTTTATAACATCTGTTTTTGATAGTTAAAATTTTGTCTTTTTATATCGTTGATTTCAGGGCCGTCGCGTGGTTTGTTGGCGCCCGGGGCAAGATTTCGTCAGGCGCCCCCTGAATCTCCAATTCAACAACCAAAAAAAAAACGGAATCTCCTGTTGCCGTTGCCGCGGCGCACCCCCCCTAGCCGCGGCGCCCAGGGCGATCGCTCCGGTCGCCCCGCCTACGCGATGGCCCTGGTTGATTTTTTACATTTGCTCTGCTTGAAATTACAAATAATAATTAGGAATTGCTGAATTTCTGAATGAATCAGGAATATTCAATAATGGAAGAAACATGAATAGAATTTATCTGAAAATAAGATAATTATTGTTACAAAAATTAATTTTTAAATAAATTAATATTTATTTACATTTAATAATATTTTAAAAATTTCTTCTATTTTTGGCAACAAATATCTGGATTCACTTAGCAGTTCGCAAAATCGTAAATTATTGTACTCAGGCAAATAAATGGTCTATTCTAAACATAAAATAAATATTTTTGAGAATCCCAAGACTATTAGCTTATGTGGATTATCTTTTTTAATTTACAGTAAATTTGTGGAATATAAATTGCCTTTTATTTTCGTTCTGACTGAGGTTCGCTCGACATTTCACAGATTTTCTCCACGAGACCGGAAATGAATATGAATCGTTTTAATAAACATCTGATCTATTTCCATTTTCCTTTCCAATGATTTCATTTCAGTGAAAAAAAAAAAAAAATCCTTTTTCCGTCAACCAGAAGTGGTTCGCAACCGAGGGTTTTACAGCAACCCAACGTCGAAATGCATCAATTTGCGGCAGCGGAGATTTGCTTGAGAAGCTGTCAACGCCTTGTAATCTTCATTTCCTTCTTATTTCTATTTCTTTCCGTATCATTTGTCTCTCTCCTTTCCAATCAACACAAATTCCATCTTCTTGTCTTTATCTTCTCAATCAGTTCCTTTGCTTTTCGACTCTTTTTAATAAATGGCTTCGTAGAAACAATTCCATGCGCAATTCATCATCTAAATAAAAACTCTGCCATTACAAAAATAGATTTGAAAAAGGGGGAAAACGCTCTATTATTACAACTATCAAAGGAAATCAAGTTTCTAATCTTCTAGTGATTACCAAAGGATATCTGTTTAAGAATTTTGTTTTTTTTTTCAAAAATTTTTTATAAAAAGAACGCATTTTTGCTTTTATTTAATAATTATTAATCAGTGATTTGTTTGATTACTTTCCGAGGAAGAAAGAATCAATAAAATACAAACAAGATTCGTTGAAAAATCTTCTTAATATTCTCTTCTTTTAACATGATACAATTTAAGCGAAACGCACTAAATTAAAATACAAATTACAAAATACAAAAGCTCACTTTATCGATTTCATCAGCGACTTTGGCTGACATCTTCAGAAGGAATTACAAGATAAAATAAAACAAAACACAGTCTTTATATAGGAATCGGCGAGAATCAAGTGATATTTAAATTTCGGCAAAGTCCACTGTCGTTGTTGCTGGCCTGGAGGGGCGTTCAAAGTCTCGGAGAAAGTCATTTTTATTGTTCAAGATATGGTTATTGCAATTTGAGGTTGGTGATAAAGACTGGAAAATAATTCAATAAAAGGCTACATTTAATAAAATAAACGACAGTGGACTTTGCCGAAATTTAAATATCACTTGATTCTCGCCGATTCCTATATAAAGACTGTGTTTTGTTTTATTTTATCTTGTAATTCCTTCTGAAGATGTCAGCCAAAGTCGCTGATGAAATCGATAAAGTGAGCTTTTGTATTTTGTAATTTGTATTTTAATTTAGTGCGTTTGGCTTAAATTGTATCATGTTAAAATAATTTGCGCACGTTAATTTATTTTATTCTCTTCTTTATTCCACAATATTTGGTTTTCATATAATTGAAAACTTCTTCAGGTTATTGAGGATAAGAAAAACTTTCTTCATCCTCTGGAATTCGTTATTAAATATTTGAGAATATTTCTTATACAATAATATATGTATTTCTATCTGTGCAATTCAACACGTTCTAACAATATGCTTACATAATAATAATACTTCTCATACAATAACATATTGGCTTTCTTTCTGTGTGTACAATTTGATTAAGATCATCGTTTTGGTAATTATAAACAAGATTCTTAATCAAAACTTAATAAAATGCAAACAAAACTTTTGAATAGATCTTCCTCAAACTTAGCATGCATACTTCAGGACAAGATGGGTCCTTGCATAGATATCAACAAGTAAGAATAATCAACAAAAAAACAAAACAAAAAAAAAACAAAACAACAACAACAACAAAAAAACAAAACAAAACATAGAAAAGCTTTAGAAATGATACAATGATACGTAACAATAGAAATTAATCGTTTCAGAAACGCGCTAACACCCCGTGATTTGATGTGATTAAAATTAATCTAATTAAATCAACTTAAGCAAAGTAATATGGATTGAACTTCCGAATGCGTAATCTTCTGTTCAAAATCCTTTTTAAGCTTCTTTATAATAATTATAATCACAAATAAGATGAGAAACCAATTGGATAAAATTGAACATACAATAATTGTTTTATCGATGACCACAGACATTAGTGAGAAAACACACAGACGAACGGAAAATACAATTACCTTAATTCTTTCTTTCTTCTAGAAGTTAAGACCTAAACAAAAGTTTATAAATATAAATAAATTTATGCACAAATGTAAAGAAATAAATTAAGATGAACTTTGTTTTGAAGTAACTGCAAGATATTTCACTTTCTATTTATTTATTTACTTTTCTTTCGATATTTCCACTAATAAATTCGACTAAGCATTATTTAATTTCATTTCGAAATTACATCTGAAGAGTCTATTAATAATTCACCTCTTAATAATCCGCTGTGTCCGTAATCTCTTGTTGCCGTCTGATTTATTGATTCCGTCTCTGCCGCCAGGTGGAGCCGTAGGTTAATCGCACCGTAAATCTAGTCGATAGAGATCTGACTGCATGTTATCCTCTAACACCGGAAAAGAATTCTTCCTCCATTTTACAAGGGGGAAACCTAAGGAACTAACGAGATTAAAAGGAGGATAAAAATACGAGAAGAAAGTAAAACAGAACCATAAACTACCGTTAAATGATTCGGTTTGATTCATGGTTGGGGATACATGAAAAGAAATGTGTTTCACCCAATTACGATGTTAAAGATTTGTTATATAAGAAATAAAAAATATTGATAAATTGATAACAAATGTTTCAATCGCTTTTACACCAAACTTATGTTGGAAACATGGTTAGCAACAAAAGCTTAATAAATTCCCTTTTGAATTTTAAAAATAATTCAGTACAATACAATACAATATTCGTTATTTTTTAGTTTAATACAGCCCAATCCACAACAGAGCAATGCAGTACACTACAACTTTCAGTACAGTACTTACAGTTTATAATAAAACGTAATATAAGGCAATACTAGACGGCTGCCCGTCGCTTCGAAAAATGACAACAAGAAAAGAGAAACTAGATGGAATCCAAAACAATTACCAAATCCAAAACTCTACCGAAAGGTTTGTTAAGAAGCAGAGAAGGAAAAAAAAGTAAAGTAGAGGATCTGTATTTACAATTACAGGGGATTGACAAATTAATGGAAACATTTTCTATTTATTCAAATATCTTTATTAAGATGAACCGTGAGCATTCTGTATAACAACGATTCGACGTATAGGTCTCACGTACAGTATACGGCATTTTTCCTGTTAAATCTGTTTGAAGTCTGAGAATGATGAAGATGTAGGAAACCATGATCTCACCTATCTTTAATTTGTATTGGCAGTGTGGATGGGAGCATTATCCACATGAAATCAGGAAAGATTGTCTGTACCATTGTATTCACATGATATTGGAGACCATTGAGAAATGTTGCAGAAGTTACTCGATCTTAAGAATTAACTTACTAAAGTTTAAAGAATGTTGTGATATATGTGTGACCGATCTTAGCTGCATCTCCATGTTTACAATTGGAACCAAGGAGTGAGGATAGTTTTTGCTGAGCATCTCTGCATAGATTCTCCCTGCATTAGGAAACAAACTGAAAGACGATTCGTTGGATCAAATGTTCTCTGCACCACTGTCATGTCAGTAACGAAAGATTGGGTATTGCAGCTCGACTATAAATATTTAATCTGTGAAGTTCCCGCTGAACTGCTCTGGTTGAAATGGGATATTCTCGACCGATATTGAACTCTGCTGTTATTTGCTTTGTCGTGGTTTTACGTTTTCGTCGCAGAATTCGAGACATTACTTGGCGATCGCTGTCTTGTCATCTTTTCCCGTCCAAAGTTTCCACGTTTAGAGGCACGGAATTTTTTTCAGTTCTTTTTCAGTTCAAATTATTTCAATCAATAATTTACAATTTAAAAATAGTAAAGAATATAAGAATAAAATTAACTTACAGTACAAAACTTGTAAAGACAGAAATATGTAATGTGTGAATTAATTTGTTAGTTCAAAGACTAGATTTCTTATGTCCGCAAACGCCACCCAAATGCTAGAAGATATAATAAGGTTCAAAAATAAAAGACAACAAGCAAGGTGCACAACATGTCTGTTAGCCCTAAGTTTACAATATGACAATAAGATGCACACTTACAGATTCTAGTAGGTGCTCAAAGTTCCTTCCACCAATCGTAATACACGCCTCACAACGTCGATGTAAGAATTGCCGAACAAAAATGCGAGGATCAGGCGATAGCTAATAAGCAGGGTACCAGCAGTGCACGTTTAATATCACGACAAACAGATATCCCGTTGTCGACGATGCAGAAGATATTGCGTAAGATCCTGAAATTTTATCCGTATAAGATAACACCCATTCAAGAATTGCTCCCAGGGGACAGAAATACCCGATTTGAGTTTGCTTTGAGATTTTTGGCTCGATTGGAAGTGGATTACGAGTGGCCGTGGCGGATATTATGGAGCGATGAAGCTCACTTCCATGTGCACGGTGATATCAACACACACAACTGCCGTATTTTGGGCTGATACAAATCCACACATTGGTCAAGACATCCCCTTACATTCGCCGAAAGTCACAGTTTGGTGTGGGTTCACTGCTTCTTTTATCATCGGCCCGTACTTTTATGAAGAAGTTGGTAGAAATGAACTAGTGACTTGTTCTGTCAATTCCGACAGGCATGCCGCTATGCTCGAGAACTTTGTGATACCTCAACTGCAGCAAAGAAATTGTATCGATTCTACTATTTTCATGCAAGATGGTGCGCCACCGCACATCGGACGTCGGGTGAAGGATGTCCTGCGTCAACATTTCACAGACGCTAGAGTAATTAGTCGCGCATTTCCTATGAATTGGCCTCCGAGGTCCCCTGATCTGAATCCTTGCGATTTCTGGTTGTGGGGCTACCTGAAAAGCATTGTGTATCAAGGAAATGCCCCTGACATTCCTACCTTAAAAGATCAAATAACGTTACATGTCAGACGAATAAATGCCGATATGCTGCGAGCCACGTCGTAAACCTCGAGTACCGCAAGCAACTAGTGGAACATCACCTTGAGCCAAATTTGTAGGTTGCTATAATATATTTTTTTCATTGGTATTTGGTGTGTTGTTTTTACTGTTTCCATTGGCAGTTATGTATTCTTTTTTCACACATTATGCGCTTGCAGCGCCACAAATTCCCGTATCGGTGTTGTTTGGTACTAATTTTTTTTTTCTTGACAAATCGAAACCGCATACTTTAATGTGTGGGGTGGCCAACTTTTGCTCTATTTCGTCCAGTACATAACATGCTACAGGGCTCCGAACACCTCCTGTTATTTCTTGATCACCCGGTATATTTATATATATATATATATATGTTACGATTCGTCCAATACATTCCTCACTAGAGGGCTCTGAATACCTCGCGTTATTTTATGCTCACTCGATATATACATAACAGCGCAAACAGCTTATTTGCATAAGCCTTTTGTGCTTCTTTTTCTGTTTCTGTTCAGTTTTTCAAGCCGCTCTGCATTGTTGATAATGTACGAAACTGACTGATGAGTAACTTAAGACCAAAGTCCATTAAAGATAGTGTCCTAATAAAAACTTAATTTTTTTTTTCTTCATTAATTCCAGAAAAATATTTAAAATTCTGACAATACAAATATTGGCTTTTTTTTTTTAATCATTGGTTTGAAATTACGGAAGATCCAAATGGGAATGAAATGAGTTCTTTGATCCTCTGTATCCAATGATTAAAAAAAAAAAAGTCAATATTTGAAAAAATATCAAAAACAAAGGAAAAAAAAAAGAATTGAAAGATTCATGAATTTGTTATTTCAATGAATTTTAAAATTTGTTATATAATTCTCTACATTCAGCCCTTTTACGACCGACATCGATATTATTAGAAAAGTCAACAAACACGAAGCAAATAATTTGCGTTTTAATACAATAATGCATTGATTTTCATTATGTCAAGATTGAATAAGCACTTGTTTATTTGTCTGTGGATCAACACTAAATGAAAAGCTGATTCGAAACAGGAAACTCTGTTTTCCAAAGTAACAGAAAATAAGATTATTCATAAACATGATTCGTAAACATTGGGAAAACGATAAAATGAGACTGGATTCTATTCTGCACATGTCGAAACAAGTAAATTGACTGTCTTATTCTATTATATTAGATTACAGTGCAAATTTGTAATGTCTCCTGATTACAAAACAAAATAAACCAACATTAGAGTAGTATGCGTTGACAAGTTAGTTCATTTAATAATATCTTTTTGGAAAACAACTAATGCTATCTAATAATAATAATAAAAATATTCGTAAAAGACCCACGAATGTTACTTTTTTAACGTGTGTGATTTTAACTGTAGAGATTAAAAAAAGGCCAGACACACAAATACTTTTTTTAAAAAACAAGAAACCCATTAAAATTTAATAGCACGACCGGGTTTCATACCGGACATGCCGGACATTTACAAGTGAAAAAATTAAAAAAAATAATAAAAAATGTACAGCAGCAGGCAATGCGGGTCCTGGGATGCGCGAGAGGTTGTTAGAGAATCGTTGGGAATCTGGAGGTGCGCGGGTTAGGAGTGATTTCCTGCCAATTAAACTTAAGACAAAGTTATTTATCTATAAAATATATTTAAATTTATTAAAAATTATGTCTGTGCATATAACCATAACAATTGAATTCCGCAACAATAGAAGGCAACAGAGTATTGTGGCTTGATCAATTCAACTGCGCAAATTTCCGACTGTTACAAATAAATTTCAATGTTGTATTGCAAGTATTTTTTAGAATTTAAACTGTAATTTATTTTAGTTTTAGTTTTCTTGCTGTATTTTGGATTTTTGAATAAATAAAATATTGTTTTCCTTTATAAATGCGAGGCTTCCGGAGCGAAGCGGCGGGTAACCGTCTAGTTTATTTATATTTTTTAAGTTTAACTTAGCCTCAGTCTAAATGAAAATTCTGCTTTTCACGGTAACATTGTCCCGGTAAGAAAAAAAAGTAAGCAAATAAATAAAGAAACAAATAACTATCTCAATAAATCAATAGTTCTATCTGAATTACGTTCAGTGACGCAAGCAGTTCCGGCATCACTTTGATGGATTTAATCTGACGAAGTAGTGATTCAACGGCTGAGGAGAAAAAAGAAAAGCGTTATTATTATTTCATATCGAATGAGCCACGAAGGATTATTTTCAAATTCTCCCTTATATAGAATCTTCCTCTTCTGTGAAATATTCTTGAAATGTGGGAGAAAGAAATGAGGGGTTGCTAGAATTTTTTAGCAGATGCTGCGTTTTACGATAACAGATTGCGAAAGGAATAAATGTTTTAGTTATTTTGCTATTGAATAATACCGGTACGGTAGAAGCTACCTATCATGGAAGAATATTCTCGAAGGCATGAGTCTGTTACGGTTCTACTTAAAGGAATTGATATTCACAAGAATTAAAGTTAGATTTGATTTTTTTTTTTTTTTAGATTTTTTATAACAGTATTTTAATGTTAATTCTTTAGATACAAACTTTAATTCTGGTCTCCAAAAATCAATGGAATTTTTAACAGTATTTATGTGTGTTTTAGATTTGTTTTTAGATTTTTTTTAACAGTATTTTCATGTTAATTCTTTAGACTAAAAAAACACATAAATACTGTTAAAATTCCATTACCCGTGACCAGTTTCGACTGCCGTACGACCAATCATCATCAGACAAATCGAAACTTGTCACTGTTAATGTAATTTTAAATGTAATGACATTAATGTAATGTCACTGTTAACTATGAGTCTCAGGATGAGACAGAAAGATTGTTATTGGAATCTTGTTTTATAAACTGGAGTAAATGTATGAACAAGGAAAAAGGGTTATAAAGGTAATGAAATTTCTTTTGGTATTTTTAAACAAGGTAGGGATAGCGATTAGTAAACCAATCACAATGCTTCCCAACGTCTTCTGATACGTCTATGAAAATATAATTGAAATTGCCTTAATTTCCTTATTATTATAAATGTGATTGTTGCGATTGTTGTCATTGTTGCTAATGATATTTTAATGATACTCGTCCCCAGACGTCTTCTGATGTATGGGAAAAACAAGACTTTGAAAACAAAACTAAATTCAGCTAGATTATTTTGTTCGTTTGTTCAACTTTAATTTGGATTGTTTTAGGAGAGGTTGCTTCGGGTTTGTTTACGATACATTGTAATTTCACGTTTTGTTTGTTTTTATTCATGATTGTTTATGTTTCACGTTTAAGTTATGTTTGTTTTGTTTTTAATTTATTGTTGATTATTTTAGAAAGAGAACGATAGATTCTCTTCTAGTTTGATGTAAATTTCCTGGAAGAAGGTTTTTGATTAAAAAAACCGAAATATTGGATGAAGATGTTAGTGTTTGATGTTTTTGATGAAGAAAATATTTAGATATTTCCTTAGAAGTTTGGTTAGTATTTATATATGTTTTTAGATTTGAATTTTTTTGGAACTTTTCCATACACATGTTAATATTTTTAGATTAAATACTGTATTATAAATCTTAATGCAGTCCCCAACGGTTTTAAGATCCGTAGTATGTCAATAAACAGATTTCTAAAAATTATAAAATTACTAGCGAAATTTCTGGAATCTTACATTTAGAAAAAGAAAAAAAAACTTCAAATGAATGGAAAGCCTTCTTATAAAATGTTATTTCTTCTTTCTTTTTTTTAAATTCGTGAACACGATAAAAACGAAAAACCTAATTACTTTTTTTTTTTATCAAATTCCAATTTTTGTTGAAAACAGATTCATTTCAACTTCGTATCAATCCATGCGCAATTTGAAGTTTGTATTTGTTTGGAATTTTAAATGATAATGAAGATAAAGATATGGTTCTTTAATAAACCTAATTCCTTAGCTAAGATTCATTATTTAAGACGATGAGATATTAATAGAAATAGGATAAAAGAAATCCATTGTTTAGATTCCAATGCTTTTCTATGGGAATTTTTGTCGTCATTTCGTCTCGATAAGAACCCGTTTATTTTTTGATTTGTTCGTTCTCACTCTTGTTTCCTTTGAGCCTGGAATGGGACTACGACAAGGAATCGGAGCCATATTGGTCATGGTTTATTTTTATTGTTGTGTATTTTTATTGAGGTGCCACTTCCTGGAGCGGAGATGGCATCCTTAACTTGTCACGCACTCTGAGCCTACCATCACGGGTAAATCTGGCTAATGAAGCCTAACAAGACTGAAACAGCTGCCTCAGATTCCCGTTATGAGGGCTAAGGGTGGGGAAAAGCTTTTATTAGTGCAAATTATGAGTTTATTTCTTGTCTTACTTGAATCCGAATTGAACACTTTGAGCAACCAAAATCGGTAGTTATTGCGTTTGTCTGTCCGTCCGTGTCTGTCCATGTCTGAAAACAAAAATAAATATTGTTTTTTATTCTTTGCTTGCAGATAGTTTTTAGAGATAGAAACAGAGAAAGATTGTTTCTATTTTCCCCTCCTTATCCGTTATTATGTTTTTTTTTTAGTTTAGTTCTTGCAAATGTTATCTTTAACGAATCCATATAAGATTATCTAATGACATCTTCTCATATTGTAAAATAGGCCTATTGGATGAATATATAACAGCGAAATCTATTCTGAAAAGCCAAATGCAAGTGATTTCAAAACCGAAGTCTTTGAAAAATCTGTGACTTTATAGGAGTCTCCATTTCAATATTAGAGTGAAGACAGGAAAAAGAAAGAGGCCGAATAACGAACGATTCCAAGGAGCCATTAATTTTGATAAGAGAGAAACCTTATATATCAGAACGAAGAAGATGGTTCTTGGCTGCTTTATATTCTCCTCTTCTATTCATCGCTTCGTAAATCTACATATAATCAGTGAAAGAGAAATAAAACATGGAGAGATGATGAAAGTCTGATCCTTATCTTCCGTTAAGCAAATCGTAACGTATTCTTTCAACAAACTTAGCTTTTAACCAATGGATTTGTGGTAGCAGAAGGTACTTAGAATCTACCACTAAATTAAAGCAGAACTCAGAAGTCAGAGACTTTTTTTTTTTCCTTTTATTTAAAGAAAGATTTACAGAAAACTCTGGTAGGCTTAACACTAAAAAAAAAAATAAAAGTAGTGAAATCTTTGAAATTTAAAAGTTAGATTTAATTAGTCATATTGAGGATGTATCCTCGACTTACGTTGTTAATACTTACTACGTTTCATCAGATTGTTTCCAAAAACTGTTTGCTTCGCATCTCTCTATGTTTAATCTTTCTCTTTGTGATTAAATTGATATTAAGCATTTTAATACTTACAGCTTTTATTTTAGTGTTTTCTTGTGATAACAATAGTAATCAAGTTAATACTCTTAGTAGTTCTCAAACTTAAAGGCAAAAATAGTAAAGATGTTATATACATTGACATCTTGTTCCAATGTCGACATCGACGACCGTAGTTCGAATTTGACGATCGCAGTGCAGTATGTGCATTGATAAACAAAAACAAAATAGTGTTTCGACTTACGGACACGCTCCGGAACGTAACCTGCTGTGAGTCCGGGGTACGACTGTACTTTAAGAAAGCACAGGAGTACGTCCGCCGCCATGTTGCTATTACAATAACAAGAATTTCTGCAGCACCTCCTATAAGTTAATTAAATCTAAAGTAATTTTCTGAAATAAAAGCGAACAACATTAAAAAAAAAACAAAAGAAAAAAAAACAACAATTTTTTTTTAGAATTATGCAAATTTAATAATAATAATTAAAAACGAATTGTAATTAATGTAGTAAGGAATTTACTCTCATCTAAATTGCCTGTACAACTTTCCGTATGATAGCAAATATTTCTTATGGATAAATTATTAAACATTTTCAAAAATTGAATTTCAAAATGTCAAAATTGTGCCGCCACCATATTTATTTTTCCCCATCCGTGTACATTCATCTATAATTAAGTATTGCAGTATTTTTAAAAACATTATACTTTGAAACATTTTGTTTAAAATTAGAAAAAAATAGGGATAGCGATCTATCGATAAATATCACTACTATGAAGACGATGATGAGAAAGAGGATTTTTGAGGATTTTTGAGGATTTTTGATCATTTTAATGAAAGTTACGCTAATGAAAGTTACGTTTTCGTTTATTCGAAAATCTGTTTTAACCGAAACGATTTTTAGGATATTTTAAAAATACACAAAAACATTTTCCGTCGCTATAATAATATTTAATAGCGTACACAAGCGATTATGTAACTGTAACTTTATTATATACAGTACTTGTTTCATACAATATACTCTGAATTATCCGAAATTTCGTTTATCCGAAACGCGCACGGTCTCATCAAATTCGGATAAACGAGTTTTTAGTGTAGGCTTCAAGTTAATTTTAACTTAAACTTCAAGTGCTTTCAGTGCTTTTTTATTAAGTTTTAAAGTTCGATTTAATAATATCTGGTAACGCTCCTAACAGAAATCGCAAAGTTCGTTCATCCATTTCTCTATATTGTCATCAGTCGAAAATATTTCACGATTTCAGAATCATATCTTTTGTTCCTTCGAGAAATAACCAAAGAATTACTGTAAGATTTTTTTTATATGGCAAAAAGAAATTTCTCTAAATCAGTAATTATTTGAGTGATTTGATTTACTCGTGTTTCTAATTATAAGAGGCTGTTAATAAAGCAACATCAGTAAATTAGTAATTAACTGCTCCTTAAACCTTCATTCCAAGTGCGCCGAGTTCTGACAATCCTAATCCTTAGCATTAAGAGATAATCTTTTGATATTAATCATGATGTTGAATTAATAACTGCATGATGCGAGATTAGAAGCAAGAGATAGAATCCACTTGCTGTGCTTTATTATTATTATTACTACTATTAAACTGCAGTGAAGTATTGAAGTATTACTGTAGTAGTATTAAACTTTGTATTATTATTTGCTGCTGCTACTAATGATACTTTTCCCTCGATTTCGTTCTTAGCAACTCGTGATAGATGAGTTTTACCAGATTAATTTATTTATTTTTGTAGTTGACTTTCGATTAGGTGGATAACAGATTAATGAAGGACAATAAGTTTCTAAACGAATTTGAAGCATACTTTCCTTCCATGTTGGGCTTTTTTTTCTTAAGTTTTTTAATATCGTGAAAAAAAATCCAAAACATTTCGGTTATAAAGCTTTTTTTTTTATTTATTTAGTTGTTATAATATATATGTAATTATAATATATTATAATTACAGTCCTACGAAATTCTTAATTGAATCCATATCTAGGTTCTGAGGGTTTTTTTTTAAATTAATTATTATAAATATACATAAAACATTATTTTTTTACAATTATGTTATTTTGTTATTATTATATAATGCTAATGTAATAATAATAAAAAAAATACTGAAGGATTTATGGTAACAAGTGACAAGGTTGTTAAATGTAATACAATTACAATAATTAAAGGTATTGTGACAGGTAATACAGTATATGTTATTATATACAATGTAATGAAATTATAAAAAGTCTTATTTATTTTATTATATTTATTTTATTATAAAAATTTGATAATTTTGAATAATAATAGTATTTACATTAAGTCAAAGGAAAATAATAATAGTATTAAGAGTTTAGTAAGCTTTTGTAGGGAACTTCTGTCCCTTTCACGCGCTTATTTCTCTACAGGGATCCACACGGGAAAAATTCAAATTGAAAAGGTAGATGGATTCTTTTGCATATTAAGAAAATCCCTTCAACGCTGAAAAGTTATTAGGGAGACACACACACACAGTATTGGATTGATGAGCCTACTTACCAATAGGAAAATGAAATCGCTATCATTTTTAAAATGCTCATCCAAAATACAGTGACACTTGGATAATTCGAAGTTATCCAAAATAGAGTGACACTTGGATAATTCGAAGTTGAAGGGACCAGAGAAAAAGTTCGAATTATCCAAAAATTCAAATTACATATATTCTCTCAAACAGAACAGGGATAAATAAAAAAGATTAACTCCACGATCAAAGATTTAACGCATAAACTTTATCTAAGAATGCTGCTACATTTTTTTTCATTAAATCAAACATTTTTTGCTAGCTTAATTATTCATCACTTTCAAAAAAAAAAAAGGCAGATATTTTTAATTGCTTCGTTGAATGCAGTCTTTGTGTCCTAGCATATGATTCCAACCTCTGGGTTGCTAGATCATCTCGTTCTTTTTCTATTTTTTCCATTGCCATTTTTGCTACTCAAGATTTTATCTTTGTTCTTCAAATATGTCGATAACGTGTTGGATGGAATTCCAAATTCCTTGGCATTTTCCAATTTCTTTTTAAGGCCTTTTTCCACTTCCTTAATCACCGCAACCTTTTCAGCTTTAATGACTTATAAGGAGCTTTAGCTTTTGACAATGGCATAGTAAGAGCATAAAACAATACTTAAAGCACAAGCGCAAAAACTACAAATGTATATAACCGCATTAAATCATTCACACGAAGCACACGTGATTCTAAGAGAAGGGGTGTGGGATGGTGGAGGGTAACAACAGAGGGTGGACAGAAAAAACCTCGGAAATTCCTACTTAAGACAATTTTTCGAAAAATTCGAATTATCGAAAATAAAATTCGAATTATCCACGATTTTTTAACATTATTTTAATATAGAATTCTAGGGACCGAGCAAAAAATTCAAATTATCCAGAATTTCGAATTAAATAAGTTCGAATTATCCAAGTTTCACTGTAATAGTAATTAAAAATGTAATCCCGTATTTCTTTTAAATTTATATGTAGTATTTTAAAGATATGTTTCATTGCTACTTGTATTTTAAGTGAAAAAGATCTGTATTTTCTTTTCTTTTAAATTTCCTGATTTTTCTATCCTTTCGATAGCTTGCAAATTGCCCCGCCTATGTTTAAACATGTTGATAAATTTGTAGACCAGTATTGGGTCGAGTCATAAAAGACTTCCGTTTTCGTACACCGGTATGGATTTTTTGAATTAAAAAAATTACAATGGTATCTTAATCTATTATATATATTCACCGTTGTTTACAATGACCTTTTGCCATTTTTTAGGTATCTCTTTGATTCCTTTTGTGTAGAATTCCATCTATTTTGACGTGAAAAAGTGACTCGATCCTAGTTTTCATTAGAAAACTTTTTCCCATTAAAGAGTTTTGCAATGATTTAAAAACAGTGATAATCGATAGGCGCAAGATTAGGTGAGTATGATGGCTGAGATAGAACAACCAGCCCTGCTTCTGAATTTTTCCTCCGCCTGTGTTACTCTTGCTGTGTAATGCCCAGCGAACACTATCCAACTTTTCACCAACTTAGTCGGCCGATTTTGACGTCACGAGTCGGTAGAGACAGTTTTGAGCCAGTTTTTCAGCGACTTGGCACCAACTTTAGTCCACCCACTCGAGTTGGTTCTGCACGGGCAACTCGGAAAGTTGGTTGGAAGTTGGTCGGAATTACCCAATCACAGGGCAGCTTTGGAACACGTCAGTCGTGACGTCACGCCCATGGAAAGAAATGGCGTCTAAAACGAGTTCACCGTTCGAGTCGAAGACAAGCGCGTACACAATGAATATCAGAGTATTGCGAGTTTCTTTCATGCATAAATAAAGTTTACACTGAAATGCAGTAATTGTATGCGGCAGAATTTATCAGAGAGGTTTCAAAACCTCGATTTTTTCGGATTTTCCACATCTGCTGGGGGAAACGCACTGCATTATGGGATTGCTTTTATCACGGCCAACTCATTTGCGGCTGACAAAAGTTGGCGGACTCGAAGTCGGCCGACTAAAGTTGATGGAAAGTTGGATGGTGTTCGCGGGGCTTAAGGCCTTGTGTTGTCACGACGAAAAACGTTTTGATTAACGAGTGTGGGATGCTTTTCGAGCAAACATTGATGGACACTACGCAGCTACTGGACATGTCTGTAATAGCCCCTAATGAATGCTATCACGACGATCCCACTATATACATAACACTATTTTTTTGCCATGAAGCTCAACTTTTTGATCCGACTTTGAAGTTTTATCATTGTCAAACCACTGCAAGTTTGACATATGAAAAATGGATCAATTACGATAATGCTGTACGGAATTATCTTATATGATCCATTTTTCATCATCGCTAACTTTTTGTTAATCAAAAAGAAATCGTTTCTCTGTCGGGAAAGAAGACTTATCCCTAGTCATAAGTCTGCCTTGTTCTTTTTACACTCATGGACATAAAAATTAGCGCACCAAGAAGGAGTCGTCCAAATGAAATGAAAATTTACATACGTAATGACTACTTTGATATAAGTAAATGATAAGAAAATCAAAGAAAAAGGATAATTTATTTCAGAGAAAAAGGCAAAAGAACGGAGGAGTTAATAATCCGTTGGACCCCCTCTAGCGCGAATGCACGACGCGATACGATCGGGCATTGAGTCATACAAGTTCTGTATGATGTCTTGAGACATTTCGTTCCATATTTGTTGTAACCTTGCCTCTAGTTCTTCAAACTGGTGGGATGCCCAACTCGTCGTCCCAAATGATCCCAGATATGCTCGATTGGAGACAAATCTGGGGATCGGGCAGGCCAAGGAAGGGTAGTAACAGTGCGGAGACAGTTTTGTTACACCCTTGCCGTATGAGGCCGAGTATTGTCTTGTTGAAAAATGGCTCCTGGGAGCCGTTGGATGAGTGGCAACACATGTGGTAGCAGGATTTCATGAACATATCGCTGGGCTGTCATGGTGCCACGGAACAATACTAGGGGTGACCGTGTATTGTAGGCAATGGCACCCCATACCATCACACCAGCTGTGGGAGCGGTGTGTCGCTGTACAGCAAAGGCAGGATTGAAGCGTTCACCACGGGCTCTCCACACACGAACACGATTGTCACCACTGCCGAGATTGAATCTGGATTCGTCGCTAAAGACGACCTGGTTCCATTCCGCTGCAGTCCAGTTTCCTCGTGTGCGGCAAAACTCCAAACGGAGGCATCGATGGGTGGGCGTCAAGGGCAGCGCACGTAATGGGCGCCGCGATACCAACTGTCTTTCAGCCAGGCGCCTTCGTATGGTTCGAGAAGACACAGAGGCCCCTAGTGAAGGTGCTACCTGTGCCTGGATGGCGGCCGATGAAGCAGTTGGCTGTACGCTTGAATTTCTGACTATGTGGCGGTCTTCTCGACGACTGGTCTGTTGAGGGCGTCCTGAGCCTGGTCTTCGTGTAGATGACATCTCTCGGGTGCACTGGTCCCAACACCTCCTCACAACACAATCAGAGCGGCCTAATTGACGAGCTACTCGGCTAGCTGACCACCCAGCTTCCATCATCCCGACGATTCTCCCTCTCTCAAACTGCGACAACTGCATATACTGTCTTCGAACACGGCGTAATGGCATGTCTACCTCAGCTCTTCCTGTGTAAATGATTCAGCACACTCAAACAAGCTTTGGTTACCTGTTTTATACTCCACAGAGTACGATGTTCAACGCCCTTTACCGGCTATACGTAATGCGCAATCACGCTGCATTTCTAATCATTTGCATATCTCCCCGACATGTACCTTCACTGCAAGTTTCGTTACGATCCCGCAATTATTTCTTGGTGCGCTAATTTTTTTGTCCATGAGTATATTAACAGCATGTGGGTCTCAAACACCCAGTTATCTGACTTTCGCCATCTTTTCCAGATAACGGTATAAGGTGGATTGTGACATATTAAATTTGTCTGCTAATAACAGACTATTTGGCATGTATTGCATTCCACCAATGCTTACTATTATAATTATCATCAAAATCAGATGATCGTCCTAGTCTTGGTTCATGCATCAGTGACCTACCTTCAAAATAGACCAATTGAACACTGTCCAATCAGTTCCTCGCCATATTTCTTCATCAGCCTCCGTAGTATGTTTCCCTGTTTGAACTCCGATCAGACGAGAATGCACTTTCAATTCCTCCACTTCTCTAACTACAAATTTATTTATTATTTTAATTCAATTTGTAAGCTGTCACTGTTTTGAGGGAGACTTGTTTACTCCAGGTAAGTATAACCTTATTAAGTATGATGACACATTTGTGCCACTAATGAGTCACTAAAATTTGTTCTGCAGGGCGGAAGTTTTTTTATGACTCAATCCAAACTACAATAAAAAAATTATGTTTAAAAAGAAAATTGATTATAATGAACGTGAGTTTTATTTCTGGTAAAATGAAGTCTAAATCCTGTAGATTAAAGGTGATTTAGATTATTCGTGAAAATCCCTTTCCTATCGATCTCGGTAATTGAGAGCATTTGGCAAATGTCAGTCCCATCTTTTCTCAGAAGAAGCTATTCTCTTTGTAAAGCTCCCTCTAGTGCTAGCATTCTATTCATTCATTGTTTTCTCATCGCTTAATGATTATTTAAGGAACTTTCAAACAACGGAAATTATCGATCGAAGAAATATTTCCATTCACTGTTTCATTCGTCTGGAAATCGTAAAGAAAGAAACAGCTTTCAAATGGAATAATTCACGGAAGGTTACAAGAGGTTCACAAAAGAACTTGCAGTCTGTTTTTCCTAAATCTTGTCCTCTTCCCTCTTTTTGTTTTTAAATCTTGAAAAAAAAAAATTCCCACATTTCACAGCGAGTTCCCATTGAAAAAAAAAATTAATTTAAGTCTATTGTCACTGAGAGTTTTTGTCCTCTTCATGTGTTTAGTTCCCGCGCTTTAAGGACCCACACCAGAAATATTTCAAAAGTTATGTCCCCTCTTGTCCTTAAATGTACACGCCAAGTTTCAAGAAAATTCATTCAGCAGTTAAATTAGGGGAGGATACACATATGCAGACTAACTAATTTCATCAGCCTCTCTTTCTGATTGGAAAGAAGGTTAAAAATACAAAAAAAAACCCCAAAAAACCTCATAGATTATATTCCAGTATAGCATTGTTTTCCATCAAACTTAAAAAAGAATAGCCAAGTAGAATTTTGCTCGACGAACCCTAAGCAAGGAACATTGTTCCTTCAGGAGGGGGAAGTTTTTTTAATATTTCTAAATTTTTTTAAATACACTTGATAAAGGGGTCTGGAATTATGAGTCTCCGAATATGTACGTTATCATTTAATTATTGTTTAGCGTTATTTTGATTAATAAGAATGTGCAAATGTAGTTGGCAGTTAATTAATTGTAAATATAGCACGTTAAATAATTCCTAGTCAAACTGTCTACATTTGCCAAATTTACAATTCAGGAAAATATTTACGGGTACTAACATATTTATTGCAGTCAGAGAATTGATAAATTTAAATACGATCTTGACGACGTTGAGATGGTCTTCTTAAAACACGAGTGAATGTTGTCACATCAACTTTGTTGAGATCGTTTTCACAAGAGGTCTCTGCTATTCTCGCAATAATTACCGTCCTTCTTCGCTTTGTCTCTGTTCCATATTCTGCTATTTTTGTGTGATTTCGTTAGGACAGACTGACACGTCCTTAATAACATACCTTAATTCCAGGTGAGAGTGTTGTCTGGAGGAAGCAGTTGCCTGCTTAATTGGAGCTGGGTCTTTGTCGCTGTCAGCTTCCCATAATTGGACCCCGCGAACCCCTATTAGTACTGGACAGATTTGATTCTCTTCCTCAGGAGGAAAGAAGATGTGTAAGCTTAATGACGTCTTTCTTCTAAGAAAATCAAACGTAATTTAAAGGTAATTTGTTGAAAGGATTTTGGGGATGGGTTTTGAATTCAGAGGCAGAATGTTCTTTGAAAATGATTTTAACTGGGTTTTTCACTTAGACTGACAAGATATTCGACAAATCTGTAGATGTTCGAACCTTGTTTCTTCTTCTTCAAAGACTCTATGCATTCATCTATTTGAAATTTCCATTTGAATCTTGTGACAGACATTGTATAAATAATTAACTAACAAAAAAGGTAGGGATAGCGATTAGTAAACCAATGCTTCACAACGGCTTCTGATACGTAATTTATGTTGAATTATTGCTTTAATTTCCTTTTTATTATAAATGTGATTGTTGCGAATGCAAAAGGCGCAATTGTTGCGATTATTGTGATTGTTGTGCTTAATGATAATTTAATGACATTTTAGTTATACCTGTCCACAGACAGACAGACCAACCGGGATTACAAGTATCAGCAGTCTAGAATTAAATAATAAGAGATAAGTGATTAGTTAACATAAAATTGTCTATTTCTGTAAGTCCGTGACATATTTCAAAACTGCGAATGCTACGAAAGTTTAAACAGTTTCTTTTTTAGTTGCAAAGCCTATTCATCTTGTTCTCTTGTTTGAGTTACGATTATGTTTGATATTATTTGCACAAAATGACAACTGTTCTTTTTAATATTTCAAATATAACAGTTAGACCGCACCTAGTCCTCGAATACGCGTATGTACCAAGTTTCAAGACGTACATACAAACACAGAATAACTGATTTGATGAGTGTCTAAGAATAGGCCTATATTCAAACAGGTCACAATTGGTAAATATTGGAAAAACTCTTAAATGTTCCATACTACTTTGCCGCAGATATTATTTCGTCAGTAATTAGTTAATTAAATTACTTTACTCTGTGGCTCGGTTTCAGTTTAATGTTTAAAAAGAAAAATACGAAAACGGAAAAAAAACAAGGGAATAAAACTTGATTAGAAATGGAAAGTGTACAAGTACTGAAGAACTCCAGTTTAACGTAATGGTTTCCTTTTGGTTCATAATGATTCAAATGATTCATAATGGTCTGAATGATTCTAAATGACCCAAATAATTCATAATGACTGACTTACATGATTCATAATGATTCAAAATGATTAAAGGGTGCTGACTTTATATTAATGCAAGTTTTGACTAAAAACCTTCGTCTTGATTCGCATCATTTGTTGCTCAACCTGATGGATGGTGGAAAAAATTCAGTTACATATTGGAAGAGAAAGTGTAGAACATTAGTTTTTTTGGCTACCAGTCAGGGAAAGATGCCAATAGAGGAATTTAATAAAGCACAGATAAGAGACACTCACTTATCAAGTCAAGTGATTCCTCATATGAGAAGAAATTCAATTCAGCAAACAAAAATGGCGACGATTCAGTAAAGAATGAACTGTCTTAGGATATTATGAATGAGCAAATGAAATATTGTACATAATGGTTTCTTAGATAATATTTAGTGCTGTGTATCGATCTCATACAAAAAATGTAAGGGTAAGGAATTCTTAAGAAGATTTTGTCCGTCCATCGCCATTATTAAGCCCAAACTACAAGAATCCGTAAGATTTGCTTAGGAGGGAAATATGCGAATTCCATTCTGCGTTCATTTTCATTTTTATGCGCAAAATTATTTAGTAAATTCCATGTTTGAAACAATGACATTTATCCTACTTGCCTTTCATAGAATTTCTAAAACTGTACAGTTGAGGGTTTCATCCTTTACTTGACCCATAACTAACAGTCTCCGACTACAAAGACCAACTGCAGTAATGTAAATGGAAGATGAAAAGCTAAAAAATTACAAATGTATAATGCTGAAATTTTAGAGTTAGATGCAGTAGGTTACAAAAAAGATCCCTCATTAATTTTGATCATAATGTCAATTTAAAGTGAATGAAAAGCTTTTCTTTTTTTTAAATAACGTTTTTGCGCTTTAATCATGGCGGTATTCGAAACTTGGCACACTCATTATATCTTTCCATCTAGTTTTAGTCTTCTGATACAAGTATCAGAAGACTTATAATCCCGGTTTGTCCGTCTGTCTGTGGACAAGTATCCCACAATGCAAAGCACAACAATCACAACAATCACAACAACTGCGCCTTTTGCCTTCGCAGCAATCACATTTATAATAATAAGGAAATTAAAGCAATATCAATTATATTTTCTTAATCACATTGCGAAGCATTGTGATTGGTTTACTAATCGCTATCTCTACCTTGTTTATTTAAAAATTGTGAAAATGACTTAAAACTTTACCGGTTAGGTTCCTGAAACTATTTAGATGCTATCTTTTGTTTTACTGATGTAAGGTAAAAAATTAACATATCCTAGTATAGGCCTAAGCAGGCCCTTAGGTTCATGGATGTAAGGCTCCCGATTACAGCCTTTTAGTAAATTAACGAAATGAACGTATACATTTTAACAGATTAACTTTTCTGACATTAGAATAAGGAACTGGAAGAGTTTTTGAAATCTTTTTGTAGAATATCTTGTGACTGAATGAAATTCCGTTCCGATTTCAAATATAAAACAAATAAATTCAAGTAAAAGTTCAAATAATAAAAGAAATACGGAAAGAAAAGGAAAATTTGCTTAATGAAAAATATATATTGCATTGATATTTCAGAAATAAATATTTGGTTTGTGTTCGGTTTTATTTAAAGAACTGCAAGGTAGATTAAACCAAACAAAAAAAACAAAAAACAAAACAACAAAAAACAAACAAACAAACAAAACAGTCCACTGCAGAAAAATCAGAACAGAAGCAAAGTTTACATTTAAGTAATGGATTGGAAAAGGTAAATAAAAATACCTTTTAGAATGTAAAAATAACGTTCTTTTTTGGTTACAGTAAATGTCAGAGTTTTTCCCTTTGTGATTCACGTGGAAATACAATTAAAATCAATTTCATTGCTACAGAAGTTGCTGGGAGTCCTCTTCCCCCTCGTGCATATGATTGCGTCCCCATTACAGTCCTGCAAATAGATTTGAATTCGTATAATAAGAGAGTCCTCCCCCTCCGGCATAAGTTTATTCACAAATTCCTCCGGTGGGGTGAGTCACCAGTTGCCAATTTTATCGTTCTTTCGATTTTGCATGTAGCCAGAGGGAGGAGGTACAAATCGATACAGAGGAGGAGGAGGCACCAGACAGGAAATAGTCCCTTTTCGGTTGTCATGCTGCGTTCCTAAAAAAAAATACTGCGTCTGTTGTGGATTCCGCCACAGATTTGTAATTTTCATTTCGATTGGCTGAGATACCCCAGACTTGTAGTCCAAGGGGCTTTGCAGCGCTACAAAGGCTTTGTTGGGAGTTATCATTGACTGAAATATTTCCAAATGAAAACAGGCAGTTCTGGACAAATACATGCAGTTCTTCATGAAATTTATTTTCAAGAAGTTTTTATACTGTTACTTATTTTTTACTTATTTGTTTTCTTTTGAGGATTCGAAGAATGCAAACTCTTTTTCTTTTTTAAGCGAGAACAAAATGCTATATTCTTATTTGTAATTTAAATATTGAGAATTTATAAGTTGTGGAAATCTTCTGATAGGCTTATATTGGCTTATAATAAATGTCAGAGTTTTCCCTTTGTTATATTTTCCCCATTTATTTAGCATAGAAGATGTTGTTATTTAAATTAACATAGGAATTCATAATAATATTATCAGTAAAATTATTTCTTAAAAAAAAATTAACAGTGTTGGACGCATAGACAGTGTCGAGGTTAGATGAAACAACGAATAATTATTAACAGCTTATTATATTACCATAAAAGGTTAATTTAAAAATGATTTTTTTCTTTGGCTTTAAACAGTAGTGGATCCTGTAGCCCAGTGGTTTAGCCGCTAGACTGGTGACTGGAAGAGCCGGGTTCAATATTCCCGGTGTTGATCGGGGATTTTTCCACGGTTGTTTCTTCTCCAGACGGACCCTAGGGTTCATTCAGTCCTCTGTCAAATGGGTACCGACTTTCTTACTGGGGATTAAAGGCGGCGGTTGACCATCCGATCTCAACTAATCCCGTTGGAGAGAATCTCTGGGAGCCTAAGCCTTCGGTGCACCCAAAGACCTGCAGGATCTGTAGTCTAACCTTAACCTTTATACAAAAAATTACAATCATCTGTTACGACCTTTCACAACTTTATTACTTCCAAATTATTTAGACGTGTTTCATTATTTATATCGTTCATTAGATTATCGAGACAGAACTCGAAATATTCAAGAGGCTAATTTAATGAGGTTTACTGCAGAAACAGTTGTAAGCAAATGACCTGCAACGAGTTTGTCTGATATCTTATCACTAAGAGAATTAGCAGATTTCAGTAATTACATGACCTACATCCATTGCCAACCCGATCACACATATCGTCGTTGCAAATTTAAAATCTCCCATGTGTAAATAGTAACTTTCTGAGAAAAACACTATTTCATGCGTGCACGACGTGATATTACACTCTCTAAGATTTAGCCAAAGAAAGCATTGAATGATCACATATGAGGGTTTTTTTTTTATTTTATTTTATTATGGCGAGACATATTAGGAAAAACAAAATAGTTATTAAAAACTCTTACATGTTCATCAGGCACATAGATGATTTTGAAACAATTTAATGTTGACGGTCACTTAGGATATTTTACAAATGGGATATACCACACAGAAATACAAAGATTTGCACAAAAGAGATTTTATGTTCGGTACCTAATCGAAAACGCTATTCAAATATCTGTAAAATTAATTTACGACAAAAATGACACATAGGAGATTGTAAATTTGCCACGATGATATGTACCTAATAAATTGGTGACTCAGTGTACATTCAACGATTTTGTTGCAAGGTTGCGCCACTTTAATTTTTTTTTTAAACTTGTTTAATATGAGGCGAAGATAAACTGATTTGTACAATAACTACTCTTTGTTCCATGACGTCATTAAACGTCATTCATCAAAACTTTGTTAAACAGTCGATTTTTAAAAGTGCTTCTTTCTTTACTTTCCAATCGGGATTTTTTTTTCCTTTGGTGGAAGCGACGCAAGTGAATTGGAATATCTTTGGAACTTCGTCAGCAAAAGTGACGTGAATGCTCTTCATAAAATCCGATATGAATAAATCGTCCAAGAAAAGAAGAAGCCCTGCGCTGCTGCTGCTGCAGTGGTCGTCAAATCCCGCCGTATCCATCTTTTAGCTTCTTGGGAGAAACTTAGGAATCTAAGCAATGTATCAATTCGGCTTCCTGGATAAATCACACGGCAGCTGGTGCAAAATGGATGATACTGTATTATCGTTCAAGTTAGACGCTGCTCCTCGGCGGGAGTGGGAGGATGTCTCCCAGGAGTCAACTCCCTCACACACTTAAATATTTACATCGACTCTTCAGGCAATGGAGCGCCAAAAAGATCTCTCCACCATTGCCACATTGGAATATCCAAAAGTAATTTATAATATCTTCTTTTTTAGGCTTCACTGAAGTAACTCAATTTATTTAATCCGGCTTCGACGAGTGTAAGGATTTTGGAAACTAAATTTTCAATTGAGATGTAGAAGTTGTTATTCTGTGTTGCATTTCAGTTGGATTTCAATCTAATCTACACTACAATATATTTACAGTTTGTTTTAAAAACAGCTTTTTTTTTATTCCTCTTCTTTAGTTATTAGCATACATTTAGGCTTTGATTGGACTCGTGGGTTTGAATTGTGCGAGCTATAAAAGATTTCAAATTTAAACTTAATGTAATTTAATAAATAAATTAAAACATTAAAACTATAAAAAAGTTTAAAATTTGTGAATCCTAAAACACATCTAAATACCAAAACACATATAAATCAAAGGTATATGAACATGAGTTTTCATCCGTTGTTCTTCACCTTTTCAAAACATTTACATACCTGAATTTTGTTAAATCGTCAGTTTTGTTAAATGTATATGCCAAATGTAAATCAAATGCCAAAGTGTTTTAATACACTTATAATATAGGTCAGACCAAGAGTTCGATTTAAGTATTGAAATTGGGATTCTGCATATCTGCGTGCAATTTTACGACTTTTGCAAAAGTTCATCTTCCTACGTATTCTAGTTTTGAATAAACGGGATCACAAAATTCAAGAAAATGTTGTTTTCATTGGGAATGAAGAATGAACTTCGTCCATAAAAAATTGATTCTCATCAATTGCTTATGCTTAAAGTTTGTATTCAGTGTCTCATAGAAGTTTTGAACCTCTGGATGACTCTTCTTGCTACGTTAGGACAAGAGATGGTCTAACTTTTTTATTTGATTTTTGTTTTATTACGTGTGGATTATTGCTGAGATCAGCACCAGAATATGATTAAAAGTTCCATTACAATCGAACAAAACGTAATAATCCATTAATTTCTGCACGCTTTGATACAATTAAAATGAATCGGATTTAAACATCTTAAGCATTGAGGGTCTATTAATTTTTTTTATTTTTTTAGAAAAGGAAAATTTCTACTGCTTACTTTCGACAGATATTAATTTAAAAAAGTTAACATTGACATATCATTTGTATCCTTTTCAAGAACTTAAAGAAGAAGAAATTCAGGCATGTCCCGCATTTACATCATTTTTGGTTTCTGATGGATGACGTAAGTTGAAGCACCATCTTATTTTTCATTTATCGATCATCCTACTGCATTGCATGTACATGCATAACTGATGTTAATACGGCATTATAACTAAAATAAACACTGTACAGTAATAAGTAAACAAGATATAAAAATACAAGCAACGCATATCGGAATAAATACTAAGTAACTATAAAGCATTTCCAAACCCACCCAGGAGATAACTTTGGGACTCGTTAACACAGAGCGCTTCGCAGTTTTTCTGTTCTGTAGAATTGCCCTGTAAACAGGGTGAAGAGTAGAGAAATCCGCACTGACCTTAATCTTCTTTTTCTTACTTCCGCTGTTGGTTGGAAAGAAAGAAAAGCGATGTAGGTGAACGTTAATCGGACTTGTGTACGAAACAAGCGCACGCAAGCCCGGACGTCAATTGAAAACGGACGTAAGTCTGAAGTGACCTAAATTGAAGCTACGTAATTCAGGACATGACTAAAGAAAAATAATTATAAAAATGTTTTTTAAAGAGTTTTAGGGTTTAGCTTCGAATTCCGGATTTGATGTGGGTGTATCTTGCTTTTCCTCTAACTGACTGTTGGATTCTGAATTCATCACAAGACCATTGTAACGCATTGAAACGAGATGTTTGCAATAAGAATTGACCACATCAACAATAACGGTACGACATTAGACGAAAATCTTAGTGTTCTGCAAAGCTTTGTTATAAAGAGAATCAAACGTACACCTTTAAATAAAAGAAATTGAAATATCATCTTTTAAGGAAAAATTACAAATTTCTTTTATAAAAATTAGAAGTCATTTTGAAGCAAACCCTTTAATCAAGAACGTTTAAAATTAAACAAATCCCCAATGAAGATAGTTCTGACGATCTTTACAAACGGTTTTAAAGAAACAGTTGGTAAAATTATTTGAACTTAAAATTGGCAAAATTCAGATAACTTGAAAGGAAATAAATTTTTATTTCCTTTCAAGTTATCTGAATTTTGACAATTTAAAGTTAATGATTTTTTTAAAAATTAAAAAAAAAAAAAAATCATACTACCTTAATTTAGATTTTTTTGTAACTAAACATAAAAAAAAAATCCGAATAATCGTAGTATGATTTTTTTTTTATCTCAGACTTTTCTAACCTCTGTCTTTTTTTTCAACTTTTATTCCTTTCGTCTAAAACCTTAAGAGCAAGTGGTTCCCAATCTTAATCAAGTCGAGCTTAACACTCTTGCTACGCTTATGCGACCCCCACCCCCAAAACAAATTGGAGAAATAAAATTTAAACAGAAGCATGTTTTACATAATAGCCTAAATTTTACAATAGGTTTTAAAAATATTAACGGAGAAATGTAAACTATAAATTTTAGAAAAAAAGTACAATTATTATTAAAATTTTATATTTAGTAGTTTAGTTATAATTAAATTATTCACTTGAGTTCTTCATAAAAGAAAATATTATAATTCTGCTCAGTGTGATAATTGTTCCGCAGCGACCAACTTACGAATATCTGGTTTCAGGTATAAAATTGAGTCGTAGATCTGGTTCTGCATTAAGTCTATTTCTAAATTTATTTTTCCTGTGGACGAGAGATGGAAATGTAATGACAAGTATGCAATTGCTTAAAGGCATTAAATGTATTATTATTATTATTATTGTTTGCTGCTTTCTTCAAGTAAATTAAGACTAGAAATAGAATTACACCGTTGTAAGAGCATTCTAAAAGTGAAACGTATAACAACACATATTTGAGTAAAACAAATTTTATTCATAAATCCACGTTAGGATCATTAAACGGTATTGCGGACCCCCCTGAGTGGGCATTGCGGAACCCGTTGGAAACGGATGCTTTAGAGGAGCGGTTCCAAACCTTTTTCAGCTGGCGACCCACCTTTCCTTATTGAAATACCTCCACATATATAGGAATAGAAGAATATAGAATAAAATCATATTTGTATCGTATCCCTTCCTTATACATGATCGATTTTCGATTTTTCTGATCTTTTCTGATGGTTTATTCGATGGTTCCTGATAGTTTTAGGATCAAGTCGCGACCCACTAGTGGGTCGCGACCCACCGGTTGGGAAACGCTGCTTTAGAGAATATCCAGAATAACTTTGAATTAATTTCTATCATATTCTTATGCTAGTGTTAGTTTTTTATCTTTATAAACTGATGAACACTCCGATAAGTAAACATATTTAATTCCAGTTTTATTTATTATAAATAAATAAAAATAAAATTAACAAGAAATACACATAGAAAGTAGCATTTATTTAGACGCAATCATTTTCGTCATTCCAAAAGCAGATCTAAGTTGAAGACAAATTTTAGATGAATATGCATTGAACTATGAAAGTTTATTGAGAAGAACAGGTGCACAACCTTAGGAAGTCTGAGGGCCAATATATTTATAAAAGTTCTAATGGAGGGACGCAGCGTCCCATCCTCCAACCCCCCACATTTATCTTACTAATTAATGATTTGCCATTGCCATTTACAATAATAATTAACAATAAATATAATTTACATAAACTTCAAATTATCAAACAATGCGCTAGTTATATGTCATATCAACATTCCAATAGTAAAGTCTGAGACAGTTGCAAGACAGTTTTCAATGTATCTGTTTAACAACAATGTAAATGCTCAAATTTAATTTTAAGTTTCACACTACTGGGTCACAGCAAATATATCGGCGGGCCACGGATTGTGCACCCCTGAAGAAAAAAAAAATGTGCTTTTTAATTTTCATTCTTCTCGATGGTACAGATGGAGAAACCTTTGCCTGAAATTTTTGGGATTTTGGAATATTTGTATATTGGTATCTACAAAACGGGACATCTTTGTGATGGTACCTAAGCCTAAGCAAGATATCTGAATAGATACCCAAAAAATTAAATTCGAAAAAGAAAGAAAGATAGACAGAACAAGAAGAAAACTTTTATTAAAGCACTGAGATATCTGTATCTTATTATTTAGGAATATGATCTTTGAAACAATTTTTATATGTAACTCCTCCCTCAAGTTCAGCCCCCTCCCCCTCAAACCATAATCCTGGGTGCATACTGATTCAGGTAATGACGCTAGTCATATTACACAAAAAACCATCATTGCTTACAAAAAGAAGATAAATTCAGCACGAAACACTAGATCACATCAAGTTTGAGGAACTTGAAGGAGAGGGTACATCATCAACAGCTGCTGACAACAAAATGGCGCCAAATGAACTGGGTGACAAATTATGGAAAAAAATTTCGGTTTTGGAATTTCGGTTAATGAATTCTCAACCTGTATTTGGGATTGAATTCATAGATCTTTGATATAAATGAAGTTTCAAGAATATTCGATCTCATCTTCTTGTTGTAAGTTTACTGACAGACAAACTAACAATGTTTATTTTCTGCAATCCACGCCTACCAATCGAAAACACCAAATTCTTAAGCACACACCGAAAACAATACCATTACCAGAAAAGAGAACCAGTAAAAAAGCCAAAACATATCTACTGAAATAATGGAAAGGTTAACAATAAAAACTTTTTTAAAATTAGAAAGTAAATATGATTATGTTAGAAGTTTACCAACGGCAGTACTGAATAATAAATTTAAGAATTATTGCTTTGAATAAAATTTCTAATTAAAACGTCAAAATAAATAAATGAATAACTCATATCATTCATTTGGTATGCATTTACATAAAGTTACTGTTTTATTTGTATTATTGATTTTTAATTAGCTAGTGTAATAGCATAACAGAATGGCTTAAATTATAAATTCAGCTTTTTCGATTAGTAATGTTGAAGTTTGGAATTGTTATGATTTTATCTAAGAATAACTAATTCTTATAATCAACACTCAAAAAAAAAAAAAAATGTTCAGGAATTAAAAAGTCTCCTCTGGCTTAGAGTTATCTTAAGGAAAAAATATTACCCTTTTCCAGAGACAAGGAAGAATTTGATTTCTCATTATGATAATACAATTAGACGGGTTTTTGGTTTTTCTTTGCTGTTTTCGTATCAGCTTTCAAATGAAGTATTTTAAAGATGAAGGTTTTTTCAACTAGTTTGAAGCTCTGAAATTTGAAAACGTTAAAATTGGAA
>JAFIDM010000001.1:42993877-43009957 GCA_023159025.1 Thereuonema tuberculata
ATTAACTAAAGAAAAGGAAAAGCAGCACCTGAATAAAAGGAGAAATTAAAGAATGTTTGTAGAAAAAAAAATTAAAATTGGTCCATAATTAATGATTCAGACACTAACGTTTGAAATTTCGAGTAAAAAAAAACAAACACTGGAGATAATAATAATAAAAAATATATATAATTATTCTTGTGTAAATGTTATTCTGGACTTGTGTAAATTCTGCAGTTCAAGAACAGAAGTTATTTAAAATATTCAATTAGGTGATAATTGCTGAACTGGAAGTAAATTAATGTTTTAACAATCTAATATTAATGTTAAATTCGAATCAAACATTAACCCATATTAATGTTTAATTCGATTTGTCCAATTAGCATTTTAATTAAAATTTGCTCATGGCTTTTCAATTCAGATTTGCATATAAACTGAAGTATTAGGTTAATAATTTAATAATTAAAGGTTGAGTTATTGCGAAGCTGCGGCAGACTTTCTACCTTAATATATGAACTCGAAAAATAACTTCCCTGATAATATTCTGAGTGAAAGACTGGGCTCCCTTCTTTTTCTTTAAACAAGTTCATTCAGTAAATTTTATTGGCTTTTGGCAACTTTTAAGTTTTTGTTCTGTAATACTACAAGCGAATCATTGAATGAGAAATGTTGAAAATCAAAATTAACCAACCACTACCTAAATTTTAATTTATAATAAAGTAAGAAATAAAATTCCGAATATTAAAGAAAATTCTAATTTTTATTAGAATATATAAATTTTATTAGAATATATATATTTATAGGTATTAATTAAAATGCAATATTATAAATATATATATTAAATTTTAATTAATACCTAAAAGTAAAAAAAATATTCTACATTTTGCGGTGTATAGTCTAAAAAAAATTATTACATAATTTATTTTTTTTCTCAATATTTAACATTAATCTATATTTACATAAGTACGTTTTCTTCAGTATTTTGAAAAAGAATATAAATAAAGAAATTATAATACAAATTAGAGTTTTCTGTTTCTAAAATTATTTTGTTTTACAATTTCTTAGTATTTTAGTATTTTAAAAAGGAGGGTATATAATAATAAATAATTTTTTTTTTATATATTTATAAATAAGAATTTAAATTATTTCGTTTTACAATTTTTTATTATTTTAAAGAGAAGGATATATAATAATAAACGAAGGAAATTTAATAAGATTATATACTGTACATAAAAATGTAATGTCTGTATTATTAAAAAATTTTTTGTATGTGTCTGAAATTGAATATTACAACAATTCGCACGAGCGTTGTCTGGCAACAGCAATATTGTTGTTTGGTCAAACCTGTCCTCAACAATAGAATTTCGCACGCGTGTTGCCAGGCAACAAATTTCGACTGTTACAATTGAATTTCAATACTCAATGCATGAATTTTTAAGAATTGAAATCTTACTTTATTTTTCAGTTTTAGTTGTAAGTTATAGGTTTTAATTTACTCGATGTAATTTTTTTTTTTGAATAAATAAGATTTTTTACCCGTTCCATATGCTAGGCTAGAGAAAAGCGACGGGCAGCCGTCTAGTATTATATTAATTTTAAACGAAACAGTATTAAAAACACGAAAACTAATGTAGCAAACTAAATTAAAACTTTCTAATGTCCTTAAATCCTTTCAGTTGTCATTTATTACAGAGGAAAGATGAATAAATTCATTTATAATAATAAATAGATTGATGTAAGTATAAAATTACTCAGTAACAGGATTACGTCTTTGTCCTTCCCGCAAAAAAACCCATTAGAAAAAAAAATGAACCAAAAACCAACGACTTTTGTTATTCATAATTTCCATAAGAATAATGTCCTTTTTAGGAGACTTAGCTAAGATGGAGGAGGCGCCCTACTGGGATCCAATATTAGTCTATTCTGAACCAGTTTTGCCAAACTTTGGGGAAATTGAATTAGAATCCAATCATGGCTTGAATGAAGTCAGGTAAAGTGATCCGGATTGAGGTTTTATTATGTTCTGGCAGTCAGGTGGGTGTCAATTGGGATTTTATTTCGATCTCATTTGAGTGTGGCGACAGGTGGACGCCAAGAGATTAGATTGAAGCCCCTGGTTGCAGCATTGCACCCAATTATTTGCTCATCAGCAACGGAGATACTAAGTCCTATTCCTTCTCCTTTATCAACAAGTAATTGGAAAGACGCCAGAGAGATTTGGTCCGAGTGTTTCTCCTAAATTCCTCTTTAGGTTCACAGCAGAAATGAAGGAATTGACCAATTGAATGGAGATCAACTGCTTAACATTAACCAAAAAAGTAAATCGATTGCATCCAAGGAATACAACTCACAAGAAACCTTGTAGAGTTGTAAGATATCTTTAGCTTGCAGAATAGGGCTCTTACATGCTTTTTTTTTTTTATAAAAAAGATTGGAGAATGAAGGGTAATAAAAGTAAAATATTTTATTTAATTACATCAAAATTCAACCTATTTCTTGGTAAATCTGTATAAAAATGATCTCTAAGATATGAATAAAAAGAAAAAGTTATTACGTCACCTACTTTCCAAACTGATGCCGAAACTCGAAAATGGTTCGCAAGTCGAAGCACTTGTATTTTTTTATTTATTTATTTATTTATCGATGCCTTTATTGCACTGCCATTGTCATTCATGTGCATATTTGACGTAAATTGAAGCATTTGTAACTAAAAGAAACATTTTAGGTCTTATTTTGCGTTAAAAAGGGTAAACCTGCTATCATACTCCGATTCAAGCGCCGCTACTTAAGGGAATGTTGGCAATTCAAAATGTCCGATAAGCCAAAGAGTCATAACTCGGGACATGAATACATTTGGAAATTTAACCGCATGTTCTCATGGAGAAAAAATAAACTAATAATAATAATAATATTCGCCAATAAAAACATTAACAAACTTAAACAATCAGTTCAACAATCACTTCTCCATCTTGAATCCTGGCTTTCATCAAATGGTCTAACTTTAAATACCACCAAAACTGTCTATATGTTTTTTTTATCAAAAGAATAAAATAATTAACAATAAAAACTTCTCTCTTACTTATAATGGATCCGCTTTGCAGGAGGTATACTCTTTTAAATACTTAGGCATCACCCTTTCTCAAGACCTATCGTGGAATTTACATGCACAACAAATTGCCTACAAAATCTCTAAAAACCTTGGTATCATTAGGAAACTGGGTTTTCTACCAACTCAGGTACTTCAGAATCTGTACTGGTCATTAATCCATTCCAATCTCTGTTACGGTGTAGCGGTTTGGGGCTGCCCCTCCAAATTCTATGAAAATATGATTCTTAAGGTGCAAAAATATTTTCTAAGATTTGTGGATAAGAAACCAAGACATTACTCTACCCACTTCCTTTGGACGAAATATAAAATTATCCCGTTCTATCAAATCTATAAAATACAATTAACCCTATTCACTTATAAACTATTACATAAGAATCTCTCCTCATCTGTTACGCTAGAAACCACTTCACTCTCTCACTCTTATAACACAAGAACTACTCCGGCCCTACTAATACCTAAAACCACCTCCAACTACGAAAGAAGAGCAGTCAGCTACACAGCTCCCAATCTTTGGAATAAAGTTCCCCAAGATATAAGGAACTGTCGTAGTCTGGCTCAGCTCAAGAGAAAACTAAAGAATTACTTCTCCACACCAAGTAATTCCCCAGCCTAAGTTTTCATCACTTGAACCAGCTTCCCACCCCTCCTTCCCTATACTCTTCTCTACCCCTCTCCTCTGTTTCCTCAGTCTGAACCAAATGAAACTACAAATTTATTATCAAAGTATCGACTTATTTAAAGTTAAAGCCATCAAAACTTTTGCCGTCCCCACACTAACATATTCGTTCGGCATAATTTCATGGACAAACACTGAACTTGAAGCACTACAACGCACAACACACACTACATTCACGAAACACAATATGCACCACCCCAAGTCCTCTACGGAGAGGATGACTCTTCCCCGCAAGGAGGGAGGCCGAGGACCCATCAATCTCTTCACCTACACGAAAAACAAGTACACACACTTAGGGAACACTTCCACCAAAGAGCACAACACTCCTTACTCCACTCAGCCTTTGTCAAGGCTGACACACACCTCACACCCCTGGACCTCGCAAATCCTTCTTTAACACTCACCACCCCTGACACCCACACACAGCAGCTGCGTGAATCATGGGCTCGTAAGGAACTCCATGGCAGACATCCCACGAACTCAGCCAACCTCATGTCGACATAGAAGCGTCGAACAGATGGCTGACGAGTGGTGAGCTGTTTGGGGAAACCGAAGGGTTCATGATCGCGATACAGGACCAAGTCATCCCCACACGCAACTACAAGAAACACATTCTACATGACGCAAACACACACGATGACAGATGCAGGAAATGCCACACTACACATGAGACGATCGACCACATAATATCATGTTGTCCCCTTCTGTCCCAAACAGACTACCTCCACCGGCACAATCAGGTATCGTCGATCGTTCATCAACAGCTAGCATACAAACACTCACTTATTAAGAACACGGTCCCATACTACAAGTACACACCACAAAGCGTACTAGAGTCAACCTCACATAAGCTGTACTGGGACCGCCCTATTCACACAGAAAACTATACATCACAACAGACCTGACATCACACTTGTTGATAAGGTCAACAAACAGACCTATCTCATTGATATTGCAGTGCCTATCAGCAAGAACATGCAGAAAACTCATGCAGACAAGATAAGTAAATATACAGACCTAGCACACGAGCTCCAGAAGCAGTGGAGGCAGGACAGAGTGCGTGTTGTACCCATCATTCTGTCCGCCACTGGTCTGCTGTCTCACACATTGCACCACAGTCTCAGCACACTAGGACTTCATAAAAACACTTACGCACAACTCCAGAAGACTATGATACTCAACGTAACACGCGTAGTTAGTAAATTTATGGACACAAGCACCCATCCCTAACTATCCTTCCAAACTTTTTTTTTTTTTTTTTAAACACTTGGCAATATGTGCTTTGGTCCTTGCCCCACCATATTGTCTTAGCTGGGGAAACCATGGTCTGAAACTTTTTCGAGATAATAATTATAATAAAAACTTTAGGTTCAAGATTTGTTTATTTTCCTTGAATTCTTTTCTTGAAGTGAAGCAGAGTAAGCTCTGTAAGAAAAGCATGTCCAAGGAAATTAACGGCGTGATTAGTGAAAAAAACATATTTTGAAGATGAAATATCTTTAATTTTATCTGTTATTAAAGTCTTTTTGCAGATCGTCTAATAACTCTAATTACTTAATTTATTTTGTTAGTTCTAATTACATAATAAAATAAATGTAGATGAATTTTAATGAAGCTTTTTAAGTTAACGTATAAATATTTGATGATTATTTACAAACTAGCAGCAAAGCCTGTCGGCTGACAGGCATAAAAAAAATCTGAAAAATCATTTTATTATCAACTATCAAATATTTAATCTAAATACTGTGCTAACTTGTGAACGAAGCTTCTACGGCAAAAATGGTTTTGAGTTTCGAAATCAGCGTACACAACTGAGTAAGTATGCGAAATTTCATTAAAATGGATGCAGTGGTAACAAAATTATTTATTTCAGTTGTCGAGGTCAGTTCCCAACAATAAAATTTCATGGAAACAACATGGAATGACACAATGAACTAATATTTTCATCCAATTTGAGTACTTTTGATTCAACCGTTGGATCTATCTTAATAGCTTAATTATATCGAGTTACAGTCAGACAGACGGACAGACAGACGGACGGACAGACAGGCAGACAGACAGACAGACAGACAGACGAACTTGGCCAATTATATAAGTTGATGATATCTCTGATTATTCGGTAGGTTAACTATCGCTTTCACTTCGATAAATCTTCTTCAGGAAAATATGGATTTAATTTTTATTTTACTTACTGACTCTTCCGATGAATTGGCTGAACTGTCTACAGCTTGGCTTGATCTAGCTCGAAATTCGTACGTGCGACGCCATTTTGGATTCTCTATCCATTGATATCGTCTATCTGTAATTGCGATAGCATGGATGTTTCAAATTTCCTTTCCTGTGTTTGTCAGCCTCTTCTTCACTTTCTCATCGGTCTGATGCCATTCCGTAATGGCGTCCTGGAGAAGGCAACGGGAAACCACTCCAGTATCTGTTCCCTAAATTACCTACGGCTAGGGCTTCGGGAGTCACTAGGTTCCGTAGACCGCGTACGTTCGAATACGAAGTTCGCACGTCATGATGATGATGATGATAACTGCGATGACTTTTTTTTCAGCACTAAGAAATAATTCCTATCTTGAGTATGTTGAGTACAGTATTTTATTTCACAAAATATACCAATGAATGGATTAACTGTTTCTTAATAACTATTTCTTGGTATTCGCCATTTTTCGGGAGATCAATTGGGAACTAGTTATCATTTTGGCTTTCAATAAACAACGCCCAATGATTCAGTTTTTCACAATTCCTTATTTTTCACGCTTTCTATGTCACGTGGGCAATGATCTGTGTTATCAAACATTGTTATCGAGCGGAAATGTTATCGCACTCATTTAATCATTATTTGAATAACTCCTTTTTTTATTTTAACATGTATTTCTATTATTCTTTTGATAACTACTCGATAATTTGAATTAAACATTTTTGAAGTGAGAATTTAATTTAAATTTTCCACAATTCCCCCTCTCAAAGGAATAAACAAAAATAAATGCTTTCAATCATTTTTTTATACACTTTCTTTGCACTTGTAAATACACATTATCTTAACTTCACATTTCTATGCTTTATTTCCAACTCGTTCAAACATTGGTTTTAGTTTCTGAAACTTGACTTTGCTTATAGCTTTAGTTAAGATGTCGGCTGGATTTTCATCCGTATGTATGTGTGATATGTCCTTCCTTCACAAAATCTTTCACTATCTGATACTTCAATTTGATGTGCTTACTTTTTGATTGATTAAATTCATCTTCTATAAGTTTAATTGCTGGTTGATTATCACAGAAATACTAGTTGCAAAATCACTAATTTCACTTTCGCCTATTTCTTGCAATACATTCTTGATTGGCATTACTTCTACAGCGCAATGAGACATAAATAAATTCGCTTTCTTGCGTGAAATCACGCTTTGTCTTTTTGAATTCCAAGTCACTGATCCATTAGCTAAAATAATTAAGTAATATAACAAAGTAAAATAACAAAAAAATAGTTAAGTAATTGTATAACTAGAAACTGACTTGCTGTTTGTCGCCCCAACTGGCATCACAATAAGCTTTTATCATGGTATCCTCATTTCTGTGATATTTTAGTGACTTATCATATTTACCTTTTAGATATCTGAGAATATTTTTGGCACGTACCATATCACTCTTATTTGGTTTGTTATTCTTCCGTGCACATTGATTTACTGCAATGCTATGTCAGGTCTTGATGTATAGCTTAAATAAGTAAGACTTCCGACAATGCTTCTAAAGGCTAGATGTTCTTTCTTATTAAGTAATTGTTCTTTCTCATCATCAATTAATAACTTCTTATTTGCTACACTCATGGGTGTGCTTATTACTTTGCAGTTCTGCCTGCAGTTCTTGGATAACAAATCAAGAATAAAATGTTTCTGGCTGATGTTAGTGATTACTTTTCACGATTATAACTTATCTTCATGCCTGGAAAGTCTCTGACAGTACCTTAGTCTTTTATACTAAATAATCTACTTAGTATTCCTTTTACTTCTTTGATATGATCAAGATTAAAAGGATTCCCATAATAAGAATGTCATTATATATAATAATGAAAATTATTTTGCCTTCTTTCATATATGTGTATATGCCAGCATCACTAACAGCTTTTAATCCATTTCATTTTCCTTTGTACATTAGAAGAGACTAACAATGTATCTTATTATATTCGACCTTTAAAACTTTGTATCCTCTTGTCTTCGGAGAATAACCTATAAATATGTCTTTCTTGATTCGGGAATCGAATTTCCTTTAATTCGAGTCTTTAGGATCTTAATGTAAACCATACTTCCGAATTTCTTCAAGTGTTTCACATTTGGAATATCGCCAACAGGAAACCAATGCTTTGAAGGTATTTCATTCCTAATGTTTTATGTGGAGTTCTGCTTAGCACATAATTTGCACACTCTGTTGCATAGGGTCAAAACTTGAGCGGTAGATCTGCATCCTTTAACATAGCTCGTGCGTTATCCAAAAAAGAACGATTGAACCTTTCAGCTATTCCATTTTGTTGGGGCATTAGGCACTGGTGTTTTTTCTGTTCAATTCCTTCACCTTTAAGAAACGTGTTTACATGAATGTTATTGAATTCGGTTCCTTGATCAGTTAGTAATTTCTTTATCTTGTTACCGCTTTGTCTTTCAGCAAACTTTACGAACATCTTAATGTAGGATGGTATTTCGTCCTTGCTTTTAATTAAATATATGTATGATTTCTAGTATAATAATCTATGAAGGTCAATATGTACTTTACATTTCTGTCATTGCTCTGTCTAATGGGTCCACTTACGTCTGAATATACATATATAGACATAAAATATAAATATATTCCAAAGGTTTACAGGTTCTAATCTTACTTATCCTTTTGTGTGGTTTTTCGGTCATCTTTCCACTCTTGAAGGGTTCACAAAATATTTCTTCTTGATTATTAGGTATCTTCAGTCGTTCAATACCTCTTAGTAACTTCTTGTTTACGATCAGCTTCATTTTATCCAGTGATAAATGACCTAGACGCGAGTGCCATGTTAGGTTTATCTTCATTAAAGTATGACTTCCACTTTAACTTATTATAGCTTCTACTTCGTATAAATTGTTTCTTAAGAGTTCCTTTAATAGTTAGTCTTCCATCTTAGAAACCAATAATTATATAGTCTTTGCCATAAATTATTTGCGAATATTCTTTATTAGCTATTTGTGGAGATGAGATGAGGTTAACTGTCATTTCCGGTACAAAGTGTACATTGCTCTATCTCAACTTTTGAGTTCTCTTCTTAGATATACTTCAATTCCTACTTTGCCCTCTCCAAATGCTTTGGTAGGGATTACGGACATCTTTTGGAACTTCGAATTCGGGATACTCTACAAAATAACTATGATCGTAACAAATAAGGTATTTGATTCACTGTCTCCATTTAATAGTATTGTTTCTTTTCTTTATTACATCAGAATGGAAACTATTTAATGCAAAAGTTCCTGAAAATGACGGCTACTACATTTCTTTAGGACGTTGATTTATATCTTTAGGAGATGATAAGCCTGTTTTACACGTCTTATTCTTCCGACAGTTGGTTGCTACATGTCCTAATTTATAGGATTTGAAACATCTGCTTTCGTTTTTATAAGAACGTCTATCTTGATTCTTGTTTTCAGCTACAGCTACTTTACGCGTGTTCGTCTTAGGAATTCTTTGTCACAGTCTTTAATTCTCGTCTTTCGATTAAATTCTTGAATGATACCTTCGGTGACAAATTCCAGGTTGAACTCTTTCGTATCTTGTTTCAACATTAATTCTGGGCACAAGCATCGTAAGAAGAACGTAATCTCGACAAAATGATGCAGCCTACTTCCTTGTGATCAATACTTCCTCCGAGTTATTTAATTCAGTTATTAATAACTTTTTCTCTAAGAATTTCTTGGATAGAAGTTCATCAACTTCCAGATTACTAATTGTGTATAGCTTTCGTTTCAATATAGTAATCTTAAGGTAATCTCAAACACTAAACTTATCGAGTTCCCTGAGTAGCATTGATAGATCTTCTTTCTCTGTCAAAAGTATTCGGAATCTTTCTTATATTAATCTTTATATTATCCCAATAGCTCGTTCCATCCTATGTTAAAAGTTTATATTTTATGGTTCCTTCTTCTAACGATTCAACTTCTGTCAAAGTAATATTGGCCAATCGCCACAATCCTTCTCGTTGAAGTGAAGACCTCAGATTGATTTTTCCGATTCACATAGTTCCTTCCGTTGAACTTCAACATATTCGCTGCTGTTATACACTTAATCTATATTTGAATAATATCTGAATAATTACAGATAACGTCGGATAAACTCATTTAAAGTTACAAGGCTTATAAAAGGATTAGGCATTATATCGAACAGCGGCTGAATCTTGAATCTTCGATCTCCAAAACCTGAATAAATACAGCATTCATTTATTAGTTCCTTTATAAATTACGATTGCGCAGTTGATGAGTGTGATAGGTTCCATAAGCAACTGAAGGTGGATTATCTTTAATTTTATCCGTTATTAAAGTCTTTTTGCAGGTCGTCTAATTACATAATTTATTTTGTTGTTCTAATTACATAACAAAATAAATGTAGATGAATTTTAATGAAGCTCTTTAAGTTAACACAGCATATAAATATTTAATTTCTCTTCGATGATTATTTACAAATAATATCTCTTGATTAAAGAAAGTTTAACGTGCTGGGATATTAAGTAAATAAGAAAAAGAAAGGCAATTTCCTATTTTGTTCATGTGCTGTTTTTCTTTTCCTTATTTACTTAATATCTCTTGATTATTCGGCGGATTAACTATCGCTTTCACTTCGATAAATCTTCTTCAGGAAAATACGGATTTAATTGTAAAGTCTTTATTTTACTTGTTGACTCTTCCTGATAAATTGGCTGAATTATTCTATCTATAGATTGGATTGGTCTAGTTCGAAATTCCTACATTCAACGCCATTTTGGATTCTCGATCCATTGATATCGTCTATCTATAACTGCGATGACTTTTTTCTGCACCAGAAATAATTCCTATCTTCAGCACGTTGCAGCAAGAACAAAAACACTTTGGATATTTTGTACACTGTTATTTCAAAAATATATCAATGGATGGATTAACTGTTTCTTAATAACTACTGTATTTCTTGGTATTCGCCATTTTTCGGGAGAGCAATTGGGAACTAGTTATCATTTTGGCTTTCAATATTAACGCCCAATGATTCAGTTTTTCACAATTCCGCAACGTTCACGCTTTCTATTTCACGTGGGCAATGATCTGTGTTATCAAACATTGTTATCGAGCGGAAATGTTATCGCATTCATTTAACCATTATTTGAATAACTTCTTTTTTATTTTAACATTTATTTCGATTCATTCGTTTGATAACTACTCGATAATTTGAATTAAATATTTCTAGAGGTGAAAATTTAATTCATGTTTTCCATACTTTTTTTTTTCTTTTCCAACTATTATCAGATCTCAAACAATGGAAGAGCTGAGACATGCGTTAGCATCATAATACTGCACAAAGTTGATGACAATTATTGCTATACTTTTGAACTAGCAAACAGACCAACCTTCAGATGAAATAAGATCTTCTTTCACATGACAATATACTAACGTTATAGAGTAATTTCACAATTAACATTAAAGATTTAGAAACATCTGATTGTGTTTCTGTAATGATTGTATAAAAAAACAAATAGGCCTACAAATTCGGTAAATGTTTTTTTTTTTAACAATTTAGTTTCTTTTCGTGGATAAATATCTTCTTGAGAAATTTTTATTAAGATTTTGGAAATAATAATAAGCTAAATTCTTAAGAATAGATATAAATCGTTTTAAAAGGTTGTCAGATCAATTATCCTTAGTAATCAGACTGAAACAACATTTTCTTTTGTGATCAAAATCAAAATATATATATTTTTTTTTTATAAGTCTTAGTAAGTTCATCAACTCCCAAGTTCTTACTATCCTTCACTCTGAGTAGGGCCGCGGGAACATCCCACGAGTACTTTCATCCTGGGAGGATCTACCGTACAAACCCTAAAATTTTGGAATACTTTTAATGCCATAGACAGCGGAAGGAGAGAATGAGAAGAAGCAGACAAACACAAGAAAGAAAAAAAAAGGATGACTACACATCCTATTCGTTCTGTAGATATTCAATTCAGTATGGATAGACCTTTATTTTGTCCGTTTATCACTATTTTTCAGATCGGTTTAGCGCCATCTAAAACGACAAAGTGGCCTAGACCGGAAGTAGATTTTCCTGTAAACCTCCAGGTCCAGATGAAATGAAACGAGGTATGACTCAGAGCTCTGTCTACTGGTTTGGACTGTGAAGAGTTTACACAGAAACCGTACAACTCCTCCCTAGGATCTCTTAACATAATCTACGTTTCTCTCCCTTATTAAATATTGCAAACTCTGCAAACCATTTGAAAGTTTTTTACCTTATGAAGTATTAATGAGAACAGGTGTAATGAAAAGAGTGTTAAGACGCGGTTTTTCATTTACCTTCTAGTAGCATCTATTGATAATCTTGAATCTGCCCGGGAGCATACTTTTGAAAGCTGAATAGTTCTTACTAAGTCTTTGAAAATGATTGAATGGCTTCGATACGTGAAAAGTTCTTGAAAAGTTTTTGGCAAGTTACTTCAAGAACTTATAGATTAATATTTTCATGTGAATGAACGAAAAATCAATTTTTACTTATTTCAGTTTTCTAAAAAGCGTGCCTCTATCTTTAGGGTATTGTTAAGAAAATACCTGAGATGAAATCCCATGAACTGTAAATTCAGAACCAATGTTATTTTTCAAATCAAACAAAATTACAAAACTTTTTTATCCATGAAACGAGTCATTAGTAAATTGCCAGTAGATGGTTTCATAAGACATTGATCGCTTAGAGGAACAATCAATGGTGTAAATGTATTAGCGTGACTTAATTTGAAGCTGTCAGTCATTGGCTGCCGCTCGGAGCCCCACCTTAACCCAAAATGACAATCAACTCCTACATTTTTTTTTGCTTATTTTTTAATTTTCCGTTTTCTCTTTTCAAATTATATCGTTGGGGGAGTCAAATTCCCATTGCCATGGACAGATTAATGCATCTGACTCAATTGAGTTTCATTTTTAACGAGAGTCGACAAACGAGTAAATGGTGGGTGGTAGCAATCGTTATTTTGAAGACGAGAGAGCACGAGAACCTACTTGAGAAGGAACTGCCTTAACCAAACGCAATGGAAAGGGTCGTTAACCAACCAGATGTCTTCCGAGATTGTTTTTATCAAACAATTTCTCTGAGAAATTTTTATTTTGGATCAAGTTTTCTTTAACTTGTAAAGAATGTATTGTGCTGAAGGCAGATTGCCATAAGCGCAGCTATAAATAACATCATCCGATTAACAACTGCACTTGCGCGGAGTCAGTCACACATTCAAAGTTCAGTGCTAATAGCTGTACCTGTTGCAGAGACGGCTGACAGGAATTCAGAAGCAAACTGAAGTCTCCCTCAATCTACAAACAGAATTCAGCTACAAAAACATTATTGAAACATGTTGAAAACTCCACTTCATCGCCATTCGCGAGATTTCTGGAAATTTGGCGAGAAACGTATATTTATTTTAATAATAACTTGAAAAAGTTTGTTTACAGTAAGCTTAATAACAAAAGGTAATCATTCTATGTAGTCAAGGTTGAATGTCTTGCTTAAGTGTATTTGGATCTTGATGTTTTGAATGTAGATACACAAATGATTGGCATTACTTTTATCATTTAGTTCATCATTATTGCCATCAAATATTTTGCTAATCTTTCAAATGTTTGAAATATTTTTCTCTCCAATAACTGTTCTATAATTCTGAGGTTCCATTTTTCTTTATCATTTTTGTAAACAGCTACGGAAACTTATTTATTATTTACGCAGACAATAAAGCTGAACGAACTTGTTTACGAAATAGAACAACTTGCAGTAAAATCCTTAGTCCTCAATCACGAAAATACAAATTTCCAAACGATCCATCGAAGAGTTCAGAAGGTTTAGGGACGGCATACGCTGTTCGAGCACAGTCGCCTGATCACGACGACGGCCTGGAATCTGGGTTCGAATCCCGGCGTGGACCTGGCTGTTTCTCTCAAAAAAATTCTTTCTTTAATTTAACTCAAAAATTTTAATTCAAAAATTTATTCTGTAAAAATAGATCTAAAAAGATCGCAGTGCTTTACCCAACAACCCTTGCAAAATGTACGAAATCTATTAGGGATACATACAAAACAACGCAATTTTATTTCTTAAACAAAGTTAGTTACAATTAGCTTAAGTATATATATTCTCACCAATTAAGAATTCCTTATTTTAGGGTTAGGTGGACACCTTCGCTTCCTCTTTATATTTTTTCGTTCCTATTCTTTTATTTTTCGTTTTCTTTTCCCTTCCTTTTTTTTTCTTTTTCTATTCTTATATTTTCTGTAGTTTTCGTAAAGATACACAGTTTTTTTATTACAATTGTCTTCTCTTAACATACTAATTAACTGTTTCTTATTATCTACATTCTTCTTTATAATCAGAAGCCTTTTCCTTTCTATATCCATATTATAAAAATCAAAAATGAGATGCTCCAATGAACCCTTCGCCAAATCATACAATTCACATTTATACTTTTCCCCTTCTTTTTTCTTATAATCATAATTCCCACATCTGATTTTTGCATATAATTTTTTCCCCATCGCATTGCTTTACCATTAAAATACTTTTTTTAACCCTCTAGCTTTTCTTATAAATTGGATTTTAACAAGATTCTTCTATTCGTTGTTTAATATCATTTTTTTCATTATCTTTAATTCTCTGAACAATTTCTCCAACAATTTTTGTATTTCTATTTTCCAATTCCTGTTTCAACCATTCATCCCAAAGTCTTATCTCATTTAAAAATTTAGAAATTTCTAATCTCCCTTCTATCCTCTTATTATTTCTATTCTGTTCTATTTGTATCAACATTGCTTCGGAAATATACATTCCTCCATATTTTCTAATTTTATTAAACACCGTACTGCTTATTGGCTCTGTACAAATAAATAACTATTCCAAATCCGTTTCTGCTTTAATATTATAATTCGGTGTTTTCCAATTCATACGTAAAATGATTTTTATATATATCTGCTGTATTTGGTCTAAATTTTCTCTCCTTGTCCACCCCCGCATTTCCACTCCGTATCTCATAACTGTTTTCCCCAATTTATCAAACAACCACATTTGTTTCTTAAAACACCCTGTTATCGCTGTTTTATCATTTTACTTGCTTCAATTGCCGCTATATTTCCTTTATATTCTAATTTCTTAATATGGTTATTCGTACTATTCCTATTATTAAACCAAACTCCTAAAAAATTAAATTCTTTTACTATTTCTATAACTTGTTATTCCAAGTCTATACTTCCGTTTTAGCTAATTTTCCTCCATTTTTTACAACCAGCAATTTTTTAATATTTACTTCTAATTTAAGATTCCTAAAAAGCTTTCCAATTACATTTATTTTATCTTGCATATCTATAACATTATCTGATAATAACGCAATGCCCATCTGCAGATTATGCAAGAAATCTAATTCTAGCTTGTCCCATTGATCATTAGAGATACATACATACAGGGTGTATCTGAAATGTGCTGCCAAAGTTAAAAGTTGTAATTCAATCATGCAAAACAACGAATAATAGTCATATAAACATGGGCCTGGAAATGCTTTATTTCCAAGATAGGAACGATGCAACAATACAGAGGTGATGGCCGTACAGTATCTGTTTCACAGGAAGTGCTCCAAATGTTCTCCACCGCACCGGCCGCAATGCACGCAACACATCGTCGATCCATCGATTGCCGAACACGGTCGAAGATGCACAGTGCACGTCGAATTGTGTTGCACCTATCCACTATGCGATCATGCAGAGCGTGAGCGTCAGGAACCGATGTGGTGTATACTAATGATAACCCCATACGAAAAAGTCCACAGGGTTTAAATCACAGGAACGAGCAGGCCATGTCACGATTACTGAGATTTACTGCAATTTAATGACTCTACGATGCGACGTAAAGGCCAACACCTCTGTGTTTGTTTATCGTTAAATCGTTCATATCTTGGAAATAACGCATTTCCAGGCCCATGTTTATATGATGTTTATTTGTTGTTTTGCATGATTGAATACAACCTTTAAGTTTGGCAGCACATTTCAAGTTTTTTAAGTTAATCTAAAATAGGGGTACAAACTCGGGGGCGTAATTCCCCATACCAA
>JAFIDM010000001.1:43010357-43021780 GCA_023159025.1 Thereuonema tuberculata
GGTGGTTCCGTGTAGGGTGTTTTGGAAGTCGGACGTAGGGTTTTAGTACTGAGCCTCACATTACCAATTCCTTGGTATGCGTAAATGCATTTCCCCCGTCCTTAAAAAAAAAAAACATACATACATACATACATACATACATATATACTGAATGACCTGATCAGCTTCACTTTCCTAAACTAAGAAAAAAGTTCTACAAATGTTTTCTTGCCTTTGAGAAATTTAGGTCACGTAATAGCCTTTTTAATTGAAGAAAATAAGAGTAAGAAGAAAGGGGAAAAGTTCTGGATTAAAAGAAGGAATTCCTTAAAGTAGCCCAATCAATTGCTATGTCTTTTCTTAGAAGAGTCTTACAATGGCAGTCAAGGCTTCTCTCTCTTTTTTACCGGTTCCTCCTCCACGGCCCAAGATTCATTAATGGAAGTCAACATCAAGAGACTCATCACATAAGAAAAAAAAAAAAAACTAAATAAATAATAATAAAAAAAAAAATCCGGATCAATGTAAATTCCATTAGCAATGTTTTTATTCTTTTTTTTCTTTCTTTATCCTTTTCATTCTTTGATTTCAATTAAGCCGAAGACAGATGATTTTTTTTTACTGGCAGAGAGAAAATGATCACTGTTGTAAAATCTCTACAAAAGGAAAAGCTATGATTATTGAGATTAAATTCCAGAAAAAAAAGTGATATCGGTGATATAGTAAATCGTCCATCACAAAATAGATGTACGGTGTTACTTACTCATTATTTCTGTTTTGCTAATGTGTGAAGTGTGTTATTCCGCACAATTTAAAACTAATTTTTCCAGGAGGGGAAGGGCGTTCTTGGAGAACCGAAATTACTATTGAAGTGTGCGCTTGCTTTAAGCAGTACTTTGTAAATAATAACAAAAAAGGTAATATTTCAATATTTATTTAAGTATTGAAGAAGTGTGCTACAGTGTGGACTCCATGGCTCAAGTGGCTGGGCACTTGGTTGCGGATTAGAACATGGTTTCTGCCCCCGGCGGTAGCCTGGGGTTTTTTCTTTGTTTTTTTTGTTTCTCCTCCAGATGAGTCCCAGAATTCACCCAACTCTCTGTAAAAGGGATTTCTTTCCCGGGATTAGCGGCGCTTTGACTGGCCATCCTATTCTCGACTTAATCGCATTGGTTTTCGCAATGTTGGCAGCCCTATCTCCCGCGATCCCTTGGGTCGAGTAAAGGGGTGCTGTGGGGTCCTTTACTTTTTTTTTTCAGTATGCATTATGTTGCCTTTCGTTATCTATACCTATAAAAGGCAAAACCACTGACTGACTCACTCATCAACGCTCAGCCAAAACCTCTGAACCTAGGAACTTGAAAATTTCGGGAGGGGTTTCCCTTATGACGAAGGCGCTCACAAAGAAAGGATTTTTAAAAATACCACCTCTAAGGGGTGAAAATGGGGGAGGTATGAAGTTTTTTTGAAGGTTATGCATATCTCGGAAACGGTTTGAGCTAGAAACACTAAATTTGGCATGAGTGTTTTTTGTCAAAATAAAAAAGACCCGTACTCGACGAATTTTCGATATTGGCGTCCTAAGGGTATAAACGGGGGGGGGGGGGCAACTTTCCTGAAACCGTCACATATTCACCTGGAGAAAACAATTAGAACTACAAAAATAATGTTGTTCAACAATTGGAACTAAAATATTGTTGTGCATAATAAAAGCCACATATCAATCTGGAGGCAAAACTAGAACTAAATAAACGGGAGGGTGGGGAAAGGATGGACATACATTGCTGAAGGATACTTCTACGGATAAATAAAATAAAATAATAATACTTCTTTAATACTTCTACGAATTTTTGGAATAGATGTAGATTTGTAATGATTACATGAATTTTTTTGAACTGGGGAAGGTTTGAAGTGGTAGGGGTGTGAGAAGAGGAGAAAGAGGTGGTCAGTCTTAAATTCTCCGTTCTCGATATTAATTTCATATCTAGAGATCTTGAGTTATAAAATTCAAATATAACATTACTTTGAATCTATCACGTGATTTTTGTATCAACTAGAAAAGTTTCGAAGTGATGTCACACTTTGAATTTGGTTCTCATCCACATCATTGTAACCCGTACGAAGAACGGAGATTTTGCTAGTATTTTTAATAAATTTTGGAATAGCTTAAACCTTGCATCGATATCGCTAGTATTTTTTCCTTGTGCTGTTTAATCATTATGTACGATAATTTGATGATTAATTGCGAACTTATGGAATTGCTTTGAAATACACTCGGTCTAACAGTAGGATGTGCCGTTCTCTGCCATTAAAGGAAAAGAAGCATGCTTGATTTTTAGCGATCCATTTGGAGCTATTGTGATAACGACCAAAATCGTCCTGTCCGTCCGTGTCTGTCCACCCCTAACAACTCCCGAACGGATGGTCGCATCGACAAACGGATTTCACAATCGTGTTCAGAGGCTCAAAGACTGTAGAAATGTGGTATTTTCAGGGGCGAACGCTCCCCCCCTTCCTATGTTCGAGATATAATTATGTCGTTGTTGTCATTGTACTCCTCTAAAAACTCCCGAACGAAAGGTCGGATCGACAAACGGACTTCACCATCGTGTTCAACGTAGGGATAGGATATTTTCAGGGGCCAATGCTCGAGATATTTGGCATTGTTTTCATTGGATTTCCGCGTTAACTTAAATATTAGAAATGCAATCACTTCATTTCAGTTGTCAGTTACAGCTTGGTGGTTAAGTTTTTCGGATACATACACTATAGATTGTCGGTTCTAATCCGTATATATGCTTCTTTTGTTAGGTATCTGATACAAGTTTTATGTTTCATATAACACAGGTATACCGCTTAATATAAGTATACCTAACAGAATTGATAAACATTAAAAAAAAAAAAAAAAGTATTAGAAGCCTTATAACCCCGCTTTGTCCGTCCATCTGTGGACAAGTATCATTAAAATATCATTAAATTATCATTAGCAACAATCACAACAATCGCAACAATTGCGATCAACCACATTTATAATAAGAAAATTAAAGCAATATCAATTATATTGTCTTATATGTATCCGAAGCCGTTGCGAAGCATTGTGATTGGTTTACTAATCGCTATCCCTACCTTGCTTCTCAATGTCCGCATGGTTTTTTTTTTTTTTCTTATTTTCCTAACTTTTTTTTTATTTTTTCTTACGTTATTGTACTTTCTTTTTTATTATTATTTTTAATTTTTTTATTATTATGGGTCGCCCTTAAATTTATGTTTTAGCACAAACTTGTAGTCACTCTTTTATTTTTTATATAATGCAGAATGGCTTCACTTTTCTGATTATATCACAATAATCCGTAATCACAATGAAAATAGTAGATTGCCGCAATCTAGAAAATTACTAATTAACGTTTATTAATTAACAATTATTAATTACCAAATAACAACATTAATAATTAATATTTAATGTTAATTAACATTATCTTCACTTCATTCTTATCGTAGGCTCAAGCAAGGCGCATGCGTAACGTATAAGTGGGAAATCTCATTAAGTTTTCTTTGTTAAGTTTTTATTTTCTGATGAAGTACAGTAATGGCGTTCTGAAATTCCTGCAGACACAAACATCCTTAGAAATTCTCGACAACCTTTTGTTTTTAATTATTCAGAGGAAGAATGAAGAAGTTTTCTTAAACTTTTGAAAAATAAGCAGTGTATGTTTACTATCTTTTCAGGAAACAATATTTCTTCTGTCAATATTTAGATACAAATGCAGAGGCTTCGGGAGAAAAGATCTCTATTGTAAGATATTCTGAGATACCAATAAAACTGTAATTCGGAGCAGAACAAGCAATAAGGTCACAGAAGCCACCGCTGTTTGCTTTGTCTGCAGTTTTATGATACGCAGTTGCTTCAGTTGCGACCAAAGCCTCCACAATTTGCCTTTTTGTCTTTCGCAAAAATGAAATATTTATAATTTATTTCAGTGGATGAGAATCGAAAGCTTTTCTCTTACCTGACAAAAAGAAGTAAAAAAAAAGATAACTTTTACAACAGAACCCTTGACGTTTCGATGTCAACTTTAAGATCGTTTTTGAATCTTAGGAATAATTTAAAATTTGAACAGACATATTTACTTATGCAGAATGTTCTGTAATGTTTACCTGGCTGTGTCTGTTCAGTATGTTTTACTTTCCCACCTCGATTTCGGAATAGGTTTCTCCATTTTTTTGTTTTTTATCCCTAGTAAAGTAAATAAAAAAAATGTTTTTCTGGACAGATACTAGTGTCTCTTAAAGTCAGTCTTTAAGGAAACGGACTAAAAAATCAAAGATATCCAATGAAAACTCGTACATAAGCATCCAATTAAAGTAGCTTGTTATTACTTTTTTTTTTTTCACTTTTTACTCTCGTCTCCAGTTTTTTTTTCCTTATTAGTGATTACAATTCTAGTTCTGTTAGGAACAGTTAGTTCCTATCAACAGGTGCTTTGTTAGTTACAGTGATAATAACTGAATAAAACGTTTTATACAGGGTGATTCTAAATTCATAGGACAAACTTTAATGAATGATAGGGTACACTAAAACAAACATTTTTCGTCAAGCAAGGTATGTCCTCAACTGTCGCGTTGACGTGGTGGAGGGCGCTGTTTGATCGTTGACGATACCCCCTCAAAGAATGAGAGAGAGAATCGTTGCCGGTAAGCATGTGGCGGTGTAGCGTGTGAATTTGCATTTGCTCACACATGAGTAAAGTGCATATTAAACACTCCCTCACATGTAAACAATGCTTCATCCGTGAAGAGCACATGTGCTGGTATATCCGGCTTCACTGCACTCTGCTGCATAAACCAATGGCAGAAGTCTACGCTGCGAGGATAATCCTCAGCTTTCAATGCTTGAATTCTCTCTAAATGGAATGAGAGTAATTGCTCCTGGTGCGAAATTCTCTATACGATTGTTTGGCTGACACCTACACTACGTGCAACAGCTTTTGTCGGGACGTTCCTCAACCTGTCATAGAATGGAAACACGACAGTTGTGGACATACATTGTTTTAGTTTGCCCTACCATCCCTTAAAGTTTGTCCTACGAATTTAGAATCACCCTGTGTACATATTTTTGATACACTGTATTTCTTCGTGCCAATTGGTGTTGACCTTTTTTTTTTTCTCTCTAAAAACCTTTGTTAGTTATTATAATGAATTTTAGACAAAGATTGAGAACATCGTTTTACGAGTTCGAAAAACAGAGAAACATAATAACAGGGTTTTGAATTACATGTAGTGATTATAAATAAAGATAAACTATGTACAACTATATAGAAAAAAATAAGCATAAAAATAACACAGAAGTAGAGTTGTCTATATAGGCATACGTACATAGATATAACTTACTTAAAATTTCAGGAAAATGAAATGTTTTCATTTAAGAGTTTGTTTTATTCTTTTCATTTACTTCTTTCGTTCATATCCTTGCTTTCTTATATTCCAGTCTCTCCCTTCTGCATTTTTAATCAGTAATTACGAATAGTTTATTATTTACAGAAGCATCTTTCATATATCTTGAAATAATTTACGCCTACAAAATCCAATTAATATCATAATACTCTTTTTTTTAATATCCACAATCAACAATGAGTCGAAATTACACTCTGCATTTCAAAATACAGGATTTGGTTCAACTAATTCATCTACTAGTTGAAAAATTTTTGCAAATTTTTTATGATTTTTTCCGATAATTTCGAAAGCGGAATTTTATATTTAAAAGTAACATTTTAAGCTGCAAAATGCAACAGAAATGCTTTTATTTTTTTTATGTTTCTTTAATTTATGAATTTATAGAAACAATATCTTCTACTGTTTAATTACAATTTTCTCCAAGCCATTGTTTTTTTTTTTCTTTCTACTTATTTAAAATCGGAACTGATTTTTCTTTTGTTAGTAAATCAAAAAGGTTTTTGAACAGTCTCCAGTTCTCAGATTTCCACAGGAAAAGAATCAATAAAAGGGATATTGATTGCTTGTGAAGAATGCCTTTGTGGAAAAGAAAAGTTCAGAAAAACTTTATTTTCAGAAAATGCACTTTACCCACCACTAACACAAACTTAAGAATCCACTAAATAAAAGTCATAGCTTTTGTGTCTATTCCTGCTCCGAAATTTTCCAGTAGGATTTTGTACGCTGTCCCTTTTTTATCTCTCGGTCCCTATTTGTTTTCTAAACAAAAATATTGTTGAACAATAAATTGGGACTGATGGTTTAAGCTGTTTCCAGGCATATTTAAACAGATTAATGTTCGGAGAGAACGATGGCCAATCCAGTCTTGTTGATTATATAGGAAAACATTATCGATATTCCTCGTCGGAAAAAAATTCAACAATAGGCTGCAGAGGATTCTGATAACTTTTAGTGCTATTACTGACCTCCGAATTGGGATAAAAGGTCTGCATCTCCTATACGTATTACCATAATAAAACGTAACAGAATCCCCCTTGTAGATTATCGTTGTAGCTTGGGGCGAGCGTCGGACTGTTTCTGAAGTTTGTCTTTATGGCTGATGATTGCAGAACCTCTCCTGCGCATTCTATTCTCGAAGGAGGATCCAATGCTTTTAACCCAATGCCTTTAACGAGAACCCAATGCTTTTAACCTTTTACACATAACGGTGCAGTTACGTATTTAGTAAAACCTATGCCCACACTAGACTTTTTCATTTCTGGGGTTAACATAATCTTTTTTTAAAGCCTCCGATGATTTACAGAGGACTGTTACAAGAATAAGATACTTTTTCAGGAAATAGATAACACTTTTTGATTTATGGAATGACTGGGTTCTGGCCACCACACACAGTTCTAATAAAATACATAAATAATAATACAATAAATGCGAGCGCTTTCAAAGTGAGCTACACTTCGTTCTCAAGCGGAGAAATGAATAACATATTCGAAAAATGTTAAGTTCGTTCTTGAAATCTCTAAGAGATATTGCAAAATTAAGTAATTATGATTTGTGTTCAATCTTTTATATTGTATTCAATCATTATTTGTTTGATTGTGCTCTTCGTTAAACTTAATTTGCATTAGAACAATTTAACATTTGTATAATATCATGTTTAATACTCTTAACTTATCCTTTATTAGAATAATGCTTTGTAATAAGTTAGTGCAATGAGCAATATGTTCTCTTTGTTGTATTTGAATTATTTTTCTTTGTTGCGTTTGCTTCGTTTTATTTATTTTTCCAAAATGTAGCTGATGAAGCAGGAAAAGTCATATCCTGCGAAGTATTGCTGTTATTAGATGGAATTATTTTGTAATAAATTTGTAAAACTGTGAACTACACTTATTATTTTTTCGGAAGATAATTACAGTAGATTAAACCATTAAAAGCTCTTTTAAGCATTTAAAAAATATCCTGAATTATTTTTAACCCTGATTTGGGTGTGAATTAATACTTTTTTAACATTCATTGTTAAAAAAAAAAAAATAGAATGAAGTTCGAAATTTCCGTTTGATTAGATTATTTAATGTTCAGAATTTAGTGACTTTTCACAATTTTTTCGTAACAGCAGGACATCCTCACGGGGTACCAGTGTGCCGCGACACATCGTTTGAGAAGCTCTGGCAGTAACCAACTGAGACATTATCGTTTAATAGACAGTTTGTTAAATACAGGATGAAGTTATTGTATATTTATTGAGTCATTTTTAAATTTCCGATTGATCCAGAAGGAAAAGAAAATTGGATATTTTCTAGCTAAATTGCAAGGAAAAAATCCAATATTTTCTTTTTCTTTTTCTTTTTAAGTAAATAAATCCAAAATGAAAAAAGAAAAAAAAAAAAGAAACAAATAAAAAAGTAAACTTTATTTAGTTATTAAATAAACACAAATAACGCAAATGAAATAAGATTTTTTTTTGATCAGTCTTAAACAAGTTATTTTATTTTTTTTCTCAACCAAAGAAAAAAAAAAAACTAAAGAAAACAATTAGGTTCTAACTGTATTCTTAGCTTGTTGATTTGCTCGTGAATCAACGTCAGCAATTGAGATTCAATTGTTGTGGCTTTTTGAAATGGTAATTGGATTTTTTTTCTTCTCTGACTGTGAGTGGCTTTGCAGTAAATGATCTCCCATGTTTTATTAAAGATATTTCAGTTGACAGTGAAGCCAGTGATCCCAAGAAATAGAATTACATTCCATTGCGGAGATGACATTTCAAATTCCTTTCCCAAATGTCACAAAGGATTTGGCAATTTACTACAAGCCATAAATCAAACAAATAAAATAAACCGTTAAAAGGATTGTTGGCCTTTGTCAGAAATATGATCTCACTTTATGGCATTTGCACTTATCCTAAATGCCAATTTCTTTCACAAAATAAACATTGCTAAGCTAATAGAGTTAAAAGGAAGAAAAAAATTATTATTCTCACACGAAATATTACGAAAACAATGGTAGCAGTTGATCATCAAGCAAATAAATAATACGTTATGTGTGTAAATATATGTCACTCAAATTTTGGACTTCAGGCTTAAAAGTGAGGCTAAATTGCTTTATCTGAAATTTTGTATAATAAATGTGAAAGCATTCAATTTTAAAACAGCTTTTGATTTATAATTGACAGTTTTCATAACAATAATTTCAAATTTGTGATAAGAAAAAAAGTATTTGTGAAATTTTGCAGAATATTTTTTTTTTTTTTTTACCGAAAAATTTTATATTAACAAGATTATACGAAATTAACTGTGACATGTGGAAATGTTCATTTCTTTGTCTAATTGACGAACCAATCCTTTTTGTTTTCTTATTGACTATTTGTACAATAAAGCCTCTTTCTGTAAAACTTTTTTTCTATATATATATATTCCCTTCCTTTCATGACAATAACTTAGCTGATGATGACCTCGCAGTATTAGCAAGTCGAAACTGTCATTTTTTATTATGTAATTCGTATTAATTTTTATCCTTTACTTTTTTTTTACTTTTTAATTATATGTAAAAAGAACATATTTTAAATGTTAATGTTTCGGTTTTCAATAAATATTTATTATGATTAACAAATTTATAACACATGATGGAAACTGTGACCCCTCAAAGACTAAAATCAAGAAAATAAAATACAAGAACAAAATGTGGATTCCAAAACCTTGGGCAGCACTCAGGCTACCACAAAAGGTATTGGACCACAAAAGGAAAAAAAAAGTAAATAAAATAAAATAAACAAATAAATAACAAGCCCTCTAATGGGAAAAATAAAAGCAATAATTTAAATTAGAATGCCTTTTGAGTCGAGGTGATACTCTGGGACGGCCGTTTCGAGCTTATTAGGCTCTCCTCAGCCAGAGCTAATCAGCTAGTGCAGGACTCAAAAGGCGTACGAGGGGAGGTATTAAGAATACATGATGGAAACTGTGACCCCTCAAGAACAAAATGTGGATTCCAAAATCTTGGACAGCACTCAGGCTACCACAAAAGGTATTTGACCACAAAAGGAAAAAAAAATAAATAAAATAAAATAAACAAATAAATAAGAAACCCTCTAATGGGCAAAATAAAAGTAATAATTTAAATTAGAATCGTACGCCTTTTGAGTCCTGTACTAGCTGATTAGCTCTGGCGGAGGAGAGCCTAATAAGCTCGAAACGGCCGTCCCAGAGTATCAGCTTGACTCAAAAGGCATTCTAATTTAAATTATTGCTTTTATTTTGCCCATTAGAGGGTTTGTTATTTATTTATTTATTTTATTTTATTTGTTTTGTTTTTTTTTCCTTTTGTGGTCAAATACCTTGGTGGTAGCCTGAGTGCTGCCCAAGGTTTTGGAATCCACATTTTGTTCTTGTTTTTTATTTTCTTGATTTTAGTCTTTGAGGGAGCACAGTTTCCATCATGTATTCTTAATACATCCCCTCGTCCGCCTTTTGAGTCCTGCACTAGCTGATTAGCTCTGGCTGAGGAGAGCCTAATATGCTCGAAACGGCCGTCCCAGAGTATCACCTCGACTCAAAAGGCATTCTAATTTAAATTAACAAATTTATATTAATTTTTTTTAAATAAAAAAAAATAATAATAAATAAACAAGTAAAAGCTATCGAAATAGGAAGTTTTTTTTTTTTTTTATAGTTACAGTAGAACCTCATTACAACGGACCCTATTATAACGGACGTCGCTTATACCGGACAGTTTTAAAAAAAATTTACAGCCTACAATTAAGGTGAGCGAAGTGAAAGACCATTTAAATTTTGTTATTCAATATGTTGAACAATCGGCAAATGAAAATGTGTTTGCATATTATGAACACTTTTGGCATCTCCGTCAGTTATTAACTGAAGAAATAAGCAGCAAACAAACCCAGCAGAAAATAAATTATTTTTTTAAACCAATGAATGTAAGCAATCAACATGAACCAGGACCTTGTTGTTCTAAAGATTAAAGCAGTGTATACGTACACATCTTTTTCAAATCAAACTACTGTGTTGAAGGCTGTTTTTTATTTACTGTATAATAAACACTTTTTATAGCTAAGTATTGTACTTTCATTCATGTATACCCTGCTGCATTACACCCATATAAGAATTATTTGTTATAAACCGGACTTTCATTAAAACGGACAACGTTCAGACCCTATTAGTCCGTTATAATGAGGTTCTACTGTATTTAAAATAAAATTGATGTCAAAAGCTATGATTTTTAATTTACAGACTGTTCTTTTAAATTATAATAAAAACTGCAAAAGTCAGGAATAAATAATGGCCTTCCTGTATAGCCTCATAATTTTCAGTTAACAAAATTTTTATATACTTTATGAATATGATAAATATGAAAATCAATAACTAAAAATATCCAATGTTATTAGTATTAAAACTATCAAATAAAATCAAACTGCATTTTAAAAATTAAATTTAAAACGGTTTAACTTCTGTTTTACAAAGTTTCAGTTTTTACAAAGTTTTCGACAATAATAATTTTTTAATTATTTATATAAGGAGTAAAAAACTAGAATGCCGGAAGAAGAAAAGCACGGTGGGGGGGGGGGTTAACTTAGCTCCCCCCCCCTCTTAGTCTCTGAAGGTGTCTTACATTTATTCCACCAAACACGATATGAACATTCTGTTTGGACTAGCGAAAATACTATTTACTATATATAGGGATATGAAATAGCAATATTTTTTAAGGGCTATAATATAAAAACATTATATGTTTATTTTACAACATGTCTCTGATATATTGTATATTAGAGGAAATTATGTAAATGTGTACATTATTATTATTCGTGGAGATTTACTTTGAAGCATCTCAAATTTATATTAATATCTTTGTCTATGAACGGTTATAATTCTGTCATTTAAGATTCAAATCGAACCGAATTTGTCGTTTTTTTTTCTCAAAGCGTAACCTCAAATGTTCCGGACAGGCGTCGCGTCGAGTTGATTATCCAATCTCAAATAAATCCC
>JAFIDM010000001.1:43026780-43045123 GCA_023159025.1 Thereuonema tuberculata
AAAAAAAAAAATCAAAATGCTCATGCACGTCTTCACATCATGAGCTTTAATTTGATACCTAATTTACCCCAGTATCTCATATAGTTCCCGAGTAAAGGGTTTACAGACTATTCGTTTTATATAGGTTCATTAAGTATAGGTTCATTAAGTGTTTAGTAAGTTTGTAGTGACAGATCTCTAGAACTGTTGTCACTGCGTTTAGATATCATTAACATATTAATATTAGATCATTACCTTAATGATTTTTATTATCACTTATGTATTATTATCGGTACACTATTAACAAAAATACAACGTAGTATATTGTTCAATATCTAACGATGAAGACAATTTAATAGGTACCATAATTCCATTCGTTAAATTTCAGTTTGAAGATGTGAAAAAATAATCTAATTAGTGAATTAAAACTATTTTAGAAAAGTTAATTAAATTCATATTTCCCTTTCTTTCATGCAAATGAAGTAGTCAACATTAAAGGGTTTTTGATGATTTTGTTTTTCAGTTTTTCTTCTCTTCTCGAAGTTTAATGGATTTCTTTTTAACTGTCGTTTGTTGAAGTTTGATTAAGTTTTTTTCTTTTTTGAATAGAAGCCGAAAAAAAAAACCTCTTTCCCGTTTAGAATGTCTTTATCTTCAATATTCTTTCTTTCACAACATTTGCTTTCTAATCGCCATTTTTTTTCTCTACCTTTCTTCGTTTTCTTTTGTTCTGTCCCATCAGCAAAGATTAATGAAAAGATGATGGAAGTTTGCGGAGCACACAGTTAAGAATTAATTTTCCTTCCGAAATCATTCACCTGCCATAGCCAGGAGCCTTTCCCCTTCCCGTCTACCCCCACCCCCATTATCCTTCCCTCGTCTGTTTATCGACATTGTTCGATTAAACCAATTCGGAGTCGATTAATAAGTGAAAAAGAAAATCCACCAGTGACATCGATTTTGGAGCTAAAATGGTAGAAAGAGGAAAAACAAAAGGAATAAATAGAGAAATAGAAACAAGAAGGAAAACAAATACGTTACATAGAAACAACGAGAGCTTCTTACAGTCACCTGGATTTTGGATAAAAGGAGAGAAATTACCCTAATTTCTTCTGAGAGAAGATAAACAAATTCCTAAATTAAAACTCTAAAATCTGAGTTTAATTTATCAGTTTGTTTATTTTATGTATTGTGATAATATAAAATTATATAATTATTATTTTGTTATAATTACGAAATTAAAAATACCTAACCAAAGGGTAAACAAGATTTTGTTGAGTGCATCTTATTTTTAATTATTGTTATTATTATTATCGGTCTCATATATGTAACTTGATTACAGTTAATGAACGGAAACAAACTTTGTATTTATTCAAAAACGCACATTACATCAAGTAAGCTACAAACTGAAACTTACAACTGAAACGAAAAATGACAAATTAAATCCTAACAAATACATGCAATACAATATTTACGATTCTAAACAATTTCTATGAAAAGGGAAGAAAAAAATCTATAAAATGCACAAATTCGTTAGAATTGTTTGCTTTTAACGCATTGAGCCATTATCAAAAGCAATCTGGGACAGCTGTTTCGTCCTTATTAGGACTCATCAGCCAGATTTAGCTTTGATATTGGAGCTCGGAATGCGTCGGTACCGATGATTCCGTCTCCCGCTCTCGGAAGTGGAACCTGGTTGAAAGCAAACAACTAAAGAAAAATCGCTGTAACCAGTACAGGAAAATTACCGTGGCCAGCTTTGCGCTGAGCTCGAAAGGCATTTAATAAAGGCATAAGACCTAACGAAAAGTCGAAAACTTAATAATAAACAATTTCTCTGTTTACAATATTTTTTGGTTTTTACATTTTGAAATATTTTTCTTATCCACAAGATTTCTGATAAGTTGATCATGCAAAAATAGGCCTGTTGCTTGGCAACGCTTCCATTGTTGCGGACGCACACACACACACACACACGCAGTTTTTTTAATAATACTGTATAGATGATCGATATATAACAGTAATCATATGACTGGTCACGCTCCGAATCTTGCAGGCAAATAGTTCAGATATTCTATAATAGATTTTTGGGATTAGATAAAATATACAGAAGAAATACGAAGGACAAATAGGAAAAAGTCCCATTTAGATCCATTTTTCCAAATTTTGGCAAAGCTGCCTCGTCAGCTTCCATAAAAGAATTTGAAGAGAGATTTACGAAAACAACAATGCCTGATATGAGCTGAACTTTAATGTGGTGAATATATGAAATGTCAAGTGGTTGAGAATTGTTTTCCACAATTAATGAAGAAGGAAGAGGGAAAAATGATTGAATTGGAAATCATCTAAGTTCAGTTGAGTTTTGTTTTAATCGCTGCTCTCAATGCCAACCGCAGATGAGTTTGATAAGAATGATAAACGAGCCAATGGATGAATTGGACGGTTTCAAGGCGCTTCCTTGGGTGTTCCAAGTAGTTGCTTAACTTAATTTGGCCAACGGGTGTTAATTACACGACTTCTCTTCCAATTAGCGCATGAATAACGACCGCCAGGGATCACAGATAATTCATTAAGTCAACTGATACTCTGCTGCTGCCGGTTCACGTCAACTTCTCTTCCATCCAAAAAACTCACCAGATGGCGCTGGGAGTTAACTTTGTAAGACGCACCGTGCAAAAGTTGATTAGGAAGACACATTAAAAAAACCGTTTACCCTAAGGAATTTTAAGGTATCAACTTTTTTTTAAGGCCCTCATTTTCATAATTGAGTGTTTTGGAATTTCCATTAAGTAACTATCAGCATTGAAGGAAGAAGAGAGATTTGGTCTGATTGGAATTTTCTTACCTAATAGGTGTAACAGGCGGTGGTGATATGGATAGGAAACTAAAATAATAGTAGCGTAACATCAGTAGAAAAGTATCAGAATGGATAGAAAAAAGGAAAAATAACGTACATAATGTATTCCTAGAGGGCTGTCCGTCGCTTATATAACTGGAAAAAAAAATATTTAACAAAAAAACAAAAACAAATTAATCAAGTAACTAAAAACTAAAACTTAAAACTAAAAATTAATTTAAAGTTCAAATTCTAAAGATTACATGCAATGCAATATTGAAATCATTTTTAACAGTCGGAAATTTGCGCAATGGAGTTCACCATGCAACAAATACTCTTGTTGCCTGGTAACACTCGTGCAAAATTCAATTGTTGCGTAATTAAAGGGAATCTATTCCACTTGGCCTTTTTTTGTCCATTTAGTCTGTTTCTAAATGCAATCTGTCCACATTAAAACGTGGATAGCAATTTGGTACATAGCTTATTAATGATCCAACTTAAACCGTCTATCTTTGGTCTATCTTTCTATCCCTGAAAACTGACACTTGAAATTCACGGCTTAAAAGGCTGCATAGATTTCTTAGAATGTGCCGTGCCGGCGTGGCCGACCGGTCTAGACGGCGGTCTGCCGTTGCGGTCAATGTGCCGGTACCCGGGTTCGAATCCATGGATGTTTCTTTCTTCTTCTGTTTCTCCTGTCCGTTCCTGCGGGTGCCACTTGATACTGTCTCCCTTGGCGTACCCTGGACAACGATGTCGCATCGGTTAAAGGCATCATATCTCGCCTCTAGTTGTTGGCCTAAAGAATGCTGATCAAGCTAGGAGCCCGGGCATTTGTAAAAAAAAAAAAAAAAAAAAAAAAATAATAAGAATGTAGTACAATATATGGTACAGTATAATCATGGTACAGTATAATAAAATAGGAAGTTTTTTTTTAGTTATCCATTCTTTTAGTCTCCATTCTCACTCCCAGTGCAAGCTCAATTTCCACTACGCGACGGAAGGAACGTGCATCTAGTGTCTTCGCCAACAAAGACGAGATTCCATTTTTGATGAATTGATCATGTCGGGCATTGATTATAACATCTGTTGGCGATTTTTTAAACTATGTGAATTTGTTAACTCAAAAATAAGCAATGTTCGAAATTTTCATTAGAAATTTAACCAACCCAAAAATCCTCATTATTATTAACAATTTTTAATTCTGTCTTATTCACAATGCCTTTATTAAATATCAGTTATTTTTAAGTTTTGTTTTCCATCGTTACATTTTCAGGAGTGGAAAAAGCTTTATTCCAATCTAACATGGCTACAGCTTTTCTCTCGCTAGCTTTCCGCTTCACGGTGGATGTGGATACATTGGTAGCAACAACAGACTTCTCTAACAATCCGTAATTAACATGGCCTCACTAATACTCTTGAAATAATGGAAAACATTCCAAATTAAATCTCTTGTTTGACTATGAAGAGTCTCTCGTTTCTTGTTGATCGTAACTTGTTCCCGCACGGACGTCATTTTGATTTTGCTGTTTTTTTTTTCTTTCTTTTCCCTTCTTTCTATTGGCGAAGACAATAGCCTTACAACTAATCCAATTCACTAATTCCTTGGTATACGTTTAACTTATCCATCACGTAGTGCGAACTGAGCTTGCACTGCTGGGTGGGGATCTATTTCGAGGGCTGGAGGGAAGGGGAGATTATGATTTAAGTTGTACTACACCTGAGCTATTTACGAAATTTGAGAGAAATCTGTTCAGCCGTTTTAGCGTGATGCGCATACTAATAGACAGATGAACAAACACAGGAAAACAATGGTCATATTTTGGATGCTAGAAATACATATATCTGAGTGCATTATTCGCATAGAATACTTTCTTTTCTGTTTTCTGCCAATTTAATAACATGTTGTTTCTATGCGAGAGAGAAAAAAAAGGGTTTTTGTGGATCTTTGTAGAACAAAATTTCCGTACTATTGTACTATTAGAATTCGCCTTCTACATTAAAATCTTACATTGAGTAAATAAAAACAGCCGCTGTTGATATTAAGGAATGACATAAACAAATCAAAGTTGATATATAGTGTGAATTAAAATGAGAGAAAATGTGATAATTTACAGAACTATTTTCAATTCTAACAGTTGTTTTTTTTTAACGTCGTTTTCCTTCTATTAAAGATATTTTATAAGTTTTCCATTAAGCAGTGATACTGAAATCTCATTTAATCTCTTTGGTTTAAATAAATTTAATAACTTTTAATTTTTTAAAATTATACTTTCATTTTATCAAGAAATTCACAAAGAAATTTCAAGAACGTAACAGCTTCTGCATATAACTCATGAAGATTGAGATATTTATTGAGGTACGGCGTAACTGATCTAACCTTACAAAAATAGGCATGACTCAGCGTTGTTATGATAATATTAATCGATGTCACATGTCACTTGTAATTTATTATTGATAATATCCGTTTACATATATTCAGAGACCTTCTTCTTTAAGAAAATATTTCCATTTTTTTAAAAATTGATGTTAAGTAAATAAAAAAAAAATCAAATATTAACATGAAAAGCTACAACATTTTTTTGTTTGCTTTTGTTGTTTGTCAGTAACAAACCCTTTTAGTTCTAACTTAGCTTGTCACTGCTATTGGCTGTGCGTAGTTTACTTTTGTGGAAACTGAATCATTCTTTTGTGTATTACTAATTTCCCAATACTTTTTTCCCTCCATTTTCCGTGCATGATTTGGGCGGGACTTTAGCAAACAAATCCAATCGTTCTCCACCATTACTTATTTATTGACCCTTAGCTGTGAAGGACAGATGCGTGATGGAAAAAAAGAAAACCCTTTATTTTTTATTTATTTTTTTTCTAGCAGCATTACATCAACAACTAAATTTTCCAGTATCTTTAAAAATACCTTTCACGGAAGATAAAGGGGTGAAATATTGATTGTAATCAAACTCTGGCGTTAAATCAAAAAGGCCAAAGGCAATAGAAAAAAAAGTATTTTATTTTAACATATAAGTTACAAAATAGAAAGTTTTAATCTAAGCTTATTACGGTGCCAATTAACCTCTTTAGTGAGAATTTTTCTCTTTTACCAAATGGTATCTTCTACGACCATATTCCAGAATTTTCTCAAATCTTTTTTTCTAATATAAAGTTTTCTAGTAAAATATTCATACGCAGCTTTGCAGTAAACACAAAAACCAAGTGATCACAATTTGCAATCTACCAAACGCTTGCGTTGTTAAAAGAGTCACTACTAATGCTTGGTGGATAAAATACTCTCATATTTATCGTTGTAATTCAAAGGTCAACTTCAAGCAATGCCCACACTGAGCTCATTTAATACAGCTAAACCCCCATTTTGCACCGTTTAGCCGACTCTAAAATATATGGCCACATTAGGTCGAGATTATCGTATTCAGCATAATTGATTCTAATTATGATAGAACCCAAGTTTGTCCAAATATCACTACTTGATCATATCAATGGCCACATAAAGCTGGAAGTAGCCTCGGCTGGAGTCGAATTTCCCTCCAAATCTCCGGGTCATTGGAGTCGAAAGAGATGTGAGTCCCAGGGCTCCGACTCCCGGTTTGAGCTGCGGAGGTCATCACACACCAGACCCACACATATATGCACACAGGCAAGGGAATCCTAACAGCTCCTCCCTACTGAGTTCGCTAAAAATGTATATCATATACACTGATTGTTATACGTATATTTCTTGGTATTACATGTATTACCATTTTCAGCGAATATGCTTGAATTTAAAACTGACCAATGATACATAAGTGAAGAAGCCCACTAAACTTTCTCACTTTTTGGGTAACCAATACCTCTTCCGTTGGATACTGATGGCGTAATAAAAATTGCAATTCAACCTAAAGCAAATGCTTCAATCGTTACGTGATTGAAGGGACTTACAAGCTTTATAAGGCCGCGCGGTTGGCGATGTCGCTAAGACACTGGCCTCTCACCTCTGAGTCCCGGGTTCGGTTCTCATGTGGGTTTCGTTGATGGTGGCGATCCGCGCTGGGCAGGTTTTCCCGGGGTTCTCCCGTTTTCCCTGCATTTCTCACACCATCCTTTCTGAGTCTTTCTCTCCATCTGTTCTTCTTTCCGTGGGATAGTACAGAAGATCTTTCAGGTCGACGTGCTTGGCAGTCATGCCACCGACTTTCAATGAATCTAATCTAATCTACAAGCTTTATAAGTTTTTGATGGAAACAATCAACGTAAATAACTGAAGGAAAATAAGATTTGAATGTAAAGAAACAATCAAATGAAAGATATTATAAAATATTATGTAAATATTACAAATAGTTTTAATAATAAGAATAATATACTAAATGCTTAGAAATATCTTTTTTTTTTTAGTTTTGATAATACTGTTTCCCCAAATCTTTTAAATTCTTCATCAATATCTATCTCTTCCTTTATATTATCTTATTCTTCTTCCTGAGATGTTATTGTTTACTTTTCACTGGTCTTTGATGGTCTATAAGATTGAAAAAGCTATTTCGGGACGACATCCAGTTAACACTAGTTCCGTTTCTTGAAGATACGTATATTGTTAAAGACGAGTGCAAAATTCTAGAAATATAGACGAGTGCAAGAAAGTATGAATTCTGGATCCCTCTGGAAAGAATTGGATTTACCATTATTCAATGCTTTTTAAAAAAAGTTATTTTTTTTTTAATTGTTATTTATTTATTCTTTTTTTTTTGCATGTGTGTAAGATAATGAAAAATATGACTGAGATCTTAAGTGATTTACGATCTATGCCATATATTTTTGTATTCTTCAGAATTTCACTCAGCTTGGTATGCTGGCGGATTGGACTGATGAGAGGTCAATTAATCTCGAAACAGTACTGTCTCCGATTCCCAGCACAAATATCAAAAAAATAGTTCAGTGAATTTTTGTTTTGTTTAGTTATGTGCGTTCTTTGTTTTCTTTTACTATAAAAATGTTCTAACGCACGTTAAATCTTATGTCTAAAACAAAAGTATTAAAATAAAATAAAGTCGTCTTCTTTATTTTTTTCTTTGACTTTTTTTATGGATTTCTCAAGAGGTGACACAAGTGCTTCGATGCTTTTGTTTTTCTATTCCATTGTCTGAACATCGTTCTCCACAAGGTCAACAAAGGAATCAAAAGGTCACTTATTTTTTGTTGTAAGAACAAAAGAGATAAGGAGAAGAAGGAATCGCGTTTTATCCACTTACTGGCAATCGGTCTCTTGGCTGTTGAGCACAGGATGTCTATATTCCCTTATTTCAGACAGTTTCAAGCGTATGTAGGGAAAGGACTCGGGCCAGTTTCACATCCCGAAGACTCGAAATGTGTAGAATAGATCTTTTATCTTTTGTGTTTTTTTGGTTGATGGAAAGTTGAGGCCTCATCTCCTTCCCTAAATCAGAAGTTGGGACAAAGTTTTTTCTTCTGATTGTTGGAGGTCGACTCCTTAACGTGGCCTCCTCCAAAATGTAATTATGTATACTGCCTAATTTTAAGAAATTAACAACAGTGCTTGTATCACGAATCTAGAATTTTCTGAAAATAAGAGTAAAACAATAAAGAAATTAAAATGATAAGAAACTTAAAAAATAAAATCAGTGACGAAAACAAAGTTCTAACCTGACTCCTAACCTGAATGTCCAGTTACAATAGGAAACAAGAGGAAGCTCTGATTTTAGCTTTTAAATTTCAACTTCCTTTTGGGTAAAAGTTTTGAAATTATCGATATCTCAATCTACTGGACACATTGAATTCATCTTAAAGTTACATTCAGAAATAAAAAAGTCTATTTTTTTAGCGTTCCCGTACACGAACAGTGGAGAGGAAGAAGAGCTCTATCGTTCATTCTGTCCGTCCGTCCTCGTGGCACATCTCCAGAGGCCACACTACAAGTCGGACATACAGGAGTCAATTTTATTGGTATGATCCTAAACTTGTAGAATTGGGAAAAAATAAGAGTTCCGCTTTGCGTTCCAGTCTCATGACAATTTATTTGGTCAATTCCTGTTCCAGTCTCGTATTCTCAACATCTTACAGACATTATGAGTGGTTTTATTCAGCTCGTTTTCGTAGCCGGCATCTTTTATTGGTTAGTACATTGCGTTTTGGTCGCAATAACCCAGGTTCGAATCCTGGCCAAGGCAATGTTTTTAGTCTTCTGAAAAGATCAGCAGACTAATATTCCCTTTTTTCTCTCTCCCGTAGACAAGTAAGGTAGGTGCTCCTGTTATGGCCATGCTCCTGATATGGCCACCCACCTATTGTGAGTTAACTAATCAAAAATTCCGCTAAATGGCATCACCATCCAATGAGGGACCTCCGTAGTGTGTCATGTGTTAATTTACCATCCTGCTAGATTGAGCAATATAACGTCAGTTGTCTGTTTTGTGTTTTTCGTGTGACTGCTTCTTGTGTTTCTCTGATGAGTCTCCTTTGTTTTATGCATGTTTTCAAATACTTTTTTCAGAAAAATTATCGTATTCTAATCAGTTTTTAATGCTCTTTCGATTGGTGTGGTCGTTCAGGGCGTATCTTTTACGAGTTGTTCGTAATAACCAATTTCCGTGAAAGCTGACCTGCTCCTGATATGGCCACCCACGTATTAAGTGCAACATGGCCGTATCAAGTTCAGTTCAAGTTTATTTTTTCTTCTGACAAAATTACTCAATAAAAACCTTTTGTGTTTGTTTTAGATATAAAATAATGACTGACAACGTGAAGAAGAGGGGATTATGGACTTAAGAAGCCATGTCGAAGGCAGTGAGCGGTGTGAAGAGTGGGAATCCTGTTTTGAACCCACTTTTAAGTAACAAAAAAAGGATTATTTAGTATCATGTTTATTCATTTACATCAAAATTATGTAATTTTAGTAGAACTGCACTATGACACTGAAAAAAAAAACACGATTTGTAGAATACGAAACAAGGGTGGCCATATCAGGTGCACATGTTCCTGATATGGCCACTAGGTACACTTTTGGAATTTTGTTTTTTTGGACCAGTAAAACTATTTTTATGGGGAAAGACAAATTTTTTTGTGAAAGTCAATTAGCCTGAGAACGATTAAAAAAAAATGGTTTTTATTTTTTCCAAAATGGCGACTAGAAAAATTCTTAAACCTTAGCATGGCCATATCAGGGACACCCTTATCATTAAAACCTCATTAAATTATCATTAACCACAACAATCACAACAATCGCAACAATTGCAACAATTGGTCTTTTGCATTTGCAACAATCATATTTATAATAATAAGGAAATTAAAGCAATATCAATTATTATTTTCTTATCAGAAGATGTTGCGAAGCATTGTGATTGGTTTACTAATCGCTTTCCCTATCTTGTTTTTTTCTTAATTTATATTTTTGTAATCATTATTGATAGAAAATGAAACAAGTAAGGGGTTGCTATGGTTTCGTAATTCACTGTTCTTGTTCCATTACCAAAAAAAAGTACAGAATGTTATTATATTCTGTGAAATCTCTACAATAAATTAAGAAAACTAAACTCATCCTGTGGCTTCTGTTCCTTTACAACAAAATAACACACACACACACACACACACACACACACAAAACTTATCTTTTAAGCAACTTTAGAAAATATTTCAATGAATTGCGCTGTGTACAAAACCACAGTCTGTCGTCGTCTTCCTGTTGTTCGCTCTTATCTTATGAGATATCCACGTAAGAGAAAATAAAGGAATTCTTTCTATAAATAGAGGAACGCGTTGCAGTGGTTTTGTGAAAAATGAGATGAAGCAATCAATTCTTTGTTGCGAAAAGACGACTCCGAAGTTCCCGGTATTCACGTTCTTCAATCGAAAAGAAATACGGCCTCCACAGGAGTAAGATTTGTTTGAATTGCTTTTCTCTTGTATTTATTTGTTGGGACTTTTACGCGTTTTAATGAGCGTCTAAGTTATTTCAATTTCTTGTCTTACATCATTAAAAGAACGTCTTATTTAGAAATTCATCGAATCCCATTTTATAAGCTGTACCGATGTAATAATTAGGAGTGTATTCCTAAGTGTATAATTAAATTTAAAAAGAAATTTCCATTTTTATTAAATGTTTTAAGTTACTGATAGATTCTGATGATCTGTAGATTCTCGAAAGTTTTTCCGTAGCTACGGATTATTGTATCTACCGAAAAATTTATTGGTTTGCTTGGATGAATGTTACGCTTTACTTAAGGGTTCTTCTCTCTGTCGATGAGTTTGTATTAATTGAATACGAATTGGGACAATGATATTGAAATTTCCTTGCTCAATTTTTAGTTGTTAAATTATCGTGATAAGAATATTTAAAGTTCATTTTTAATACTAGTTTTTGACTAGTTAACTTTTAGCTGTGGATCCAGTTTATGCCAAATCAATATAGGACGCACTTACAATTAACTGCAGCTACAAATCATTTCTGTAAAGTCATTCTTCGAGTTATTATTTAAATACTCTTTAAGGATAACCTTTTTAGCTTTTTTAAATTTTATTATCTTTTGTACAATTCGTGTCAAAATTAATATATAATCAAATTGGATAGATATCTTGCATTCTGGTAACTTTAGTTTAAGTATAACCTTCAACTTTCAAGTTACCAAGATCGCAGCACTTAAATATTTTGGAATTTGTGATCTCTTTAAATCCTATCTATTTTCAAATCAACACGATTTTACGTCTGACTGCTTATATCTATCTTGTAAACAGAGCTTAGATGTATCGCATCTTCTGCCGCCTCGATAACTTTATTGAACATCAATTAAAGCATAATTTCTACCAAGTCTTTTGTTGGGGCTTCCTAAATTAAATTGTTAACTATATGTAGAGATTGATAGACCTCTCCGCCCATCTCCTCCTTTTTTCCAACTTTAAATTACATCGCAACCCCCCCCCCCCTTTTTTTGTTTGTTTATTGTTCTAATCCTTTTGGAACAATTATTTGGAACTAACGACTATCGAAAAGCAGTAATACTCTTAAAGATATTTTGAATTTATCTATTATGTAAACTAGTTTATACAAAATCTAACAAAAGTGGAAAATATCTTTTGCTAATTTTTACGAATTTCGTTGTAAATATTGGCAGCCATTTTTAAAACTCAGTAACGTTTGAATTGAAATTGCATCAAATGCCAAAAAATTATTTTTATTGATAAGAATAAGTAATGATTCATTAATTTTTGATTATTTAAAACAAGGCAATAAAATAAACTAATATGAATCCCAACTATTGAATAGGATTAGGCAAAAAAAACAACAACTATATATTTATCGATATATTGAGTTTCATAATGAATTATTATTGTGATTACAATAAAAAAAAAGATAAGTTGAACATAAACAATTATTACTGTCAATCATATTTAATTATGATCTATTAATAGTCAATTGACTTTGAAACCTTAGACATGTATTTAACTCGGCATCCGTTGAATGATTACTCTCTTCCGGAAGGTATTGAACATCATCTACCAACGCACAATCGTAACATCCAATAAAAATGTCTGAATCTGGAGTCTCTGAAAGTGAAATTATCCTCCTAAAACCAAGTCGTCTGATGAATTAATTTGATAATTTGAGAAGTATTCAGTTTAAACTAAGTGTAACAAAGATTCTGTTTCAGCTCTGTAGGAACTAATCGATGCTATTAGTAAACCAGTCACAATGCTTCGCAACGTCTTCTGATACGTGTAAGACAATATAATTGATATTGCTTAAATTTCCTTATTATTATAATGTGATTGTTGCTAATGCAAAAGGCGCAATTGTTGAAATTATTATGATTGTTGTAGAGCTATATTATAAATGTGATTGTTGCGCATGCAAAAGACGCAATTGTTGCGATTATTGTCATCGTTGCAATTAACGATAATTTAATGATATTTTAATGATACTTGTTCACAGACGGACAGACACAACGGGAATATTAGTCTTCTGATGTTTATTAGATCAGAAGACTAAAACAATCATCAACTTATATAATTTGCTAATTTCGTCTGTCTGTATGTCTGTCTGTAACTCCATATAATTAAGCTATTAAGATAGATCCAACGGTTCTCAATAGTACCATTGAATCAAGGGTACTCAAATTGGATGAAAATATTAGTTCATTTTGTCATTCCATGTTGTTTCCATGAAATTTTATTCTTGGGAACTGACCTCGACAACTGAAATTCTAACAAAACATACGTTCAAAACCAAATAATTTTGTTACCACTGCATCCATTTTAATGAAATTTGGCATACTTACTCAGTTGTTTACGCTGATTTCGAAACTCAAAACTACGAAGCCGTAGAAGCTTCGCTCACAAGTCAGCACAGTATTTACATTACATTTACTTTATATTTGATAGTTGATGATAAAATGATTTTTCAGATTTTTTGATGCATGTCGTCCGACAGGCTTTGCTGCTAGTAAATCAGATTTCTGCCGAATACGAAACGCTATACCTAAAATGTTATAATTGTTCTGAAGACTAATATTAGTCTATTACAGAAAAATAACCTAAACGAAGTCATTAGACTTGCAATTCTTCTTATTCTTTAATGGCTCGACAGCCCTGGGTGGGCCCTTTCCTTCTCCAGGCATCTGTACTTTTGGCAACTGTTCTCCAGTTTTTAACTCTTAGAATGTTTAGGTCTTTTTCAGCAAAGTCGATCCTAAGATTTGCTATTGGTTGCACTAATATTAGGAATGTCACAAATCGTCTGTTAAAGTAACAAATCATCTGTTAGTGCATATACAACATCCTGCTTTTATTTTGATCATGACTTGCTAAAGATGGCCAAAACTGTCAGTAGTATTTCATGCTTTTCATTTTCATGACTAGAGTTTTACTTTAAATAATGGTAATATTAACTCGTATTTCTTATTTTTATTCACTTGTTTTAAGTTTTGCATAAATTAAAGTTGTGTTGATTGGCTTCTACATTGTGATACGAAAACATATTCAGAGAAAGAGGCACAGACCAGTGGACTGAAGCAGCGGCCGGGCCTTTTATCTGGTGCCGTTAATTATCTACCCTTTGCTCTAATTGGGGCTCAAAACCACAACACAGTTAAAACTCTTATCGGCTGCGAGAAATGGGATTACAAATGGTGCAAGAGGCTTCGGCTTTTAAGCAGTGCACTGTTAATCCTTTGGGTCACACTAATACCCTCCCCTCACCTTTCCATCCCGTTCTGTTTTGAAGTGACAGAAACAACAGTTGGTAAAGAAGATAATGGAAGATGGAAACGGAAGATAAGCGCAAAAAGATGGAATCTATTCGTTAAAATAGCAACTCAATAAAACATCAATGTTGATTAAGAAGAATAAGCATTTAGAATCTGTTCAAAGTTACAATCATTCAGTCGCTTAGATATTCTCTGCTGCTGAAGGGTAAAAACTCGGAAACGGTTGTTCAGAGATCTCAGTAATGAGAAAATGCTGTGGAATTGGAAAAATTTAATGTTAAATTCAGTATTTAATTAGTATTGATCATTCCAGATCATTGGTATTGTTCAAGCTGTGTAGTATTTCCATTATCATCGTAGATGGGAGTAAAAAAAGTCTTGGAAAACCAAGGCACATCCAGTTTTTATTTCATTCCTTGTGATTTCCATACAAATTAGAATTTCTCTACATATTACAAACATTCTCTTACATTACTGTGCTACGACAAAATTTTATAAAGTGACTGACTTAGCATTCAGATATTACATCCAGACGATTCATTACCTTCTCAAATGATTTTATTTTATTTTCAAAACCTTAAAGTGCTATCTTAAAGAAATGTCATCAAGTTTTTTTTATATTTTTGCCATATTTATATTTTAAAAATACTTTCAATGTATATTTTCTAAATTATTATTTATCTATAATACATTTCATTATGTTATTATGTATTTTATAATATTATATATAATTACACTGTATATTATATAATTATATTAATTATATTAAATATCAATTATGTAATATTAAGTTATATTTTAATATTCGCTTTATGCTTTCCTTTACTGCAATGGTCAATTTCTTTTTGAATGCCCTGTAGTAAAGTTCTAATTTACATAATATTGTTTCTTTTGCAAAAGGAAATTCGTCTTACGATGGTTTTCTTTACAATTATTGCTCTGGACCCAGTTAACGTCAGAATAAGAACGGACTGAATCTGTTTCCAAATCACTTCCACTGCTCCGTGGAGTTTTAATAATATTGCTGTACGGTACCCCTGTGAAATTGATTAGTATTGTCTGGTGTTTCAATTCCAAGTAAAATATTGTAATGAGATCTAGTAGGTTACAATGATTACAAATTACAAAGATTTTTGTTGTTATTACTTAATTAGCAACCAACCAACTTCGAAATTGGAATCATAGCGAATGAAAACAAGAGCTTAATCAAATATTTATGAAAATAATGTTTGTAATACGAAATTACCTACGTTAAAAAATACAACTTAATGAAAAATTTCGTATTTTGTTTAGTTTATTCCAAAAAAGCCCTGCAAACATTTCAAATAAACTGAGAGTATGATGGCTCAGTTTTAAATAGGAGAAATTTCTAACATCCGCAGGGAATAAACGATGAAAAACAATGAAAAATTAAACGCTTTTTTTTACCACACAACTCACATATTTACATGTTTAAAAACTGAGAAGAAGATGAAATTCAGTTTTCAAAACATATTTTTCTTTTTCTTTAACACAATTATAAGAGAAAGAAAAGAAAGAATTAATATATTAATGAATTCAACTTAACAAATAACCTTTCTGTTCCCTGGTGTGCTTTTGTTCATTGGTTGATTACGATTTAATTCATTCGCTTTAATTTCATTTAAGCTTATCAAATTATCAAAGCATAACAAGGAAAAGGACGCTGTGATATCTTTCGAACATTTTCTTCTTAATTAACCATCAGTGAATTTTATATAATTATAATGTCACTGTTAAGATATTAATAACCGTTTATAAATTTAGTAGAGTTGTTCCTTAATTTCTTTCTTTCATTAAAGTTTTCTTCTGTTTTCTAGAAGTTGCTTTAAGTTTCTAGAAATTGCTTTCTAGATACAGAAAAAAAAAAAAAATATTTACAGAATAAAAAAAAAATAGCCCTACAAATTGTATTTCAGAGTTTCTTATCAAAGAAAAAAAATACTCTGTCGACAAAAATCACGAATATAATATGGATTAGAAGATTAATTAGATCTTAAGACATCAAAAAAACCGGAGAGAAAGGTCTTTTTTTTTCTGACTTTTGGCTTCTCTGTTGGTTGGCTGGCTGGCTTTTGGATTTTTTTTTTTTTTCTGTTGAGTTGAAGCAAAATTCGTTTTTTTTTATTTTTCGTTTTGTTGCGAAAAATTCTTTCTTTAGTCGGAAATGGATTTCGTTGCTTTGCTGGAGGCCACAGATTTGAAACAATGATAAACCCAAGGTAATTTCTTTACTCTTAAAAACTAAACAATTCATCGGAGGAAAGAAAGACTGCTTGAGGCAATGCAGTATCGCTGACAGTTGACCAGAGTAGCTGCAATTTGATAACAAAGACATTGCATGAATTTGTCGTAGTTTAAAGAATAATTCCTGCTTAAATGAACAGTTACCGAAGTCTTTCAAAAACGGTGACAGATAAAAAAAAAAAAAACCACTGTTTTCCAGAACTTCAGGCGTATTTCAGTGTACTTCAGGCGTAGAATTGAGATTGCAGAAGTAAACCGAGCAGTTTCTTTAGGAGTAGTTTTTAACAAGACTTTATTTCATCACAAGGGTTAACAGCAGTGGCACGTAGTTTAAGTTAATGTTCAGTTCATTCGTGAATATACAAGAAGTGATCGAATCTTCTTTATATTTCATTCATTCTCGTCTTTAGAAATAATGAAATGTGATATATATTAGAAATCAATCAATATTGCTATTCTTTATAATACGTAATACACCTCACAAATCCGAGTTACAAAGCGACTTTATTACCAAAGAAAAAAAAAAATCCCTTTTTGTTGGGTTTCTATCCTAACATATAAGTCTTAGCTTTTACAGTATCTTGTATTGTTAAATCCAAGCAGGTCGTGAAACAATTAATATTTCTTATATCATTGTAACATTTTTCAAGAACAGAATGCATTTCTGAGTGATTTCATGGAAATTTGACTAATTATGTCAGTCAGTATTTTGAGGTTCTAAGTTAAGTTTTATTAGATTTTAGGAATTCTTCATTAAAATTTGTGCGTTTGCTTTCATTCTTTAATTTTTTTTTTTATCTTTGTAAATGAGAATAAGTATTAGAATCAATAATAAATGATACAGTAGCCTAAGTATCATTTGGAATTTTCCCACATCAATGTGCAGTTGTTATCATCTTTGTGTTTGTGCGTTATTTTAACTATTCTTTTTTCATCCTGTAATAAAACAGAATTTTGAGTTTTAATTGATATTCCAAAAATTGATTTTAATTGATATTTTATTGATATTGTTGTTGTTAGATCGAGTAATAACGTGTTTTAATCAAAATGTAGCCTCTCCCAACCCTACATATGTAAGCCGGGACTCGGTACACAGATTAGCTGACGATTCCCAGTTATATCATGATTCCAGATATTGTGACAGACCAAGGAAGATCTACAGTCTTACAGTATACACTGAAATGCCAAAATAACTGTGAAGGCCGCATTCATGTCCATATCATGTTACCATATCCTTGCAGCTAACGGAATCATCCTCAAACATCATATATACATATATACAAACGACATATATACGACATTACAAGGTGTAACTGAAATGTGCTGCCAAACTTAAAGGTTGTATTCAATCATGTAAAACAACGAATAAATGTCATGTAAACATGGGTCTGGAAATGCTTTATTTCCAAGATATGAACGATGCAACAATACAGGGGTGTTGGTCGTACAGTCGCTCAGTTTCACAGAAAGTGCTCGAAATGTCTTCCACCGGCCGCAATGCACGCAACGAAGTTGCCAGGTGCACGTTATGTTAAGCACTATGCGATCATGCAGTGCGTGGGCGTCAGGAGTCGGTGTATACACTAATGCTTTAAGATAATCCCATACGAAAAACTCTGTGATTTTAAATCAGGGGAACGAGCAGGCCATGTCACAATTACTGAGAAGCAATTTAATGGCTCTACGATACGACGTAAAGGCCAACACCTCTGTATCGTTTCATTGTTCATATCTTGGAAATAACGCATTTCCAGACCCATGCCTATATGACATTTATTCGTTGTTTTGCATGATTGAATACAGCCTTTAAGTTTGGCAGCACATTTCAGGTACACCCTGTATCACGGCAGATATCTCAGCCATCTCAAGCAATTCCATTCAAGTAGAGTCCAGTAGCGGTGTCCCCGAGCCTTGTGTTGTGTGGTCAGCAATGGCACTCAGGTGGGCTTTCATCGGCTCCAGAATCTCATAGAACACAAAGAATGTTGCACTGTTCGAACGGTGATGCTACTACTGGTCCCATCATTGAGTTGAGCTGTTATTTGCAGCAATGTTTCACGTG
>JAFIDM010000001.1:43045523-43056067 GCA_023159025.1 Thereuonema tuberculata
TACATGTATTATATTTCCAAGCTAATTATTATAACGTTCATAAATATTTAAACTTTCTTGTTTAAGATCTTGTCCAAGAAAGAACAGTTGTTTTAGCTTGTAGCTTAAGGCTTTGGTAGCTTAAGACTTAAGGCTTGGTAGCTTAAGGTCACATCTATTAGCTCAGGTCTTAGGAATGACTTTTGTTAATTTGTTCGGATAGCACAATAAAAATTACCAGAATATTTCGTTGTTAAATAGATAAGTTAAGTAAGTTAGCCACGATGATTCAAATTACGATATTTTAGGAAATTGGACCAAAAAAAAAATACAACATATTTTGAGTTAATAACGTTGTGACCAATACTTGCACAGTTTTTTAAAATAATATATATTCACGATAAAAAGCAACGTGCGACGGAAGTTCATAAGCAACTTTCGCCACATGTTTATTGTGAATGTATTTTTTTTTTAAACTGCAAATATTGGTCGCAGCGTTATTTGATTTATAATAGTTTTCAAAAAAAAGAAGAAACAAACGTCACCAGTCATGATGTCATCAACTTGACGTCCGAGCAGTCAGTCCAAGATGGCGTCGTTTTGTGGTCGCATAAGAGTGACCAAGAAAGGACAAACTTTGCATAGCCAAGCAAGGGGAATAGTGCGGAACGTTTTTAATTCTTTCACTTTTAATTATTATTATGTTTTCGTAACTCTAAAAAATATATAAACCAGAATGTTTTCGTAATGTTTATAAGATTCAGTTACGACTTTTAGCAAAAGATGGCGCTGTTACGTCTTGGAAACATCAATCTATAAGGAAATTACGTCATCAAAGCTCTTCTTTCATGAACTGAACTGTAGTTCTGCACGTGAAATAGGAAGATGGATATGTTTAGTGTAGTTCCTAGGAAAGCAAAATATATCAGATCATTCAGTCCACGTGATTTTTTTTTCCCTAATAACATTTGAACCTCTGTGTAGATCTTCTTGAAAATTAGTATGTATATTTAAGGACTGGAGACGATATAACTTTTATATTTGAAATATTTTCCAAGTGCTTAATTGCTGTGAAATTAGCAGCAGAAAGCGATAAGAAGATCCCGACAGAAAGCATTGGAATCTAAACAATGGATTTCTATCCTATTTCTATTAATATGTCATTTTCTGAAACTCTGAAATTTTATCCCCTTTTCCCTAATCCAAGAATTGTGGCGCGTTTTGATCCTGATTAAAATTCATCATATTTGGACGACTTGAGTAATGATGACTTAATTCATTTTTCTTGGAAAATGTTAAGTTTATACTGCTTCTAATTTGAATATAAATGTCGGCCTCTTCGTTTTGGATCATTTTCATGACTTTAAAAAACAAGATAAAGACACTTGAAGGAAAATCGGCTTTAAGTTCTTTCGAACTTCTTTGATTTCGATTTTTGGAATCACCTACACAGTACGACTTGTCAAACCACAATTAAAAGGAGCAGCAAATTTAACCTTTTTACTTAACCCTTCGAACATTTGAAAAATATCAAAGACTTCAAATAATAAATGCGATGCGTAATTAACTTAGTGATGTTTTGGATAAAGAAATTTTTTAATGAATGTTAACTCCAATGGATCTTAACTTAATAGGTTTCGAATATTTTCTTGTGCATTTCCTTAGATCTGTTAAATTTTTTCGATGGCTCGTCTTTTACATAACTAAAACCTAAAATAGCGATTTAAACTTGATTTCCAAATGCCAGTTTTAAGGATGTGAGGTTTGTAAGCATAAACATTGTATTCTGGAAACAAATGTTTTACATATTGGTATTTATTTACTGTGTACAGAAATACTCCGTTATTGAGACGTATTAGATCCAAGACCTCTTTTGCAAACAAAAATTCTGCGATCGCTTTTTTTTTTTTTTTTCTAAACTTATATACTGTCACATACGTGCAATGAAAATCAAAGATGTCGAACTGCCTGAACCGACGTAGGATTGCGAAAGAATTATTTTATATATTAATCACAAGGAAAAAAAATAATTTTTAAAGAGTTTAATATTCACTTGAAATGTAAAACATAAACGCACAAAATTATAAGTTCACTGAACTATTTTTGGAAATTATGATACCGGGAATCCAAGACAGCCTGTTTCAGATTGGATTTCCGGTATCGCAATTTCCAAAAACAGCTCAGTGAACATTTACTTTTGTGCGTTTATGTTTTTATTTTTCGTATTATGCACTTTAAATTTTATTGTTATAGTTTAATGCACTTAACATATCTTCAACCAGATGCAGCGCATGTTTGTAAACTAAATAATGTTCTTTGTATTTCGAAGTGGTGGTGCCTAATCGCAAAACTGTCGTATAGGCGAATTCCTTGTCACAAAATCGCAAAATGGAGGCAATTGAAAAACTGTCGTATGAGCGAATCAACGGAAAATGAATCATTGCATTACAGGATATGACTGTTACTGTAATTTACTGAATTATCTAATTTAAGCATTAATACGGATTGTATTTGAGTCTTTCAATGGGTTCATTGGAAATTTACAACTATTTGCAACGCAAACAAATCTCCGAAATGCTAAAACAATGATTGTTTATTTGATTCATTAACATCTGCACACAATTCAATCAATAACTCTTACGGTTCCTTATCCCTGTTTCAATAAAAGAGGAATTGATTCTTCCTAGTTGACCTACTGCACTCCTGGGAACGCATCATTGGGAAGAATCCAATATTGATTTCAAGGCATGGTTTTGGCCACTTCTCCATTTTTCTCCGTGAAGATTATTATGGCTTTCAAGGACTCTATGGGATGGGACTCAGGAAGTGAGATGATGGCACTTGCAGCCAATTCTTCACCGGATGCAGAAACATTGCAGTATGTTCTTTCCTCCATCACAACAGAATCACGTCCCCCTGATATGGATAATTTTTTTCTGACAAAAAGGTTTTCTTTGAATCACAAACAATCACTTGAAATCATTTGAATTATTTCTGTAATACACGTATACGCTAACGTGGGAAAAGTATCTAAACTTCCGTCTTAAGAAAACAGGAAAACCTACCTTCTAGCGGTAATTTTTGATTAACTTTCGTATTTAAGTGGGTTTTTTTTTAAAGAAATCATCTCCGAAATCAAATCATTTTCGTTAAAAATCAACTTATTTCTTCGATCACTTTTATGGACAATATGATCGTAACTTTGACCTAGAAATTTCATAAAACAATGAAAAGAATTGTCTCTGTAGAAACAAGAAATATGAAAGAACTTAATAACTATTTTCCTTAAAATGCTATTTCTTAAGAATTCTTTTTTTTTGGTCAAGTTCCGTTTTTTCAATTTCCGTTATCTGTTGAATTCAAATACTACTAATTTTACATTTTCTGAAGAACAGAATACAAATTAGTATTCCTTAATTTAAATTTTTTGAATCGGATTGTATCTTATCAAATGGCGCGCTAATTAATGGATGAGTTGAAAGGCAACTAAAATTCATTATTTTTTAAGACAATGAAGTATTGATAGAACTAAGATAGAAATTCTTTGTTTAGATTTCAATTCTTTTCTTTTACGGCAATTTCTCTCATCAGTCCAATCCGCCCAGCATACCTAGCTCAGTGAAATGGGACAATATACAAAACGGACAAACATACAAATCAATGATCCCTGAATTAAAAAATATCAAAACAAAATCAAGAATAAAAAGGGGTGAATAATTAATCCCCGCTAGCATTTAGCTTAGCATTAAGGGATTAATTTATTACAAGGTTAGTAATTAGATATGAGATTTAACGTGCATTAGAACATTTTTACAGTAAAATAAAACAAAGAACGCAATAAATAAACAAAACAAAACAAAAACAAGCATTTAATGATTTAAAGCAAGCATGTAAACAAGCGAAAAAAAAGAAATTCATTTTTTTCAATTTCAATTGAAATTATTGTTGTGTGCTTTTGTGGGGTGCACTTCCTTTCGCGCTTTCTGGGCTTATCATCGAAGGTAAATCTGGCTGATGAGTGCTAACAAGGACGAAACAACTGTCGCAAATTCCTCGTCGATGATAGCCCAGACGTTAAAGCAAACTTAATGCACATATTCTTTTATTTTCCCCCCCCCCCCCCCCTTTTTTTTTTCTTGTAATATTTATGCTCTCCTATTTCATATATATTAAATTCAAAAAGTTCTGAATTGTTTAATTTTAAAAAAAATTAATTATAAAGGGTCTTCTTTGTTTAAGGAAACACTTGTTCTTTCTTCTCAAAATCCGTTGATTTCATTTTAACCAAACAACATTATTTACAACCTGTCCATTAAAATGAGTTACAAGCATTACGTCAAGGTGGGAATATCGGATTTACTGATGATCCTCTTTGCTCCCGAACCAACAAATATTGAAAGCAAACAAATACAGCAAAGTCATTTTCAAAACTGTCAGATAATTATTGACCTATTTTTGAATGACGGAATTTGCCTATAAAGAGACAACTCAGTTGAGAGATTTGATAGGATGAAATCACTTGCTTCTTCTGTAGGAAAAGTAACTTTTTCTTTCGTAAAATAAAAATAATTAAAAATGTAAAAACTTTCCTGCAAGTCTTTATTTTTTTTATGTTCTTGAAAGCTTAGTTTTGCTATGTTGAATTCGTTCATAATGCAGGTTTGTTGTCCTAAGGATATGTTACAGTTACGAAGCTTATGATCAACTTCTTGCTTTATGCTGTATTCCCAATCCAAGTTATTTTGATTAATCTGTGGAATTTGTTTTTTACTGTAGGTTTTTCCCGCTAGAGTTCTATGAGGCACTGGATGTGATGATCCAATGTTTCATGATCTGGGTCTAAGTTGTAGATTTACGTTGCCAGCCCAGCGCCGCCTGTCTGTACCCCATGAAATAAACCAGCTACCCATTCTGTATAGGGCTGAGTGCATCACTGGATCCGTCTGGGCCAGTGAGAATTTATCGGGGAAAAAATCCCAACTCAGCCGCGGTTCGAACCGTCAGCCCAGTTCCATACTACTTGGCTACTGTGTATACTTTCCTTAGTCTTCAATCTTTCTTGTGAATTCAGAAGTAAATCTCTGAAAACACACTATTTCATCGAAATAACGGAAATTGTAAAATTAGCTTTCTTTACTCTCCAGTGATTATTTGAAAATTTGTAAAATGTTCTTTTCACTACATTCATTTGGAACTGACAGAGATCTTCGTGAAAGAACCCCTTAATTGATAAACAGAGCTTATCAATGAAGCTAAAAAAAAATGAACATTGAAAATTAAAATTTAATCTAGTAGGCTAAAATTAGTGAATTATTTTTTTTCTCTGTCTCTTCTCTCATTGCGTCACACACAAAGGGAATGATAAGAGATATTTAACAACAATACTTTTGAATGTAATCCCCGTGACTCGAATCAGAAGATTGCAGGTTCGAGGGCGTTTCTTTGTAGAAATTATTTCTGTTTTCACACGAAATTAAAACTATTTTCCAAACACAGAGGAAATGCATTAGACACAGACAGATCTGGAAAACTATAATATATAATATATAATATATATATTATAGTTTTCGAGATGTCTGTGTCTAACGCATTTCCTCTGTGTTATATTTAACACTACATTTACCTCTATATTTATTCTACTAATTACCTCTAAATGTTTTTTGTTTTTTTTATTCAGAGTGTTTCTTGTATTCCTGTTAATCTTTAATGTCCAATATTTTTCTCAGTTAAAATTACAAATAAGTTAATAAGTTAATCAATCTTTTCCATAATTTTATTCATAACATTTCTGAACAAATCATCATCATCTAAATTCTAATATCAGAGTCCAAAAAAAAAAAATTGCATAAAGCTGATTTCAGTTCAGCTTTATGCAAATCCTACCCTAAAATCAATCAGGAATTAATAACATTAACCCTTGCTTCGTTCGGTTTTATTCGGAATAAGGTAATTTTTCCAGATATTGTCCAGTTCAATTGCTTTGTTTTTAGGGTTTGTTTCTCTGCACAGTAGTTCACTTTGCAAGGAAGCATAATCTGGCTCATAAACTGCTCTACGTTTTTACATTCTAGGAAAAAGTACAGCTCATTAAATTAGTTCGTAGAAGTGTATATTCCCCTAACCAGAGCAGTATCTCTCGCTCTCTCCCTCCATAAGCGTGATCTCCGTGATGTATTACTTGTCCTGAGAAGAGTACACGCACCTTTCAATTTACGACCGTTCAATTCACGACGATTCAGATTTATGCCGGTTTAGAATTTCGGCAAAAAATTAGGAAATATATACTTTTAAAAAAATAAAAAAATGCGAAAAAAGAAAAATTAAATTTTTTTGAACGAAAGTGCAGCCGTAAACGGTGATTGCAGTTAACTTTAAAATCTGTACTTAGGCTCCACCCATTCGGTTCACCTCAGTTTTATTTCTCTCAGTCATCATGCGTTGATTGGCTGTAAATGCTGTGATAAATACATATTACAATTAATAGTGATAATTTTTTTTAAAAATAAACGTTTATTTTTATGCAAAGGAATATACCCTGACACACTTTACACTGTTTGCATTTAATAATTAGGTTATTCTTTCTTATTTTATGTTAACTTAGTAGGCCTACGATCTACGTAAACCTACATTGGCATGGTTTCATTCAATAAAAACAACATATTTTTGGGTGTGTGAAACGCATCCCCTCTGTTTACATTATATAATAGTTCAATTTACATCGATTCTATTTACGACGCCACTGTAGGAACGCAATACCGGCGTAAAACGAGGGTTGCCTGTACTGAGATGGATTTTTTTTCATTGTCTTCCTCTGGAAACCTATTCTACAACGGCTTCGGACCTGAAAGGAAAGAAGAAGAAACACAGTAAAGAAAGTAAATATCCACGCAGGATTTTCGAAATTCGAACCCAACCAAAAAAAAAAAAGAAAAACCCGAAGAAATAAGGCGCATTTTACATACTTTGAGATTTCGGTGAAGACTCCTCCGTATATAACATTTATTATGAACCACTGACTAGATCTTCTTGCAACTTGGCAGGCACATTTAAGGACAAGAGATGAATTATTTTGAAATTTTTTTCTGTGCGAGTCTACAAACAGCCTAAAAAGTGACCGAAATTCTCATAGAGGAACGTTAGAAATGAAACAACGCTGTCTGTCTATTAGATAATCCATTAATTTGTTATCACTTTATGATGAAAATTACTCGGATTTAGGCAACTTAACTACGTAAATATTTCGGATTGTATTTATTTTTCAGAAAACGGAAATTTGCAACTATTTTCATTGAGGAAATATTAATATTTAAAAGTAAACAGAGACTTTGCCTCGTTTTCAGTAATTACGAAAAAAGAAAAAGAAAATAAAGAAAAGATATTTCAAGGATTATCAATAAAATAGGACCTTACTATTTCAGGAACTTCTTATTTACATTAGATGCAGAGAAGGTTTCGTGTTTCTTAGTTCTTCTGCGATCCTTCGGGACAAATAAGCAAATGAATTATTAACGATATCTTTATCGATTTTCTTTTTATCGGAACTGCATTGAACTTCCTCCGTATAATATGTCATCAAGAGAAACTTATATGGTAATATTTAAAGTTTAAAATGTTTTCATCTTGAGCTCACTTCCAATATACCTCTGCTCTATCAGTTACTCGCTTTTCTCCGGCAGAAGTTGCAAAGATTTGCTAGTTTTAAAGTCTTTTCTCATTTTTGTAAAAGCTACAGAAAATGAAAAAAGTCATCTTCTGTTGGCAGTTTTCCTTTCTAATTTAAAAGAAAGAAAACATGACTTTGAAGTTGACTTCATAAAATTTTGAATTACTTTTAAGCTCTTCACATAAACCTTTATCTGCTCAAACTTGCTGGTGAAAAGAAAATCGGACGATATCGAATTTCTCTTCGATGTTTTAGTCTACTATCTGATCCATTTTAATGCTAAAAATACGTCGGATTCAGTAAATGATCGAAAAGTCATCCGATCCGAATTTTTTTTTTCAGAATCAATAACAGTTTTCCTACTCCCAGAATCCTTAGCGGAAGTATCAGCCAAAATTGGAAGCAAAAACACAAATCCTATTTTGATTATTAAAGCCTATTTTGATTTTACTAAACTTCTTTATTAAACAACAGAAATCCATCTTGACAATATTTCAAAGGCCTCACCAGCCTCCTTCTTCAAGCCTTACATTTTACATCTTCTTCTTCTTCTCCAAATAACTACAAAATGAATTAACAATCAATTCTTTTCCCTTTTATTTAAGATATAAAATGTAAGGCTTGAAGAAGGAGGCCGGTGAGGCCTTTGAAATATTGTCAAGGTGGATTTCTGTTGTTTAATAAAGAAGTTTAGTAAGTTTTGATGTATTTCTTGAAGAATTATGGTTATTGTTTGAGAATTGAATCTTAGGTGAAGACTGTTAAGTTTATTAACAATCAAGAATTGGCATATAGATTCTCTTCAAAGATAATTTTTTTCAAAGATTTGGGAAGGTTAAGATGGAATGTATTGGAAGATTAAAGATAGATTTTATTTATTGGAAGATGGATTTTTTAAGATTAAATTTATTTAAAGATAAAATTGTTTGAAGATGGAATTTCGTAGACATTTATTTCAAATAGATAATTTATTTTTTAATTTTCAGTTTGGACATCAGTTTTGAACGAAAAGGACAATTTATTTTAGATTTGGATATCAGTTTTGGACATTTGTTTATTTGTAATAATGCAAGGAGCGCATCACGTTTTGTTTTGTTACACGAATATTTCGTATTTACGATTGTTAATTCATTTTGTAGTTATTTGGAGAAGAAGAAGATGGTTCTTTTCCCTTTTATGTAAGATGTAAAATGTAAGGCTTGAAGAAGGAGGCCGGTGAGGCCTTTGAAATATTGTCAAGATGGATTTCTGTTGTTTAATAAAGAAGTTTAGTAAGTTTTGATATATTTCTTGGAGAATTATGATTATTCTGTATTTATATAAATTTTATCAAAACAAAACCGAAAAGCTAAAAGCATTAAATAAACATTTTTTTTTAGATTTTCCTAGACAATCATCAGTTAGGCAATCACAAATTATGTGTTGTCTCTGTTACTTTGTTCTAAGGATATACTATTGTAAAAACAACTATAACGAACCTCACAATTTATAAAAAGTTTTTTAAAATCGTTTCCAAAATACCAAACGAAAATTTCAAACGTCTTGTGAACGTAATTGTTAGAGTTAAATAAATCAACTTTTAAAAAACAGTATCTTATTTTTTATTCTTTTCTTATTATATTTTATCTATCATATACGATCAACCACAACGCAAACAAACATGTAATAAAACGGATGGCTTTCGATGTTCAGTGTATGGTTTTTAAAGCTTTAAAAATGATTTGTAAAATATACTAAGGCAGTGTAAAAGCTCAGAACTATATATAAGAACAAAACGTGTAACGGACAACATCTTGGATAGGATGTGAACCAAGATGTCGTTCGTCAATCAAGAGTTGTCTCTAAACCATGAGTTCGATCCAGGGGACTTAATTGTCTTGTTCCTCAGATTAGCAGTTTCCAATCGTTTTTGACTCATACCCGTCTTATTTTTTGAAATTATATGTTTATTGCGAATTCCTCGCACAATACAACCCAAAAGAAAATAAAAACCACCAAATCCCATTATTAACCAAACAAAAAACAAAAAAGAACGCCTTTACACCTTGTGGGTTCACGAACCCAGGAAAAGTTTTCCTTACAAAGATGGAGTGCCATTGGAATCACTACAGCCTATCAGTCGTAGCTCCATCGAATCACGTGGCTTGTGCTTAACAAACCGCATCTGATGAAAAACAACGCGTCCGTATCAGTTTTATACATTTTTATAATATCTCTTTATTAACAATGAAAATAAACTTTGGAAGCAACTTTGTAAACAGCTCTGTATTCTACATTTAAATTCATTTTTGAACAATTTAAATAATTCAATGTGGATAGTTACAAATGTTTAATCTTCCTAATGCCAGTTCAATATGTAATGCTTTGTAAATCAATTAGTAAAACTACAACATCACTTCATTGATTAAAATGAATAAATATTCATTATATGCAAATTCATGAATAAATAAACAGCCAATCAATCAAATGGAATCGAATCAATGAAGTAAGTTCCTATCGAAACTCCAGCCCACCACCCACAACCCACCTAGTCACGGTCCATAACCTTCCCTAACACCTCCCAGTGTTATGTAATTTATGAGCGATCTGTTAGTCACCCGGAATATTGGTTTACAAACCAGGCGTGGCTTAACGGTTTCGGAGAACAGACGCTGACTCTGTATGGGGGTGGAGTGCACAGCACGAACCCAGCAGAATAATCTCAGATACACATTTTTCTAACAGTTTTAAACATATCTTTCTGCTAAGTATATACGTATGTTATGTAGATATGGTATGAAAGATACACATTAAAATTTTTAGTTCTAAATATCTACGAACATATAAAACCAAACAATTTTATATCTGCTACTTTTGTAGTTCTGAGTTCATATTAACGAAACTAAGTATCTATCTATCTATC
>JAFIDM010000001.1:43099532-43118272 GCA_023159025.1 Thereuonema tuberculata
AGGTGTGCCGGCTTTATTTTTGAACATTTAAAATTAAAACATTAAAACTATAAATAAGTTAAAAAATTTGCGAATCCTAAAACACATTTAAACACAAAAACACATCTAAATCACAGGAATATGAACATGAGTTTTCATACGTTCTTCACCTTTTCAACACATTTACATACGTGAATTTTGTTAAATCGTTAGTTTTGTTAAATGTATAAGATACTTCAAATGCCAAAGTGTTTTAACACGTGCAACATAGGTTAGACCAAGAGTTCGATTTAAGTATTGACATTGTGATGCTGCATATCTGCGTGCAATTTTACGACTTTTGCAAAAGTTCATCTTCCTACGTATTCTAGTTTTTGAGTAAACGGGATCACAAAATTCAAGAAAATGTTGTTTTCGTTGGGAATGGAGAATAAACTTCGTCCATAAAAAATTGATTCTCATCAATTGCTTATGCTTAAAGTTTGTATTTCTGTGTGTCTCATAGAAGTTGTGAACCTCTGGATGAATCTTCTTGCTATGTTAGGACAAGAGATGGTCTAACTTTTTTATTTGATTTTTGTTAAGCATGTGTGGATTATTGTTGAGATCAGCACGAGAAGATGATTAAAAGTTCCATTACAATCGAACAAAACATATTCATCCATTAATTTCTGCGCGCTTTCATATGATTACAATGAATCGTATTTAAACATCTTAAGCAAGCGTTGAGGGTCTATTAATTTTTTTTATTTTTTAGAAAAGGAAAATTTCTACTGCTTACTTCGACAGATATTAATTTAAAAAAGTTAACGTTGACTTATCATTTGTATCCTTTTCAAGAACTTAAAGAAGAAGAAATACAGGCAAGTCCCGCATTTACGTCACTTCTGATGGATGACGTAAGTTGAAGCACCATCTTATTTTTCATTTATCGATCATCCTACTCCATTGCATGTACATGCATAACTGATGTTATTAAGGCATTATAACCAAAATAAACACTGTACAGTAATAAATAAACAAAATATAAAAATACAAGCAACGCATATCAGAATAAGTACTAAATAACTATAAAGCATTTCCAAACCCACCCAGGAGACAACTTTGGGGCTCGTTAACACAGAGCGCTTCGCAGTTTTTCTGTTCTGTAGAATTACCCTGTAAACAGAGTGAAGAGTAGAGAAATCCGCACTGACCTTAATCTTCTTTTTCTTACTTCGGCTGTTGGTTCGCGAAAAAAAAAGTGATGTAGGTGAACGTTAATGGGACGTATGTTCGAAACAAGTGCACGCAAGCCCGGGGTATGCTGTCAATTGAAAACAGACGTAAGTCTGAAGCGACATAAACTGAAGCGACGTAATTCGGGATATTACTGTAAAGTAATAATAAAAATGTTTTTTAAAGAGAACCTTTTAAAGAAAAGAAGCTAAGTTCTTTCAAGAACTTCTTGTAAAATGTAAACAAGGAGATCCGTTTACTCATGTTTTTATGGTTTGGTTCGAATTCAGGATATGATATGGATGTATCTTGCTTTTCTTCTATCTGACTGTTGGATAATATTGACGATTCTGAATTCATCACCTGACCATTGTAACGCATTGAAACGAGATGTTTGCAATAAGAATTGACCACATCAACAGTAAGGCATTAGACGAAAATCTAGTGTTCTGCAAAGCTTTGTTATAAAGAGAATGAAACATACACCTTTAAATAAGAGAAATTGAAATATCATCTTTTATGGAAAAATTACAAATTTCTTTCGTAAAAATTAGAAGTCATTTTGAAGCAAACACTATAATCAAGAACGTTTAAAATTAAACAAATCCCCAATGAAGATAGTTCTGGCGATCTTTACAAACGGTTTAAAGAAACTGTTGGTAAAATTATTTGAACTTAAAATTGGCAAAATTCAGGTAACTTGAAAGTAAATAGAAAATTAAGTTAATTATTTAAAAAAAAAATCATACTACGATAATTCGGATTTTTTAAAATAATAAACATAAAAAAAATCCGAATTATCGTAGTATGATTTTTTTTTTTTAAATTTTTGTTATCTCAGATTCTTCTAATCCCTGGTTTTTTTTAAAACTTTTATTCCTTTCATCCAAAACCTTTGAGAGCAAGTGGTTCCGAACCTTTATCAAGTCGAGGCCCCTTAACACTCTTACTACGCTTATGCGACCCCCCCAAAAAAAAAAAAAAAAAAAAAAAAAAACTGGAAAAATAAATTTTAAACAGAAGCATGTTTTACATAATAGCCCAAATTTTACAATAGGTTTGAAAATATTAACGGAGTATTGTAAACTATAAATTTTAGAAAAAAAAATACAATTATTATTAAAATTTGAAATTTAGTAGTTTAGTTACAATTAAATTATTCACTTGAGTTCTTCATAAAAGAAAATTATTTTGCTCAGTGTGATAGTTGATATTGTTCCGCAGCGACCAACTTATGAATATCTGGCTTCAGATATAAAATGTTGAGTCGTAGGCCTGGTTCTACATTGTCTATTTCTAAATTTATTTCTCATTGTCGACGAGAGATGAAAATGTATCTCACACTAGTATGTGGTTGCAAAAGCATTACGTGTATTATTATTATTGTTTGCTGCTTTCTTCAAGTAAATTAAGACTAGAAATAGAATTATACCGTTGTAAAAGCATTCTAAAAGTGAAACGGTGTAGAAGAGAACTTATTTAATATTTACTTAAATATTTAAGTAAAACAAATTTTGTTCCAGTATCTACGTTAAAATCATTAAAGGGTATTGCGGACACGTCAGACAGTGGACATTGGGGAACCCAGGTTGGAAACGGATGCTTTAGAGAAGGTTCAGAATAACTTTGAAATTAATTTTTACAATATTCTTAAGATATTTAATCTTATGCTAGTGTTAGTTTTTTATCTTTATAAAATGATGAACACTTCGATTGTAAACATATTTAATTCCAGTTCCATTTATTATAAATAAATAAAAATAAAATTAACAAGAAGAAATACACATCGAAAGTAGCATTTATTTAGACACAATCATTTTCGTTATTCCAAAAGCACATTTAAGTTGAAGACATGTTCTAGGTGAACATGCTTTGAACTACGAAAGTTTATTGAGAAGAACAGAGGTGCACAACCTTAGGAAGTCTGAGAGCCAATATTTGTATAAAAATTCTGATAGAGGGACGCAGCGTCCCATCCTCCAACCCCCCACATTTATCTTACTAATTAATCATTGCCATTTATAATAATAATTAATAATAAATATAATTTACGTAAACTTCAAATAATGCGCTAGTTGTATTTTATACCAACATGCCAATAGTAAAGTCTTAGAATTGCAAGTTATGACAGTTTTCAGTGAATCTGATAGCAATAATGTAAAGGCTCAAATTTAATTTTAAGTTTGACACTACCGGGCCCAGCAAATATATCAGCAGGCCGCGGATTGTGCACCCCTGAAAAAGAAGAAAAAAAAAAGGTGCTTTTTAATTTTCATTCCTTCTAGAAGGTACATGTGGAGAATCCTTTGCCTGAAATGTTTAGTATTTTGGAATATTTGTATGTTTGTATCTACAAAATGGGACAGCTTTGTGATGGGACCTAAGTCTAAACAAGATTACGTTTCATAATAGAGGCTATACTTAAACCCTGAAGGTAGTTTTATATAAATTTTTAATCATTTTGTATACTCATTAACCACATGGGTGGGGTTGCTAAGGGGTGCCACCCCTCAATCTAAAAAATTAGGTTAGAAAAAGAAAGAAAGAAAGAGCGACAGAATAAGAAGAAACTTTTATTAAAGCACTGAGTTATCTGTATCTTATTATTTAGGAATATGATCTTTGAAACAATTTATTTTTAAATACGTCTACTTTTAAACGTAAGTCCTCCCTCAAGCACAGTTTCAAATAGCCCCATCTCCCTCAGACCATAATCCTGGTTGCGCCACTGCTTACTGATTCAGGTAACGATGCTAGACATGTTATGCTAGGCGAATACGTAGCAATCTGCGGCAATATTGTGGGACAATATTGCCCCTTTTTATTGCTGACAACCGTTGTCAGTTCAGATCACGCGCGAACACGTAGTTTTTCCGCAACGAATATTGCCGTGACAATTAATAGTTACGGCGCTTCTCACTAGGGCGAGCCAAAGAGAGCGTGTTTCCGTACAGAATTGCTATAGTATTTAAATGCCGTCCCTCTGTAGAAATCAATTACAATTCTTTCATTATCAATCGACAAAATGTTGTTGTTGGAATTATCTGTTTTGGGCCGATCCATTTGCTGATTTCAATCCTTGTTTCTCAAACAAAATGGCCGGCGTGAGTGACTGAAATGCCGATTTTGAAGCCCCGCCTCCTTTGACGTCACCATTGTCACGTGATTTCATCCGTTCATGTGATTCGCTCTCGTTCCAGCAATACGTTGCGACAACTAAAATTGTTCCTTTTTTTCCGACAATCTCAATTGTCTTGAAATGGGCAATCTTTGACAATATTGTTCATTTTTATTAACGCAAACGGTTGTCAGCAATGAAAAGGGACAATATTGTCCCACAATATTGCCGCAGATTGCTACGTTTTCGCCCAGCTTTACACCAAAACATGATGATCATTGCTTACAAAAAGAAGATAAATTCATCACCAAACACTAGATCTACATCAAGTTTGAGGAACTTGAAGAAGGAGAGGGTACATCATCAACAGCTGCTGACAACAAAATGGCGCCAAATGAACTGGGTGACAAATTATGGAAAAAAAAAAAAAACTTTCGGTTTTTAGATAATGGATTCTCAACTTGTATTTGGGATTGAATTCGTTGATCTTTGATATCAGTGAAGTTTCAAGAATATTCAGGTCTACTTGTTGTAAGTTTATTGACAGACAGACTAACAATGTTTATTTTCTGCAATCCACGCCTAACAATCGAAAACACCAAATTCTTAAGCAAACACCAAAAACAATACCATTACCAGAAAAGAAAACCAGTAAAAAAGCCAAAACATATCTACTGAAATAATGGAAAGGTTAACAATAAAAACTTTTTTAAAATTAGAAAGTAAATATGATTATGTTAGAAGTTTACCAACAGCAGTACTGAATAATAAATTTAAGAATTATTGTTTTGAATAAAATTTCTAATTAATAAGTCAACATTAAATAAATGAATAACTCACATCATTCATTTGGTATGCATTTACATAAAGTTACTGTTTTATTTGTATTATTGATTTTTAATTAGCTAGTGTAATAGCATAACAGAATGGCTTAAATTATAAATTCAGCTTTTTCGATTAGTAATGTTGAAGTTTGGAATAACTAATTCTTATAATCAACACTCAAAAAAAAAAAAATGTTCAGGAATTAAAAAAGTCTCCTCTGGCTTAGAGTTATCTTAGAGAAAAAATATTACCCTTTTCCAGAAACAAGAAAGAATTTGAGTTCTCATTATGATAATACAATTAGACGGGTTTTTGGTTTTTCTTTGCTGTTTTCATATCAGCTTTCAAATGAAGTATTTTTAGAGATGAAGTTCTTTCAACTAGTTTGAAGCTCTGAAATTTGAAAACGTTAAAATTGGAAATTTAAAGTTTAATTGAGTTTTATTTATTTTGCTAAGTAACAAGTTTTCTAGTTAATTCTATTAATTGTCATAGTTACATAAATAATTCTCTTTGAAAATAATTGAATGCGAGATAATTAGCTTAAAAATGTCATCGTATCTGACGACAATAACAGGATATTACGTCGAAAGAAACTTCTCGAAATAACTTATTTACGTGATAAGTTGGCATATTTGCTCCATCGAACGTAAATAATTATTTGGAAGATTCCAATTTTAGCCTAATCAAAAGTATAAGTGTGTATGTGTCCATATGTCCTCCTAATAACTTTGAACCGCTGTATCGATCTTCTTGAAACTTTGTATGCAAATTCGTGGACTATGGACAATATAACTTTTATATTTGAAATCTTTTCCAAGTAGATTCTCGTCAAGAAAAGTAGCGCGAAAGGCTTACAAAAATCCACAAAGAAAATCATTAGAATCTAAACAATGGATTTCTATCCTATTTCTGTTAATATCACAATGTCTTATATGTTATTTTATATGTGGGGAATGTGGATGACAGGGAAACCTAGCTTAGGTGTATTGTGCTTATGTCAAAGGAAGGAAGTACAGACGGAGAGAATGATAAAAAGACAGTAGCACAAGAGAAATGAGAGAACCCCGAGTAAACCTGCCCATCGTCCGCCAGAAATAATGTATGAGAAGAAACCCGGTACTCACAGGAGAAGCCAAATGTCTTAGCATCACACCAACCGCGGGGCCTACCTCATTGTCTTTGACAAGGAATTATTAAAATTCAGCCGGGTGCGGGAGTGGTTTCCCTTATCACTTTTGCACTCTCTGCGCATTTCATCTGGTGAGTAGGTTTAGCTGACGAGTCCACAAAAACGACGAAACGGCCGTCCCAAACTCTCACCAATGAAAGCTCAGATATTTTTCATTTCTGTGTCATTTCTTTCCCTTTTATATTGATTTCTGGCATGTTAATCTTTTGTTTATATGAAATCAGGTGAGGCTCAGCCTTGGTTCTTTATATTCATATTCTTTTGATTCTAACGGTTCCGCAGACCAGAAAGAATATTAGCTCTTAGCTGATCCATTGTGCGTGATTTGATGAGATTAAAGTTAATTTATTTAATGTCAATAGATAATAACAGCTTAATTCGGTTTTTTTTGTGAAAATGGGAAAATGCTTGTAGGTAGTGGACGTAATACAGTAAGGATTCTGTTTCGGAAACCTTTTCGTAAGTCGTCGATTTTTATATTTAAGTCAGAACATTATCGCTCTACATTCAGATAAAAAAATATTCAGACAAAATACCTAGTATCGATACATAACAAATTCCAAAGAAACCAACATATTGAAAATGAAACGTATAAGTTACTTTGTGATATAGTTTTTAAAAGTTAAGTTTTTAAAACTTAAAGTTCAGCTACTTTGGCCTTTTCCAGAGACAAGAAGGTTTGTTTACTTACTGATAGAAATACCAGAAAAAAAATTGAGACAGCGCAGAAATCGTCTCAAGGAAATAAAATCGTGGTTACTGATCGGATGCAGAGGATGTAGCGTTCACGCATCGCGTGTCTCGTTAGGTTACGTTAGCGCTTGCTCAAGCTCGAAATTTAATAGTTTTTAATTTCTAAGGATTTCTCGCGTAGCTTCGAATTTACGTAAGTCGAGGCTACGTAAGACCTGTCTGTAATTCGAATGTAAATATAGATTTTTCGTTGTTGTCGTTTTAATAATTGGAAAGAAGCTTCTAAAATTGTTGAGTTCTTCTTTAAATAAGCATAGATTAAAAGGTAACTGTTATTTAACTAATTGATAAAGGATGTTGTCAACTATTGCCTCTATAGGAGAGCGAAGTGACACAGGCTGTCAAGTGACATTTAGATACATTCCAAAGTATCGTGCCATTTGCTGACGTTGAAGGTTGCCAAGCACAGACTAATAAGCTTGAATTCCTGTTAAGGGAAGGGTATTACAACAGCATCCGGCATTCCTGTAATTACAGTACAGCGCTATTTCCCCCGACTTTAAATTACCGTGACCTAATAGTTTACTAATGAAGATCAACAAGTAAATACATTTACCGATGCACTTTCAAAGCAAAATGTCAATACACTTTACTTAATTTAGTAGTATAAGATAGAGTTACATTATTGTTGAGGATACTTTACTTTATCTTTCTTTTTTGACAATTTAAAATCTCTCTCTCTCTCTCTCTTTTATAATCTACTAGACGGCTGCCCGTCCTTTTCTTTCTGGAAGCCTCGTATATGTAATATGATTACAGTTAATGAATATTACATTTCTAATTGGGAAAACAAATATTTTATTTGGCGATCGCATTCTCACTTTTATTCCTTTGAAATCGATTTGTAACAGTCGCAAATTTGCGCAGTGGAGATGACCACGCAACAATTCTCCTGCTGCCTGTCAACGCGCGTGTGACAGTCCATTGTTGCGGAGAGAGTAGACCATGTAACAGTATTCTGTTGGCTGGTATCTCACGTGAACTTCCAATCGCAGACGTATACACATACGCACTCACGCAGTTTTTTTAATAATATAGATTTTTAACAATGATATCAACGTGTTGAATGTCTTTTGAATATTGACCTCGTCAAGAAGGGATTTTTTTTATGTATATTGATTATCACTACAGGAAAGAGCGAACGATAGGGTTTTTTGTCGTATTCGGGATAAAGATTAAGTTTTTATAGCAGTCATAAAGTACTTTTTTTTATTCACTACAGACTATTAAATAGTAATTCATAGCATCCTCTATTTTATTTCTTCCTGTATAACGAGAGAAAGTTATAAAAATAATAATAAAATCTCAGAAAAAAATGTTTTTCCTTGTTAAAGTAGTTGTTTTTTGTTGAAGTAAGATTTTCAGAAATATGAAAGTTTAGAATTTTATTAGGAGTTACTTCAATTCAAAAAGTTAGTCATTCTTGGCATCAAAATTAGTATCAATACTTTATTATTATTATTTAAATAGTTTATGGTTAAGCAAACTAATTTACAACTGTATTAAAAGGTTTTAAGTTGTCGATTTGAAGATTCTTTGATATTCTAATTATTAATATTTCAGTAAATAAGTTTTTAGTTAGACGAATCTTAAGAAGAATTTACACAGGAATCTGATTTTTGTTTTTGAGTGTTTTTTTTGAGTGTTTAAAATGAAAGGGAAAGATAAGTGTGTCAAGGAACGACTGATAAAACAAAGTGGAATAGTAAACATTTGACTTTTATATTCTGCAAATGAAGAGTATGTTCTTTTTTGATAGAATTTGCATTTCGTAAAAAATAGGTGAGCGAGACCTAACTTTCTGTAGTTTTATGAAGGTTAGTTTCTAGCTTAACTTAGTGTGGGAAGGGTAGAACGTTTCCCACCTATCTCTGTCCTGCGCCGGCCTGGACTCAACAATTGCGGGACGTAACGTTTTAGAAGATAGAAGATCTTTTGTTTGAAAATATGCTTAAAGACTTTTCCTCCCCCCACCATCTCATGGATCTTCTCTATCTTTTCATGACTTTATTTTAAATCTTATTACAATAAAATTAAGAAAAATCAGACTCTTCTCGGTACCGCGGACCTTTCTCCCACCTTTACTGAAAACTAAAATGAACTACATAAATAAATGAATATACGTTTGTTGATTAAAGTGCCCTTTTCGAAACAGTGAATACCTAGGGCTCCGCAGTGACACAGAGCACTACTTCTTTACTTTTTTTAATTTTTGATTGGAGACATTGTTTTTTTTTTCTTCATTCACTTCTCGTTCTGTCCAATGTCAGTGTTTACAAAGTGCTACTTCTCTGTTTGACAAAGAACAACACAGAGAAGTTCATCACACCAGAGATGCCATTGGAGCAATTGAAATACAGCCGTTGCTCAATTCAGATTTCAGATTAAACTGAAATCTCTGAATCAGTTAATATGAGGATAGTGATATTTTTTTTTTGTTTACAGTTAATTTTTGGAATTTTTTTCCTGGTTTTTGATGTTAGCATTAGTTGTTTTTCGCATTAGTACAACTTACTTTATATCTAACATCAAAGTTGATGTAGTAGTAATCAAAGTTGTTAACTTTTTCTTTAGCTTTCAACGTGACATGCTTGAAATTGTACACAGAATTAGCAATATTATTATATTAGCTATATTATTCTACCAATTAGTTAGGAAATTTTTAATTACAAGTGTTATTTTTAATATAAAGTATGCTTTATACTCGAAATATGAGTACATTAATTGTAATAGATGCTGTAGATAAAGATACAAGCATCGATTGCAGTATTAACATCATGGACATTAAGCAGTTAGTTCGTCACCGGCCACAGTCATTCGATACTGACATGTTTAACTAATCGGAACGCTGTTACTGCTCATGCGTGAACTGTCACAAGATGACGTTGGCTGTTAAAAATATCTTAGTAACAAGACTCAAACGGCGTTTTCTCTTTTATAGCCTTAGAAATTATTTTGTAGATTTTTTTTTTCATCAATGAAAAATATGACCTAGAACTTTCATAAAATTAAAGAAAACGGATTTTACGAGATTTTCATTAAATTTCTTCTTATATTATCGTAATCTTTGAAAAAGTTAGATTCATAGAGCTCTAACCTAAGAGTAATATTTTTAATAGTTTTAGAGGATGAAAACTCGATAGATCTAGCTTCAAAATGGCTGAATGGAACTCTTACCACTAACAGAATTGCATCAAAAGCAACATTTGTAATTTCATTGGGAAATCCAATAAACATTTGAAGAAAGTAAACAACAAACAGTGGGAAGATCTTGCGGTAGTTATTTTCCGTTGGCTTGTTTTTTTCTTTTCCCTTCTCTTTAAACTATTACCCCTCCCTTTCCATTCCTTTTCTAGTTGGTTGGCACTATAGAGTCACTTGGTGTAATCCTTAGCGGCGGATGCCCCAATATTGATTCTTTTTCAGTGGAAAAAGAGGAAGGAAAGAAGAAGGGAGGGATGGGTAACTGATGATAGCCGTCGCTTGGTGTTAGAGAACTCATTTATAAATTCTACCACATCCAACTTACTTATTTTCACTGGGAAGATTCAGGACACATTTTCTTTATTGATTAAAAGGACAAAAAAGAAAAAAACCCAAGAAAAACACCCCCATAGAGAAAAAAATAAGTAAATACCTCGTACATATGACAAAGAGAAACATACTCTAGCTAGAATCTCTCATGGTTTAATATGTAATTTTCAAAAAAACATTGACTGTCTCTTAAGTTTTTGTAATTCACTTTATTTTTTTTTTACAAAAAATACTGTTTTAATAGATTAAGTAGTCTTTCTATACGTGTTATAAGAGTAAAATTTTAGACATTTTATTAATTTTTTGTTAATAATTAGTTAGTTGATAGTTAGTCAGCAACTAATTACAAAGAACTTTGCAGCGAAAAAACACTGAGATATTCCTTCTACTAATACTGCTGTACAGAAACTTGCATGCTTCAAAAACACAAATAGCTCTAGAAATGGAGTATTAACACACTGAAATTACTCTGTACCGTGGATTACAATCTCTACAGCCGAGATTTGTAGAACCTCTGTGATATTGGAATACAAATGAGAATAATAAATAATATCATACAACGCACTCATATAAAATTGGTCAGTCATCAAATGTCTTCCAAAGTTCAAAGTCAAAGTCATTCTTTGAAAATGTCCGAAAGCCCAGCACAGAATAAACAAAAACACAATTGCCTTTCTGGTTTACTATGCTCAAAGTCATTCTTTGTTGCAGAAAATCACCACATCCTTATCATTTTATCATCCAATCACGTGATCTCAAACTTTCAACATTTAAAAAATAATAAAATCAATAGGAATTTAGCGTATCCATTCTTCTCAATTATTATAAGTTAATGATATCATATTAAATCAATATACTTCAAGTTGCTGAAGAGTATCAAAATAAGAAACGAAAATAAATAGTAATTCTACTGTTGGTCTCAGTTTTAAAGCATCGTTAAGATGTGTGTTGTGATGTTCGCCAGGACAGAACAGGAGATTCCGCTGGGGTATTTTTTTCCAAATTTTTCTTTTTCTTTAATGTACATCAGAAAACGTTTTACTATTAAGTTATATGAACAGGCATTTTGTTTTATCCGTTTTATAAAACGTATGAAAACGATGAAATCTTTTTTTGCACGAAAATTTACTGATTGAAAGTATTTTTTTTAACCTGAAATTCGACTGAGATTGAAAAAAATAAAATGTAATTTCTTCAGAAAAAAATTAAATAAAAAATAAATTGAACCACAATTTTAATTACTGTAATTGAAATTTTTAACGTTTGTATCCTTATATAAATGTAAAAGAATGAAAAGATTTAATAGATTACGTAAATTAGGAAAAATTCACCACCAATGAATATGTAGATGAGATACTTGATCAGATGAGATACGTGATCTTCAAAATACATTTTTGTACAGATAGAACACAATAAGATTATTTTGTTTCTTATTCCAGACTTCGGCATCATAAAAAATATTGGTCTTGCTTTCCGTTAATAGACTTTTCGTCATATTTACATTAAAAAATACAAAAATATAAAAAGATATTTAAAAAGCTACAATTCAGACAATAGATAGTGTGGAAGTAATTAAAATATGGTACTTTCATTTTGTTTTATTTCACGTTTGTTAATGATATGATATGAATGTTTTGTTTCTGATATCATGTGTAAAAGCGTTGTTATACAGTTTTAACGCTATCTCTCACTAGTTGGCGTTGGGAGATGGAACATTGTTGTTCTGCTGATGTAAAGCAATATGATGTTGGGCTGAAGTTAGAGGCACTCGAAGATAATGTTAGAAACCTCTGATGTTTGCCATGAATTTGGCAATGTGATTTGCACTTGTCCGATAGCGGGAGAATAGATGTACGATTCATCCATTTTCATCAACGGCTTGGGATACAAATTGAAGTAGGCTTCGGCAGACATGTGTAGGCCTATCTGGGAATCTCGGTAAGCCGGCTGATCAACAAGTCCAATCTGATGCCAGCATCAAATTAGAGTTATACAATTTGGGCCGATAATTGTATATTGGAGAGAGCTTTACTGGTAATATCGTCAAGCGTCCTGAACACCTTTTTCTCTTGGTCGAATACTGAAAGTTGAATCGACAGACATGGAGATGGTTCGAACGCCGTTATGCCTTACGTTGCCAAGGGATGAAATTCATGTTTTCATCATAGAACTTCACTGATAAGGTAGGAAGATTTGAGTTATCTTTCACGACGGATTATCAACGAGTGAAGAACTGGCATTTTGAGTATATTAAAGAGACAATCTATAAAGTCGAATAAGATATGTTCGAATTATAGTGTTAATAGTAATATGTCATATGTTGTAATGTAAAAGCTAATCTAATCACAAGGAATTAGTGATTATTTAATGGATTCATTTTATGAGAGCTTTAGATAAGATATAAAGTTAACTTATTGTTATTAATGTCACAGCGTTCAATATATTGAAATGAGTAATTTGATGTGACACTAATGTATGTCAATTAATTTATTTCTGAGTTTTAAGATTCACATTGTAATCTTAATTTAAAGATAATGTCCTCAGTGTTTAATTGAATAATAATTAAGCTCAATGATATTTTGAATATTTAGTTTAAAGAATTCATACTCAGATGAAAGACTAAGTATAGAATGAATTCCAGATTTTTATTCTGATAAGTTCAATCGAACATATGTTGTATCTGATATTAGAACATACTTTATAGATACTTGATTTCAATTATTTAATTGAATATAGCGTTAATTGAACAATAGTTTTTGATATGTGTAATTGACTTATGCTTATTTGAATTTAAAGTTAATGAATTCTCGTAGCAACTATGACTTAATAATTTCTCTAGTTAGAGATGTGTTATGATTACTAGTTTTAGACAAGTATCTTGTTAAATAAATTATATCTAGTATTTTGATGTCAGAATGTTTCTTTTGTGAATATCAAGGTTAATCATTTACTCGCTCTGCGATCATATTCATCTAGATTTCTATTATGATTAATTACTTTAAATTTTGACCGAGTTCCAACATTCGATCATTTATTAGTTAATATAATCGTAGTAGTTATCCAAAGTTTTTTGGTTACGGAGACACCAGCTACCCATTCCACTGCGCAGTAGCATTTATGGTTAAGGTACCACATAAGTTTTATTGATATTCAATTTTGGGGAATCTAATGATGGCGTCCGCTGACAAGATTATCCTAAACAATTCTAATTACATAAGCTGGAAGTCGTACATCAAGTTCATTCTTATGAATAATGGCTTGTGGTCATCGACTAATATGACTAACGATGAACTCAATGAAATTACCGATTCTAAAGAGAGAAGAAAGACTCGCGAAAAACGAGAAAGGGCTTATGGTTTGATCCTGTTACACATCGATGATGTAGTACGTTCAATGATTATTGAACAATCCGATCCTCGCTTGCTGCTGGATGAATTAGAGATTAAATTCAACAAACCTGACGATATGAAAGTGATGCGAATTAAGCGAAGAATGTTCCACATGACTGACTTTGGGGATATAGAGACCATACCTCAGAAAATTTCTCAAATGCGTTTAATGCTAAGTGAATTGATAGCAATTGGTGGCGATTTCTCTCAGAAAGATTTGAGCTGTCTGGTCTTGACAGGTTTACCGAGAGAGATGGATGCGTGTATTCAGAGCATCCTGGCCAAGAAGATTTTGAATAATTTTTCCGAAGTATGCGATGAGATTATCCAAGATGTCAGACGTATTATGGACAATAAAGCCATGTTGACCAAGGTCGAACAAGATGTGAAATGTTTAACCACAGACAGGAAAGATGTCAAGAATCCTAAGAAGAAAGGAATGAATAATAAAAGAAATCTCACCTGTTTTAAATGTGGCAACAAGGGTCACTTCGCTAGAGAGTGCAGAGTCGCCCAACAGAATCGACAGGGTCAGACTAAATACAGTGGAGCTACAGCAAACATATCGACGCAGCATGATCGTACTTTAAAGGGAATCGATTGCGATACCAAATGGATCATGGATAGTGGATCAACTCACCATGTTTGCCACAACATAAATCATTTCTGCGAATTCAGAAAGTTTCAAGAGACAATGTCTGTCTTCGGTATACAAGACAAACCTGTTTTCGCAATCGGTACTGGTACCGTTCGATTGAAAACCTTAGTTAGTAAGAACGAGTGTGTCATTTGGACAATGACAGATGTTTTGTTCATCCCATCGATCAGGAAGAATATCATCTCATCCCGCAAGATAGATGAAAAGGGTTACCAGCAAATTATATCTAAAGGTCATTATCTGGTTAAAGACGAGAACAATAAAGTCCTACTGAAAGCATCGGTGATGAATCAACTCTATATCATGAGAGGCAGTGTGATCGTCAATCGCAATATGAGGCCGAGTGCAAATGTATCTTCAATGGACAGTCACAAACTCTGGCATGATCGCCTTGGACATCTTTCCGATAACAAGATCAGGATCATTACCAAGAACGAGTTGCTTAGGGGTTTGGACAAGATAAATTGCAAGGAAAAATTATCATGTGATAGCTGCATACAAGGCAAGCTTACCAACATACCACATAGAAGATTGAATCGAATCAGAACCAAAGGCATTCTCGAACTGATTCATTCTGACGTCTTCGGGCCTGTGTTGATAGATAACGTGACAGAAGTCAAATACGTCCTCACTATCACGGACGATTACAGCAGGAGAAGCTTTGTCTACTTATTGCGTGACAAGACACATGATGACCAATACACGAGCCTATTTGATACGAAGATCATCGAAGAATCATCAGACGATCAGGATGGTGAATCTGATAATGACACTGGTGACAGAAACCATGATCAAGACAGCAATGAAGATGATGCCAGCAGTGACCCAGAAGAAGCTGTAAACAGACCGGAAACGCCTACCATGCAATTGAGATCAAGAAGTATCAAGAAGTATGCTTACACGGTTGTCGAAGACGAACCTCAGACATACAAAGACGCTGTGAGCAGTGATTCCAAGCTGGAATGGATAAAGGCCATTAACAGTGAGTTATCGAACATCCTAGGACATGACACGTGGGAAGAAGCCGTCGTCCCGAATCACGTAATCCCTCTAGATACCCAATGGATCTTTAAGAACAAATGCGATGATAAAGGAAATTTGATCAAGAGAAAGGCCAGATTGGTGGTGTGTGGATACACACAAAGGGAAGGCCTCGATTACGGAAAAACGTACGCGCCCACACCGATGGTTGAACACCTTAGAATCTTACTGGCTCTGGCAACAGAACATAGGTGGTTCATACATCAAATCGACATTAAAGGAGCGTACCTAAATGGTAATCTTGAGGAAGACATCTACATCAAGTTTCCGGACGGCGTGAAAAGGAAGGGAAAACATTCGACAGGCCTACGCTTGAAGAAAGCACTTTACGGATTGAAGCAAGCGGGTCTAACATGGCACAAGACGTTAAAGGCTGAACTTATAAGGATGGGGTTTGCAAACACGAAGACGGACGTGTGCGTGTTCAAATCACGAAAACTTGACCACCATATTATCATTTACGTACATGTCGATGATATACTCATCTTCGGGTCCAAATTGGAAAAGATTCAAGAGATCAAAGACCACCTGAATAAAAGATTTGGCGTTACTGATCTAGGTGAAATTAATTCATATCTTGGGATGAAGATTGAGTATAATCGAGAAGATCAAAGAGTGACATTGTCACAAAGACTTTTTATTAAAAGACTTCTAGAAGATCAGCAGTTGACGGATTGTAAGAGTGCAGCAACTCCGGCAGAAGTAAGCAGAAGATACGGTACGGATGGCAATGAGAGTCAGCCGTTAAGCGAGAAAGATCACAATATCTTTCGCAGCGTATTGGGAAGTCTGTCATATCTCAGTAACACGACGAGACCAGACATAACCCTAGCGATACATGCGTTATCACGTAAGGTGAGCAAACCTGGCAGAGTCGACATGGTAGCACTTCGGAGAGTACTCAGATATCTCTCTGGCACTGGCGATTCGAAACTAGAATATTCCAAGAGCCTGGCGAAGTTAACAGCGTTCTGTGACGCAACTTGGAACGACTCGGGAAGAGATAGCAAATCTACGAGTGGCTACGTTTTAATAATGAACAGTGGAGCCGTGATTTGGAAAACTCTTAGACAGGACGTCATTGCGCAATCCTCCCAGGAAGCCGAATATTTATCCATGGCTGCAGCCTGCAACAGAATCAAGTCAATTACAAGTTTCTTGTACGAAATAGGACAGGACAGTCAAGTTGCCAAGCCCATGAAGCTGTATTGTGATAATGTTGCTGCAATCAAGTTGGCTAATTCTGAAGACAACATGAAAAGAAGCCGACATGTCAACTTGCGATATCATGTCGTAAAAGATTATGTGGAAAAGGGAGAAATAGTTCCCGTGTATGTACAAAGTGACAAAAATATTGCAGACGTACTGACGAAACCGGTAGCAAGTAATAAACTGGGATCTGCTATGCTAAAATACGGTTTAACGTCGTCTACTTGAAGATTTCATGTAAGGTGAAAAAAGGATAATTGATTTTTCCACTAGATATAAAAAAAAAATTAAAGGGGAAACAAACTTCTTTATTTTTTTTTTTTCCCACACTTCTCACGTTTTTGGGAAACATGAAAAGAAAATTAAATGAATATGATAGTACGAGTGCTTAATACTGTAATTGTATTTAATTATAGAATCTGTATTATGTTACATTAATAATAATTTAAAGTGAATACTAAATTGTGTATTTTAGAAATAAAACAGAAAAGAAAGTAGGGGGAGTATACTGTGGAAGTAATTAAAATATGGTACTTTCATTTTGTTTTATTTCACGTTTGTTAATGATATGATATGAATGTTTTGTTTCTGATATCATGTGTAAAAGCGTTGTTATGCAGTTTTAACGCTATCTCTCACTAGTTGGCGCTGGGAGATGGAACATGGTTGTTCTGCTGATGTAAAGCAATAGGATGTTGGGCTGAAGTTAGAGGCACTCGAAGATAATGTTAGAAACCTCTGATGTTTGCCATGATTTTGGCAATGTGATTTGCACTTGTCCGATAGCGGGAGAATAGATGTACGATTCATCCATTTTCATCAACGGCTTGGGATACAAATTGAAGTAGGCTTCGGCAGACATGTGTGGGCCTATCTGGGAATCTTGGTAAGCCGGCTAATCAGCAAGTCCAATCAGATGCCAGCATCAAATAAGAGTTATACAATTTGGGCCGATAATTGTATATTGGAGAGAGCTTTACTGGTAATATCGTCAAGCGTCCTGAACACCTTTTTCTCTTGGTCGAATACTGAAAGTTGAATCGACAGACATGGAGATGGTTCGAACGCCGTTATGCCTTACGTTGCCAAGGGATGAAATTCATGTTATCATCATAGAACTTCACTGATAAGGTAGGAAGATTTGAGTTATCTTTCACGACGGATTATCAACGAGTGAAGAACTGGCATTTTGAGTATATTAAAGAGACAATCTATAAAGTCGAATAAGATAAGTTCGAATTATAGTGTTAATAGTAATATGTCATATGTTGTAATGTAAAAGCTAATCTAATCACAAGGAATTAGTGATTATTTAATGGATTCATTTTATGAGAGCTTTAGATAAGATATAAAGTTAACTTATTGTTATTAATGTCACAGCGTTCAATATATTGAAATGAGTAATTTGATGTGACACTAATGTATGTCAATTAATTTATTTCTGAGTTTTAAGATTCACATTGTAATCTTAATTTAAAGATAATGTCCTCAGTGTTTAATTGAATAATAATTAAGCTCAATGATATTTTGAATATTTAGTTTAAAGAATTCATACTCAGATGAAAGACTAAGTATAGAATGAATTCCAGATTTTTATTCTGATAAGTTCAATCGAACATATGTTGTATCTGATATTAGAACATACTTTATAGATACTTGATTTCAATTATTTAATTGAATATAGCGTTAATTGAACAATAGTTTTTGATATGTGTAATTGACTTATGCTTATTTGAATTTAAAGTTAATGAATTCTCGTAGCAACTATGACTTAATAATTTCTCTAGTTAGAGATGTGTTATGATTACTAGTTTTAGACAAGTA
>JAFIDM010000001.1:43124629-43136476 GCA_023159025.1 Thereuonema tuberculata
TCATAATATCAATATTAAGGACAAGAAAATTTATTTGTTTGAAAACATGAATTTATGCTTTGGAAATAAGCTTATTCTTTCTTTTAATCTGCATTTGAATTCTGTATACGAATTGACTGTGCTTAATTGTTTAAACAATGGATTTCTACCCTATTTCTATTACTGTATTGAAAGGAACAATAACATAAAAATAAGAAGTTTGAAAAGAAAAGAAAGCCTACTTACCTCAACATATTATTTCTTAAAATTTCTTTCTTTCTTTTTTTTTTTTAAAGTCGTGAAAACGACAAAAACGAACGACCTATTCCAATTCTAAAATCTACTGAATATAAACGATTATATATTTTTCGTTTTCTAAAAAAAAAAAAAAGAAAAAGGGTTAAATTCGCATTTAAATTGTAAAACTCCATCAAATCACGGGCAATGTATTAGCTAAGATTTAATATTCATTGTTTTAAGAAATTAACGGAAATAGGAAATAAATCCATTGTTTTCTATGGGGATTTTTGTCAACTTCTCGCGCTGATTTCTCACCATGGACCCTTTTGGAAGACTTCCAATATATCAGTTTAGATCATTCTCGAATGTGCATACTAAGTTTCAAGAAGATCCATTCAGCAGTTCAAAAGTTTTTACTGGTGGAGGATACACACAAACAGACGGAGTGATCTGGTGAGCCTCATTTTGCCATTGCACAGTACGCTAAGAAGTGCATAGTAACTTTTGAAAGCAACCATAAATCAACGTCTTTTATTCCCTCTGTAAACATCTGTCGTATGTTTTCTTTCTATTGGGTCTCTATTATAATTAATAGTAATCCTTATATATTATTTCTCAAAGGTGTTTTAGTGTCGGTACGCCATAACTCCCTTAATACTTCATCAAACTCAATGATTGAGACATCATTTTGAAGATTTCGATCTCCGCTAATGACGAAAAATAAACAAATTGTTTAAAATTATTTAAATTGTTTAAAAACTCTGTGGATCAAAGGAATAAGCCGGCACACCTGATTAAATTAAACTCAATTTAATAACTAAATAAAATATAGTACAACCCGGTTTCGGTTACATTCTAACCATCTTCAAGTACATGGAAACTTTATTTTAAAAACCTTTTTATAAAAATGTAGACACGCTTTAACAGAAGCCACTTGATCTTTCGAAAGTGAAACAGCATTTCAAATAATTTTATAGCGTCGTAGACTTCAAATATACCCTTTTTTTAAAAAAATGCACTTTAAAATGATATTTCATCGTTTATTTAATAACAACAGATAAAAAAACAAACAAAGATTTATATTTTAATAAAAATAAACGATTATTACAATAAAAAACATAAAAATTTGTCAACTTCTCGTATATTATTTTCCAAAAGTTTTTTTTTTTTTTTTTTTATTTCCCTTAATGCTTTATCAAAATCAATGATTGAGATATCATTTTGAAGATTAAATAAATTATTTAAAATTAATGTTTTCGTTAAAAAATTATCTTTTTATAAAAAGGTAGAAGGCGCCATCTATTGACAATCTGTTCATTTATTTATTTCTACATTATCATTCGGTGACTGATCAAGATACCATGCGAATTATTCGCACGGGTCAACCTTTTTATAAAAATGGAGAAGACGCCATCTATTGACAGTGTGTTTAAATAACATACACGACAGCTTTGGATTTATTTCTCAAAGTTGGTTTTTTTTGTTGCGAATTATTCGCACAGGTCAACTAGTAATATATAAAATTCACTTGTGTAAAAGCGAACTAACGGATCAATGATCTTCAGAAACCTCAAACAAACTGTAATAAATTTACCTAAAAGGTTATTTTCACTTATTTGTACAATCCCCACCTTTCTTTGTATCAGTAAATAAATCAGGGAGATTTTATTTCTAATATTTTGTTTTGTCACTCCTTTCAATTTACACCGTAGGAATTTTATTATTTTTTATTTATTTTTTTATTTTTTGTTTTTGTTATGGAAGCTGAAGTTGTCGTTATCATTTCTAATTTTGTTTCTGTTTGGATTATTTGTGCAGTCACTCGATATATTGTCAACGAAATATGTAATATTCAAAGACAATTCCTTATTATTCTATCTTTAGGTCTTCAGAAAATGAAGAAAAGTACCCAGTAATTTTTCCCAATCTGTTCGTTAAGCGGAAATTTAAGAGAGTCGTTGCTTGTTAGAGTTAGGTTAAAATAATCTTGACTTCTCGTAGGAACTTCGTTGTCCTGCAGAAAAGCCAATCAATTGGGTTGCAGTTTTGTATTTCTACATTTCTTCAAATTTGAAGAGAATTGGAAGAACATTTCTAAACAAATATCACTGTAGCCAAATATTAAAGAATGTGGTTTTCTAATAACCAATATGAAACTAATGACAATAAATGAATAATATAGTTTCTATATAGTGGATTTGGACGAAATTCTTCAATAACAAAACAAAGAGATACAGTATTGTATTGAATTTAAGAGTGAAAAAAATTATTAGAAATTCACGCTTTTCATGCAATAAATTATATAGAAATTAAAAATCGACTATCAATTTATAGATACATAAATAAAATCATACTAATTTTGAAAAATAAAATTTCACGATTCCTGTTTGAAAACTGCCTTGAAAACTTGATGTTTTCTTTGAACTTTTAGACTTCAAATATTGTGTTTTTCTTTTTCTTTGTTTTTTAAAGTCGTACAAAGGAAAGTTCTTTTTATATTTGTAAATTTAATATCTTTCGAATTCAAACAGTATCTTCAATTTTTTTTTATTTTTCTAAATATTAATTAATTCTGCAAACATTTAAGTTACCTCAATGCAATTAACTTTAATCTTATCAAAGCAAGCGCAGATAATAGTGGATTAAAATGCATTGTTGTGAGATCGATAGAAATTAACTGTTTCGCAGTAATAGTTCTAAATAGGAATTTTGCCGACTTCATGCGCTAATTCCTCAGAAGGGATCAACACGGAAAAAAATAATTGAAAGACGAAAGTTAGTCTCTTAGTCATAAGTAGGAATACCAAGTCTGAAGAAAATTGGTCCACAGGTTCAGAAGTTATGATAGATTTTTATACCTAAATGGACAAATAAGTCTCAGTTATTTAGAAAACTAGGGTAGAAAAAAAAATCAATGTAAATTATGCAAATCATATTAATTTTATTAATTATTAATTTTAGTTTATTCTTCTTATTTTTATTTGTTGCTTTGTAATTTAAAGGATTTATTCTTAGAAAAGAAAAACTCCACTAAGTTTTAAACTAGTTCAAGGAATGGTCTCGTGATCGATCATCACGTGATCTTCGTCTATTGGCTGTAAAGGAAATGGATCTTCTGCCTCTTCAGCATTTCCGCTTCCGACTCGGAATTGCTTGCAAAGTGCGATCGTCTCATTTCCTGTCAACCCAAACCCCCTCCAGAGACAGTCAGAGCCGCCAATTAACTGGTGTCGTCCAAAAAAAAAACATCATTTCGTCGAGAGACACTGGCTGGTAAGAGGCCTTTATTGGCTATCGAACGAACAACTGGAGAACTCTTAACTCTTTATTGTTATCTACGGAATTTGTGAACGCTGTCTGTGATAGCTCAGTTGTTGTTTTGGATTGAGGTATTTTGTCTGAGTACTCCCATTTTCTCCATTTCTTCACAGATCTTAAATCTTTTCTTCCTTTTGTAAGTGTCTTCGATGCTTTGCCGAACTGAAGTGTTACTATTTCAATGCCAATAAACAGCATCGCCAGATATCGTCGTTCAGGCGTAGGCGAATGGTAGGCGGTGGAGTATCAAAATCCAATACGTTTAATTGAAAAACGTAAACAGAGGAGAAATGAGACAATTAAAATGATAATTTCACGAAATTGTTTATTTAGTTTGGAAATTCCTGATTTGCATCTTAATCATAGATGCTGATTTAACATTTTAATATTTTTTTATAGCTTTTTCTGATTTTACGAAATGTAACTTTATCACTAATAATCTGAAGGACTTTAAAAACCAAGGCCTTGTATTCCGAGCACAACTGTTTCAGTCTAGTTGGCACTCATCAGCTAGCACCAGTCACTCTTTAAAACTCAGCTCGACTGAAAGAGTATTTTAATCAGTAATTTCTGATTCATATCGTTGACAATTTCCTAATCGACAATAACTTTGTATCCGAATTGAAGTTGACTACCCGCCATACAAGTTTTTAATATGTATATAATCCACCTTAATATTCATCTTAAAATACAATAAAAATAAAAAAAGCATTATAATAAAATAACGTCAGGCTGATGAGAGGCCAATAAGCCTCGAAGCAGCGCTGTCCCCGATTTCCAGCACAAATATCAAAAATAGCTCAGTGAATTTGTGTTTTGTTTAATTATGTGCGTTCTTTATTTTATTTTACTGTAAAAATGTACTAACGCACGTTAAGTCTTTTGTCCTATTACTAATCTTGTTATGAATTAATCCCTTGAAGCTAAGCTAAACGCTAGCGGGGATTAATTATTCACCCCTTTTTATTCTTGATTTTATTTTTGATGTTTTTGTAGTTCAGGGGTCATTGATTTGTATGTTTGTCCGTTTTGTCTATTCGTCCAATTTCACTGAGCTAGGTATGCTGGATGGGTCGGGCTGATGAGAGGCCAATAAGCCTCGAAGCAGCGCTATCCCCGATTTCCAGCACAAATATCAAAAATAGCTCAGTGAATTTGTGTTTTGTTTAATTACATGTGTTCTTTATTTTATTTTACTGTAAAAATGTACTAACGCACGTTAAGTCTTTTGTCCTAGTAAAATAATAACATACACTTTTTAGATGAAGTCACTTACTCCTATCAGGTTGTTTATGAAATGTCGGAAAGTGGATGGAAACTTCAAATACCTGCAATTCGTGCAAATACACTTTTGCCAACGAGATACAAGTTTCTGTAGGCCATCGTAGATAAAATCTCGGGACACGTTAACCAAATAAATTTCTATTTGTTAGAAGGTGAAGAAGTGACAGTCCGTGGGAGATAGATCTGGTGAATAAGGAGGATGAGTTAAGATTTCGTTAGTTTCCTCTGGATCGTTTGGCCTGCAACCTGGGATCTCTCTTTATCGTGGAGGAGTAAGGAGGCATGACGACTGACTAATGTCAACTATTTGCTCGACAATTTTCTCTGCAAATGTCAAATTCTTGACAATATCTGTCCGCAGTATTTGTTTGACCCGGTGCAGTGGCTAGAAGCAGTGAATCACAGCAGCTGCGAGTCAGCAAACACTGACCATCGTCTTCCTGGGATGTAGTATGGACTTAGTATGTAGTATGGCCTCTCACCTCTGAGTACTGGGTTCGGTTCTCATGTGGGCTTCGTTGATGGTGAACGATCCGCGCTGGGCAGGTTTTTCCGGGGTTCTCCCGTTTCCCCTGCATTTCTCACACCATCCTTTCTCAGTCTTTCTCTCCCTCTATCCTTCTTTCCGTGGGATAGCACAAAAGATCTTTCAGGTCGACGTGCTCGGCTGTCACCCACTTTCACAAGTAATCTAGTAATCTAGTATGTAGTATGGACTTAGTATGGACTTCGGACCTCATCGTGATCAAATCAATGCTTCGAACGTCGCCGACTGTCATATAGTATCCATTTCTCATCGAAAGTGATGATGGGCTTCAAAATTTTGTTCGTCTGATAGCAGCGAAGCAGAGAAGAGCAGACTTCTAATAGTCTCGTATTGAGTAATGGGCGAACCCAACCGATGAGATAGGAATCTCGAAACGACCCGTCTTGGATTTCCGGTACAAAATTTCCAAAAATATCTCAAGTGAACCTTTAATTTGTGTGCGTTTTTATGCCTTCTTTTCTTTCTTTTTTCATTGCTCAATTGTTTTAAGCGATCAGTGATATTCGAAAACCAAGTGTTTCATTTTCAATGCCTGGCAGTGACGTTGCTTTAGAGATGTGAAGCAACAGTAATAAATGCATTATCAAATGTTTAAGGCCTATTTGAAAAAAAAATCAAGTACAAAAATGACTTATGCACTTGTCCGTAAACTTTCAAGTGAAGTTTCAAGCCGATCGGTTAACTAAAACAAAAGTTGTCAGGGAGACGCAAATGTAGACAAAAAGAAATAGACACAAGATGAATATCAGCCATTCTCTCCTTTTTTGGAAAGTAAATTTATAACAATAAAAAAAAAAAAAAAAAAAAAGAACCTCAATTTGAAACTTATTTTAATGTAAACAAAACCAAAGCAAAGTTTCCTAAAACGCTGCATTTCTGATTATTTACATTTCGGGTTGTTCTGTTTACATGGAAATTCTTTCAGAATCAGATTCAATAGGAAATTAGTAAACATTCTGTGACGAGAAAGAAACAGCTGGATCTGACAGTATTCTGTTGTTATGTTTTGTTTTTCCACAAATAAAAAGTTATGCTAATTAAATAGAGAAAAATAAATTAAAAGAAAACAAATAAAGGTTTACTTTATTCCCACTGGAATAATAACGGTATTTTGAATTTAAGCTAAAATTGAAAAACCAGTTGTTTACGAATGATTTCGTAGATTTTTATGTAATCTTTCATAAGATACCTAAGCCATATAAGGTACCTTTCACGCCACCTATCTAATTCTTCATAAATGTAAGAGATGGCGGTACTGCACTAAAGTAGTTTGCATTGAGATGCCATCTAGTGTTGAAGTGAGTTACTAGCAGACCGCCAACATTTTCGGATGAAATTACATTTCCACCTTTTCGTGTCGAGGCCTGGTTCTGAAAGGCTGCTACTATATCAACGTAAGATAAAATATAGATTTTTTAATGTTCAGCAAAGATTAATTATATAAAACTATATATTTTCTTGATTCTTGAAGATTCTTCTATGTAGATAAGTTAACTGTTATTTTTAAAATTCGGAAATTGTAAACAAACAAGTGTATCATGTGATCCATGTGGCTTTAACGCCATGGTGATGTTAATGGTCTACATGTACGATTTTAGGTTACGTACGACATTTATGAGTTACTAATATGTTTCATGAAAATATAGATTTTTATCTTATTTATTATTTTGCTTTTATAACCGGAAAATGCCGAAATTAATTAATTTTTACATTTCCTCTTTTGTTTTAGCTACAGATTAGAAAGACTGCGTTAATTTCAAGTGATTTTTTATTATTTTTTACAGAAAGTCAAATTTAGTTGCTTTTTACTGTAATTTTGTACAAATAATGTTTACAATGATGGAATAATTCTTATTTTTAAGTAAGTTAAGTTACTAGAAAGTAGGTGGCGTTAATTGGAACAGGTGTTCCTAATAACGCCAGTTTGCAAAGTTTTTTTATTTGAGTTCTCATACTTCTCCAGTAAAAGTTATCATATGTTTCATTATGATATGCTTCAAACAGAAGATTAAACTTTCTTGGTCATAATTTTCGTGTTTCGATACACCTTATTTCCAGACTTACAGTAATTTAAATGTTAAGTTGGCGTTATTTGGGCAGGGTACCTTACAGTGAAAAGGATACAGTTTTATTTATATTTTTCACATAATTTATATCTTTTACTTATATAAGTATTATTCTACTAATTGTTATTGCATCATTTTTATATTTTATATTATTGTATTATTAATTCTAGTTATTATTATAATTATTACTGTATTATTTTTTGCTTATTGTATTGTATTAAATTTACTTGTATTATTCACATAATTTATAACCAACATTGTTTTACACGTTTCCCGGCTTTTTATTGTGAATTAGAAATCTCTATCATCGCGATCGAAAACAATTATCAACAGTTCAAATTTTTACTCAAATGACGATCAAAGTACTCCAGTAAAATTGATTGATCACATCACGCTCAAATAAGGCAAGTATTTGTGGTGCCAACCTTACATATTTATTAATAATAAACTTTTTTAAGTATTTCTTAGAAATACTTTCCTACAAAACTCGCGGCTAGAGTTGGAACTCCAAGAATGCAACGGAGATTGTAGATTTTCCTTTCCTGGCCGTTGCTAACATTTAAACAGGAGAGAAAATGGCGGTCGCTGCTTCACATTCAATATTTCGAAGAGGAAAAGTTCTCAACAGTCAAGCTAGGGAAATTATTCTTAAGATTGCTCGTCGATTTCCCTCGCTTGATTGTTGAGAATTTTTCCTCGTCGAAATGTTGAATGTGAAGCAGCTATCGCCATTTTCTCTCCTATTTGAATGTTAGCGAACGGCCAGGAAAGGAAAATCTACAATCTCCATTGCATTCTGGGAGTTCCAACTCTAGCCATGAGCATTATAATGCAGTTAAAAGGGTATAACTATTCGATATTCGTATTTGAACTGAAAATAAATAAAGAAGTTTTCTACTTCTTTCACCTCAATAGTCACTGATCTACTCATAATAATAGATAATAACTTTGTAAAAACTGAAAACGTATATTTCAGAGAACTGGCATTTAATTTTGAATAGGGAAAACTAATAGATTTTTAGAGAATGTCTATTTGATCATCATTTAATTGTTTACTATAGTACAGGGTTAGTCAAAATGAATAGGACAATAAGAAAACTATTTTTAGACGAATGTATGTTTATTGTAACCAAACTACAGCTACGTACGGACAGATAAACTATCAAAGTTGTATTTCGCAACACACATGTACGTTAATGCCGCTAGGAGGCGCTGTTTTCAAAATGGTTAGGCGTCAAAATGGTACAAAAGGAGAAGGCGTTTTGTATGATTGTCCTATTCATTTTGACTAACCCTATATTATGAAGAAATAATTACGGTAATATTATGAAGAATCATTTTCTTAAACCTACGCTTTTGTAAGAAAGAGGAAAATCAACTGTTTAATAAATAGTTATGATTGAGTTTTTTTGGCAGATGATACATTGATTCAAATAGAGGGAACAAAGGGGTGTCAGTAAGGGAAGAAAGTGTTTTGTAATTGGAGAATGAAAAAACACTAATTAAGTGACTGACAAAATTACAAATTTAAAATCGGAAAGCCAATGAAATTCTACTTTTTTTTTCCAAATATAAAACTCAAAAATTTTGGTATTCCAATGGAATGCTATAATAATTTACGTAGATTTATATAAATTTGTAATTGAGATCATATAGATTTCTGATTCAGCGAAATTAAAAAAAAGAAAAATTGATAAAAATTTTATTTTTGATTTTCTTAAAGATTGTCTTTGGTAGAAATAGGAAATGCTCTTTCCTAGGCATTGAAAATATTCTTAAAATAAAAAAGGGCTTTTTTTTAATCAAGATTTTAATGTTAATGAAAAGAGAAAAAAAGAAGTTTTTAATTTATTTTTCGCATTTCTAAATATTTTAAAACGGAATGCAAATATGGTTGAATCGGGGTTTGGCGTCAACATATTGTTGAACGCAATCTCAGTGAATTATGTTTCCATGGCAACAGAACAAAGAGTGGGAATCGATGGCAGATGACGGAAAACCGACTGAGTGAACGAGGAATGATGAGAATCCTCGTCGTTTCCCCCAGAGACGCCGCGGGTGCCAATAAGCGATAAATACCCGAATCCAAAGAAAACGAAAAAAAAAAAACCCAATCAGATAGCGAAAATTAAAAGCGAGCGGGAAACAGAGTCTTTTATCACTCACAACAACCAAATCCTTAGATACAAACATCTCAATCACATCACTTTAGAAAACACACAGTCTTTATCGAGATAACGAACACTCGCACCCACATACACCCATACAAAAAAAAAAAAAAAACAAAAAAAAAAAACCGCTTTTTTTCCCTCGGTGTTCTGTTCCCAATTCCAATTATTGTTCCTTTGATCAAGGAATTTGCTGTATCGATTCATCTGGAATGTTTCATCAATAAAATGTAAATTCCCGCTGGCTACCATCAATAAATTGTGGAGCGCCGAAATTGGCTAAATGCTTTCCAATTAAATGATTGATCATCGCAGCGATTAGCACACGATCAAATATTGCTGATAGTTATCTAGTCAAGTTAGACGATAGTTAAGTCGGTTTATTTTTCTACGCTTTATTCGTTTTCGAAGAGCTGTACCGTTATGTAACAAGAACTTCCTGAAACAACATAAACCTTAGTTTCCTTACAATGTTGTTCCTTAATTTCTTTTTTCTTTTAATCTTAAAACAATAGAAACGAACAGTCTATATTTCTATTTCTAACGTATAATGCCCTCTGAATAAAAAACAGTAGAAACTTCCTTTTGTTGATAAAAAATGAATCAAATCCTTATTGTTTACTGAAGTAGCTTAAATCCGATTACCTTTAAGTGAATTGGAACGCAGGCAATTTAATAGATTACTTAAAAGATTAATATCTATTGTTGATAGCGTTGTTTTGTTTCTGCAGCTTTTCTATTTGCGATTCAAGTGTACCATCACTCCACCTAGTGGCCGCTTTGTTAAATTAACGTTTGCGATACGACAGCAATTTTTCTGTATATGTTACAATTCTCCTTTTTCCTGATTTTTTTTAAAAAGAAAATGACTGAAAATTCGGAGGAAAGTAAATTATCCTGTTTTTTTTTAACATCATAGATTTCGTGTTACTTTATATTTCATTGTTTAAATATATGATAATGCCATATAATAGAAAATAAGCTATCGATCATTATTTCTCTACTGATTTATAAAACTTATTATCCAGAACAAATATAAAGAACTTAATCATATTCCATTTAGTAAGATTTACAACTAAAATTATAAATTTAATCAATTTAACGAATAAGTTACATTCCCAATACCTGCGATAACGGAAAACAAGAATAAATAGATATAAATAGTTATTGAATGATAACTATTTCTAACAAAGAAAGGAGTTAATTTGTTATAGTTATCATTCAATGTACATTTCTTGTTTTCCAAAGGAGTTAGTTTTTTATTGTAAATGGATTATAAAAATGAATAAAATAATATAATAAATATATTTCTTCTTTAAAGTCATTTCCAAATTTCATATAACTACAAACTATAATTCACTGAAGAATTTCTGCTTTTTCAAGTTCTGAAAATTTCAAGTTCGCAAAATAAAATAACAATAATGATAACAATGATAATAATTATACTTTATGAAATTTACTGTACAATAAACTTATCTTAAGAGTAGAATAATGATATTAATTATTTACAATATACGTATGTGCCAGGTATGCAATAATTAGTGTTAATAGCTATAATCATATTTAAAAATTTAAAAATACACCTATATACAGTATATATAATTTCTTCTTTTCTTTCCTTCCTTTTCCCTTCCTTATTTAATTGTAAATATATCTTTTGTAAATATAACTTTCTTAAATATAATTTCTATAATCCATTTTTTAACTTAATTTTTACAATTGAGATCTTTTAATTATCGTCAAATTTGTTTATATTAATGCTATTTATAAAGCTTTCTATATTGTAATTTATATTTTTCTTAAACCATAACTATTAGTTTTATATGGAGAAATTAATTTTATATTACTATCAGTTCTTAAATTATATTTTGTATATTATTATTTATTATTTTCCATACTTCGTAATAATGTTGTAGATGAACTCCAAGATCGATAAAGCTTGCTCGCAAAGGCGAAACCGGTCCTCTGTATATATTTTAAATGTGTTAAAACTTTTTAACCTCGTAAATTTTGTGTCGGTGTCTACATTGCAAATTTTAAAGGCTCACTTTAAAATTTCATTCATGAACGTTTGTTTTAAAAATAAAATTCCATATTATTTTATATTCCATAAGGCTCCAGTCAGCGAATTTTTGACTGTGTTTCAAAATGTGTATAATAATAATAATAATAATAATAATAATAATAATAATAATAATTCGAGTACGTGTTGTACCCATCGTTCTGTCTGCCACTGGTCTGGTGC
>JAFIDM010000001.1:43146531-43203328 GCA_023159025.1 Thereuonema tuberculata
CTTAGAATTATGTAAGGTTCGTCAATTTATATTTTAAGAATACTGTTAATAACAAAGATGGTATTCATAACTAGGTTATTTTAAAATCTCAAAACTCTTAAAATAAAGAGGAAGTAAGTTACTTAGGTTAGTAAATCATGTTACTCATCACACTAAAGAGAGGGTTGTTTCAAGAAAACGATAAAGTTTAGCCGTAATCTAGTATTTAAGGGACATAAAATCTTCGACGAAGCCGTAATGTTCTCCGGAGATGATTCAAATAAACGGATCATATTATGGTTAGCAGACAACGATCTTTTTAGGTTTAAGTCAGATGACTTAAAAGGTGGCGCTGCGGACAATGAAAGTGACGTGTTCTCTTACTTCCAGTTTGAAAATAAACGTTTTTATGAGCTGTAAGCACGAATGTTCTTTTTTTCTCGTTTTTTAACGAAAGAAGAATATCGTTTTATACAAATAAAGAAACTAAATACAATAAAAAAATAAATAAAAGAGTAAAATAAAGTAAAATAAAACTGTAGCTTTAGGAGCACTGTTCTAGAACACTAACTATTATTGAAAAAAATAATAAATTAATTGCTTCCAATTTATAATTAACAGATTTTTTTACAAATTAAACTTAATTTCCAATATGCAAAATATTATTATATAAAAGCAGTCCATAAAGATTGACATCCTGAATCGAGACTATTTTCTAATTTCATATACTATTAATAAGCAAAAAACGAACGGATGTTTGTTTGTCATCAAAGTAGAGAGAGTGGAGACAGTCGGAAAGAAAATATTTTAAAGACCAGCAGTAGTCCAGTGGTTAGAGTTCCTAAGTCCGAGGACAGAGGTCCTCGGTTCGAATCCCATGCAAGGCGAAAGAAAAAAGATAATTTGACTTTCTCAGCAAGGGAAAAAGCAAATAGATCGAATGCAGCAGGGTTTATAAATTTTATTCCTTTTAAAAAATGAGCTTAGAGCATCTTTTTCAATCTTGTGTTTCTGAAAAATTTCACGGTATTTCAAAAATGCGGTATTTATTTTACTTCCGTGAATATTTCAAGGGTTGCACCTAGTATATCTTAATAATAAAACAAAACAAAATAAGTAATAAAATAAATTCAAATTTATTTACTCCTTATAACAATATCAAGAAATTTTCATTTTGTTGATTAACTATTAAAAGTAATATTATTTGAATATTAATATTAATACTATTAAAAGCTTACTTTCCCCCCCCCCCCCAAAAAAAAAAAAAAAAGTTACTAAATCTTTTAAATTTGAACTGAAATTTTATATTTCCATACATTTACCTTTTATGATATATTTCTAAAGTTTTAAATTATATTCTATAAATATCCAATCATTCTTTTCTTTCTGATGCTTTTTTCTTAAAAAAAAGACTAAATTATAGAAACCATATTATTTAAAATTATTTATCTAACGTTTCTTTTTGCTTGTCTGTCTCCATAATCCCTCCCATTATTGACTTGGTATTCTATTATCGAGATTGGTTTAGTTGACAGAGGACTTTTACTCGAGTCTTCCTGTGTAACAATAACTCATAGGCCTGTAGGAGAGAAAACAATAACCACATTTTTGTCGTGGATGAAGTCTTGTGCTTTTGCTCAACGAAGAAGTAATTTATTATAGCGTAAATAGTAAGATAATTCCTAGCAAAACTATACTTCGAAATGTACTCTCTCACTGTATATTTTTTTCCATCCGCTTGACTTTCTATCAAAAGGTAGTAGAGGGTCTAAAAATCATAATGCCTTTACAGTACATAGTAGAGAAAGAAGAATTATAATGAAAAAGTTTAAGAATGCAATTTTACGTCGAAATATCATATCCTTCGTTGGCACACGACAACTAAAAAAATATTTCAAAAGTATCTCAATGATTTTATTTGTAGTGCGTTTTTATCCCTTTTTATTCCTTTATAAAATGTTTCTACGCACGCTAAATTTAACATTATGTATATGTCTTTCTTATGGTTTAATCCTTCATAAGCCAGCAGTTGACTGGCGGGGATTGACCTTTTCTAATTTTAATTTATTTTTGATGTTTTTAATATGAAGGGCCATTCCTATGTTTACTGTTCGGTTTTGTTTACAAGAGCCTTCAACGCTTTTGCGCATGCGTCAGGTCTCCTTCGATTTCATGAAAATAGATGTGAGGAGAAACAAAGAGGGGATGTTTATAGTGTTAGTTTACTAGTAGCTGCGTTCTATTTGCGCTTTTCGGAAATGAATTTATGGAAAGAGTAAATAATATTACAAAAATAACAGGTACTCAAAGAAAAACAGGTCTTAGGTAAGTGCCAATCTCAGCGTATCACCCCTTTGCGGAGTAGAATCGTCCGTCAGTGGTAATTCTCGTTTTTGAAAACGAACAGTACTTGTCTTTTGTTTATATTTTCTTTGATATCACTGAGCTGCAAACACTGGGTGAATCCAGCTGATGATAGGTAATACAAAACAGACTGTCCTGGATTCCCGGTGCCAAATATTCCAAAAGTAGCTCAGTGATTTATTTGCAATGCGTTTTTATCCATTTTTATTCCTTCAAAAAATATTTATTCTAAAACTTCTACTAAGATTTAAGTTATTTTTATGGAAAATCTTATAAGAAAGTTCTCTTCACAAACAAACTAGCAAGTAAACAGCTAAAATACATCAAAATATATCAGCATTAAAGTCTTATTCCTCAATACAGGAAAAAGAAATAATTTCCTGTAATATCTTCTTCTCTTCTAGAATTTTCTCACTAAACGGCTTCTTCTTATTTCTTGTTTTCTCTTTTCTTTTTGAATAATTATTTTTTTTTTTTCTTTTAGATCAATGTTTTTGGTGTTCTTTATTCTTACACATATTATATGTGTGGCTGTTTGAAAAAGTTGGCACGACAATTATATTGTTAAATCTACCCTTTATTTGAAAACCACTTAAAATACTTCAAAAATTTGTAATGAACTTTTGAAAAAGTTTTTAATTGATTTGGAAGTTTTATGGGAAGAAGTTAACGAAGAAGAACAAAAGGGATCCACATTCTTAAGAAACTCAGTTATCGGCTTCATTAAACTTTCCTCTGGTAATTGAATGAAATGAAGTTTCTAGAATGTTTTAATGCAAAGACCAATCAGAGCAATATTAAGAACCAGGAATTTCACATTCAATTCAGATACTCAAGGGAAACATTTTTACTGTAAACTTTTTTTTTAGAAACTTTGATCGAAATAGGAATGTGGATCTTAACAAAAAATATTAAATATAGATAAAAACTTCGATCTCTGTAGTGACGAACAATTATCTTGAATGTCTACTGAAAAGGTACGCCAAGAAATTCTCTTCTCTTTACAGGTTAATATCTTTTGCATCGGTCAATGATTCTTCTTGAAACCTGATATGCATGTTTATGAATCTCTCCATTGTATTCGAACATTTTCTGTTGCTGATTCCTGCAATATCTGTAAGTCTGACAAATCATCTGTAGCCTAGTAAATCACTTTCTCTGTATGCAAGTTACAGTTTTATCCTAACTTACCGATTGGCAGGAAAATTAGTTTGTAATAAACTTACTAAAATTTATCGATCAGATTCGTCAAATCAGGTGAAAATTAAGACCCTTTTAAAAAAATCCATGTTTCTAAATCAGTTGCTTAGGAATGGATTGGTAGGATTTACAGGATCTAGATTTAGATTACATTTCTTCTTTAAAGTCATTGTGAAATTACATTCAACTACATACGATATTTCACATAAACCATTGTTCTTGATACGACGAAGATATTTTTTTGAAAGATTTAAATTTATTTACAAAATGCAAAAAAAAAGTATTAATAATAATAAACACATGAAAAATAAAATCAAAAATAAAATAAATATCAAAAGGAAAGAAAAATTGGATGATATTATGCATCATTTCACCAAGTCCCAAAATTCGATTTTGAGATATTGGCATAAACGCAAAATCTTATGTATTGTTTCACATTTTTTGTGGAATGAAAATTGTTATGTATCAAAATAAAGATACTTTCACAGGACAATTCTGATCATTATTAAAATTAATAATATCCTTCAAAGGTCGTTAGTCACATGATGCAAATCTTATTCGTTACGATTAGTCGATTGGCGTTTATTCAAAATTAATTTCCCCCAGAATTATGTTGAGAAAACAAGCACGAACAATTTTTTATAAACAGTGAAGAAAGGATGAAGTTTATCTACTTCCGCTAGTAGATGGAGCAATAATCTAAAATCTATTTTGGCGCTTGATCAAATGATACATAACACCATCCAAATGTAACGGAAAATCTGAGGCTAGCTAGAATAGAGAAAAGATAAGTTTCCATTCCTTCTCGTTTTCTATAAATGTACAAATGTAAAGAAATATATAATGTATGAAAGTCCACCTTTATGGAAGCTCACATCCTTCAATAAATCAATTCAAAGACAGTCTATAATATTTTAGGGTTGTCCATTTTGTGGAAAGTATCATTGTTGGTGTTCTTGATACACAAATTTTTTCAAGCGACATAAATGCTTGCCTTCTTATGTATTTACTACAAGATAACCTTTGTGTTTCTTTTAATTGAATGTTTCTTCAAACTTCCGTATATCCCTTTCTTTAATGATTTTACCATATATTCATTTACGTGTTTCAACTTCTAACGATCTCCAAAATGCTGTGTTGAAGTTACGATATTCCTTTCTGAATTATCCTCTATTTAGACTCTTAATACAAAACACAGTACGACCTCAAAATATCGATATAAAAAAATTCATCTTGATAAATTAAGAAAAGAAAACAAAATATCAGCTTATCAGATACTCTTGCAAAAAGCCAGTCTCATTAAAGAAATAGAAAAAAAAATACTGAGCCTGCTAGAGAGGATGAAATAATACCTGTGTCAATAGAAAAATTAAGTCAAATTGAAAATGAAGCCAATATTGACTTTCCATTATTCTAAATTTTAGGTTACAGAAACGTAATGATTCGATTAACCTCGCAATATCCTGTGATTGTTATTTCAGTTCATTGTGAAGGGTTGTTTTTACCTAACGTCAATCGTAATTCCATCGACATGAATTTGACAATTGATTTTCAAAGTTAGCAGTAAACCACGACCCAAATGATCCTGGCTAACCTCGAGGGAGGAACTCTGATTCACCTGGGTTGAATTAGCTTCACTTCCAGAGAGAGGGGGAGACGCAGTCCACAGGGAGGCTGAGAATCAAAGGGTTAATGGTATTTCAATGTCACTGTGTTCACTCTGCCAGAAGATGACAGCGATGTTGTAATTCACTAGTTCCTTTCCACGTTCTTGAAAAGAGGTCGCAGATTAAACAAATCCAAAGGCTTAGGAAAGTAAGCTCTGTTTGTTTGGTAAATTTATATAGAATTTACTGAAATATCACTTCAGTTGATCATTAATCCGATGCACCAATCTTTTCTTTGTATTTGAGGTTTCTGTGATTTCAATTCAGATTTTGTATTCAGCAACAAAAGTTACTTAGTTCAAATATAGAAAAAAAAATGCAACGTACCTGATACAAATACGTTATATCAGATACAAACTATAGTATTTTTGTTTCCTAATCTGCCAGCCCCCATACTGAGAGGCCATTCAAATATTACGTAAGCATATTTTTAGTCAATTTCCCCACCCTCACCCCTCTTGTAAGCAAAAATAAATAGATGCCCGCCCCCGTTCCCTTATGCTTACGTAAGATTTGCCAAATCTTTAACAGTAAATATCAGTAAACAATAAATTAAAACAGTTAAAATTATATAAAAACTTTAACCTTTAACTTGTCTGTCTTACGTAAGCATTGCTCTGACACCTCCCCCCTTTCGCCCTTGTCAGCAAAAAAAAAGCAAACTTTGAACCCCACCCCCCACTTCCTTGAATGCTTCCGAAATACTTGAACAATCCCTGTATGTTTTTTTCGTGTTTGTGAATTTTGCAAATCCCTTTCACATACAGACTTATTTGTACGTTTAAGACAAATAGCTGCTTCCTTACATACAGCAGGTGTAGTGCTGAAAAGCAGTAAATGCACCGTCTACAATGGTTTGAGCTCACCATTCGATCTCATCTCAGTTGCGGGTCACTGAAATGTTGGCAACCTTACCTCCAACGCCCCCATGGGTCATTACGGGCCTCCCGTGGGATAAATAATCACAGCAATACAGTAGACCGAAACTTCGGATTTCCTAACAGAATTCATTCTAATATTAGAATATATGATTTAGAAAGATAACTGATTACAGAATATAGACAGAAAAAAAGCACAATTAATATAATTTGAGGTCTTGCATTCAAATTTTTAAAATTAAAATTATATCAGACGACAATATAAATGCTTATTCAAAAGAATGCTGATTATGTAATGGTATGATAAGCTCCTGATATTGAGAAAATATGTATTTGCCAAACACATTATAGAGACAGCAGAAGGTATGGTGTACTTTTGTCAGAACGGTATGTATATATTTTTTATGCTTGCTAATCGCGCTTGTAGATGCTACTGACCGGCTTGGAAATGCCACATAACAAAACTAATAACCTTAAACAACTCGTCTGAATTATTAAATTAGAATTTGTGAAAATTCTTCTTGAAAATTCATTAAAAATATCTCTTCCGTAACAAAAATCTGGAAAAACCGAATTCTTTCAAGTTTCTACAGCTAAAATTTGAAAACAATATTATTAAGAAGAATTTTATTTTCGAAATATTGAATACAATTTCCTTTGTAACACATACATTTCAGTTTTAATATCGCTTTTTAATATCTCCCAAATATGTTACGGAAAGAACATCACAGTACACTTCAGCAGGTTTTTAATATTTCGTATAAATTTTAGTAAATATTTTTACATACCAGGTACTATACGAAAAATTATTGGATTAATATGTTTGCAGAAGATATGTCGTGACGGATTTTTTATCCAAACAGCAATATTTGGAAATCAGCAAGTTTGTTAGTAATGAAAAATGAATTGTTGTTAGCTCTCTAGGATCATCTGTATTCATGTGTTACTCAAAGTATCGACACATTGGAATCTACGAGAGAAGGAGTGACGAAATAAAGACGGAGATGTGAAATTTGATTTAAGAGTCATCAGAAGTTAGCTAAAGCAGTTCAGAATTTGTGATCAAATGAGAGGAGTTCTTATTAACTGTTTTATCATTCCAATTGAGATAATTTTAAACTTTTTCCTTGTGATTAAGCAAAGATTGTACAACTCTGTAATTCTATATTATAAAAAGTGTACGTGCATTTAAATACTTTTTTCTTTGTTTTCGTATTAATGGATGTGATGGGAATAACAGTAGGAAAAGGGAATAAAAATAATAATGATGAATATAATATTAGAATGAAGGATACACATGATTACGATTTTCCTGTATTTAAAAATCTACGATTTAGCGTGTCCCAGAGTTCCCTTATTTCCCGGAGCCACCGTTCAATAATCTGATTGGCTAACTGAACCTTTTTAAATAAAACAGAATATAATTTTCGCAACCCATATAAATAAGTAAAACCTCTACTGACATTATTATTTTTTTTTATTATTAGTCTTTGAGCTTGAAAAGGAACGAAGAACAATTCTGAAAATATTATTTATTTATTTAAGAAGAAGAATTACGTTTTATTCAATGCAATGAAGAGGACTGAATTAAGGAGAAGGTATGGAAATGTTATTACTGACATTAGTTAATTCTATATATTAGTAAAACTGAAGAGAAAAGAATAATAATTACTCTCAATAATTTAAAAAAGGAATTTTAATAAATTTTACATTTTACACTTAATGTGTAAATTTTTACAATTTATTATGTAATAAACTAATTTTACTATTTATTATCATATATGTTGCTTATCATAATTTTGCTTGCTCCAGTTTAGTTGCATTTAATTAACTAAAATATTTTGAGGGCGTACATTTTGCTACCCAGATATTCCCATAGTTTTGAATTTCCTTAACGAAATCTACATCGTAAGTATTTTAAAACCAGTGATATTCAATTTTGGGTTCGCTACCCTTAGGGGTGCGAGAACATCCTTAGGGGGTAACGTGAAAAGAAAAAATCTGCCTTTGCTGAAGAGTTTTGTTATTTTTCATTATTTTAAGTAAATTACTTTAAGTATTGAAACTTTTATTCACTTGATAATTTTCATACGATAGAAAATAAGTAATATGTGTTTATAAAATTAAAACTTATAATTTATTATTCAAAACTATTAAACTTTAAATGTATTAACTTTAAAGTATTATATTGGATGAAATTATATTAAATGTTTGCTCTAAGCTAAACAAAAAAGAGATTCACTTATATGTCACTGTTTTAAAATAAAGTTAACTATTTCAAAACGTAATTGAGCTCCACTTTGCCCTACAAGTTTAAATTTCTGTTACGGTATGGATTCAAAAATAGATTTTGTGGGCTCAGGTCAAACTTCTACAACAACTTTAGCGCATGCTCTACATCTACGATATAGCTCTATTTTTCAAGGTTTTTTTTTTCAAGGAACTTTTCAAGAATTTTATTTATGCATTGGCATATTGTATATCTCTAATGCTAATATCCATTAGTTCTGAAAAATCTATTAAAAACCATTTAAATACTTATAAAAGCAAAATTCCGAAAGTAAACGCCTTTTAGAGGTATTTAGAGTAACTGTCATTACTGCGAAAATCATCCTCTTTAAAAAAGTTTTGTTCTTATAAGGAACGTTTCTTTTTCTTGAGGAGATATACGTTCAAGAAGATTAGAGAAATGTAAGCCCTTAGGGAAACATTAAGAAAAAGGAATTCTCTTAGTTGTTTTAGTAAGTTCTGTTTGTTTTCAATCGCCAGTGGCAGAAAAAGTCTAAAAAAACAAATCGGAAAAAGACGTGAGGTAAGAAGCATTCACATTGTAAAGCTTTAAGATGAGATAAATCTCGTTAATAATAATAAAAATCTAGTTAAAAAAATTACCAGTAGCTTGAAGCTCCATTGCACGACATCAGCCCAAAAAATATTAATTACAAAGGATAATGGGTGAGCAAACTTTCGACTATTCGCATGATAGGAATAAAAAAAAAATAATTGTCCAGAAAGATAGCGGATGATCTACTGTTGTCAGTGAACTTTCTACCTTTCATTTATGTAATTAATGTTTATTTAATGATAACAGCATCAAAACATCATCTGTCTTTAAGTAGAAGCATGGTTTTTGGCCTTAAGTTTCTCACCTTTGTATCCAACTTGAACTAAAAACGAATAGGAAAATCACATTCAAATAGCATTTACGTATCATTAAATTAATTTCAGCATTTGAAATAAAATAGATTTTGAATTATTTGAGTTAGTTCAGTTTAATAGCAAAGTGTGTTGACTTATTTCTATCAAAAGTAATTGGACAAAATTGGTATATTTATACTGATTATGCTACAATGAATGTGGTATCTTCGACGTAATCTAGCCACTTCCGGTTGGAGATGCTTGGGCAGCAACAACTCTCCTGCAAGCCTATTTGCATGGCAATGGTGTAACGAGAAGGCCGTGTTGGAAATTGTATTTGAGCCTTGAATTACAGTGGCTCGATTAACTGAGTTTCGCCAATCAATAGTTTTGTCAAAATTAATTACTTTTAACAAAGAAAGTATTTGATAGATTGCAAATTGTATGGAGTCACTTGAGTTTGTGTTTACTAAAAACTGAATTCTTCAAATACAAATTAAGGCGCGTTACAAACGTTAGAACAAAAACTTATAAACTCTTACAAGTTTTGGCACAAACTCTTTCAGTATTGGTATATAAAATACAACGACTTTTTTACTGAAATAGTTAAAGTAAATGACAATTTCAACCAAAACTTATTTTCGAAATGAGTTTCATTAGCTCAGATACAAAATTTCGTAAAAATCTAAGCAAATGGAGGCGAATAACTTCAAACGGACATAGAGACAGACATGATGAAAGTGATATATTCTTGGAGACACGACTGAAATAAAACACTGATAGAATGAGGCAGCTTCGTGGCGACGTTAACCTTGGCTGAATGAATTTCAATGAAAGGACGGAGAGAGAGATAGTTCACGAAATTGCGGAACAAAGTTGAGTTAACCAGTGAACTTCTGGGATCAATTTGTAGCCAATCCAATGGCATAGGAAAAGTTAACATTCGTGTGCGTGGGAGGGCGGATTCAAAATCTCAAAGCCTCGTAAAATGACTTCTCTTGTGACAGAACAATACGAATTGCGGGGAAGGGTTCAAAAGATGGAGGCGTTGAGGTCATCGATCGTCCAACGGGGATTCGATTTGTCCAAATGAAGCCATTTAAGAGGAGGTGGACAAAAGGACACGACTTCGATAATGAATCCTGTTTGTATAACCTCTGGTGCACTCATTAGACGGGATTCGATAGATCAAAACACCCACACCTTTTAAGCCTCAACTTTTTGCTTTATCTCCCTCGTCGAAGTTGAATATTGATTTTTTCGCAGAAGTTGTTCGATTTGAGGGTTTCCACCAATTCCCTGAACAATAGATTAGTGAATCATATCTTTCATTCACAATTTATTGTAAAAACTACAACGGTGGTTTTCAAATGTTTCAGCTCTTTTGATAGTCGTGAAAAACCTCAAGCCCCAATCTCTCAATTATAATTAAAAAAAAAAGTGTTTTTTTATAAGAGTTTGTTATTATTACTATTATTGCTGTTCTTGTGTTGAGAAAACGTAAACAAAAGGAACGCCGTATGATCGAAAAATAAGAAAAGCTGAATGTTAAGAGGTAACAAGGCTTATCAATACTTAGGCCCATTAACACGAATGTTTTGCAAAAATCAGACACAGAATGGTCTTTGAGGGTAAGAAAAAAATAAACGCCTCATACAGATAGAGACGTGCACAAGACTAAGAGTTCACTGATCTGTTTTTGGAAATTGTGATACCGGGAATCCAAGATAGCCTATTTCAGGTTTCTTGACCATCGTCAGTTGGATCCGACCAGTATCTTACATCTCAGTGAACTCAGAAAAGATATAAAGAAAACAAAAGCAAAAACCACAATGGTCCTTTATATTAAACAAGGTAGTGATAGCAATTAGTAAACCAATCACATCGTCTTCTGATATTGATATAATTGATACTGCTTTAATTTCCTTATTACAGCAATATCAATTATATTGCTTTAATGATATTAAAATATCATTAGCAACAATTGTTGCGAATGCAAAGATGCAATTGTTGCGATTATTGCAATTGTTGTGATTGTTGTAGAGCTGTATTATGCATGTAATTATTGCTCATGCAAAACACGCAATTGTTGCGATTGTTGTCATTGTTGCTAATGATATTTAATGATACTTATTCTCAGAAACGGGAATATAAGTCTTCTGATCTTGATCAGAAGACTAATAAAAAACATCAAAACCTAAATAAAGAATAAAAAGGCCAATCAATTAATTCCCGCTAGCGATCGCTTAGCATGAAAAGGATTAATTAGCAAATAAAAGATAAAACTATTGATGAAGGACAAATCTACAGTTTTAATCATTCCTAATGACAATTTATGGATTCTATCGACTTCTGTCAAGAAATGTTTTATAAGGCTTCGGACATTTCCTTATCAGTACAAAATTCATTGGTTTATTTAAGTTTTGTTCGAAGAATGAGTAAATGATCTTTAATTTTTGTTTCTATCTATTCCTGAATATCAGCTTTAATTTTTTAAAAATTAAGGATCATTAACAATAAACAGTGTTTTTAGAGCTTCACAAACAAAAGCTGCAAAAATATAAGAAAAGACTTTTTTTTTTAAGAAATTCTACAACAGAATTTATCAAAATAATTCTGAAATCATACTAATTTAAATAATTGTAGGCCAATATCAGTTTTATCTAATTTCTCTAAAATTGCTGAAACTTATTTAACAATTTCATTAACAAATTACCTTTATTAATACAATATTATAAATAAATACCAATATGCATGTAAGAAAAACAAGAGCACTGTTCAAGTATGAGGTACATTAAATGAATATATAAATAAAAATTTAAACATAGGAAATATTGTTTTTATTATATATATATATAGATTTTAAAAAAAACCTTTGACTGTTTAAATAATGGAATACTATTACAAGAATTGTATAACATAGGCATACGAGGACCTACTCTTCAATTACTGAAAAGTTACTTGAAAAAACGAAAGTTTAAAATTATAATAAATAAACAAATATACAATATTTAAAAAGGAATACCAAAAGGATCAAATTTAGGCCCTATTTTATTTCTAATATATATTAATACAATACTCAATATCCCATAACACACAAGTGCTTTTGCTTATGCTGATCGTATTCTAATACATTCACATAACAACTTTACTTTAGCGACTCAACAATTACAAAATGACTTTATAAATTTAATTAAATGGACCCATGAGTATAAAATTTATATTAATAATAAGAAGTCAAAATTAATGATCATTAAAACTAAAAATAAAAAAACTAGATCACATCCTGTAATTAAACTTCATAATAATCAATGAATTCTTAATAAATGATTGTGCTTGTGATAATACAGAACTTATAAACTATTATACATATTTAGGAATATACATAAATGAAAAATTTACTTGGCACAATCATTACCTTTATATTTTGAAAAGATTGAATACATTTATTTATTTATTTAATCATGTACAAAATATTTTTTATATCAAAACCACAATATTACTGTATAAAAGTTATATTGATTCCTTACTAAACTATGGAATTTTAAATTGGATCTATTTAAACAATAATGAACTGAGAAATATTGATAGAATTTTATTCAAATTATTAAGTTATATTTTCGTAAATTTTAAGTATTTATCTCTAGATCTCTTCATTCATTCTAGAATTTACAGTAAATTGAGTTTATAGTAAATAAGGTTAGGAATTTATATTGGTTGTTATTTAAGAGCACGGATAATCCAAGAAGAATCGATTCCAAAGAAAGCAGTTATAATTTGTTGAATAGTTCAGCAAATAGTGATATGTTATTCCTTTTTGAATGAACTTATTATTTGATAGCTTGCGCCATTGTTGACGGAGAGAACGCAACATTTTGAAGTTCAACAATGCTCATTTTGCATTTGTCGACTTCCTCGCAACAATGAAAACTGAACAACCGTTTTTCCATTGTTGCACTATCATTGTGAATATTGGAAATCACAACAATCAAAACAATTGCCCTTTTGCATTCGTTACAGTTCCACAGGCACACCCTTGTTCTTTGTTGAACTGCGCCGGACAGACGGAAAAGATTTTAGTAATATATAGATTCCTATAAATTATTCACCTATGTCGTTTGCCGTTAAATTCAGTAACATCAACATCAGATATAACATCGTCGCTTTGTTCTGCTTTCATTTTTGACGGGAGTAAATGCTGTATAAGATAACGACAATATTAATGAGCATATATTGAACTTTTAAATAACAAACTTTTAAAAAAAAATAAAATTCGAAAATATTTCTCATTGTGTTATTTCTTTCTCACATCTAAAGAAATTTGAAGTTTATTAATGTTCTGATACTAACGGATAAACAGTGGTTCTCAAACTGGAAGGCATGAAGGAATTCATGGGAAAGCCTACATGTGTTTCAAGGAAGATAGATACAACTTCGTGGAACGTGACCAAAACATATCTTCACTTCATCGTTCATTGCTGCTACTTCTACTTCTTCGTGAAATGTTGATAATGTTTGGAATTTAGTATTTGAAGAATATTTCGGAATGAAGCCGAACATAAAAGACGGTCAAGAGCTAAGGAGACAACGGAAAAGACAAGAGAGACAGACGTTAGACGCCGAACGACATCAGGCAGAGAGAGAGAGAGAGAGACAGAGAGTCCCCGAACTCTACTCCATCTAACATCCATCTCAACATATCTCTTCTTCAAACATCTACATCGATCAATCTGTATACGGGGACCTTGTCTTATATTACATAAAATCTTTTATTTCTCTGTGTGTCTGTCTGTCTGGCGCAGTGCAACAATGAAAAACGGTTGTTCCTGTTTCATTGTTGCGAGGAAGTAGACAAATGCACAAGGCGCAATTGTTGTGAGTTCCAATATTCTCAATTTTAGTGCAATACTGGAAAACGGTTTGTCATTGTTCATTATTGCGAGGAAATCGAGAGATTCACAATGAGCATTGTTGAAACGTTCCCGACGGGTATCGAACCTGCAACCTTTTGATCCGAAGTCAGACGTCTTATCCATTAGGCCACGGGGACTACATTCAAAATGTTGTTTCTTATCACTCCCTTTGTGTGTGTATGGCACAATGAGAAAAGAGCCAGATAAAAAAGAAAATAACTCCTTAATTTTAGGCCTAGATTAAAATTTAAATTTTAATGTTCATTTTTTCAGCTTCTCTCCGTCAACAATGGCGCGCGCTACCAAATAATGAGTTCAGTCAAATAGGAGTAAAATATCACTTTTTGCCTTAGCCGCTTGGAATCGATTCTTCTTGGATTATCTCATACTTACCAGGGGGAGACAGGGGGGGTAGCCTAGTTACTTATTAAAGGAAAAAGAATCGTAATAGAAATTTACAAATCTCGAGTTATACTGACTGTTTGAAAAAAAAAACATCATCTCAAAAAAAAAAAAACCCTCAATTTTGAGTCAAATAACAAAAGAAAAAAAAATACGAGACTCAAATTTTAACACGTTTAGTTAAACTCAGAAAAACGTTAAAAGTGAACCGGTTACAAATCGTGTTTGGTTTCTTCAGTCTGACCTCCGAAAAAAGGAAGTCTAAAACCGGTACAGTTTTTAATGTTTTTGTGATTTTAACTGTGTTTCGTAGATGTCTCGTATTTACTGAATATTTACGTTTAGTTTAATAGTTATAAAGTTTAATTTTTACTTATAACTATTTCAGAAGTAAAAGAAAAATAATACCAAAAGTTCATAAACTTTCTGTCGAGCTTTCTAGAATGACAGAACATTCTGGATGAAAGCATTAGGATTTTATTTGCTGTAAACCAAAATTTTCAAGTGAAACCAGTGAATATCAATCAATCCAGAGGCTTCCTGTCTCTCCGTCTACTGTTGTTCTCTCAGTTGACGCAAACAACAGCTGACACAAAAGTAAACAGCAATAAACAATTCTAAGAAATTCGGCAACTTCAAAGAACCTCAAGTGAACGTTTTAATGTTCTAAATGTGCCAAAGTGCTTCGGGAAATGCTGCATTTCTTGGGAAACTAAAACAAAAAAAAACAAAAAAAGAATTATTTTCGTTTCCTAAATAAAGTTAGGAAAAGAATCACTTTAAGTCTGAAATTCTGTCTTGGGTTTGTTGGAATCCTCTTAACTGAGTGAGAAACATTAAAGAGAAGTCTGAAAAATGGTTTGCTATCGAAGGAGACGCTTGCTTTTCTCTTAAGCTGGTTTCGTCTTAATGAGTACAATTAGACCTAGATGTCGCTGCTGTGAAAGGAGACTTCGTCCACCAGTTGTCAGATGAACAAAAGTGACAAAAGAAAACCTCTTCGACCACTAAAAACTCAGATCGATGTAAATTCCATTAGCAAAGGCTTTTCTTCTTCATCTTTGCCGTCTGCTCGTTCTTTCATCTTTTCATCTCTAATTCCGTCTTTCATTGGAGTCGTTGCGCGTGTCTTAAAGAGGCCATCTTAACAAACAGCTGTTGGCAACGTTCTCATTAATTCATTTGGTGTTTACGAGAACTCAAGTGACTTAAGTTCCAGATGGTCATTAGACACCAGTCTTTCACTTCGAGTCTTTTTCCTGGTGAAATAATTTCACAACAACCAAATCCAAATCTCTCTTTTCTTTATTCTAATAACTTTAGAACTTGGTCTTCGTCGTAATTAGCTCGCTTCAAGTGATGTTTCCCTTTGCGGGATTCTCCGACGTCGTATTTCTTAAATCTTGAAGAAATGGGAAGGAATTAACACGATGACTGTCATCCTATTATCAGAAATGGTCTAGACGCCATTTTGATTCAATTAGCTGACATTATTTTAATATTCTAATTTATTATTTTTTTTTTTTAACAAAATCAACATCCCCCCCCCCCCAAAAAAAAAAAAAGGTACACGAGTTATCTCGAAACTGGCGCATGAGATAGAAAGTTCTTTACAACTTTTGAGATAACTCACATCTGTGGCTAAACCGTCAACTGAGTGAGACCATATTTGACAATCAACGTTTAAGGCGAATTCATTAAATCAATTACAATTAAAAGATCGGTGAAAATTTGTTGATACATTCTAAAGATTTTCTGAGAGTAATTCACCTACGCTGTATCATAAGTCTCGAGTAATATTGAAAGGAATGCACGAATTTTAAGGCTATTAAGGGCCGTTCAAGTATTACGTAAGCAGTAAAGTGGAGGAGGGAGGGGGTTCAAGCTTTGCTTATTTTCGCTGACAAGGGGGAGGGGAGGGATAAGAGCAATGCTTACGTAAGACAGACAAACGGCCGCGCGGTTGGGTTTCGCTAAGACACTGGCCTCTCATCGCTGAGTCCCGGATTCGATTCTCATGTGGGTTTCGTGATGGTGGACGATCCGCGCTGGGCAGGTTTTCTCGGAATTCTCCCGTTTCCCCTGCGAGCCTACCACTATACTTTCTCGTCTTTCTCTCATCTGTCCTCATTTCCGTGGTTTTAGTACAGTAGATCTACTGGTCACGGTGCTTAGCTTCCTGCCGCCCACATCACCCCATTCTAATCTAAGACAGATAAACATGTAGGCGAGGAAGTGCGCTGCGCGAGAAAGACTTTTTCTTCCCTATTTCTTGTATTCTTTTATACATAATTTGTTGTATTTTAATTAAGAGAATTAATATCATTAATTTAGCTGTTTTAATTTATTGTTCAGTGGTATTTTCTGTTAATGATTTGGTAAACCTTACGTAAGCACAAGGAGGAGAATCTGGCTTTGCTTATTTTTTCTTACAAGGGGGAGGAGGGGGTCTAAAATGACTAAAAATGTAATACTTGAATGGCCCTTTACTTGAATCTATTAAAGAAAATGAAGTGAAACGATCTTTGAAAATAAACGTTGAATAAGTCTGGCATCTTTAATTTTTAAAAGATTCTCCAACTGTCATTTTCTGCAGACCTGAGTAACATTAAAGGAAATTATGACGAAATAATAATAGAGTAAAGGTTTGAAAGACATGCTTACTTTGCTGTTTAGTATTTCTTCTTCAATTTCCTTGAAGATTATCGTGGAAAGGATCACGTTACTCTTTATTGTTAATCGATTAGATGTCACTAAATATAGTCAGTTCAATTGAAGCAAGAAAATCTCATCACGAAATACCAACTCCCATTGCAATCTCTTGATCTTTTCCCTAACCCTCGCTTTTTTCTGCAGAGTGCAGTTCAAAGAAGCCCATTTCTCCAATAATACAATTGATACCTCATTTTAAAATCAAAATCTAAAGTTTCACTTCAATTTGGTAATGGAAAAACTATGGTTCCAATCTTTAGTTTGAGTTGTAGTAGACTTAGAGATATTGAAGTGTCTCTTCTCATGATTTCTTCATGAACATTTGGATAGGACATTCACATACCAAAACTGACTATTTCTGTACCTACAGATTGTCAGAGCGACAGGTTTATTCAAATGTGAATCGTTCATCCACTGTATCTTGACATTGGCTGCGATACAAAGACATGAACCATTGGTCTGATGGTCTTCACAAGAGATAGCAGTTGCCGTCAGAATGATATCAGCAAGAACTTTTAGCAGGAGTCGATTCCTACAGCAACTTTAATCACAGTTGTTGTTGTTTTTTGTATCCTTCCAAGAGAATTCACTTAGCAATACGGATTAGGAAAAAGAGTATGGAAATTGCTATTGAGTGCGATGCAATTTTTAGAAAATGATTAAAATGTAAAAGAATGAACTAAAATGTGTGAGCCTAGTGACAGGTGCTGATTTCAGGGATGGAGGAGATGCGTTCAAACCCCAGCAGATTTCCCCCATCGTTTTCCTCCTTTAGATAATTCTAGGGTTCTCCCAATCTTCTGGTTCTCCCAATCTTCTCCCATGTCGACCTGGTTTATTTCCCGAGGTTAAAGGCCGATGATCAAAGATCGTTGATAGTGTAAAGGGCTGTGTTGCCATTAGAAGGGATCGTTTCCAAACTAGCATGCTGTACAAAGAAATTTGAAGAAAATAATTTCATTGAAATTAAACATGAGAAGTCATTTGATTCTTCTACAAAAATATTGCTTGAGGAACCAGAAAGGATTGTTTGGAGAATACGGTTCTACATTAATATTTAGATGATACATCCTTTAGATTAATGGGGTCTAGTACTCAAAAAAACGTCACATCTGAAATCATATAAAATACTGAAAGGCTTAAAATTCAACATCACTCCAAGTCCCACATCATTGAACCTAAAGAAAATTATTATTGTTTATCTTTCCAATCAAAAAACAGATTGTGGCAGATAAAAGAGAAATTCCTGATGAAACAACGAACCTAAGATTATAAATAATTCAAATCTTCAGAAATCGAAGCTTTCCACGAATTCGAGCAGAAGCTGAATAAAGAAGATGATGTTGTTTCATTTCAGCTCAGCTTAATATTATTTAGATATATTTGCTCCTCAGTGGAAAATGAATGCAAACTAAATTAAAGTTTGTCAATGTCTTAATGAAAGATTGACGAAATAAATAAAATAAATAAATACAAAAACCAAACAAGATGCTTCTTAAATCCTACTTATGCTAAATGTAAGTTTTTCAATTCCCTCACAATTTCATCTCACCGACATTGCCATTAGAAAACATTTTTCAGGTACTGCAAGGGCGGTAGTTTCTCGTAAATAAATATGCAAGTCAAATTTCGCGAAGATCTATTCTTTGGTGCAAAAGTTCGTGGGATAATGCACACAAGTTATCTTATCATTTTGCTTTCTCTTGGAAGTTAAGCTAAAATAACTTAACGTTTAAGACTTATCAAACCCATAATAAGTTGTTTTCTGCGTTTTGGAAATAGCTGTGACATCATCCCGAATATATCAAGTAAGACAGAATGCTTTTTTTTTCTGCCAGTCTGATTCATTGGTTTACTTGTCCTGAGAAATCTGATTTCGGGGAGGAGTTTTAACACTATTAATTCTCTTAGGTTAAATAAACCCTGCAATAATTGAACGATTCCCGATTGGTGGGCGTTAATTGGTAAGGACAGGAGGAAGACGATCGCCTCTCATTGATTTCTAATTGGAAAGCGAGGTCCGAATTCAAGGAATGTCACAGGGAAGTAAGAGCCTGTGTACCGCTTCAGTGGTTCCTGCCCTTGTTAATTGTATTAAGGAAGACGCCATTGGACAAAGTCGAAATCTAATCAATGGGAGGTCGGGTGATGGCGTGAGTCAATCCATGCCTGATTCGTGCGTAATTGACAAAAAGGAAACTGCTTTTCAGTTATCAGCAGCATTTTTCCATTTCATTTCGGATTTTCGTCTCAAGAGAAGCCCTCTTCAGAGGGGACGAAGGTCAATATTGTCTGCCTAATTCCCACATCTAGTAATTGGTCAATTAGCAGATGAACACTTTCGATCTCAGCAAGCGTTAATGATTCACAACCAAAAAAAAAAAATCTATATATTTAACTTCGCTGTTAGAAATTAGGGGCTAATCACAGTGTTTAAACAGAGCGATGGGCCAGTGATTTTCGTTCTGGATAGTTCAGTGAATGAGGCAGTTGAACTGGAATTCCCTCGATCGACATACTATTTTTCTAACGCAGAATTCAAGTAAAACGATCTTTGCCTAAGGAAATCTTTCGGAAATCGTTAAGAGTCACATTATTGGAATGGAAATGTAGTTATGCGAAAAGGCTAATTTGACAATGCAGGAATAGTTAATAGTCCGTATGCTGTAACAGTGAAAGCGCATAAAACACCGTATTCTGCAGTGTGGTGAGAAGACCGTCAACTGCAGAAGAACATGCCAATTTGAAACGACAACATAAATTCCCATTACGATTGGCTTTATTTAAAAACAAACAAATAAATAAATAATTTTAGTAAATCATTTTGGTGTGCCAATGATTAGAATGATACTAAACAAGTAAAAGAGTTTACAAAAGGAGTATAAACAAATGCATTATCTGATTCACTAAGTATTATCTGGGTTTTGTCTTGTTTAATAAAACAGAAAGGAATTAGATCTTCTTTTTTTTAACAAATTATTTTATACTTCAATTTGCTAATTACTCAATAATAAATTTCAATGTATTTACATACAATCTACACAAACCCATACTTCTGTGAGAAATTCTACTTATATATAGCTTTTCCTCTTACCATCTTCCTATTACACACGACACCTACTCATTGTTACGGTATTTCGTATTAACAAAGGTAAAGTTAGGCAATTCGGAAATGATACAAACAGATTTTTTAAAGAGATTTTGAAAAATAAAGAGAAAATGTTTGAGTAATATACAGCGCTTTCTGATACGATAACATAAGTTTTATGTGTATTACTTTTGTTACTAACAGCATCACACTATATTATTTCTGTATAATAATAGGGGTGATACGTATATTTCAATATAAGAAATTGCATTTTTAAAATCATTCATTAATTGTAGTTTGGCTGTAAATGAAATTTCATAATAAAAAATCGAATAATTCCAAATGTGTCGCTAAAACTGAACCAAAATAAGTTGCAATCGATAAGAAAAATCAAACAACATAAATGAATACACCACGCATGCGTGCGATCAAAGCCCCGCAAGGAATCTATTCTAAAAATAGTTTTAAATATTAAGAGGATGATTTGAACTTGGCTTAAAAGAAGTAGCCGTGTTCTTTACGAATGTTGTTGTTGTTGTTGTTGCTTACTGAACCAAATTATCCATGAATAATAAAAATTCAGTTACTTCCTTATTGGTGAAGTTTCTTAGCAAATTAAAAAAAAAACGAAGTTAATGTTCAAAATATGGTAACACATTGATCTCCCTGTGAGACAAACATTTTTAAATCAAATACGACGATTAAACAAGAAAACTGTATATATATAACTTACGTATATTTATAGGGTCTTTTCAGAAATAACAGTGCTATTTGATAAGGATGTCGTATAAAAATGGTGCCGAGTAGAGTAAAATAAGAGGCACGGATGGACAAAGGAAGTATTCAAGTTTTATTTGTTAACTTCAATATGTTCACTCGGCAGACGTCCAACCGAAAGTCGAGTTCCTGCCATACTCGGTGCAATATGTCTGTATCAATGCTGTTTGACTTGACGCCGTGTGACTTTTCCGTATGGGACTTTCATTTTTTTTGCCACCTCTCCCCGCAAACAAGTGCTAAAGACACGCGGAACACATGTTAAGCGTTGATGCTGACATATTGCACCGAGTGAGACAGGAACTCGACTATCGGTTAAACGTCCGACCAAAGGCGGACATTGTGAACCTCTGTAAGGTAAAAATTAAACTTGAATACTTCTTTGTCCATCCGTGCCTCCTATTTTACTGTACTCTGCAGCATTCTCATACGACATCCTTATCAAATAGTACTGATATTTTTGAAAGACTGTGAACATACAACAGAAAAAAAGATAATCGTGCTTCATTAATACACAAAAGAAATTTCAACATCTTCGTAAATGATTACATATATAGGTAATTCTTTGCGAAGGTGTTCCAGAGTTCTTTTTCTACAAAAGAATAAAAAAGAAAGAAGGAATGTTTGATTGAAAATTTAATTGCGATTCTGATAGAACCACTGGGATCTTCCAATCACTGCAAATGAAGCTTAAAACGACCTTACAGATCATTTTTGATAACTTCTTAAATTATTAACTGAGCAAGATTTCTCCATTGGTTTCATTATTTTGATTCCCATCTTATTTTTTCATTAAAGGCTTAGAGAAAAAGAACTCGTATTTCCCAATAGCCAATTTCGCAAACCTACTATCTACTGCAGTTTTATTCCAATACCAAAAAGAATAACGCCTTTTTTTTTCGCGATTCTAAAAGCTATTAGGATTTTATGTATAGGTGTATGTGTGTGAAACGCCCTCCGCAGATCAAATCGGGAATCGGAACCTCATGAGTCATACCTCTCTCCCAATGGCCTGGAGGTTTGGGTTACAAATCCTACTTCCTATTTTTAGTTACCACCGATCGGGTCAGGAAAATAGTGGTAATTATCCAATTATCCAAAGTATCTAAATATAAAAGTATATTGAATTGACTAGGCTGAAAACTTCCGGTTCAAAATGGCCACTGGTGCAAAATGAGAGTCTAGACTTACTAAATTAACTCAATCAGGCATCATATTCCACTAGGAATACTTGGGCGGCAACAACTGTACTGTAAGCCCATTTGTATACCAGTGATATATCGAGGACGCTGTGATGAACTAAACTTGACACTTAAATTACACGGCGTGGAAAAGACTTTAGCGCGCCAATCAATAGTGTTGTCGATTTTAGAAACACAAGCGTTTCATAGACTGCAAATTGTACGGGAAAATAACCTCCTAATTTTTCAAGGAACTTCTTATAGAAAACGAAATATTTCGTAAGTTTACATGTCTTAATTATTTGTCACCAGATATTAATGTGTGAAGTCAATAGAAAAAGAAAAGAAAAAAATGGAAGCAATACTTGTAATAAATTGCTCTATTCTTAATTAGGATGTATTTTCCTTGGAATTCTACACGAGCTTTTGAACGCATTTTGTAAATAATCTGTACCAACTCCGAAGTGAAGTCATTCGATCGGAGGAGGAGGATGATAAAAGGTGTCTCTGGGGTCTTTCCACGTGAAGTCGTGTCCCTGGTGGTAAATACAATGAACCACGTTTTCTTTTGTAAGCAAAGAAACTGCTTCGAGGACTTCACTCCCCTCCTCTGAACTCTTAAAACTTTTTCAATTGATATTGATTTGTCAGTTTTTTATCAAAGTGGCGCCATTGCAATTCTCTAACAGTCATTTAGAACACTTGGAAATTATTCCCCAAAGAAAAATCAGAATCTTTTAATGAACCTATGAGAAATGGTTATTGGAATTAAATTATTAAAATAGCAAATCAAGAAAAATGAAAAAATCTTGATGTAAAGCATTATCTTCAGTGGCTCAGAAAAATAACAATTTCTTTTTTATTTCTTATTTTATTTTTTAATATTGCGAAATTCTGTGAATATATCTTCAATCATTTTGAACAAGATAAGAATCATCTTGTTACTGTTTCATGCTTTGAAGAGCAACAATTTTTTGGGCGTATTTGTCTATAGAGCAAGTATTCGATTTAATGTACTTAAATCAAAGGGCTTTTTAATGAATTAATGTACACAAACATTTAGGTTTCCCAGGAATAATATTATTTGAGTTGATCACGTGCCTGTTTCTTTTTAAATTTGTATTTAGTTTCTATATTTTAATTATAACCATTTTTATCAGCTACTGTTCTCGAAAAGTGAGGCGTATCAAAGCAGTCTGTCTGTGTGTGAGTTTATGTCTCTTCCCATAACCACTTTTGAACAGAAGAACGAATCTTCTTGAACCTTGACAGGCATATTTAAAGATAACAAAAGAAATAACGTTTGTGATCTAATCTTTCTGTGTGGAGCCATACCCATCAATATGCACGAAGAGGTGACAAAATTTTCGTAGAAAAGCATTTACGACTCAAATAACGGATTTCCATCGAGATCTTAAACAAGGGATATTAATATTCTTAATTTCTGCGCGAGCTTTACCACTATTAAAATTAATGTGATTTAAACGATTTAAGTTACACGGACCGAAATTTTTTTTTTTTCAGAAAGTGAAAAAAATTTCTAGTGCTTGTATTACAATTAAAAGAAAAACAACAACCGGAAATTTTTTGCATTATTTTAACGATTTTAAAAAATAAAAACTAATCAAAGGGAATATTTTAAGATAAGTAGGGTTAAGTTCTTTCCGAAACTACTGTTTTGTTTTTAGCGACCCATATGGGTGCTACTGCGTTTGTTCCGTCCGTTCATGTCTGTCCTTCCTTAACAACTCCCGAACGGAAGGTCGGATCGGCAAACGGACTTCACCATCATGTTGAATGGGGTATTTTTGATTCTGCAAATAATTTCGGCGTACAATAAGTTTTAAAGTTTTTGAGGTGAATTTTTTTTTTTTTTTTTTTTGGTATTTGGGAGATTCTCTTTCAATAAACCAATGTATCACTCTATTTTTAAAGAAACTGAAGTAATACAGTGGATAGAGTAACAGAATCAGAAGGTTATGAGTTCGAATCCCAGCCTTGAACGCATTTTTTTTATTTTATTTCGGAGATTCCATCTTTACGCAACTAAAATTTTTCGTTGTTCATGTTGTTTGAAATTGATCATGCACGCGTTCAATGTCTACATGGCTTTTAATGGAACGCTCTTAATTTTATGCTTTAGCACAATTTTTTTTTTTTAACGACGATATAATGTTGTAAATATTAGACTAAGTACAAAATAGCTTATATTAACCGATAAAAAAATAATAATAATAAAAACATCATTTCTGTAATTTTTATTTTCGTGTACAATTATCTGATACATATTTTTAATTTACTAGCCCGATTTGAATGCGAATGGATTCTTTTGAGGCTGAAATAAAATTCGATCCAAGAATCAGTGTCATTCCAGGATTGAGAAGGGTTTGCTCTTAGGCTCCTGACAGGAAAGAGAGAAGGACGACTCACACAGGTAAATATTTAATCGAGGGGAAAATGATAGGGGAAACGGTAGATTCCACAATGCGTATCTTAATTTGAAAGCCGCTCTGTTTCATCGTGAGATACATAATTCATCCATCATAGGAAAGAGTACGCTTATTAAACAGAATATTTAAAAAGGAAATATTTTACGTTTGCTATGGAATTTTTGATTCGAAAACACATTCGCACCAATTGGGATTTTGTTCTGTTTATCCGGTATTTAATTATGAATTTCGTTTTCGGTATTTCCGTGTAATCTTATTAGGTGGTATTAGAGTTTTATTTGGAGAAGGCAGTTCAAAGGAATTATTTAGGAGGAGTTTATTACGAATTGAAATATTTTCATTGTTGTTTTTTTTTTTTTAATTGAGCTTTAATAATGGAAAATGGCGTGAATTTAACTAAGAAATATAATAAAAAAAATAATATTATTTCTTTTTTTGAGAAAATTCTACTTATTATGCGAGTAGTGACGTAGCAATAGGGTGTGACAGCACGTGCAGACACAGCTTGAACAAATAACTGTCAACCGAAATTCTCGCGGTGCACGTGGATGTAGACATGGCATTCGGTGCACGAGGTATTCGAATCATTCTTTGAATCTCATTCCTTCCAGTAACGAATGACAGAAAATGGGAATGCTTCTTAATAAATCTACAACCAGAGTAAAAGCCTCGTATTATTAATGCCTTCGTAATGCACAGAGTTAATTACTTTCAATTTAATACGATGATGAAAATCAAATGAATCAAAGGAAAGATGATGAAAATTTGAAAAAAATAACAAACACACACATACCCTTAAAATTAAAATAAATAAAAAAAGTACCCATTAAGTTTGTTTCTATTGAGTGTATTTCATTATTTAATACACTATAATCTCGTTTATCCGGACTAACTGGGACAAAAGGCAATCCGGAAAATCCGGATAATCCGGGTAATATGGGTAGTAAGCAAAACAAATCCTTAAATAAGCGACTTATTGATCCTTAAATAAGTTTATTACGATAAAAAACTATGTCACTAAGACACTAGTAAAGCTTTCTTAAATTCGACAAAAAGCATTTTATTACCATAATTTATTGTACAATCTATGCAGGAACTGTATGCTTAACCAAAATAAAAAGCGAATGTTTGGCGTTCTTATAGTTATGTTCTTGTTATCATAGTTAAAATTATTATCTATGTGAACATTAAATAAAAAAAAAATGTCTACAAATCTGATCCGGATTTTCGGATCAACGAGGGGCCGATAAACGAGGTTGTAGTGTACTTCATTCTTTTCAAAATGCTCATATTGAATCGAAATGCGCAGGACATCACATTTGAACAGCGACCAAATGTTTCGATACGTAAGTCATATAAAATATTATGATAACTTCCTTCTTATCTAATTATATTATAATATATCATAATATATATATATATATTATAAATTATATATATTATACATAATATATATTATGATATATAATATATTATAATAACTTTCTTCTTATCTTCGTCTTTTCAACGTGAAAATGATGTTTCTAATAAAACACACACTATATCTTAAACAGGATTCATATTTAACACAGCATAGGACTGCGAAACAAGCGCGACTCCGAAAGAATTTCACATTGGAAGAACAGAGCATATTTCTCAGTTGTAACTTCACCTATACAGCGGGTGACGTCATGGTTGTCGTAACAACCATCGCTTCGGTTATCCAGCTAGGCCCGGCCCCTGAGGTTGAGAAACTCCATACAAAAGTCTACTTCACTTGGCTCGGTGCCAGAACAGTCCCGCACCAACAAGCGCGGGATTTACAAAATACAAAAATATGTTTCTATTAAAACCAACATACGTGATAAGGAAAATAAATTTTTCCTTATAATAATTGTTACATTATAAATAAATAATATTGTATTATAAATAATTGGTGAAGTGCCACTTCACCTACTTCCCCTGAATAGCCGCCACTGGGAACAACTAATAGGTTTAAACGCTAAAATAATCAGAAAATTGAAGTATTTCTTTCTTAAAAGAAACAAAATTATGGGCCGGTTTTATTTTCTTAAATAAACAAGAAACAGAAAAACAAAAAACAAAAAACCTTTCGTAATTTTTTGTTTTATCAATACGAAGGAAAACTCTTTGGGTTTGTATGAAGGGTCGATATACAAACTACGGTACAAAAGCAAATTTCCATGTGTATATTTCTTTTTGATTTAAAAAAAATGTTTTCTTTATTTTAATTCACGGATTAGCAGTTGTTATTATGAATCTTCGTAATGTTCTGGATGTATGGCATTGATTCGTGTGACTTGAGTGGAAGTCTTTCAGTTATTCGCTAACTTCTTCGATTCCCGCTCGAACGTGTCTGTGTGCTTTTACTTCCGTCTTCACTCGATCAATCAAACGATTTCTCTTTTTATTAATGAATTTTGGCCTCTTTCACTGAATGCAGTCATACATTAAAAGAAAAAAGAGGATTAATGTTTTAAAAGCAATTCCAGAACTTTCACGAAATCAGACAGAGTTCCGAAGAAGAAATAGCCTTTCTAGTGAAAGGCTATTTTCTTATTATTCCTTTAAATGCAGTACAAAAAATTACAAAAATATCCCCAAAATTCATAATTTACCCTTGTATTAAATAGAAGAATTATATAAATTCTAAAAGAGTATTCGTTAGTACTACAAATTTACGTCATATAATTACTTAAAGGCTTTTTTTTTTTGCTTTTGCACCCCCCCCCCCCTCCAAAAAAAAAACTAACAAAGACAAATTAACTTTATTTTTAATAACCTGTAGATTTTTGTAATCTTTAAATTTGAAATTCTTGATATTTCACTGTATAGTTTGTTTTTATGAAAATTTTCCACATATTTTTTTTTTTTTTGTTAGGGTTGGGGATTTTTTTAATTACTCTCCCCATCAACAATCAAAAGAATGTAAAAATTCAACATAATATTACATGCTTTCTACCCTTCTTGGTTTCACAAATCGCTATAATCTCAAAAATAAACTTTGGATCGACAAAGGTATGACAAATCTTATATTATAAAAGCGTTATTCTGTCTGTCATAAGACTTTACGCTTTTCCAATTTTGTGACCAAACTATAAGAGATAGATTGGTCATGTAAATGGATAAAATGTAGATCTTTTTAAGACAAACAAAATGCTCCAAAAATCTTTCGAGAAAAGTTTTTGGTTTCCAAGATGGGCCTTTTAAAGGGTCAAATTTTGACTTTTTCTCAATTTAAGCGAAAACTATAAAAGATGGAAGAGAACATTATATTGAGAAAATGTTGGTATTTGAAAGTTCTATCGAACGACGTATCACTTATTCACAAACGCTTCAGCGTTTGCAAGATACATGCAAAAATGTGAATTTTCGTTGTGTGACGCCGACCCGAATACATCCGAGTTATTCGGAGAAGCCACAACGGGCTGGAAAGTTATATATTCTCCGACGATCGCAACATTAATTTGCTAAATAAATAAAGTTTATTTTTTGGATGCTATATAAGCAACGGTTCCGGAGCGAAGCGACAATACCCGGCTATTATTATTATTATTATATATTATAAAAACATATTTTAAAAAAAAGGTTATTCTGTCTGTTAATCTATAAGCAAAATGTTAAATTATAAATTACTAAAACGTCGGAGCAAGGAAATCTTTTGGAAAATGATTCAAGAATTTTCACAAAACACATTATTTATCATGAAGTTTTGTAATAAAACCTAATATGTTTCGTTATCAAAAATGTGTTTGTGTTATCAAACGTAAAATATTAATATTTTAGCCAACAAAACACAAAGAAAGGTAAATTTACTGAAGAATTAGAGAATCTATTCATAAAAAATGAAAATATATTAAACAACTGTCCAACTTTACTAATTGGCGACGTAAATGTAGATCTTTTCAAAATGAATTAAAATAATGCAGTAGCCTACAGAAATACCTAAAACTTATGTGCAATAATGGTTTCAAAAATTGCCTTTACGGAACAACAAGAAACAATTGTGCAATTCATGGAAATATGAAAACAAATGTAAATCATATTTTCGTAAAAAAGCATGATATGGAAACACCAGGAATAATATGTAAAGAACGAATCTCGGATAATAAGAGTTGAAAAGGAGAAAATAACAGATTCAAATATAATCTATGAAGAACTAATCAATGAGTTTAACAAAACAAAATTCATAAAAATCTACCTATATAAAAAGAAAATTCCTGACTCCCTCACTGACTGACTCATCAACGCCCACCCCAAACCCTTGGACCTAGAAAGCTGAAATTTTGCGCAGAGTTTCCCTTTATGATGTCGACAAGGAATAAGGCCGGATTTTTCGAAATTCCCACGCGATAGGGAATAATCTGACAAACTGATCATGAAGTGTGTAGCAACAACCCAGATGTGTGGTGCCAACCCGCAATACACCTGAGTTAAGTGGAGAAAGCCACAATGGGCTGGGAAGTCGTATATGCTCCGATCTCAATCATAATTTGCTAACTAAATAAAGTTTTTTTTTAATGCTATGTATGCAAGGGTTCCGGAGCGAAGCGACGGTACCCGTCTAGTAAGAACATAAAATCATTTTCAATTTGTCATTAAATCACAGAACAATTTCACATTTAAAATATGACATTACTTCCGAAAAAGACAAAGACAGCGAACAAAATCAACAACTTCCAAAGAATATGTGGCACAAGTTCTTAGAAAAGAAAAAAACAAACAAACAAACTAAAGACATAGTAATGAAAGTTTTATGAGGTAATGGCAGTATCATCGTTGATCATAATACTGGGGAGAAAGAAAAAAAGAATTAACCAAATACAAGCTTCAGAAATGAAATTTTTAAGACACGTGAAAGGATGCATAAGAACAGGTTGAATCAGAAATAATTATACTTAAGAAAGGAACATGTTCAGGCAAATACAGAGAAAATAACACAATACAAAATGAAATGGAAAGAATAAAGTCCTTAAATAGAAAACCTGAAGAGGCATTACAGTACAGCAATATTACAATGTTTAAGGTTTGTGAGTTACTTTCTAATCATATAAATTCGTTTTATTTTCCGTTTTTTGTCTCTTTTTGTGTCTCCTTTTAGTTCGAATAATAGGGTGGTATCGCATCTTGAAGAATTTTTATGCTAACAACTCTTAAACAAAATTCCAGTTTCCGATGAAAATTACATTGTAGAACAAAACCATAAAACAAATAAATACCTGTAAAACGCATAAAGGTTTTATTGAATATAGAAGTTAAAAATATCTGCTACAAGTTTTAATAAGAAATTTTAAAATTTTAAACAGGTCATTTTGTTTGTGAAATATCATCTGAAAGGCTATGGAAAGAGACGTTAAACCGTGACGCCTGTGATACATTATGAAAAGTAATAATCTTTTAGATATTGAAGTCTCTTCGACAAATATGTCAGAGACTTACTTGTATTAGATACATGCATAAACTAGTTATATATAATAATAATCAAGCGATTGGATAAAATGTTCAATATGTGCAGCTGAATTTCTTTATCTCATAGAATGACAAACTTTATTTTGCTGATCGTTTTCTTCTTGATGGCATTTTAATTCTATATTTAATTTTTCAGTGAATATCGATTAAATTATAATATTTAAATTTAACTCGCTTGACTCGAATGCAATTTGAAATTGAAAATAATCGAAAAATCAAAATCCAACGCAGAAGTTGTACCGAGAACTTGAAAAAATAGGGATGAAAGCGTATAAGGTAAAAGGGGTGGGGAGGAAATATTACAACAGTGTTTGCAGAGCTTGACCACGTTATTATCGGCTTTAAGTAACTACATTTCCGAAGAGCTCAATTCTCCAAAATACTAAAAAAAGGATAACATACTGTTCGTTTTCGTTTACGAGAGCCTTCAACGCTTTCGCGCATGCGTCAGGTCTCCTTGGATTTCATGAAAACAGGGATGAGAAATAAAGAGAGGATATTTACTTTTTATCAGTATTAGTTTACTAGTAGCTGCATTCTATTTGCGCTTTTCGGGAAAGAATTATGGAAAGAATTTTGAAAAATTTTGAAGGTCAAACGAATTCAAAAATCTCTTTGTAAGCTACACTTATGTTCTTTTTTAAAGTTAAAATTATATTTTTAGGATTACAGTAGACTACATCAATATACAGTATTCTGTACTTACTAGTTTGTAGCATATGAATTACTCATTTAAAAAAACTCTAATTTTTGTTTGTTCATAATTTCTGTTTGAATTTCGCCCTCGAATTAAATTCCATGCAGTACAGTATTATTGTTTGGATTTTCGATTTTCGGAGGCATTTCGGATAATCCGGGTTTCGGTTGACCCGAGTTCGGTTGTGCAAATATATACAGAGGAAAGTGACCGTATTTCGGATGGTGCCTTAATTTCGGATAGCGTGATAAATCGCATACTGGTTCGCAGATTGCATTAGTGTCTACCATGAGCGGAAGCTCTGGCCGCCATATGTAATCTGTCTTGTCGTCGTGAGCCTTCGATCTGCATGTACGCAACAATAAATAATTTAAAAATATTACAAAAAGTGAATTATTAAAGATGTCAACTTCGAACACAGCTGGAGCGCAAGTGGTAAGTTTCTAATAATTTGTTTTAAAGTGTAAAATGATGTTCATAAAATGTAGTTTAAGTGGCAAGTCGCATCGTTGTGTATGATTTTAAGGTTAGTTTCAAATGTTGATTCAAAAATATTTGTCATAACGTCCTAATTTCGGATAGTCAATGGTGCTTAATTTCGGATATCCGTTTACTGTAGAAAGTTCCCTCAAAGGCTGAAGTTCGTGTAGAAGAAATGGTAAACAGCAATATAGAACCTCTTGTATCCGAAAATATTAATTCTAGCTCACAATATTCAACCAACCCAGTAGACCTACAGAAACAGTCGACCGATCTCCGGATGCAAACACATCTGTGTCTACATTTGTAAAACCCACTGATATATGTCCTTTGCCTGCCCTCAAGAATCGTAAAAATGTTGATTGTGAGAATGCAGCGAAAAAACAAAAAGGAGGTAAAAATGGTAAAGCATTTTTGGTCACTCGGTCTCCAATATCCGAAATTAAGACCCCATTTGCTTCACAACAAAAACCGCAATGTTTTGCAAAAAAATAATTAAACTATCTATTTTTTATAATGGATATTTACCAGTTCGGGATCTAAAATTATGTTATTTATAGAAGTAAACAAAGTAAAATTCTTAACCAAAACTTCAATATTTTAAATTCTTAAAAACAAAATGGTATCCGAAATATGGTCACCTTCCTCTATTCTTTAAAAAAAAATCGAATAAACTGATTTTTTTTTCCATCAGAAGTTTTGTCAAGGACCGCCAATCGTCCCAGGAAAGGTGTAGGGAACCATTTTGCTCGTATTATGAAAAAGCGTTTTCAGAAAGCCTGACTATTCACGATTCATTGCGGGACAGCAACTAACAAGTAAGAGAAATAACTCGTTTTGTTCTTCCTTGCTTTTTTTTTTATTTTTCTCTACTACTTTACAGTGAACTTATCTGTTTAACAACTGGCAGGATATTGCTTTGCTTTGTACAGAAACCAAGTTTACTACAGAAATGAAATCAAAAGGAAAAAAAAAATCAATGAAGTGAAAAAGTGGACCATTCCACAAACTGGAAAATTTCACTTCGGAAAAAGGTTACACACATGATAAGACACATTAAAATATATTTAAAAAGGCTAAAACTACAACATTTTCATCCTCGTACGGATGAATCCGTACAATTACAATTTTATTATAATTTTAGCAACACACGTAAAAGGTTTTATTATCAAAAATTTCGCGTTGTTTCGTATTATTGATTTCTGTTGAAGTATTTGCTTTAATTTGCTTCCATTTATATTTAATCTACACACAAAGTAGATACCGACACATAAAAATTAAAAAATTAAAATGTTTTAACTCATTAAAAAATACAGAGGGACCAGTTTCGCCTTTACGACCAGGCTTTTTCGTTAAGTATCAAAATCTGGGTCGAAAAATTCTGGTCGCAAAGGCCAAACCGGTCCCTCTGTATTTTTTATGTATTAAAACTTTTTAATTTTTTAAAAGTTTGTGTGTCGATGTCTATCTTGTAGGTTCAAGTTAAAATTTCATTCATACATTTGATCTGTTTTCGCTGTCCTTATCTGTTATTCTGGTCAATAATAATATACCGGTCCACAAAATATTATTCTAAGTCCTCACAATGTAAGCTATTCCTTATTGTTTACTGATGGCAGGCAACTAATCAGTCGTCTATCTCACTATTTTTTATTTTTTTTTAAATAATGATGTAGGCTAGCCTAATATTTGGCACAAATAGGCTACGAAATTTACTTTTTTTCAAAACACAAATTTTGGAAAAGTCTGAATATGAATTATCAATTGTATTTGATTGGAAAAAAAAGGGGGATAGATTGGATACTAATACAGGGATACTAATTTAATTTTTCATCAAGAAAATGTGGGGGTTTGCCCCTTTTTCACTGAATCCTTCAAATTTAGACTCTTTTCAAACGCCATGATGATTTAACTTTTGGCCCGTCAATAACATCGACATTACTGCTAATTTGTAGTGTATTAACTAGAAAATGCTTTGACCGAAAAATTAAATTTTAAAAAAGTGACTTTATAAGGAACTTCTATCAATTTAGAAACATTCATAGACTGTATCCAATCTTAATTCAATGGATATTTATTTTTGTGAAATTAATTTAGAGAAAATATTTCGTTAAACAAGTGATTTTGAAAATGTCTTTGTTGATATTAACATGAATCCGACTAAACATAACGATTTTTTACTTATTTATTTAAAACTTTGAGTGAAAGTGACATCTGAAAAGGGACGGTTGCCTGTGCTGCCCCCTATCGATTCGTACACTTTCCCAGAGGCTACATTCGAATTGAATCAATGATAGAATGGGTGACTCACCCATCCTTTGCAGGAATTTCTGAATAAACGCGGGCCTGAGGGCGAGACTCCCTGAAACCCCTATTGGTTGGTGATTAAAACCAGCTTCAGGGACAGACATAAAAATTATTTCAATTAAAGATAAAAAAAATAAATAAATAACATAAAATTATATAATATCAAGTAACGGGAATTTTGTTTTAATAAACTGATTTGGTGTCTTGATTCCAACAAAAGTAAACAAATTGATTTAATTTTTACTAGCGAAAGGGAAGAGTTTGCCCAGAGTTCTTTCTAGAAGCTTCTAATTCCGTGGTTCTCTAATCATCAGTCGGAGATTCAATTGTATGTCATTAATTCACGTTGCTCTAGAAATATTATGCTAAGCTGGGTCATGTGATCTGTGCTAAGGTTGAAATTGTCCATGAATTATTTAATTCATTTTACCGCGAATTTTTCCATTCATTATCTGCTCTGGAGAACCTATTACAAATGCAATTCTTATAGAAGTTTCGTAATATTTGACAAATCGTTAGATCTTTTTAGATTTACTATCGGACTTATTTCAGGAGCCTTTTTGGAGTCTCCATCAAATACTTTAGTAAGGCTTATACATTTATTAAATGCTTATACAGTTAAACTTGGATAATTCGAAGCTGAAGGGACCAGAGAAAAAATTGGAATTATCCAAAAATTCGAATTACATATATTCTCTCAAACAGAAGAGATAAATAAAAAAGATTAACTCTACGATCAAAGATTTAACACATAAACTTTATCTAAGAATACTGCTATATTTTTTTTTTCCTTAAATCAAACCTTTTTTACTAGCTTAATTATTCATCACTTTCAAAAAAAAAATGGCAGATATTTTTAATTGCTTCATTGAATGCAATCTTTGTTTCCTAGCATATGATTCCAACCTCTGGGTTGCTAGGTTATCTCGTTCTTTTTCTATTTTTTCCATTGCCATTTTTGCTGCTCAAGATTTTATCTTTGTTCTTCAAATATGTCGGTAACGTATAGGATGGAATTCCAAATTCCTTGACGATTTCTGATTTCTTTTTAAGGCCTTTTTCCACTTCCTTAATCACCGCTACCTTTTCAGCTAATGTTAATGACTTATAAGGAGCTTTAGCTTTTGACAATGGCTTAGTAAGAGCATATAAACAATACTTGAAGCACAAGCACAAAAACTACAAATGTATACAACCGCATTAAATCATTCACACGAAGAACACGTGACTCTAAAGCCCCGCGAACACCATCCAACTTTTCACGAACTTAGTCGGCCGATTTTGACGTCACGAGTCGGTAGACACAGTTTTGAGCCAGTTTTTCACCGACTTGCCACCAACTTTAGTTCGCCGACTCGAGTTGGTTGCACGGGCAACTCGGAAAGTTGGTTCGAAGTCGATCGGAATTATCCAATCACAGGGCAGCGTTGGAACATGTCAGTCGTGACGTCACGCCCATGGAAAAAAATTGCGTCTAAAACGAGTTCACCGATTCGAGTCGAAGACAAGGGGGTACACAATGAATATCAGAGTATTGCGACTTTCTTTCATGCATTAATAAAGTTTATACTGAAATGCAGTAATTGTATGCGGCAGAATTTATCAGAGAGGTTTCAAAACCTCGATTTTTTTCGGATTTTCCACAGCCCGCTGGGGGAAACGCATTGCATTATGGGATTGCTTTTATCAAGGCCGACTCATTTGTGAGTTGGATGATGTTCGGGCTGACAAAAGTTGGCGGACTCGAAGTCGGCCGACTAGTTGGGTGGTGTTCGCGGAGCTTAAGACCGAAGGGGTGTGGGAGGGGGGAGAGTAACAACAGACGGTGGACAGAAAAATCCTCGGAAATCCCCACATAGTGACATTCCAACCCTCGCTTTTGTTTTCCTTAGAAAGATCGTTAAAATACATAATGTATCTCAGCTGAGAAAGGTCTCAGGAATAATTTTTACCGTAATATTTTAAGGACAATCGTACGAAAAATTGGAATTATCCAAAATAAAATTCGAATTATCCACGATTTTTTAACATTATTTTAATACAGAATTCTAGGGACCGAGCAAAAAATTCGAATTATCCAGAATTTTGAATTAAAAAATTTGGAATTATCCAAGTTTCACTGTATTTTATTAAATCTGTATTTGTTTACTATACATGCTAAGGCCTGTAAGCATTGCATAATAACAAAGTTACTTGGAATAATGCTGAATACTAGTTCAGCAATATAGTCTTAATAAATACAGAAATAGTTACAAACTGCAGATCTGCACGAAAAAAATAAAAATATTCCATATAATTTAGGGAATTACAAAATTCTTGTAGGAAATTCATCATCAATTGTAATGATTGCAATAAAACAAGATATGTACCATAAAAATGTGCTAATCAAAACTGTATTAATATATCCTGAGAGAGTCTTCCTATTTTCCCACTGCTTTTGGAGTTTAGTATTAAGTTAAATTTCAGAACTGAAAGATGAAAATGCATTTAGCAGAGGGCTTTTTCTATGCGAGACTTTTTTGTTTTTTTATTTCAAATTTGAGAAATTTAAGTCGCACTTATCAAATAAAAAGTGAATAATATAACATTTATCCTGGAATATCTATGTGAATTGGTACGTATCTATGTGAAGGACGGCAGTTAATATACAGTTAATATACAGTTTTTAAAGAATAACTATAACTATAAGAATAACTGTAACTATTTTTTTAATTCGAGAATCTTATTATAAAAAAGTTAAATAAAAAAAAAAAGTCTTTAAAAATCATTTTACTTGAGATATAGAAAAAAAAAAATAAAGAAAAATAGAAACACAAAACACATCCTAATTTGAAAAGAAAATTTACTCACAATATGTTGTGAGCTTTTGTCTCAACGAACAAAATTGAAAAAAAAAAAATGGAGAAACCCAAACTTTAAACAATAATAATAATAAAAAACATGTTTTGAGCTTTTGTCTCAACGAACGGAGAAGTCACTTCACAGTTTAAAGCTATTCCATACAATTTGCAATCTATCCACAGCTTGCGTTGTTAAAAGTGATGGTACTATTGATTGGCAAGCAAAACTCATGGATTCAAGCTGTTGAAATTCAAGGGTCAAGTATAATTTCCATCACGATCTCCTAGATACGCCATTGTCCTACAAATTGGATTGCAAGAGAGTTCTTTATATAATCTTGTTTAACATATTCTGTAGATAGTATTACACTCCTACAAATTCGTAATAACAACAACTTCTTTCACTAATTTCCACAATATTTCATTCCTCTTTGCGAGGGCCTTCATCAGGTGGTAACAGAGGACAAGAAACTATTCTTCTTTCTCCACTACTTCTTTAGGATAAAGTAAACATTATCTTATTCAATAACATTGATATTAATAATGATGACAATTCTCACATTTCACGCTAATTAACATTATTAACATTAAAAAACTTGTTGTTTCGTAAATTCTTACCATATCCAAACGATAGTCATTTTAAGAAACTTATCCTTATTTAATACATTTTTTTCCAATTAATCAAATATGAATCGGTCATGAATCAATCTTTTTCTTCGGAAATTTGCATCAACTTCGCATTTTGAAGATGATAATGTTCATTTTTGAAATTGAATATGAAAATGTTTACTTAAGTTCTTATAAGCAATCCTACAGAAATAGTGGAGGCAGAAGAATAGTTTCTTGTCCTCTGTTACCACCTGATGAAGTCATTAGCGTAATTTCTGTATTTTGACTGAGGGGGCAGAGGGCAAACTTCTTGATTGGGGGGAGGGGGGTAAAAAATCTATTCACTCGCAAAACTTACAATATTTTAAATTACCACTGAAGATAACTTGTAGATAATTTAATTTCATGATTAAATTTGTTAGTTAAAATTGAATAATGCTTGTTGACTTATATTTATTTTTCTTTAAAAATAAATACCGGTATAAAAAAAAAAATATCTCCCCCCCCCCCAAAAAAAAAATCCCATTTATGGATGAAGGCCCTCGCAAAGAAGGATGAAATATAATGGAAATTAAAGAAGTTGTTTTTATAAAGAATTTCTAGGAGTATAATATTATTTGCAAGAGAGTTGTTGCAGTCCAAGCATTTTCAGTGAAGCGGAACCGGAAGGGATCACATTGGGTGGAAAATATATTCATTCTCAGTATAGTCGATGCAGCACAGATAGATCCCTATTTTCCTAACCCTGGGCAGGAAATTGGATTTTTCTTCCAAATCTCCAAGTCATGGGAATCCCAACGATACACGAGATACTCATGGAGCTCCGACTCCCGATTTGGGCTATGAAGGGCGTTTTACACACACACACATACACACACACATACACACACACATACACACACACACACACATATAGGAGTGTTTCCGAATTTATGCTACAGAAGAATATGGTAGGTAGAGGATGCGAAAACAAACAGTTTTCATTAAGTAATGTGTGTCCGATCTTGCACCAATACGGCGCTACAGTCGTTTTGTGTAGCCTCCTTAGCCTCCACTCTTCTTAGCCGGATCTTAATGCGATTGATTTGTTCTGTTGGGGACATGTAAAAACCCTCGTGTACGCCACACCAGCCGATACAGTCGATGAACTGCGTCAACGAATTATCGAAGCCTGCAACATCATCCGTACTATATCTGTCATTTTTAAACGAGTGAGGCAGTCAATGCTCCAGCGATGCCACTATTGTATAGAACAAGAACATCACTTTGAACATCTTCTGCTATGAATGACAATGACCAGCCACAGCACTAAAACGAGTGTAGCGCCATATTGGTGCAAGATTGGGCATGCATTAATTAATGAAAACTGTTTGTTTTCTTATCCTCTGTCTACCATATTCTTCTGTAACATAAATTCGGAAACACCCTGTACACACCACACCGACATGGGAATGGCGCAGCTTAGCCAAATAGGCTTTTGCGCCATTAAAATCTACCAACCAACCAACCAACATGGAAATCCTAACAGCTTTCCCCTAAGGGGTTACCAAAAAACGAAAAATAACTTGCGCAGTTTAGGGCTTTACTTTCCTTTTCTTTTAATTCTTTTATTCTCATATCTAGTTTTGCATAAGTATTTGAATACGATAATGTTCTATTCTGTCAGCCATTTTCAGAACTCGAGGTTAGACTAAAAATAAAAAATTAATCTTTCAGTCATCGTTACTTATTTTAGGACTTTGTACGGTTAGCGTGCTACTTTTATCGTGCTATTATAACATGGTATTAAAAGTAAAATGTCCCATTTCCATCAAATGAAGTGTACCTCTATCCCGTACGATCGAGAGATGTTGCACCTGTGTTGCGGGGATTCCATGTGGACAGAATCAATTCCTCATAAGCGAATGTAGTTAGTATTAATGGGATTATCAATGTATCAATCATTCAATCTTTCTTAAGCCTAATTCAACGAAGGCTGCCATCCTTATTTTAAATAGAAATATTTTATTAAAAGAAGAAAAAAAAAATGGCCGTAAAATAAACGAAGCACTGACTACATTTTCTCTTTCGTAATCAAGAATTTTATTGGGTTTTCATAGCACAACAGAGAATCAGCTCTCTCTCCTGGAATGACTCTATTGCTAATCGTTTCTATCGGTAAATCGCCAGATCCACTCAGTATCTCAATATCAGCAAACGCTTAAAACTCCCTAAAGCTATTTTGAAACACGAAACCCATAATTTATTATTCCCTATAAAATGTATACGTTTTAAGAATGAGATGTAACAACTTTCCATATTATGCTGAATTTCATGCTTTTATTCGCTGTGGCTCTTAATACGTATGAGTATTTTTTAATCTCATAATTTTATTCAGTCCTTTGTTCATCTATGTAGAATTAGTAATTCATTCTTGATCCTTTTCATTGGCTATCTAGTAATAATCTTTCATTGGGTGATATTGCTTTTAATTTTCCCGTTTACATTGTTCGTCATAATTTTTTTTAAGCTCAACCAATTCAGGCGACTGCAAACCTTTTATTTCTTGTATATATATTTCTTTTTCCAATGCACCTGAAATTGTGAAAATTTAAGATGCAGTGTGGGTTTCTGAAAATTTTAGATGCATTGTGGGATTTATATTTTCTTGTTTTTAATTTTCAATTAATCTGTTTTTTAAATTAAAATTCAAAATCAGGCAAGGTTTTTGGGTGTTTTTGAGGTATTTTCAACTTAAAAAAAGTGACGAAAACCTGAAATGATAAAAAAAATTCTTAAAATTATGACTTGCATTTAAAATATTTATTATCCGTGCAATAGTTATTTTTTAAAAAAAATAAAAACTGTTTTATAAAACTATCTGACACTAAATTACTTTTTTTCTTTTTTACATATTCTCAAATAATCTAAATAAAAAACATTTTCATTAAAGACTTTCTAAATATTATGCTAATTCATTTGATGCTGTTTGTTTACAAAAATCTATTTCTTTAAAAAAATGCTTCCAAACAAATTTATTTTTGTAAACAAATAGCATCAAATGAATTTAAATGATATTTAGAAAGTCTTTAATGAAAATGTTATTTATTATGATTATTTGAGAATATGTAAAAAGAAAATAATTTAATGTCAGATAATTTTAAAAAACACAGTTTTTAATTTTTTTTAAAAAAAATAACTGTTGTATAGATAATAAATATTTTAAATACAAGTCCATATTTTACAAATTTTTTATCATTTCAGGTTTTCCTCACTTTTTTTTAGTTGAAAATATCTCGAAAATGCCAAAAAAAAATGACTTGTTGAATTTTAATTGAATTAATTATAGAATATTTTGAAAATTAAAAAAAAAGAAAATATAAATCCCAGATGTTTTACGAGTTCATATTTAAATTTTCAGAATTTTTAGGTGGATTGGTAAAAGAAAAATATATAAAAGAAATAAAAGGTTTGCCTGAATTGCTTGAGTAAGGACCTTAGTACGCATTAGAAATAATAGTATTGTCTCTAAATGATACACTTTTAAAAATCCGAACAGCGACGGCGAGATGCGTTGATCTTCGGGACTGAACCAATCACTTTGATATACTGAGGTTTCGTTCCTCCATTAATCTACCATCTCTAAGACATTCTGTTTCCAGCTCTAGTATTTTTCAAAATACTTCGACTGTATATCTCTTACTACGACTCTCTTACATTACGAACTTACGAAGAGAGAGATGTTTAACAAAAACGAAATAACAAAACTACAGCTCATTTCTAAGCTATTGTAATAAATTGCTTGAAATCTTCAAATTACTTATTTACTTTCTCTTAAACTTATTATTATATTTAAACAAAAAATTTAATATGCCAGAAATTAATATAAAGCATAAAGAAATGACACCAAAATAAAAATATTTAGGTTATATTTTTTATTTCGATGTCATTTCTTTATGCTTTAATATTAACTTCTGGCACGTTAAATCTTTTGTTTGTATTAAACCAGGTTGGATTCAGCCGCGGTTCTTTATATTCATATTTCTTTGTGCCTGACGGTTCTGCAGGCCAGGATTTGAACTTTTGTCTTTTTTGGTTCTTTTTTAAATGTGTTTTGGAGGGGACCATAGCCGGGTACGGGAGTGGTTTTCCTTAGCACTTTTACACTATCTGAGCATTTCGTCTGGTGGGTGAGTTTGGCTGATGAGTCCCTAAAAAGGATGAAATAGTCCGTCCCAAACTCTCAGCGATGAAAGCTCAGATATTTTTTATTTTTCTGTCATTTCTTTATGCTTTTTTATTATTATATTTATTATTATATTATTAGACTGGGTATCGAAGCTTTTATTTTTATAATGATGCTATATTTGCAGACAAATGTACTTGTAATTAGAAAAGTAGATTTTGATTTTTACAGAACCGATAAAGAGAAATACCACATCCTTTCCCAATCATTTTCTATGGGATTGAGAGTTTAGAGAACATTCTGCCTATTCCTACAGGATATGGGTTCACTAGTGAACCTCACATAGATTAGATATAGGTGATACCTATTTTACAAAGTTCTATATTGCATTAGTTAAAATAGCAAAACACATACAAAGTTACAGACTATTTACAATAAAATTACTGAACACGTTAAACGCTACTAGTTTCAGCTCCACTATGGGCACTTTCATCAGACTGAAAAATAATGCGGACATGATCAATTAAAAAGCCGTTAAACCGAGGGAAGGCCAATGGGAGAAGGGAGCAACCATAATGCCAAGAGAGGAAGGGGATGGAATTGTCTATTTTAATTGTGAAGGAAGAAACCGTGTGGCAATGAGAAAAGGTTAAACTAACTTAGTGGACAAATTGTAATCTAAGACATTAGACACAGAAAGTTGATTACTATAAGGCTTTTTGGTTAGGATTAGCAGCGATTCGCAAAATTTCCAATTTAGTCTTCAGACTCAATGTCGAACATGATAGGATTGTCAGAATTGATAGTATGTTTAATTGAATTACAAGCAGGGCATTATAATAATTAATATTTTGTGTATTAATAGCATTCAGATGCTCTTCTAGGAGGGTAACCAATGCTCTTTTTGTCTCTCCTACGTAGAGACAGTGGTGCTTGTGGCAAGTAATATCGTAAAATTAATTATATTGATTAAGGACCGGCGAAGAAGCCGCCTTAGTGGAGCTGAAACTAGTAACGTTTTAATGTGTTCCATAATTTTATTGTAAATAGTCTTTAATTATATGTGTATTTCATCTGCTATTTTAACTAATCATTAGATAGACACAGGCTAAATCATTTACAAATCTATATTGCATCTTCGTGAAGTCGCAAGCAAAGGTGAAGATCTTAGATATCAGTGCCTGAATCTTCACTGTAGGAACATTACAAAGGGTCGCTTTAATTCAAGGATTCCATAAGTCTGCGAATATCTTCGAGGAACTTCAGATTTAACTCTTTTGATTTCCTTCAATTTCTTACATAGTGCAAATACGATTTATCTCGCACTTATAACTTAACAGTTGGATATTTGATGTTTACAGTAACTTGTCATAGTTTCTAATTGCAAGGTCCACGAGCTAGAATCTAATTATACAGTAATAATAACAGTTTAATAAGCTACGTATTGCGAAAAAGAGCATGTTTCATAGTCAAAGACCTTACATAAATGCTACATCTTTCCAATTTCTTGTAAACTCGTTTTAAATTGCAAACAGAAAGATATTTCTTCAACGATCGAGAGGCAGCAAGTTAAATGTGTTCCATTTACAGATATTTGCTCGAAGCCAAAAACTGACGAAGCCAAAACCACGGAGATACGTGCCTATTTGTTAATTCATCTATTTTATTCAACTTTTAATGGAGTGTCCATTATCATATTTTAATCGTCAAAATATGTTTTTTATTTCACCCCGTACAAATTACCGCGGGAACGACTTAGCTCCTTTGTCCTAATCCGAAGGTGCTAATTCGAACCAATGAATAAATGTAAAGAATTCATTATCGATCACAGCGATTGAGAAAAACTTAAAACATGAAAACAGCATTTTAAAATAGTGAAAAGATTATTTTAGGCTTATCTTCAGAGATGTAGATTATTAATTCCATTTCGTTAACATAACGCTCAATTTAGATAGATAGGATTTACAAATATTAATGTCAATTTCCTTTTGCGCAGAGCTTCCAATCCCAAGCGCCATGACGGAGGGAACTTTGCATTGTTCCATCCAATAACAAACCTAAATCTGTCTTCACGTGCGTTGTCAGTTAATTATCACAGCTTTTCCCGACGTCACTCACTTTCTAAAAGGGTCATTAAAACGAGGACATCTTCATCCTGCATTTTGTCTTTCTGGATTGAATAAAACTGTCTCCGTTGTGAACGGGGGTGAGAAAGGTCCAATTAAAATGGATCCTCCCCCTCTCCCTGGTACGTTGAAGACAACACCTTTCAATTAGGGACACTTCCATCAACTACAACGAAGCAGCTGAGAACAAGTTCTCCGTCAGAGTTCATCATCTGTACAATTAGTCAACAGAAAAATGGCATTTCCACAAGAGGAAGAAAAACACAAGAGGAAGAAGATTAACAAGAATTTGGTAATGAGTAAAGCGTTTGTAATTTTAATGTTTCACAATCAAATTTTATTATTTCTAAAATTCAAATAGTTGTAACTTTGTAATTCTACTAGTCGGCTACCAGTCGCTTCGCTCCGGAAGCCTCCGTATATGTAACGGAAAACAACTTTTTATTTATTGAAAACACACACACACACACACAAATTACATCAAGTAAACTAAAACTAAAATTTTTTAAAAGTTTTTTTAAATTTAATTTCTGATGATTATATTCTGTCAATCCAAGACTACTTTTAGAACCAGCGTGTGAATCATATATCTATGATATATTTTTATTTTTTATGGAGATTAGAATGTAATCCTCGTGGTCTAATGGCTAAGACGTCTAACTTCGGAGCAGATGGTTGCTTGTTCCATTACCGTAGTGAATGTGTAGAAATTATTCCTATTTTCACAAATTACAACAATTGCACCAGACAGACAGAGAAATAAAAGCTTTTAGTAATATAGATATACTTTTCAGTGGTTTTTGAGTTACAAAGACTATTGGTTTTTAAGTTACAAATAGTGATTTTTCAGTATTCTATCATATAGAAATAGTGCTTCTTTCTTTCTTGAATCTCTTTTCTTAATTACAACCATTACCCGTGTGCAAATTGATTGATATAGATATTTGAAGAAGAGATATGTTGAGATGGATGTTTGAGATAAATACTCTCTAGTCTCATCTAGTATTCTTTGACTTATCACTCGATTGATATTATCGACAATCTCGTTCTTTGGAAAGTTCTTAACTTTGACGTGATTCTAGGTATTTGAGTTAGTGTTTTTCAGTAATCTATCTCATAAAAAGGATGCTTCTTTCTTTCTTGACTCTGTTTTCTTTACACCAACATCTACCGTGTACGCGCACATATTTTTCAATATCACATAGAATTTGGTTAAGGAAGAATACTTAAAATATTGCAACATTTCGGCAATTATAGTTCTAATTGTCAGTTTCGAATTACAAATAAACTGATGGGTGGGGAATAAATAAATAATCTTGAGATTCAAAAAAAAGATTGAATATTCTTTATTGATGGGGAAAGGGGAAGGAGAGATAAGACAAAAAGCAATATGAAGAGAGTTGTAGTCCCCATGGCCTAATGGATAAGACATCTGACTTCGGATCAGAAGGTTAAAGGTTCGATTCCTGTCGCGCATGTTTCATTGTTAACATTATTTCTATTTTCCATTCTCACAGAAAATTGCTACGGACCTACAGACAGACAGAGAAATAAAAGATTTTAGCAATATAGATGGATACTTTTCAGTGGTTTCTGAGTTACAATAGTATTTTTTCAGTATTCTAGCTAATAGAAGTACTGCTTCTTTCATTTTTGACTTTCATTTTTATTATAAGTGTCACTTTTCAGTGACGTTTGAATTACAAATATCGATGGTTTTTGAGTTGCAAATAGTGATTTTTTTCGGTATTCCACCTAAAACAAGAGTGCTTCTTTCTTTCTTGACTGTTTTTTTTACTCCAACATCTGCCGTGTACACGCACATATTTTTCAATATCACATAGAATTTGGTTAAGTAGGAATATTTAAAATATTGCAACGTTTCGGCAATTATAGTGCTATTTGTCAGTTTCGCATTACAAATAAACTGACGGATGTGAAATAAATAAACAATCTTGAGATTCAAAAAAAAGACTGAATACATTCCTTATTGATGGGGGAAAGGAAAGGAGATGAAAGTCAAACAACGATATGAAGAGAGTTGTAGTCCCTATGGCCTAATGGATAAGGCATCTGACTTCGGATCAGAAGGTTGCAGGTTCGATTCCTGTCGCGGATGTTTCATTGTAAAAATAATTTCTATTTTCCATTCTCACAGAAAATTGCGCCGGACAGACAGACAGACAGAGAAATAAAAGATTTTAGCAATATAGATTGATACTTTTCAGTGGTTTCTGAGTTACAATAGTATTTTTTCAGTATTCTAGCTAATAGAAGTACTGCTTCTTTCATTTTTGACTCTCATTTTTATTATAAGTGTCACTTTTCAGTGACGTTTGAATTACAAATATTGGTGGTTTTTGAGTTGCAAATAGTGATTTTTTTCGGTATTCCACCTAAAACAAGAGTGCTTCTTTCTTTCTTGACTGTTTTTTTTACTCCAACATCTGCCGTGTACACGCACATATTTTTCAATATCACATAGAATTTGGTTAAGTAGGAATATTTAAAATACTGCAACGTTTCGGCAATTATAGTGCTATTTGTCAGTTTCGCATTACAAATAAACTGACGAATGGGAAATAAATAAACAATCTTGAGTTTCAAAAAAAAAGATTGAATACATTCCTTATTGATGGGGGAAAGGAAAGGAGATATAAGTCAAACAACGATATGAAGAGAGTTGTAGTCCCTATGGCCTAATGGATAAGGCATCTGACTTCGGATCAGAAGGTTGAAGGTTCGATTCCTGTCGCGGATGTTTCATTGTAAAAATTATTTCTATTTTCCATTCTCACAGAAAATTGCGCCGGACAGACAGACAGACAGAGAAATAAAAGATTTTAGTAATATAGATTATAATGTATTCCATTATAAATACGAAACGTTCTAAAGAACTTAAAACCTACTTTCCTTAAAAAATGTTTGGGTTTTTTTTTATTTCTTTTATTCATTTTTTTTAAAGTAGTGGAAGCGACAAAAACGAAAATCGTACATTTTGTATATTCACATTACAATATCCGTAAGATTACAAACAGCGCAAATTATCTATTTTCTGAAAAAATAAATGAATTAAATCCGATTTACTTATTTAATTTTTATTAATTCGGATTAATTTAATCGCCTAATCCATGCGCAACGGATTAAGGATTTACTATTCATTGTTTAAGACAATTAAATATTAACCGAAATAAGATAGAATTCCATTGTTTAGATTCCAATGCTTTTCTATTTACGATGGAGACAGTGATCCCTCAATAACTAAAAGCAAGAAAATAAACAAGAACAAAATGTGGAATCCAAATCCTCGGGAAGCACCCAGGCTACCACAAAAAGTATTTGACCACAAAAAGAAAAAAATATATATATATACATATATACATATATATATATATATAAATAAAAAAAAAAATAATAAACCCTCTGATGGGTAAAAGAAAAGCAATTCATTCATAAGAATGCCTTTTTAAGTAGAGCTGATACTCTGGGACGGCCGTTTCGAGCTTTTTGGTCTCTCCTCAGCCAGAGCTAATCAGCCAGTGCAAGACTCAAAAGGCGTACGAGGGGAAGAACTGGGAATTCACGATGGAGACATGACCCCTCAATAATTTTTTCCTTTTTTTTCCTTTTTGTGGTCAAATACCTTTGGTGGTAGCCTGAGTGCTGCCCAAGGATTTGGATTCCACTATTGAAATATTTTTCAAGGAGATGAACTTTCAATCGTTTTCTGTAAGTCCCTCTATTGAAGTCTTCAAAAGATTCCACATTTTGTTCTTGTTTTTTATTTTCTTGCTTTTATTTGTGGAGGGGTCACTGTCTCCATCGTGAATTCCCAATTCTTCCCCTCGTATGCCTTTTGAGTCTTGCACTGGCTGATTAGCTAGAAAGAGAAAGAGTAATTTGAAAAAGACTTCAAGTGTAACATTTAGATCGTCCATAATCCTCGAATAAGCATCCCAAGTTTCAAGCAGATCCTCTCTAAGGGTTCAAAACTTAGAGGGGAAGATCAGACTGACAGACTGACAGACTGATTTGCAATTGGAAAAGATGCTTTCAATCCAATAGTTTCAAAAGTAATAACTATAAAAACACTTCCTCATTTCAATAGTCTCACTATTGGAGAATTTATCGTCTTCTGTAATGCTGGGCGAACACGTAGCAATTTCAGCCAATATTGTGGGACAATATTGCCCCTTTTTATTGCTGACAACCAATGAAATTGCTGCAAACGGTTGTCAGCATTAAAATTGGGCCATATTGTCCCCACAATATTGCCGCTAATTGCCGCGTGTTCGCCCAGCATAAGTCCTTCTATTGGAGTCTTCAAAAGTGTATCTTCTGTCATCTGCTTTTCTATTTTGTCCGTTCTTCAATATGTTGTTGGTCCTTTGAGAAATTGTCCAATAGAGTGATTATAAAAACGAGGAAGTGTTTTTAATATCACATGTTCATAATTTTAATAAATCTCATTGGTTTCATTCTATGTAAATATAATATTTCTCTCATGTAATTAAGATTGATAAGGGATCGTTTCAAAAAGGATCTGAAAGCTCTCGAAAACAATATAATGTATAACAGCAATTTTTCAATGTTTTACTCATAAATACAATTTTTAATAAGAATTGGTGTGTTTTTAATTATTGATTTAGAAATACACAAATTTTAAAATGCAACACACGTTAAACTAAATTGATTCAGTAAAGGTTTCAAACAATTTACTTAGGAAACAAATAACCAAAACATATAGGTACGAATCCGCTGTTATCGGCCCATTATACATTACATGTTATTTATTACATACATTTTTCATGTAGGGGAAGTAAAATGGGTGAATTATCAATTTCAAAAATCAACGTTTATTGTCAGACTCGTTACCAGAGTTGTCGCTCATCTGAGTGATAGTAGTTAGAGTATGGAAAAGTTATCGTAAAGTCAACGTTCTATAGATTTGAAAATTAGAGTTCAAATATTAGGAGGGCGGATTTTTTTTTAATTCCGGGACTCCCTTTATTAAATTCTTATCCGCTATCGAAACAGGTCGTAGCTCAACAAATTATTGCAGTAATCATTGGCCACATCTGACATTAATCCGCGCGCGAGGATGGAACGCCTGAAATGAGATTAACTGGTTATCATTCGGCGAAATATCTATGTTCGTGTTTGGATCATCGATAAAAGCTTGTAAAAGTTTAGGAAAGCTCTTATTGAAACATTTAAACTTTTGGAAGAAGCCTAAGGCAATGGCTATCTAAGTAGAAGCAAGGGATTTGATTGGCATAAACGCTTCAGAGAAGGACATGAATCATTAGAAGATGACCCTCTACCAGGACGGCCAATGGTGAAAACCGAAAAGGTCATCGAAACATTACGGACCTCTCTACTGGAGAACCCATGGTAAACATCAGAAGAGTTAGCGCAACAAGGCGATAAATCAGCCTCCATCTGTCTCGACATTATCAAGTGCGATCTGAAGATGAGGTAATGTTTTGTCCCTCATCTGTTAATTGATGTTCAGAAAGAGGACAGACAGATGACGTGTGAGCACCTGGTTGATGGTGTTGACAGAAATACGATCAAGATGGACCACATCATCACTAGCGACATGACATGTTGCTATCTTTGTGATCCTCCCAGAAAACGAAGTCATCTCTCTCGTTATCTCCGGGACAGAGAAGACCTACGAAAGCCAGATGTGTTCGCAGCAAAGGAAAGTTATGTTTGTGATGTTCTTCGATTTTCGTGGCGTCGTACGTTATGAATTCCTTCCTGTGGACCACACTGTGACTGGCGTTCGGTATCTGGACATTCTGTGACGATTGCTTGAGGCTATTCGTAAGAAAAGATCTGAGCTGTTCAGAGAAAATTCCTGGATTCTCCAGCACGATAATGCTCCTGCCTACAGGTCCACTGTGGTTACATCGTACCTTGATCGAATGAACACGCAGGTTTTTCCCCATTCTCCATACTCTCCAGATCTCGCTCCAAAACATGACTTTCATTTGTTCCCAAAAAATGAAGCAGCTGCTTAAAGGTCGACAATTCGGAAGCAGAGATGACATTATCGCAGCTACGATCACCTCACTGAACAGTCTATCGAAAGAAGGCTTCCAGAGGTGTTACGGGGCTAAGTATGACCGCTGGCTGAAGTGCATTGTTGCTAATGGGGATTATGTAGAAGGACAATAGGGAATTTTTTCCCTCATAGTCTATCTCATTTCTTGTCATATAGGGATTAAAAAAGTCGTCCTCGTATAATTTGACTAGAATATAAATGACAAGAAAAAAAGCACAAATATGTGCTTGCCTAAAAATAAGCAGTAAATTGTAACTTCAAAATTCTTACAATTAAATAAAAATTAGTTAGAAGTTACAAGAACTAGAGATGAGGATCCTAGGTCAATCAAAAGTTGGGAGCCTTATATATATACACCTATAATCTGTTCACTATATATATATGTGGAGGCACGTGACAGCCCCATATATATATATGTGGTGAACGACTACGCATTAGTTACACCGCGTAGTTCCGTTTACAATTGCACATGCCTAAAAACAAACTTTTAATGAAATCAAAAATAAATAAATTAAATAAAAATGTAATGTTGCAAAAAACCAACAAAAATAATAAAATATAATTTATATAAAATATATAAATATATAAAATATAAATAAATAATAAATATAAAGGACGAATACGGTAGAACAACAGAAGCAATCGACAACGAAATCCCACAAGCGATCAAGCAATAACTCTAGTGAAGAAAGGAAATGATAACGATTGGTTTGCTGTGATCACGTGCCTCCACAGATATAGTGAACGGATTGTCATGTCACGATTAATAAAAAGAAATCTTAGAAATAAAAACTAGAAACCACTTACACAAGAAGGAGAGTAATATGATACGAAGACAGTAGATGAAAATTCTGCTTTCGTGAGTAAAGGAGCCAGGTTATTACAAGTAAAGATTCTGTGTAGTATCGTATTACAAGTATTGCAAATTTAATATCATGAATATTGCTTTAGCAAGAAAAACAAACAAAAAAGAGAATGCTACATTATACTTGTGAGCTGAAACTTAAACCATATTAAGAGAACTGAGCGAATAAGGTAGAATTTGCGAAAAGGGCAAAAGATAACGGAAAGAAAAGCAAAATTTAACGTCTATAATAATTCATAAATCAAGAAAAAGTCACAACTGGACAGTAAATATGTCTTCGCACACTGAGCCAACAGTAATCGGAAATCCTCAACAGCTGTTTCATCCTTATTAGGAATCATCAGCAGAATTTGCCGTTGATGTTTGGTTCAATCCGGGATCCTGAATGTTTTTCACCAAATGTTTTTCAAGGACAAACCTGCTGATGATTCCTAATAAGGATGAAACAACTGTTGAGGATTCCGTTGATGTTGGCTCAGTCTGCGAAGTCATATTTACTATCCAGTTGTGATTTTTTTTTAGATTTAGGGCAGTAGATTTTTCCTGATGTTCACAATCGTTTATTTCTTAAAGAGTAGGATTTTCGCAATTCCAAGTTTTTAAATATGCATAAAATTAGTAGTTCGCTAAGAAATTGAAATGGGGGAAGGACATCCAACCAAAAGAAAAAGTTTATCATTTTAGTGTCGCTGTTTCTTTACGCTTTTTCTTTCCTTTCTTTTATCAAATGTTTGCTGATGTATTGGAAAGGTTAAGAGCCCTCTTCAACCCTTACCCTCGAGATAGGTTTTTTAAAAAAATAAAATTAAAATAGTATTAGTTCTACCGTATTATTCGAATTTTAATTTCTTGGGATTACAAAATCTTAAGAAGATTTTACATCTGTGTAAACTTACACTGACCTGAAATTCAGGTTTTTTTTTCTTCTTTTTAGAATTAAGCAAGGATAAGACAAGTATTTCTTTCCCTTAATTCCAAAATTTACTGTATTTCAAAAATGTCTAATTAATTGATTGTAACATTGTAGGCTCATATAATACACTGAAGTCCAAAACTTCGAGACCAGTCAAGTTTTCAGCTGTAGCTTCTAACAGAAGCGGCCTGGATATGGTGGAAAAGCCACAGGAACAAACAAAGCAACCTTGTGAGATACCGAAATGATGAAAGAAACAACACTCATAACAGCAAAACAAAACAAGAATTTTTTCCAGAAAAGACTACAGAGCACTGGCTGACGTGAAGGGAAGAGGTGGTAATCACTAGGGGATACAACTGTCCCTAACGGCGATACATGTTTTGCACCGCCTGTCCACACTTAGAATGTGTTTCGTAAGTTCTTTAGATAACTTCGCCCGTTCCTCTGTCATAGCCGTCTTCAGCTGTTGAACAATTTCCGATGGGCGAGGACGTGCCAAGGCGTCTCCCCAGAGCGTCCCACCTGTGTTCGATGGGAGTTAGATCGGGGGAACGTGCGGGCCAGTCCATTTGAACAACATCCTCACTTTCCATTAGCATATCAACAGCTTCAGTGCGATGGGGTCCGGCATTATCGTACATAAACAGGAACTCAAGGCCAACTAAAACCTCGGAACAGACGCACATAGGGAAGAGTATCTCAATATAGTAGAGCGTACTAGTTAAAGTATCTCCTTGCAGTATTTGGAGCTCTATATGTCCATTCAGCTTAGTACCTCTCTAGATTAGAACACCTCGACCGCCATATCGATCCCTTTTCGAGGAGTGATTCCGTTTGCTAGATTAGCTCTCGTTCAGAATCGCTGCTAAGACTGAATCTACTCTCATCAGAAAAGAGAACCTTACCCATCATGCTGAAATCGTATCGCTCGTTGCACCACTGTAACGAACAATGGTGTCTTAGCATTAACAGGCCGTTGGGCATCAGTCATTTTGTTGTAGTCGTCTGACCACAGTAAATTGCGGTATCCTGCTCATATGCGTTTGGTTTGCAATGGTTCCCGCAGTCTGGTGTGGGTCTCTCTCGGCCTGTAGGAGTCATCCCTGGGCATTGTTTTGTGACGACTACCACCACTGGTCTTTCGAACAGCTGTGCATGTTGTTCTGAAGGCCGCCCAAGTACGCGATACGCATCCTGTAGGAGATTCCGAACTCTTCAGCCAAATCCTTACACTTCGCCCTTCCTCTAGCTTTCAATTATGCGACCTCGAATGAAGTCATCAAGATGTTGTCTGTAGGTCCTGTTCGTTGTCTAGCACTGTATGAAACCAATCGAAAGCCTGTAACATTCATACTTTCCGTTCGTTGCACATATCTGCTGAAATGCTGCTTTTATGCATTTCTGTGTTACCATGTGACCACTATCGTAACGATTCGATAATTTGCATGTGCATCAGCAGTCGATTCAATATCCACAGCTACCCAACTTACCATAGGCTTTTTCTTTTGATTTTGGATGAGTAACCTTCATAAATAGTGTTGGTCCCTAATTTTTGCACTCGAGTATATATTCCTCTCACAAGTTGATTAATGGTTAACCGAATCCAGGCAATAACTGCGCTTTAATGACTGCATGATATTTTTCTATCTGACCATATTAACTGTTCGGTTCTTATGTGGGTTTCGTGATGGTGGACGATCCGCGCTGGGCAGGTTTTCTCGGGGTTCTCCCGTTTCCCCTGCACTTCTCCCACCATACTCCCTCAGTCTTTCTCTTCTTATTTCCGTGGGATAGTACAATAGACCTTCAGTCGCAGTGCTTGGCTTCTCTGCCACCCACATTCACTACATAACATAACGTAACATAGCATAACATAACATAACATAACATAACATAACATATTAACTCATACTGTTTTACAAAATTCTGAAAAGCTTTTTATATTTTTTACATTATTGTAAGTTAAATAAGAAGTATGATAAAGTAATATTCATTCTTCAAGATTTTTTCAATAAACGTGGAAATTTTACACTTCCATTTATTATTAGCTATCTCTTCTTCGATTTCACCAATTATTCATCGAAATGTAATGAAACATCATCTCATAGACATTGCTTTGCGTAATGGGAATGCGCAGTAGCAACAACGTTTCTTATTTTCATTAGAATATCGAAACCGCCCCGTCTTTACTAATAGTTCGGTTAATGCAATTAGGGGTTGTTCTATTTTTGCTAAAGTAATTCAATTAAGGTAAAGGATGGCTTGTTAATTTGGCCCCAAAGGAGACTCCTAAGATAAAGGAGCAATTTCTTCCACGGATCAATAGGGTTTAGTTTTGAAATTCATTCAGATTACGGATTAATAAAGGAAGGATTAAATCAATCCCTGAAACATCATTAGACTGGTTTCTATCTCTTCTAACTATAATTTCCTACAGGAGTTCTAAAGTAAATTAATCATGAAAAGAAAAAAAAAAGATTCTTAAAATTTCTTTTCCACGAATTTTCTCTTTTTTATTATTATTATCATCATTATTATTATTATTATTATTATTAGTAGTAGTAGTAGTAGTATTAACGACGTTGTTACTTAATGACACTACCACATGTAATAACGTAATTTATATATACATCAATAAATTAATATATTATTTACCATTTAACAATGCCGTTTCAGGCGTTGCCAAAATCCAACAGTCTAAATGGTGACCTGTTGATTTTGTGGAACGTGGATTCGAAATCCGAGACGGCATGGATGTTTTCTTTCTCTCCTATCTACTTCTTTCCTATCTTCCCTTTCGTCTGTCTTTGGCCATTGTTATAACTTGAATTTATACGACAGTGGCTGCAATACAAGAGAGTAACTACAGCCTTAAAATAGTACAGAAAAGGAAGTTTATTGATCTTTTTATTATCTTATCAAGGAATTTCAAAATATCAATCAATTAGGAAAACTCAGTAATTTTAAGTCTTTGTAAAAAAAAAAAATAAATCAATTCAATCATCGCATCGGTAGGAACTTGTAAACAATAACTTCCTTAGACTAGCTATTGATAATCGTTTATGTGTTTGGTGGATCTTATATTTTCATCTGATTAATATATATATTAATCTAATAAGTCAATTTAAATACAAAGAAACTGACTAATACGGAATCACCTGACGATGCGGGCAAATTCATGAGCTGGAGAAACCGGTGGTAGTTTTTTATTGAAAATAACTTTATTTTTAACGTTTTATATGTGGCTTTGGCTTTGAAGAACCAATGTAATCTCCTTATAGTTTATGGATTTTTTTGGGACTGTTTTAACAATCATAATTTTTGCCAAAGAAAATGAGTGTTTTTGATTTGCGTTCTCCATGGGAATGTAAATGAAGTATATGTGTAAGCCAATTAAGTCATTGCGAGCCGTTTAAGTCAACGCGAGTATCATATAGACTACGAATCTATGTATATATTTTCAGTCCTGTATATATTTGTATTTAGAATATCAACTTTCGAAAGTCTGGATGAGAAGATTCGAAAAACAATAATTTCAAAAAACAAAAAACCAATTGACCGCATCATATTTCTAAGATTGGTAATTTTTAGTTATCGCTTATTGCGCTGACTATTTCGAAAACGCTGTTCCTGTCTTCTTATCTATGGTCCAATTTTGTATAAAAATCAACAGGGATTCTCCTTTTAATAACAAACTTATCATTAATGCTACAAAGCTTCCTGTATTCACTTTTTACTTAGTTTGACCATAGATGGATGGACACGAATATTTGATTAAAATTGAAACCTAAAGAAGCATTTTTGAATTATCTTGAAATTCTGTAAGTTAAAGCAGGCGTATGAAATAAGATCCTCGAAAACTTGCTTTGATGTGGAATAGAATTTATGTGTAAAGTAATAAGTTCAGGCAATAATGAGAAATTCTTCAATGATATTCTTTTATTTATTTTAATTTTGTAATTCCATCCATGTGTTTGTAATTGGAATTGATATTTTCAAAACAGTGGAAGTAATTTGTTTTGTTTCTTTTAAACAAAGGGAAGGGAATTTTTGAGTATTTGCTTTGCTATCGTTTTACATGAAGCAGCGAAAAACATCAGAAATCTAAAATAAACCCTCTTTGTAGGAGGGTTACGTAAAGAGCGAACTTTCTCCTATTTCAGAGACCTATTTCCAAGTTCCACTTCGCTGACGAGACGCAAAATTATGCATCTGAGGAAGAAAACAAACAGAGTAGCTTAATTTGAAACTGGTTACCTCGCTTCCACCAGTGGAATCAGGGCCTGGATGATCCATAAGGTCAGGCTGGTAATGGGTCGATAATCTGTTCTCCTCAGGGGGATTTAGTCATTCGTTCCAAAGCAACAAATAATAATTAGAAACCACAATGGCTGAGCAAAAAAAGAAAAAATATACAATGCACTCTCAATGGAATCACCCCATTGTCTTCTCTCCAGTTTCAGGTTGTTTTTGTCAATCAGAATTGAGTTAAACAAATTGGTTTCTCCATGTTTAATGGAAAACGAAGAAAGAAGAAAAAACGGTATTACAAATATGCCTTACAGTTCTGCAAAATAGTGATAGGAAATTTTAAAAAAATACCCCCCCAAAACAATAATAAAAATTAAAAAAAAAACAGCAGGTTCGAAATAATTTAAAGCCTAAGTTATTTCTTAAAAATCCTGAAAAGATAGAAACAATAGCTACATTTACATTCCAATTATATTAATTAACTACAAACAATTTGTGTTATTAAAAAACTGCGTGCATATGTGCTTGCATCCATCCGCAACAATGGAATATCGCAATGGGGGTTGCCAGACAACAGGCATATTGTTGCACGGTCAACTTATCAGAATTCCTTTAGATAAGGAAAATATTTCAAAGCGTAAAACCAAAATATCGTATATTGTTTAGAAATTGTTTAGAATTGTAGTCTAAATATTATATTGCATGTATTGTTAGAATGTAAACTTTTAATTTATTTTTCGTTTTAGTTGTAAGTTTTAGTATGTAGTTTGTGTTTTTTACAAAATACAATGTTGGTTTTCTTTCATTAACTGTAATCGAGTTACATATATGAGACTTCCGGAACGAAGCCAAGAGCAACCGTTTAGTACATTCTGGAAAAAAATTAAAATCCTCATTTGTCTAAATTGGATTATTTTAGATCTATCACACCATGCGAAATGGATAAGAACTTTCGTATTCATTATTTAAGACATTGAGATATTAACAGAAATATGTTAGAAATCCATTGTTTAGATTCCACTGGTTTTCTGTGGAAATTTTTACCAGCTTCTAACACTAAGTTTTCTACAAGGATCCATTTGGACAAGATTTCAAAGATAGCAACCTCTAACCCACAAATAGACATACTAAGTTTCAAGAGGATCTGTCCAGCGGTTCAAAAGTTATTGCGGTTATCGGATAGACAACAGGTATACATCCAAAGATTGACCGATTTGATGGATCTCACGTTCCTACGAAGCCCATTGCAC
>JAFIDM010000001.1:43223134-43237114 GCA_023159025.1 Thereuonema tuberculata
TTTAGAATTCAGAATGTAAAGAATATAAGAATAAAATTAACTTACATTACTAACCATATAAAATTTGCCGGACAGCTTTCTGAAATTTAAAAACCAAATTAATTTCAAAAAGCTGTTTCTGTGTAAGTATTAACACGTGCTAGAGGAACACGTGCTGTCATTGTTGCCCAGGAAGGAAGATTGGTATTGGCTCTTGGACATTCGTTATTGTTATTATTGAAACTGGTAAATCAATAATTTTTTATTTTGTTCGTTTTGAACAAAATTTGGCTTAGTCATTCAAACTATATGTGGGCTTTTACGGAAGTCATGGCTTTTAAAAAATGAGCTTAGAACATCTTTTTTAATCTTGTGTTTTTCAAAAATTACACGGTATTTCAAAAATGTGGCATTTGTTTTACTTCCGTTAATATTGCCGCAACACGTGCTGTCATTGTTGCCCTGGAAGGATGATTGGTATTGGCTGTTAGACATTCGTTAGTTATTGTTGAAACTGATAAATCAATTTTTTTTAACAAAATTTGGCTTAGTGATTCAAACTAAAGGTTATCTCGTTTTAAATTTGCAGACGGCTTACAAAATGACGCAATATATCCTTCCGCCAGAAGGAACACAAGATGTCAGTATCAATATTTCGCTTTTAAAACGGAATTCAAGATTGTTGTGATAAAACAATTTTAGGGGAAAAAAAATGTATAAATTTCGTCCTAATTTTTTTAAAATATCTAGATTTTAAGAATAAAAATTCATAAAAATGAAGCTTTTATTTAAAATATCAAATTTTAAACAGAAACTTAGAAATAAAATTACGGTTTTTTTCATTAAGGCAGATTATTCTTTTTTTTTTTTTTTTTATTAGTTCCTAATATTTCTGTTGTGTCGTCCATTATTTGTACAGATACATAACACACATACATATATTATAAATATATATTGGCAAAGAAATATTTATATAAAAACTTTTGAATATATTACTTTAGAGAAATCACATTACAATTATTTACAAAGACATATTATACACACACACACACACACACACACACACAATATCTATTTATAAATTCATATATCATTCTTAGAATCCATCTAAAAATTTTTTAGTTCAGGAATTTGGAAATTTGGAGTATTTCTACAAACTTTAACCTAAAAGATTCATTCTCCATTACTTTTATGATCAATGATAAATGATTTTAATATTTGTATTCTATATTATATCAAAAAAGAATTTTGTAGATACCTATTATCATTTACAAAATTATTATTATATATATAAGGTCAACAGCAATCTATTAAATCCATTAAAAAAGAAAATATTTTTTTTTCCCCTTGTATAATAGATATTAACCTTTTTAATTCCTTGTATAATAGATAATCTTTTTTTTTGTTAAGTTTATTCTCCATTTCTGAAATGAATAGTTGATATTCATTGACAATCATACATTTTTTTTTTAAGTACACATGGGTGGGAATATGGAGTGAATGTTGATATTCAGTCATTATTTTATTGTTTTCATGAATGGGGTAAGTGGGGAAATGTGTTATTGGTATTTATTGAAAATGATAATTTTGTTTTTGTAAATTCACAGCATTTTGAAATTAACATCAGTAAATATGATAATTTTTTAATTTTGCAAGTTGTCATCGATGGGGATATGAAATAAACTTTGGATATACTGTAGAGATGGAAGTTTTTTTGTTTTTTTTTGTAGTAAGTTGATTCAGTGAAATTGAAGTTCTGAAAAGAACTGTTGATGTACAGTAGAAATGGATGCTCAATTTTTCATCAGTTGACTCAGTGAAATTGTAGTTCTGAAAAGAACTTTTTTTGAAGTAAGATAGAAATGGAAGCTTTGTTTTTTGTTTTTTTTTTTTTTTTTTTTTGTAGTAAGTTGATTCAGTGAAATAAAAATAAAATAAATAAAAATACATCTTGTTGATAATTATATACATAAGATCTACCACAATATATTATATTCATTAGAAATGAAAATATCTTAATTTTTTCTTGAATAATAAATATTAACTTTTCCTTTTTTAAAGTTCACTCCTCGATTTTATAATTTTGAAATGAACTGCATATTTTTATTTTTTTTAAGTTCACATGAGTGGGGATATGAAATGAACTGTTGATATTCAGTAAAAAAGATTGTTTTTTTTTATTTTTGTAAGTTCATATCAGTGAGGATATAAAATGAACATCAGTAAATATTCATTAGCATATACAATGGAACCTGGCTATTCGAACACAATTCGTTCCAGGAGGCTGTTCGAATTGCGATTTGTACGAATGTTGAATCAATTTTTCCATAGGAAATTATGTAAATTGGATTAAACCTTTCCAGACCCCCAGATGATGCTTATTTAAACCTCTATAATAATACTTAATGCAAAATATCATGCATATTGAGTGGCCAGGTCTGATGAGACCGAATTCTACTTTCAACAAGAAAGAACACGAGTTTAGTTTTTTTTTTTTTTTTTTAGTTCAATTGTCGTTTTCACCAGCTTTCTGTTTTAGGCTTGGTTGAATAACTAATCTTTTTTGGACACTTGATTAAACTTATTTTCGATAAAAATATTTTAATATTTAAAAAAAACCAAGAATAGCAATGAAATAACAGAACGTTTTACATTCACTGAAAATGCTTGGCGAACGAGTCAATATGAAACTCTGACTCCGTCCAATTTCCGAGTCAAATTTTATTCGAAAAAGTTAAAAGAATGCGGAGTTGTAAGAGTATAGAGGAGAACAAATGGCGGGGTTCCACTGTATTTGGTCTTTTCTCAAATGGCAGATCCGTTAAAAATCCTGTATACGCAGAAAACTATCGTTAGCCGCCATCTTGTTTGTTTTGATTTTACTGCATTTTGATTGGCGGAGAATACAAATATTATTACAAATATTATTGCCTAAAGAAAAGGCAGATTGTTTTGAATTCTTTTAGAAAAATGAAATTTCATATTTAGAACGTTTTATTTCGCATCTGACAATACTTTGCTAAGCCGGCAAGTTGGACCTATTTTCTTTGGCGGCAACATACAAGCCTGTTTTCCCTGCAAGTTGAATGTGAGGTGAACCGTATATGTGGGCTATTACGGAAATCATGGCTTTTAAAAAATGAGCTTAGAACATCTTTTTCAGTCTTGTATTTTTCAAAAATTACACGGTATTTCAAAAATGTGGCATTTATTTTACTTCCGTTAATATTGCCGCAACACGTGCTGTCATTGTTGCCCTGGAAGGATGATTGGTATTGGCTGTTAGACATTCGTTAGTTATTGTTGAAACTGGTAAATCAATTTTTTTTTTAACAAAATTTGGCTTAGTCATTCAAACTATATATGGGCTATTACGGAAGTCATGGCTTTTAAAAAATGAGCTTAGAATATCTTTTTCAGTCTTGTATTTTTCAAAAATGTGGAATTTGTTTCCGTGAATATTTCACGGGTTGCCACTAGTTAATAGAAATAGGATAGAAATCCATTTGTTAAATCTTATAGACAAAATATCCTAATTTTCTTTTTTTTTTTTAAACACAATTTTGTGAATGAGAAACCATTTTTATTTATTTTTTTTAATAAGTCTTAGCTGATGACGTATTCTTGATAAAAATCCTGTACAAATTTTTACAGAAAAGAATACATTAAAAACTCGTTTATCCGAATTTGATGGGACCGCGCCCGTTTCGCAGAAATGAAATTTCGGATATCCGAAATATATTGTATTAAACATGTACTGTAAATATTATTAATATTAATTACGTTAATTACTGTTATTAGAGTTACAGTTACATAATTACAATTATAGTTACATACTCGCGTCAGTGCTCTTTAAATATTGATTATTAAATATTGATAATATGAAAAAAATGCTTTTGTGTATTTTTAAAATACAGTCGGACCTCGATATAAGGTCACCTCATGGGACATCGCGAAAGTGACCTTATAAACGGAATGACCTTATAATCGATTCTTATGCATTTGTCAATAAATAAGCATTATATAAATGCAGTATAATTCTTTGTAAAATTTAATACGTACAAAAATACCAGTTTATTAGATTATAATTTTTTAATTTAGTTGAACCAATTAAAATTAATGGAATCAGAAAGAAATTATTTTTAAAATATTTTAATTCGGAATAAACTTGTATACAAATAGTACTAGAATGCTCAAGCAAAGTACTGATGTACAACTGATCTTACTTAAAATAATCCATAATACAGGACTGCCGCGATTTTGGTTTCATCTTTTGTACAATGTTTTCTAAATTTTGTAATTTCTGAAAATTTAATGCTCTGAGTGCTTCTGCTTGTGTCACTGCTTACTTTAAGTATCACTGTCGTTATCCTCACTTTCTAATACATTGGAATCTAAAACTGCGAAACAATTTCGGAAATCGAAGCTTGAGAAGTGGTAGCAATTTCATCATCAATTCCTATATATTCACTTTCCGCTACTATAGCACAGCCGCGATTTCTGAGATCTTGTATTAACACAGCTAAAGGAATATCGTCTTCATCATATTTTTTTTCCTAGAATTTGAGGGGATGAAGTGCTTTGTGAAAAAGCTGTCCCCTCCGTCAGTAGGAGAAATGACGCCGATAAAAGATCGTACCCACGGAAAAATTCTTATAATTGAATCAGTGTTGCACTGAAATCACAGACAAAAGTGACCTTATATGCGATTACGGTATTTAAGGCCTGACCATATATCCGATAATCCATATCAAAGAATTCCTATTCAATGAGCCGGGACTTCTCAAAAGTGACCTTATATGCGGGATGACCTTATATCGAGGTCCGACTGTATTTGAAAAAATCGTTTCGGATAAACTAGGTTTTCGGATAAACGCGATTCGATAAACGAGTTTTTAGTGTAGCTTATACTTAGAAAAGAATTTACTTTAAAAAAAGAAATCTTTTAACCTCAGATCATATTAGTAACAATTTATAATTATTATAAACCCAATAAATATTCGTGAATTCCTGAGTTATTGGAGTGTCATTGCCTGGGATCAACTTCAATGAACAAAGAATATTTCAAAATTTGTTTCTTAGAGGCATAATAAACCTTAGTCTCTAAGAATGTAACAAAACATAACACAACATCAATAACAGCGAAGTCAGAATCTGATCTGCTTAGTGCACAATCTGATCTGCTTAAATTAGTCTGAATTGCTCAATGTTCAGTGTTCAGGAAGTTCTGTGCAAATTCTAGTATTTTGTGCATATACTGGAGAGCTGCTTATTTGAACAAGGTAATGTAAACAGAGTAGGGAGACTGGGGCAGAGTTGACCTAGGGGCAGAGTGGACCGTTGAATTTAGTTCCTCATGTAGATGCTAGAATGCGCCAAAAGTCGGAAAGAAGGTTGACGCCATTGTGACGCTGCTACCACAAAAGCGTCAGTGAATTCGGCTTATTGGTGATAGTGAGGTGACCTATTGTTTTGTTGTTGTTCAGTTGTTTTTACTTTAATATTGCCGTGCAGCGTTGCATTGAATAACACATCCGTAATATGCAGATTAAAGGCAGTAATCTAAAGATCATTTTAAGCTACAGTATGAATTGAATACTTAAAGTAATCGATAGTTACAACTGAAGGAAACGCCAAAATGGCGATGGGGCAGAGTGGACCGAACGACACGGGGCACATTGGACCAGCGGTCCACTCTGGCCGCTGTTTTTACAATAAAATATTACATTAATATATTTATATTTATATATATATTAGGCACAATATATTTTATTTTTTCTATTATATATTTATTAGGCCTAATATATTATTAATATATATTATTTTTGTATGTAGGCTATTATAAATTGTGTGTAGCCTATATTAAATAGTAATGGTCCGAAAGTACAAGCGAACTACAGAATTTGCAAGCTGCTCGGAAGATACGATGAAGGCAGCTGTATTAGAAATTAAATTATATAAAAAATCTTTTAGATCAACTGCTGTGAAATTTGGAATACCGAAAATTACCTTGAGGAGGTAAAAAAAGCTCTGGAAGATGAGCAACAAAAAGATAAAGAAAGAAAAGGAAGAGTAGCAACGAAAAACATGACTCGGCCAACAGTCTCTAAAAGCAACATAAACAAAAAATCAAATAGAAGCAAAGACAAAGGGATAGGGAGGAAACAATTACAGATAATTAGTGATGATGAAGATGCTGTGCCTCTCCTGTTTGAAGAACTTTAAAAAAAGCAAACCAGGGCAGGAGTGGATTCAATGTATGCCGTGCAAGAGATGACCCCATAGTTCCTGCTTAGCCAGTGATATTCTGGGCTTATTTTACGAATGCCTCAACTGCAAAGATGATTTCTCTAGTGAAAGTGATTAATTGATTAAATGTAAACCTATTCTAATATTATTCATTTAAGACTTTCAACTGCATAATGATTATTTTAAATTTTCACTTGAATAAGTAATACCTGAGGTAGTCTATGTTAAGTTAAACTTTATTTCACGATATCCTACATGGCATGTTAGTTTGTATTCAATAAAAAACTTTTGAAGAATTTATGTTAGAACTTAAAGTCAAAAATTACTTTTTCATTTCAACATTTCATATCTTTTTTTTTTAAAGATATGTTGTTGTTGTCTTGTCCAGTAGTGCTTAGGATTAAATTTGTCCAAAGGTATCCAAAACAGCTCTGGCCACATCAGTAACCTCTGTGGAATAGAGGAGTTGATGCGGGGGATCCAGATGGATTCTGAAGAGCTTCGCCAGTATGGCTGGGCAATCAAAGATATGGTCGGGAGAGAGTTCGGTATCAATGCAGTGAGGACAACATCTGTAGCTTCGATGGCCATCTGGAGATATTTTCATTCCCCTGAGGTGTTTAGTCCTCAATCTAGCAATAGTTGTGCAGATGGCTCGATCACAGTTTAGGACAGGGATGGAGTGTTTCTGAGAAGGGGCAGAAAGTAGTCTGTGGCTGGCAATTGCATCAGCATCAGTTAGGGCCAGGCTGTTGGAAAGTTGAGGGTTATCTCGGGCTTCCTTGGCTAGGATATCAGCTTTCTCGTTACCATCGATATCGATGAAGAATGCAGGTTCTTTGGGCCGTGGTTATTTTGTTTAAGAGTAGAATGATATCTTGGGTGAGCTGGGAGTTTCCTCTTAAAATGGCCTGGAGGTAGAGCGAGAGTTCGATAATAACAAAAGTCCGTTAGAATTTTGGATAGCTTTGGAGTAGTAGTGGTTCAAAGCCTCCTTAATAGTCACCAGCTCGCAGGTGAAGTTTGAGGCAATTTTACCGACAGATATTTTGTGAGAATCGGATTTGGCATTAGTATAGATCAAAAAGATGCCGGCTCCACCCCGGTCAAGACTGGAGTCTGAAGAACCATCTGTAAAAGCGATGGCCATATTTTGAGTTGAATTTGAGAGCTCACGGATGATGCGGAGCCCCTTCTCCCGAATCACTGCAGCTGGTTCTTTTTTCGTGCAGGGCTGCAGAAGGTTTAAGTTTATAGTTGCCTTGGTGAGGGACTGATGGGAAAAGAGGGTTCTTGAACATAAGTAAGATCTTCGTGCTGTAAGTTGATTTCCATTCTTGTTTCTTGATCAAACTGGAGGGTGGAAGACCGTTTTAGTCTAGTTTTACCATTCCATGCCTTAAATGTCTTATTTGAGATATGGAAATCTGTTACACTTCTGATTTTATTTGTGAACTTTATGGTGGCGAGTTTTCTTCTGCTCTCTAGAGGTGTTAGGCCGCACTCAGTTTCAGCTTTATAGTTATTTGTGGATGAGACTGCACCAATGATGATTTTTGATGCTCTATACTATACAGTGTCTATTTTGTCTTTTGAAGAAGATGAGGCCGGTGCCCAAATGGGAGCAGCATTTTCAAGAACTGGCCTAACGAGCGAGGTATAAGCATTAAGAAGAGTTGCTGGTCTTGAGCCCCAAGATGCACCGCACAGCCTTTTTAAGATGTTTAAGTCGTTTTAAGGCCCTGTTGGATATTTGGTCAAGGTGTTGTATAAATCTCAGTTCATCATCAAGGGTGAGAGACCGAGGTACGTTGGATGCTTAGTGCGTTGGATTACAGAGCCGAATAGGTTTATAGTAAGATTAAAATTACTTCTATTTTTCCTGTCAGTCGAGAAAATGCAAAAGTTTGTTTTATCAGGATTTACAGTGAGCTTGAGCTCTTTTGACCAATTTTCACAACCTTCCATGCACTGATTTAGAATTCTTTGTGAAAATTGAATGTCACGGCGAGTGTGCCAAATTGCTACGTCGTCGGCATAGCATGCAACACTTGCTTCTTTGCAGATGTGAGAGTCCAAGGTATTCATGTAAAGGAGGAAGAGGAGAGGACTCAGAACTGAGCCCTGAGGAACACCTGCCCAAGTTCGATGAGTTTTTGAAAAGGATCCATTAACTTTAACCTTGAATTTCCTTCCTCTTAAGAAATCGTTGATCCAGATGAGGCAGTTAGCTACAATACCTTCTTTGTGGATAATTTCAATTAGCTTCTGTCTCCAGACTCTGTCAAAAGCAGCAGAAAGGTCCAAGAAAACCACGGTAGTTTTCCTGCTGGGCCTTTCTTGGAAGCCGTCAATTATAGACTGGCATAGGTAAAAAAGTTGATCAACAGTACTATGCTTAGTTCTGTAGGCAGTTTGGTAAAAATGTAGGGTCTTTTTCTCGATCAGCCATTTCATCAATCTGGTGTGGACGATTTTTTCCATTGTTTTACAAAGGATACTAGCTAGTGAGATTGGTCTATAGCTTTTGCAGTTGCTGGCTTCTTTACCTGGCTTAAGGATAGGGATAATGGTTGAGTTCTTCCAAAATGTAGGCAATTTGCCTGTGCGCCAAGATATGTTAAAAATCAGAAGCAAAAAACTCTTTGCGTTGTTCAAGATGATGTAACATATTTTAATATAATTGAAATAAGAATGCCTTTTGAGTCGAGCTGATACTCTGGGACGGCCGTTTCGAGCTTATTAAGCTCTCCTCAGCCAGAGCTAATCAGCTAGTGCAGGACTCAAAAGGCGTACGAGGGGAGGTATTAAGAATACTTGATGGAAGCTTTGACCCCTCACGTGGGGTCGAAGCTTCTATCAAATAACATATTTTAAAGATATAAAAAAAAAACGCTTAATGTAAAAGTTTTCAGAGATCAAATTATATAGTTAGCCTAATTCTGTTCCAACTGTTTATAAAGAAAGTCTGGGGCGAGACTTCCCATTATGGAAGTGTGAATTCTACAGAAGTTTTGGATGGGCTAAATACCGTTACGTGTTATTTTGAAGTGTTTTCTTGCAATTTAAGAATTCCCATGCAGTCACTTGTTTTTAATTAAACATTCAATAATTAATTTTCGACGTATTCTATTATCTCTTAAATTCGACAAAATGAATAGTAAAGATTAAAATTTTACTCTTTGGATTATTTAGGTTGGTTTAATTCCATTTTAAAGTATGGTATAGTATCGAAAAATTAATAGGCTAAATCCCCGTTCAGTGGTTTGCTATTATAAGTTACCCTGGAGTCATTAAAATTAAATATCTCTGTCGGGCATCTACCGCGATAAGTGTATTTCCCAAAGGTCAACCACCTTGAGATTTGTGAATAGTATTTGAAGCGGAATAAACAAAAGGAAAATTTTTTATTCCTCAAAAAAAGAAATCAAACGCAAAGCTTCAATTGCGAATTTCAATTGGAAAGTTTAAACATTTAAATATAACGTCAACAATGAAACCCGACGAGAATCTCGCGCTCGAGAGAAGCACGAAGCGAGACAAGCAATCCCTTTGTTGTTGGATATACGGGCAGTGACGAGAACGAAGCGACTTTCCTTTGGTCACTGATTTTGAAGAGAGCTCCCGCAAGATGAGGTTCAATTCCAGCATTGAGGCCGGATTCCTGTGGACCAGAAGAAACAAATGAGACAAAGATGTTTTTAAAGCAACGGAGCAAAATTCAACCGAAGTGCTAAATATAATTACTCAAACTGTAGGATAAATTAGGAGAAGAGGGCCTAATTGTGACGAAAATCAAAGATAGCAAACCATAAGCCTATCCCGAACAAACCATAAGCCTATCCCGAACAAACCATAAGCCTATCCCGAACAAACCAAATTGAAGTGGATTATTTGAAGATGAAATAGCTGACTACCTGATCCAGTTCGGAGAACTGTAAGTATTTGAATTTAATTACTTTATGGACAATCATTTGCATCAAAGGAAGCGAGGAAAATAGCAATAATTTTAAAGATTTCCAAACGAACTTTTCCGATGAGAGCGGAAATATTTCAAGCCACGCACGGTGTTAAGCCTTAATTAAAACCATTAATATTAAAGAAGCTAGTAGATATTTTAATCACATAAGGTGATGACATTTAAAGATAATTAAATGAACCTGTTAATTATTTTGAGAATAATTAAGGAAATTAAGAATAAACTTGATTCTTAAATTACATCGTGAATTTCCGAATTACTAAAGATAACTTTTTCGATAAGTGCTGAATTTAAATTGTGAAATGACGTTTCGATAAATATAATGTGATTTTGCTTTGAAGATATCAAGACATAATATGAACAATGAACTCTTATAATTTATTCATGAACTTTTAATGATTTATTGATTTGTCTATCCATCTAGTAATTTATTCACCAGGTCAGTGCTTTTCATCAATGAAGATAATTCCACGGGATTCAGAAAGAAGATAGGACTTTCAAGTATTACCTCGTACCACAGAACTCTGTACTCTTATATGAATACAATTTATTGTATTGTATACGAACTTTATTAAAAAAAAAAAAAAAAAAAAAATTAGATCCTTATTTCAGTATTTGTTAATAATATTTTAATAATAAAGTTTAATATTCAATCATCCGAAGACAAGCTTAGTTTTAGATGAATAGCCTAAAATTTACGGAAGTTATTCAAAACACAACTTTGAGGTCATGCCCCACTTCTAAGCTCTGCCCTCTAAAAACCTGTGAATAGATATCGACTTTGTTGTTACTTATTTGTTACCTAAAATCTGTACAAAGTTTGTTGCAAAAGCTGTAAAAACAACGTCAGGATAAAGGTTTGAAGATAGGAAAAACGTCAGAAATTTAAAATTTCTATCGACCGCCATTCCCGAACGGTTGAACCGATTTGGCTGAAATACAAAACCAGCCGAATCCTTAAGGGTATTTAGTACCATAAAAGTTTTAGCTGAAAAGCTCAACATTTAATGCAGTTATCCATGTCACAACTTTGAGGTTATGCCCCAATTCTTAGGCCCGTCCTCTAAACACCCATGAACAGATTTCGAATTTTTTCATGTTTATTTCTAGTGCAACCGATGTCCTAAAAGCTCTGAAAACTTTGTGGCAAGAACTCTTACAATACAACATGACTGCAAGGTTTTGAAAATTGGAAAAATCGGCAAAACTTAAAAATAATATATATATTATATATACATATAACGGGCAAAAAAGTAATATGATCTTTGTATTGACATTTTTCAAATTTCACATCAGTCTTCCGGCTTTATATCTTTAGTAATAAGTTATAAGCTAATTTTATTCTTATATTGCTCTGTAAGGTCTAATTGGTCTAATTTAGGAAGGCAGTCCCCTCAGGCGTTGGGATTGAGAACTTGAAAAAAATAGGGGTAAAAGAATATTGTTGTGGAATTAAAAAAAGTTCCTATGCGATCCTTTTTTTAGTATGTTGGAGAATTCAGCTCTTCGGAAATGTAGTTACTTAAGGCCGATAATAACGAGGTCAAGCTCTGCAAACACTGTTGTAATATTTCCTCCCCACCCCTTTTATCTTATACCCACTCATCCCTATTTTTTCAAGTTCTCAGTACAACTTCTGCGTTTGATTTTGATTTTTTGATTATTTTCAATTTCAAATTGCATTCGAGTCAAGTGAGTTACATTTAAATATTACAGTTTCATCGATATTACTGAAAAATTAAATATAGAATTAAAATGCCACCAAGAAGAAATCGATCAGCAAAATGAAGTGAGTCATTCTATGAGATTAAGAAATACAGCTGCACATATTGAACAACATTTTATCCAATTGCTTGATTATTATATATAACTAGTTTACGTATTTATCTGATACAAGTAAGTCTCTGACTATCCAATCGCTTGATTATTATATATAACTAGTTTACGTATTTATCTGATACAAGTAAGTCTCTGACATATTTGTCGAAGAGACTTAAAATATCTAAAAATTATTGAAAATTGAAAGTTGTGTACTTCACGGTTAAGCGTTATTTTTCCGTGGCCTTTCAGATGATATTTCACAAACAAAATGACCTGTTTAAAATTTTAAAATTTCTTATTAAAACTTATAGCAAATATTATTAACTTCTATATTCAATAAAACCTTTATGCGTTTTATAGGTATTTATTTGTTTTATGGTTTTGTTCTACCATGTCATTTTCATCGGAAACTGGAATTTTGTTTAAGAGTTGTTAACATAAAGGTTCTTCAAGATGTGATACCATCCCATTATTCGAACTAAAAGGAGACAAAAAAAGAGACAAAAAAAACGGAAAATAAAACGAATTTATATGTTTAGAAAGTAACTCACAAATCTTAAACATTGTAATATTGCTGTACTGTAATGCCTCTTCAGGTTTTCTATTTGAGGACTTTATTCTTTCCATTTCATTTTGTATTGTGTTATTTTCTCTAAATTTGCCTGGATTTCTAGTTCCTTTTTTAAGGTATAATCATTTCTGATTCAATCTGTTTCTTATGCATCCTTCCACGTGTCTTAAAAATTTCATTTCTGAAGCTTGTATTTGGTTAGTTCTTTTTTTCTTTCTCCCCAGCATTATGATCAACGATGATACTGCCATTACCTCTTAAAACTTTCATTACTATGTCTTTAGTTTGTTTGTTTGTTTTTTCTTTTCTAAGAATTTGTGCCACATATTCTTTGGAAGTTGTTGATTTTGTTCGCTGTCTTTGTCTTTTTCGGAAGTAACATCATATTTTAAAAGTGAAACCTGTTCTATGATTTAATGACCAATTGAAAATGATTTTATGTTCTTAGTAGGCCATCCCCCGTGTACAGATTGATCGATATCTGGGGGCATGGCAGTGCCCCCGCCAAGACGAGCCGAAGGCAGGAAGTATCTTTTCTGGAATCGTTTCGTCGTATATTTGAACCCTCATAGCTTCGGCCTGGATAATGCTAGAGAGCTCAAATTTTCAGGATAAAATACAGTTAGCAGACTAATGAAATACGCTAAGTTTCATTTATTTAGCTTTTATACTTTGGCGTTTATTAATACCTAAAATATGTCGATTCCGTTACTCACTCACTGACTCATCATCAGCAAAACCTCTAGGGTACTTCCTGAAGTCTTAGAAAGCCGAAATTTGGTAAGCAGGCTAGAATTAGCATACAAACAGCAACAAAATTAAGAAATCCGTAACTTTCACCCTTCAATCCCTCATAAAGGGGGGGGGTCTGGTTATATCGAACCCTCTAGTATTAGCTTCGGCCTGGATAATACTAGAGAGCTCAAATTTTCAGGATAAAATGCAGTTACCATACTAAGGAAATATGCTAAGTTTCATTTATCTAGCTTTTATACTTTGCATTTTTGATTCCCCAATATCTAATCGTATTTTTATTCTATTTGAACTTTGCTTTTTCTCTTGCTGAGAAAGTCAACTTATCTTTATTCGTTCTTTTTTCTTACTTTTGTTTCGTCTTGCATGGGATTCGAATCGAGGACCTCCGTATTTGCAGTCGGGAACACTAACCATTGGTCCCGTAATATCCAATCGTACTTTTATTCAATTTGAACTTTGCTTTTTCATTTGCTAAGAAAGTCAACTTATCCTTATTCTTTTGTTTTTCTTTCTTTTTTCTTACTTTTTTTTCGCCTTACATGGGATTCGAACCGAGGACCTCGTTCTCGGAGTCAGTAAACATTTCTGTAAAAAGTGAATAATTTACAAAATAAAAACACTCACA
>JAFIDM010000001.1:43293020-43304378 GCA_023159025.1 Thereuonema tuberculata
CAAAATTTAGGAGTAAAAATTGTTTTGTTAATAGAAGAACATTGTTGTTTGTTTTCTCTCTTTTTTAACTAAAATTGGGTTTTTGAAAAATGGCGCTTAAAACTTGAGAGAGAAGTGGAAATTAAAAAATAAAGGCTAATTAAATAGAAAGAAAAAAAAAGCATCTGGTCACTTATTTGAATGATGTATGTCGTACTAAGAAAAAAAATGGAAGAAGTATTATTGTACAACGTTGATAAACTATCGTATGTTACTATATTCAATAAGTATAGATCAACTTTGTAACATTTTGTAAACTGTATGGAATAGTCCAATGGCAAAAAAACAGTTAAAAAATATAATTATTTAGAAATGAAAGTAGAAAACAAACGAAAGAAAGAAGCAAAGCAAATGAAAACAAGAGGATTGACAAAAAAATTATTTTCATAACGTTAAGTAACTAGCAATCATTTTTTTCAGTTATAATTATTTAGATTATAATAGTCTTTTAGAATTTCAATTCAAAATGAATAAATTGACAAAAGATATCTATCACGGTAAGTAAATGTATTCAAAAGTGGATCTTTTACCAGTTATTTTTTTTATTTTTATTTTGGGTTTTACCAATCACAGCCTTTTAGAATCAAATTCTCATATGTTTCTTTAAAACAAAGTAAAAAAATAACCACCAAAGAGATTTCCATCCCAAAAAAAATTCAAAATCCAAATTTTAGTCCTTTAACTTGGTTTCTGCTATAAACGTTGCAACGTGTGTTGGGAGTTTTATTGCGGGCTTCTGATGATGAATACTCGGTGAGGTGGTTAAGTCAGAGCAGATTTATCCTTTCTACAAGCGAAAGCAAAACTACTCAGATTCCCTCAAGTCAACATCATGAAATACAGAGGTCACATGGCGGACACTCATATTTACTGTTTAGGTTGAACAGACACTTTGCCGCTTTAAAGGCACCAGACATTCGTGTTCCAGCAGAGAAGCAAACAGAAATATTCTGAGTCTGACCACAGTTTTTCTTTAGCAGATGCTAAACGATACGGGAAACCAAAGCCAATGTAAGCAGATGTTAACATACAAAAAAAAGTTACAGCTGCTACGTCAACTTTGGTGTAGATGCCTTCGTCTTATGTTTCATTTTGTACGTTTTATCTAGACGCCCTTTAATTTTAAGTTTCATCCGCTTTATCTTAAACCACACCCTAAATTAACAAAGGATCTTCTTAGTTAATGGTTAATTTTAAAAGACTAAAACCATCATTCAAATTCCTTAGGATAAACAATGAGAAACCTCTACATTCAAATACGAATGAAGTTGAACCATGTCTGTAATGTCACTAATGGATATTTAGTCATTTCTCTGTATGTTGGTAAGTTCCCAGCTTCGCAACCAAACTCGACTGTGGTCCAATTATAGCCTGGAAACGATTTTCGATTGCTTAATTCTCCGACTACTTAAAGACGAAAGATGCCTGTTAGCCAAACAACTTAGATAATGCTCTCTTAATATTCTTTGAATAATGGAATAATTTGAAAATAATCATAATACTTTAAGAATTTTAATTTGAATATAAATTAGTAGCATTCATATTCATCTCTTTTTTCAGATAAGCTTCGGTAAAACGAGTAATGTTTTAAATCACTGATGGAATTCACGTCACTGTGCTCTTTTCCAATGACGTTTCTTCAGTGGTTTTTCCACATCATTTCTGTTCCATCTTCGCTGCTTCGGTAAAGTCTTTCTAACATTGAAATAAGAAAAATAATAATATGGGCAGTCTTTTTCAGTTTACAACTGCAACAATATTTTTTCTGATACTCATTAACAAAAACAGTTTCAATCACGTCAAATTTTATAAGTTGAAAGGGAATTCTGGGTAGTAACTTTGCCTAATCTGAGCATTAAACCACAACCTTTCGCCAGGATAGATTCAACAGATTTTAAGAAAGAACTTTTCATTTTTCACTGGACAACGGTTAGATTGTTAACAGGAATACTGAGGAATATTTTCTTTTTCTATGCCGTCTTAATAATGAATCCTGCTAATTATAATTCGTTGTTGCAGTGATCTAACTGAATGAAATATCATTGTTAGCCATCTAACATTGATCTACAGAAATCTGACCGTTTTTATCAGCAAAGACATCGCCTTCAGAAAGTGACTTAGGACATAGCTGAAGGAAACTCAGTGCCTAAATGAGATTTTAAATCCAGGACCGTTGCCCAATTTAAGAAAACCGAAGTCTAATTTGTAAACTCCAATACCGGGCATGATATCGGAAGAACGGGCATACCCTCAAGATACGGAAATGTTTCATTAATAATCTTTCGTTCTTATTTATAGCAAAATATTTCAGTACACGTATACATAACAAGCATATGAATTTACAATAATATTATTACGAGGGTGATTCAGAAAGTAATGCCTCTAAGGTGATACCTTCATTTGTGTGTGACAGATAGCACCGATACAGATAGCTTGCAATGTTAGCTACAAATGGTGGCATCATTTTTCAACATAGTCCCCATTACACTTGCGGCAACACGAAACAAGGTTTTGCATGCCGTCGGCGAAGAATTGTGATGGCTGCTGGCGACACCATTGCCGAACTGCTGCTTCCACCTCCGCGTCACAACTGTAGTGCTGACCCTTAAGATGATCCTTAAGTTTCGGGAAGAGCCAAAAGTCGCAGGGCGCAAGATCCGGACTACAGGCAGGATGAGGCAGAATGTTCGTGAATCTTAGGCGCTGCAGCGCTTCCTGAGTTTTGGGGCTTGTGTGCGGATGAGCATTGTCATGGTGCAGAATTACCTGTTTATGTTTGCGAGTGCGTTGCAATCTGGCTACGCAGTCGTAGCGATCTAAGTTTATTGTCTGACCATTTCGCAGAAATTCCGTATGCACTACACCATCCAAATCCCAGAAGAGGGTCAACAACACTTTGCCAGCAGATGGACAACTTTGAATCTTTTGGGCGGAGGTGAGGATGTGTGGCGGTATTCCATCGCCTGACGCTTCGTTTCCGGGTCGTAATGGTGTGTCCATGATTCGTCGTAACAATTCTGCTAAGAAAGTCGTCACCTTCCTGTTCATATCGCAAGAGCAGCTGCTGACAGATTCTCTTCCTCGACTCTTTCATGTCAGGCGTCATTTGCCGTGGTACCCAATGATTGCACATCTTCTCATGACGAAGGTCCCTAATGATGTGGTTCACTGAACCAATGGAATTGGAGTGCATTGTTGCGATCTCTTGTTGCTTGATCCTGTGATTGCCCTGAATCAACCCGTCCATCTGCTGTTGACGATCCTCATCAGTGACCGTTGCGGGCTGTCCACTTCGGTGCTGATCATGGAAATTTGATGCGGCTGGATTTTGGTCTTTCATAGTCTTGCCCACCTCCGCACACTGCTGACGTCAACACAGGCAACCCCGTAAACTGCAATCATATGGCGATGAATGTTGTTGGGCGCCAACCTTCCGCAGTCAGAAATTCAATGACAGCCCGCTGTCTCAACCGGACATCACCACTGGATGCCATGGATTGCTCCATTACTCTGGGAGGAGAAGAGATAGGAAGGTGAAACAAGTGACATTCTATAGCTTAAACATCAGTGCATCAATGATAAAAAAAATAAAATATCATGGAATTTAATACCCTTTTGTGAAATGAAAGTACACAACAAATACTTCAAAAAATTGGCTTCAGGCCAACACTCCACAGATTTCGAGACTTTTGACATTATTTTTATTGGAGTTCCGCTGACATCTGAATTATTAGAAATGCAACCAAACTACTAGCAGACTACAACAGTTGTTGTTATAAATCGATGGTTTATAATAAGGGAACGCATTCCGCAGTTGCTGGGATTGGATCTGATCCATTCTTTTCTTTTTCTTTTTAATTTTTTTTTCATTGTTTTATTCACTTTATTTCTTTTATTATTTTTTTTAGGTTTTCCTAGAGTTGTCTTTCCTTACATTAATATTTCCTTTTAGTATTTTTATTTTCTGACTTATATCAGAAATTGTAAATAACAACCCCTTTAATTAACAAATAAAGTAAATTGTCTTTTATCTAGCTTATAATGTAAGTATTAAAAATATACGCATTAATATATGACAAAAAAAACATGATCAAGAAGAAATTAGAATGAAGAAGGAAATAAACAATATTTGATTATTTATATAAATAATAAAGAGATAACTATAAAATAACAATTGCCAAATGATAGCCCCTGTCATTTTTTTCACTGAGCTAATTTTAAACTTTTCGTAATGGGAATCCGAGACTGTTACAAGCTTCCTAACTTTCATCAGTTGGGTTCGCCCAGTACTCAATAGCTCAGTGGAATCAAAAGAAACATAAACAAAAGACAAATAAACAGATAATGACCCTTCAGTTAAAAAAAAAACTTATACAAATACAAATTAAGAATAAGAAGGGTAGTAAATTAATCCACGCTAGCACAACGGTTAGATTATAAAGAATTAATTTATAAAATAAAAATATACATACGGCAAAATTTAACATGTGTAAGAATATTAGTAAGGAAAAATAAAGATAAAAACTCTTTAAAATATTAAGGTATATTTTAAATGATTAAATATTAAGGGAATACCTTGAAAGCTTTATCAATAAATTTATTAAAGTGTTTTTCAAAACAGAAAGAAAAGTGAAAGAGATCCACAAGAAATCATACAACAAAATTTTGAAATATCTGGAGAAATTGAAATCAACAAAGAAATAAGAAATATTTTTGTAGAGAGAATGAAATAATGATAACACGAAAGGGAGGAATTTAAAATCTTTATTAACAAAGTGAAACTGATATATGGAATGTAATGGACACAGTATAGAAATTATAATGTAGGCGACAATTTGGAAAATTCAGGTAGGACATTGAAGGAGAGAATAGAGGAAAATATTACGACATTTAGAAATAACCAACGAAAAATATCCGAATGGGCGGAACATTAGGATCAGGGTTGTGATTTTCAGTAAGGTATAGTAGAGATTTTATTCAAGATTACTGATAGGTATACAAGATATGCTGTAGAAGCATGCAGAATACAAAGTTATCCATGTATTAACAAACATAAAGGTTCTTTCATCAATAGTAATGCACAATCCTTTTTTCAGGATATGACGCAAAATAAAGACGAAAAATTTAAATAAATGTAAATTAGAGAGAAAAAATCATATATGTGATTTAGATTGCATAGTTTATTTGTTTAAGCTTATTGTAAAATTATTTAAGTTTGCTGAAGAACGTATGTTAGACATTGAGTATGACTTCTACATTTGTTAATGTTGTTTAGGGGGTTTAATATGTTAGAAATTTTATTATTGTTGTTTTTATTGCGAAGAAAACTTGAAAAAGCAGAACGATAGATTCTGCGAAATAGCGTTGTAGAAGTATGGATTTTTTGTAAAGGATATGATTCTAAAGAAGAAATAATGTAATTTAATATATGATGAAGAGTTCTTATTAGCATAATTACTGAGAAGCATAACTGCTTATTTGCATCTGATAATAAGCAAATACAAAATCGAGTACAGTATAATAAGGATGCAAACGTTGAGTCCCGAGCAATACTTACATTTCCTGTATATTATTTTGAAAGTAATAAGGTATTCGAATAATATATTCGATTTCGGTACATAAAACTTGAACTCAATTTGTTTGTGAAACAAAACAAGCAATTTGCTAACACTGAAATCCAAGGATCTTTGAACGCAATCAAAGAGATGGTTGCTTTATGAGCCACAGAAGTTAAATGTCCTGTTAAATTGCCCCTTGTGAATTGCAAGGGCAAAACATCCGTTGTTTGACGATAATTACAAAGGGAAAACTTACAACTGAAACCCTCGATTGAACTTTCAAGGAACTTCAGAGCTGAATTCGAAATAGTTTTCATTTTAGACATTAACAAAACTACTTGTTACCAATTACTGGTAGAAATCAAGTATTTCTGGTAGAAGAAATGGAGTGGAAATGAAGTTTAAAACATCGTATTATTACATAAATAAATAATAGGAGTCTGTAAGCTTTTTGCAATGGATTAACAAAGTTTATTAACATAAATATTTCATTTTAATAAACTTTATTTAAAAAAAAGTACACAACACGACAAAGTTAGTCTCAATATTTGGTTTTAATTTTCAATTCAATATTAATTTAATATTAACTAATATTAATATTAATCATTTAATTAGTAATAATTTACTAGCTGCTATTTATTCATTTTATCAATTTCCTAATTTCACATGTTTGTTAATCACATTAATATTTAATGGCAACTTCATTAAGTTGGTTGTTTCAGTATCGGGTTTCATCAATATCTCGTTTTTTCATGATGAAAGTTTCTCAAATACTATCGTTTTTTGTTCAAACATAATTTTCAAACTTACTACTTGCAAGTCTAAATATAAAAAAAAATCAAATGCAAGCCTTATATATGAACAGTTTGCAAAGGAATTCGCGATAATTACAAGTAGGGGAAGGCGTTGTACCTGGGTCATATGTATATCTTGGACCTACACTGATTGTAGGGCTATGTGATGGGTTGAGTATAAACTAATACAAGTAGTGCATGGATTCTATAGGCCTTTTGACAGTTGTTCTCGTTGATGACAGAAGCAATGTGTTGCTAAAAAAATTGAAGTCACTTTTCACCTATTAAATATAAGTATTTTTAAGTTAATACTTTTCCTTTTATAATTATAATTGTATGAAAATGGTGAACAGGTCTTACAAAGCATTGTTTTAGCAACAGAAACATGTGTTTTCTTCAAAAATCTCCAAATGGTTGGTAGCCATTGTTTAAACATGATCAAAGTGTTGCACCTTGAACCTAGTGAAAGTGTTGTACCTCGGACCGGTTCGAAGATTAACACTATTGCCATAAATAATACAAATGTATAAACTTCCATCCGTTCAAATAAATAAATAAATATTTTTTTTCTTAAAACTAAAGTTTTCTATATTGTAGATAATTATTCTTGCAAGAGCTTCGGCAATGATCCATCTCTTATATCCTCCCATGCCCTTCATTATAATTATTATCCATTCTTTAACGAGACAAAACTTCTAAGAATATGTGATAATTATTTCAAGAGGAAATGCATTGATTCATTTCTCATCATCGTATAACAATCAGCTTTCAAATCAAATAATGAGATATTGCTTTAACTCTTTAAAAACTCCAAAAACTAGAAAAAAATAGAATTAAAAAATTTATATTAGAATTGTAAAATAACACACCTTTATGTTACCAATTTTAGTTTTGTGAGGTCCATTTCTCAGTTCGACCTTGGTTTTGAGCATTGTATAACTTTGGCTAAAATTGCCAATATGTAGCGAACGTATCGAAAATACCTAAGTAAATCGTAATGTGTAAATGTCATTTTTTTCTCTTGTTTTAAGAGTTTTTATTAACTTATTTCTTGGATTAAATATCAACTCTGAATGTAAGACTTTAAGTGATTTTATATTTATTTCATTCAGTAACTAGTAGCCTATTCATTATTTGGCTATTGAGGAATAGAGGTCGTACCTGTTTGATAAATGACAGGGTCAACGAAAGGTCAGGTTATACTGAAACTAATACAATAGATCGCGGAGACGGTGGAGACACGAGTATAAGCGTTGAAGAGCATTTCAAATCTCGTTGAATTGAATAATTGATCCATTCGAAAAGCTGAATTAAGCCTAAGACTGAATTGTCTGGAAGTGAAGCTAAAATCTGCCTCCTTTGATAACCTCTCTTCGGTTGCTTCAGCCTTCCATTGTTATTAAATCTTTGCTCCTTACCTATTACAAATAGAAGAACAGTAATTGAAGAGAAAAAAAGACAGAAAACATTTAAGGCAAATAAGGAATTGGTTCAAAAGATTAATCAGTAGAATAACCGTAATTGATTTCATGCTCAATTTTTTGTATAAGTAAAAAACAAAAACAGCAATTTAATTGATTCAACGATCAATGAAATTATTGACTTTTCACTGAATATTGATTAGAAAAAACGTAAAGTTCTACAATCTTTCAAAGTCAGTTCTCATTTAAAAAGAAAAAAAAAAATGGAATGAAGGAATATTTAAGATCAAAGAGCATCAAAGTTCAAATTGATTCTTTCTGAGCGAACTATCACGTGACCGATCGACGATCGTAATCCACAGGGTGTTTGAGTGTGTTATGCTTTGAAATGTTGAAAGGTCGATACTCCTCCTTCGTCTCCAATGGAACGGAGTCTCTGTTGGTTGAGCAGGAGAAGGGAAGCAAGTAGTTGCGGCTTCCCCGGCGTCTTCCCGGAGAATGACGAACAGTCAGTGGATGAGAGGCGTGAGGGAGCCACCGTCACCAAGCGGCCAAGGAATCGCACTTGCTAAATGATGCGACTCCTCTGTTTACATCCTCGAGTAGCAGCTGAGGAACGAATCTCACCAAACGAAGAATTCTACAGAGAAAATATTTCATTCACGTAAGCTTATGAATGAACAATTAACATCGCCAAATTCGAAAAAAAATGTCTCATTTTTAAAAAAAATCTTCATGTTAATTACCTACATCTTTTATTCAAGTAGAATTCTGCGTAATCTCTATCTTATTTATAAGTTAACTTAGCCTGAGATTCGAGATTCAGCGTAACAACTGAGCTTGAAGTAACTGTATAACGATTCTTCCATCCTTTGTGATTTCTTTGGCTTCCTCTTCTCAATAATACCAAATCTCCGCCTGAATACTGCATCTACTTCCCTGTGCAGCAATGAGACTTTACAGAGAAGCCGAAAAATACTTTTAATTAAGATTACCAGCACAAAGAAGAATATCACAGTTCCGAGCCATTGGGTAACATTTTTGACAATTTTAGTAATATGTTAAAATTACAAACAATGTCATACAGAAAATTATATTAAAGCGTAGCTTAACGTTTTGTACATATACTTAGGTCATGTACTATACGTAGGGCCTTTATATTTTAATAAATAATAGTAAATATTCAATTTTTTTCATCAGTTATTTTTATCCATTCAACGATAAATGAACTGATTTTCATAGTAAAAAAAATCATTTCATTTCGTTATAAATTTTTGAAACATAAAAAAAAAACAGATGTAAAATTAAATTAAAAGGATGTTGCAAAATTCGTGTAATATTCAAACCATGTGTAGGGGCATGGCTAAGGATCAATATATTCCTAATGAACCCATGTCCGCAAATGCCTCAATAGGGCGCTAGGTGTTCCTAAAGTGAGGCTTTCCTAGAGATCATATTCTTTGCTACACCATAAGAAATGTTTTGCAGGCCAGCCAACAACTGTTTTGCAGGTGAGTTATGGTTATTCGTATCAGTCTGATTAATTTTCATGGTGTAGTCATTTAACAAATAAAAAAGTCTCCATTTTCATAAAATTCTCAAAAGAAAAATTTTAAAACTGCGATGACATTGGCAACATACATTAAAAGTCGGGAAAACTCGTATCCGAATGCATGTCTCTGTTCTCAGAACAAAACAAAAAAGTGCTTTTATTATAATTATTATTATTATTATTATTATTATTATGTTTGTCCAAGAATTTCCTAACTATGCGTATAGTGTTGAGTACCACAGCCTTCTGCAGTTGTGCATAAGTGATTTTGTGAAGTCCTAGTGTGCTGAGACTGTGGTGCAATGTGTGAGGCACCAGACCAGTGACAGACAGAACGATGGGTACAACACGTACTCGATCCTGCTTCCACTGCTTCTGGAGCTCGTGTGCTAGATCAGTGTATTTACTGATCTTGTCTGCGTGAGTTTTCTGCATGTTCTTGCTGATAGGCACTGCAATATCAATTAGATAGGTCTGTTTGTTGACCTTATCAGCAAGTTTGATGTCTGGTCTGTTGTGATGTATGGTTTTATCTGTTTGAATGGGGCGGTCCCAGTATAGTTTATATGAGGGTGACTCTAATACACTTTGTGGTATGTACTTGTAGTACGGGACCGTGCTCTTAATAAGTGAATGTTTGTGTGCTAGTTGTTGATGAACGATCGACGCTACCTGATTGTGTCGGTGGAGGTAGTCTGTTTGAGAGAGAAGGGGACAGCCTGATATTACGTGGTCGATCGTCTCATGCGGAGTGTGGCATTTCCTGCATTTGTCGTCATGTGTGTTTGCATCGTGTAGAATGTGTTTCTTGTAGTTGCGTGTGGAGATGACTTGGTCCTGTATTGCGATCATGAACCCTTCGGTCTCCCCAAACAGCTCACCACTCGTCAGCCATCTGTTCGACGCTTCCATGTCGACATGAGGCTGGCTGAGTTCGTGATGATGTCTGCCATGGAGTTCCTTACGAGCCCATGATTCACGCAGCTGCTGAGTGTGGGTGTCAGGGGTGGTGAGTGTTGGAGAAGAGTTTTCGAGGTTCAGGGGTGTGAGGTGTGTGCCAGCCTTGACAATGGCTGAGTGAAGTGAGGAGTCTTCTGCTCTTTGGTGGAAATGTTCCCTAAGTGTATGTACTTGTTTTTCGTGTAGGGTGATGAGGTTGATGAGTCCTCGGCCTCCCTCCTTGCGGGGAAGAGTCATTCTTTCCGTAGCGGACTTGGGGTGGTGCATGTTGTGTTTCGTGAATGTAGTGCGTGTTGCGCGTTGTAGTGCTTCGAGTTCGGTGTTTGTCCATGGAATTATGCCGAACGAATATGTTAGTGTGGGAACGGCAAAAGTGTTGATAGCTTTAATTTTATTTCTGGCGTTGAGTTGTGTTTTGAGGATTTTGTGAACTCGAGCAAGGTATGTGTTCTTCAGTGCATTTTTGATGTTTGCGTTGTCAATGACGCGCGCTTGCTGAAAGCCTAGGTACTTGTAGGTCTCTCCCTGTTCCATGGATTGGATGGCCAAACCATGTTCCAGTTCAAAACACTCCAAATTCGAAGTCTTCCCAAGTATTATGTGTAACTTGCGGCATTTGTCAATTCCAAATTCCATCCCAATGTCTTTGGTGAACTGGGTGGTGGCTTGTAGTAAATTAGTAAGTTGTGCATTGTTTGTGGCATAGAGTTAAATGTCATCCATGTAGAGTAAGTGTGTGATTTTATATGGTGTCACAGTGCCTGTGGTAAGCCTATAACCGTGTTTTGTGTTATCTAGTATATGGCTCAGTGGATTCAAGGCGAGGCAGAACCAAAGAGGACTCAAGGAGTCTCCCTGAAAAATACCTCTCCTTATGGGAATGGGATCTGTAGTGATGGAGGTGTTAGAGGTGCGTAGGTGTAATGTTGTGTTCCAACTCTTCATCGTGGCAGCTAAGAATGCCGTGATCTTGGGGTGTATTTTGTAGATATGAAGAGTGTGTAGGAGCCAGGAATGAGGGACAGAATCAAATG
>JAFIDM010000001.1:43307400-43338503 GCA_023159025.1 Thereuonema tuberculata
GAGACAGATGGTGGAAAAGAAGTGGGAATTTGGGAAGAAAGTGTATATGGTGTTCATCGACATAAAAAAAGCCTACGATATGGTGAACAGGAAATACATATGGCAAAGTTTAGAGGAGCTGGGAGTGGATCCATACATAGTGAACTGGATAAGAGAAATATATAGGGTGAACCGATGTAGAGTAAGAACCACAGAAGGGCCAACTGGTTGGTTTGAAATCCAGAGAGGATTAAAGCAGGGGAGTGTTTTGTCGCCAATGCTGTTCAATATAATAATGGAATGGGTAGGAAGAAAGGTTAAGGAAAACTTACAAAAACAGAGTAAAGACACAAAGCATATGATCTTCGCAGATGACATTGTAATTTGGGGTGAGAAAATTGTTGACGTACAGAGGGAATTGGATGAATGGACTCTACAACTGAAACTGGTGGATCTTGAAGTTAGCGAAGAAAAAAGTGAAGTGATGGTGGTGGGACGGGACAAAAACCTGGAAAGGGATATCTGCATAAACAACAAGGCATTGAAGATCACAGATAGTTTTACTTACCTAGGGACCGAAATAACAAGTGATGGTAGAGTGGAGCATGAAATCACAAGACGGTTGGAGAAAGGGGGAAAGCTATACCAGGGAGTGACACACCTGATATGGGATAAGAAAGTCCCAAGGAAGGCAAAAGAAATAATCTATAAAATGTATTACGTGCCTGTAGTTACCTATGCAGCGGAGACATGGGTGATGAACGCTAGAGACTGGAGTAGACTTCAAGCTGGGGAGATGAAATTTCTTAGAGGTATAGTAGGAAAGACTCGATTAGACAGAATGCGAAATGAGGATATCCGGGAGGAGTTGGGGGTAAAAAGTTTGAGGAAAAAGGTGGAAGAGGGAAGGCTGAGGTGGTTCGGGCACGTGAAAAGAATGGAAGATGGTAGGACTCCTAAGGTCTGGCATGAGTTAAAAGAAGGAGGGAAGAGACCACGAGGGAGACCGCGTAAGCGATGGCTGCATGATGTGAAGCACAGCCTGAAAGAGAGAGGCATCCTATGGGAAAGAATATGTAGAGAAGAGGCTTGGAAGAAGAGGGAGAGGTGGAGAGGCTTAATTCCTAGACCCACAGTTGGTGGAACAGGAAAGGATATGTATGTATATATAATACAGGTCTATAGAAGATGGGCTTGACAAGAGCTGAATTTGTGGTGTGTGAATGATTGACTACTTCCTCCTATTCGAAAATCCTGTGATGCCTATGGTATGTCTTATGAGCAATTGAAAGTTATTGTTATGAATTAAAACAAAGTTAATGTTCTTGGTAATTTATGTTCTCATTGTTTGAATTAAAGGAAGAATGTTTCTTAGTTCTTTGGATTAAAGCTGTTTGAAAACGCATGTAAAAATCATGAATAAAAGCGTCCTTCTGCCATTTACCAATATTAGAACAGATATTTTGAAGATTTTCAATAAAGTACGAAGCGTATAAGCAGAAATCTTAGATTATTGTATTTCCTTTTAAGAGATCATAACTTACCTGTGTAAATATGATAGACTAGTAATGCATTCCTTAGTAGAGTAGTTACTTGGATTCGATCTGTGATGGAGATAGGGCAGAGTCAAATTTAGAATTATGGCCGTCCCTAGGCAGCGCTGTTTTGTTATCTGTATAAGTCTCCCATTTATCAACTGCAAAGCATTGAAACTTGTTCTGTAAATCAAAGTACAAAATATTTTCGATATTTTTTTTTCCGCTATATCTTATGTGTTGTTATTTTTATGTATATCCATTTTCAATAATGAAATGATGACTGAGAAAATCAATTTCATTAATTTCTCTTGATTTTCTATCGGATTAAAGAACTGTAAACCGCTATTATTTTAATGGCAGAATACTTTCAAATAAAATGAATGAAGTATAGGGGTGGCCGGGAATTAGGAACTATGACTGCCCTCCTTTGAGAATGTTGTGTAAGCCTAAATACGATACTGAGGTAGAGGTAATTACCTTCAAAACGGAATTTTTCAGTCGTATGTCTACATTGTACTTGGTTTCTTCCCTGATGTTGGCCTTATTATATAAAATAATGTTACATTTTTAAATTATATTTACACAAAAAATAATATTTTTTTTTTTTTAAATTATTGACAATTTCAAATTGTTTGGGGGAAAAAAAATAGATATGAAATAGAAAACGAATAACTTGAATGACTTCTTTTTATAGAAATCCTATGGATAACAGTGGGATTTTATTAATGGTTGTGATTTTTATTAATAGTTTTATTATATGTTTTTAATTTCTGTTGAAATTTATCTGTAGGTGAAGACTAAAAACAGCAGAAATGAGGTTGCAACACTAAGCTGGTCACGTGGACAAAGAAATCGGTTTGTTGTGCAGGTGAGAAATGGTGTTAAAGAATGTAAGGAAATGGGTGTTAAAATTTCGAGTAATGACATTAATATTAAATTATTAGATAGGTTGGGATAAGTACAGGAGATTGAAATTATTTTTTAGGGTTGAAATAACTTGTATTATGGATTTTTTTTAAAACTAAGAATTTAAATGACAGAAAATATGAATAAGAGTTAGTATGAAAGTTAGTATGAACAGTATATTTCGATATTTGTAAATATTGGGTGATTAGTTTTATCTTAATAAGCTGAGAGAAAATTGAAAACGTTAATTTTATTGTTGGCAATTGTAAATTAATTTGGTGAAATGTAATTATGACACCTGTAGAAGTAAAATAAGAAAACAACGAGTAGTTATTAAGATTTGAGATTATGTAACAGCTAGAACATGTGAATGTTGAAAACGTCAATTTATAAATTGAATTTAATATGAAAGTTAGGTGTTGGAAAGAAGTCTTAAGATTAGTGTCACAGATACAATAGTATAAAATAGAAGTAGAGATATTGTATTTTGTAGTATGAAGATATAATAGTTTTGTTTTATTACAGTTCAAGGTTACATTTCGTAATGAAGACAGAAGTGATGTCTAGAACTGCGAACAGGAGGGTGTAGGAGGTAGACGAATGGATTTAGTTAGAATTCTGATAGAGATGTTCTTGATGTTAATTAATTCAAAATGTATATTTAGCCGAAAATAAACCAATTGTTGCTTGTAAATAAAATATACATTTTATGTAATATATATACTTACAAGCAACAATTGGATGCAGCAGCAGGAACAACCCGACTTGGATGCAGCAGATAGTTTGGACTCTGTATTGGATACCCTCCCATTCCGGTCTTGGGGGGGGGGGGGGCCATCCCCGCGCCGTTGGTTTTCAAGTGACAATGAATGTTTGGTGCACCTGCCTACTAAGTTTGGACTCAGTTGGACCACTTTTGGCCCCGTTATTAGTGTTTTAGTGCTCCGGGCTGGGCTGGCCTAAGCCTGCCTATAGGTCGCCGTGTTTAGAACTGGATCCTGGGCCTCCCCGATCCAGTTTTTGTGACCACTCGATTCAAGCTGGATCTCTACACTCCTGCGAGTACTGTTTTCGATCCCAGGGGATCATTTTTTTCCCATTTATATGCTTTTTCATGTGTGGGACCCTAGTATGACTTAGTGAAAAATTCCACTCTTGCCAAATTTGACGATCCGTCAAAAATCACTAGCAATCGGTGTGTATTAGGATGCTATAAGCTTACGTTTTTATTTTTGTACGCTTAACTTAAGCGATTTTTGTTATTTTTAATTTTTTGTGTTTGTATTGCTAAGTGCTCACCTTGAGCGGAAGCCAACCTCAGCCTGCCTGCTTTTAATTCTTCAATTGGTGAAAAGTTGCCCGATTGCCCCACAAATTGTGGGCCTTCTACTTTATGACTTTTTGCAGCTTCTGTTCCTGTTATTAGCCAATCTTATTCCAGTGCATTCATCCTTTTGTGAACTTAGACTTTTGTTTTAGTGTTAATTTATTCTTTTACGCGTCCACAGGATGTGGACTGCGTTTTCAGAGCAGCTAGTGCCTTTCTGTATGTGCGTGTGTGCGCGACGTCGTCCGTCGATTAGCAAGTGGTGCGATGTCCCAACTAGCCTGACCCTTCTTTTCAAATCGCAACGACAGAAACCTGCACAAGTAAATGTTTAAGAAGCAATCTTACGAGTCTTACGCCGGGCCGGACCCATTTTGTACGCCTGTGTCACAGTGATGTCCAGCCTGCTGCTTTTATGATATTTTGTGCCGTTCCCCGATGGCAGATGTGGTTTTTGACCATCTCCACTTCTATCTTCCCCGTGGTGGTGACCCCGCGGGTCACTTATACCCAGCATGTAAAGATCGACTAGGAGTCGGTGTGGTAAATCCAAAACCTTCTGAGAAAAATATTGGTCCCACAATATATGTTTAAAGGAATTACCTACTCCCTGGAACTTAACTTAATGCAAAGATACGATGCAAAGATACAATTAACCTTGAGATCTTTTAAAGAACAACATATTTAATTAACAGTAAATGGTTCCTATACAATTTGTCTTCTTTCTTCGAAAACTGCTTTATTCAAAGTTCGTGCTGCACCTATATGGATCGCTAAATGTCTGTTCTCAATTACAGTTCGCTTGTTAAGAATTAAAACATCATTATCTATGTAACACATAAAAGTTCTTTGCTTATTTAACTTTAAGCCTAAATGTCCTTTTATCCTTAACTGTAGAAATCCTGTCTACTTGAATATATACATAGAATGTTCCTTTTACGCGATTCTATCTGTATTCTTTAAATGCTTGAACGTTGCTTCCTTTTACGAGTTCTTCGTCTTTAGAATGAACAGGTAAATAAACATAGAAAAAATGTGACTTACGGTAATTTCCAGATAATAGTCTTGACATCTAATGACCTAAACGTCCCGAAAATATCCGAATGTAATCCTGAAAGATATAAATACTTCTTGTCATACTAGAACTGCTAATTCCAAAATGGAGGTCCGTCTCTTGGTAACGGTAGAATCCCTGAAAAAACATATATCATGGAATTAGTATCGATTACTTATTTTAGAAGTATAATCCTTTAATATCTTGATAAATTCGAAGGTAGTATGTATAATGCAAAACATCCATTATCTTTGTTTGCATAGATACTCAATATACTCTTAACTCCTTGGAATCTATTATTTTCGGAAAAAGAGAGATTGCCATTTTCATTTTTTCCGTCTTCAACCTATTGCAGCGAACAGCCGAATCATCCAGCAACACACAACACAGCCACTCATCGTGATCACGCGAAAGTCTTTGTTGGCTTAACAAAACAAAACGAGAACATGAACAGCTTTCTTGTTCACTTAACACTTGATTGTTCTTAAACAGTTATTTCCTTGCAGCACACATGTTCACAATAATTGTAAGTGTCTCAATTTATTGAAGCACAGTCGGTCCCCCACACAAGGCCGTAGTTACAAGCTATTACCCTCTTGGGAGGTTTCAGCAGGCGTCAACACCAAGAACAAAGATCGGCCAAAGTCGGAAACCACCTGGCATCCGCAGAAGATCCGCAGAGGCAGCAGGGAGGGACATGGCGCCTCTTCAGGCGCGGACCCTTTCCTGCAAAGGCCCGGTCTCAACGCAGGCTGTACAACAAGGCTCCAGACCGATCCGTGTGCGTAGACACGGACCCCGCCTGGGCAGGCCAGCTCCGAGACAAACCCGAGGCAGTCGGGCATATGACAGGCGCAGGACCATTCAAATCTCACCAGGCCTGAACGTCGTCCTACCCGATGACATCCAGGCTTAGGATGAACCAAAAATTTTCGGGCCGGTTCGTTCGACACTAGAACGGACCTTGCCCGAAGGCCAGACACCGGAGGTCTCCGTTCCGTACCAGATGTCGACGCCACTTTCGGGACGTGCCGCCTCCTGTGGATCATCCGGAGATTCAACCGTCGTCCTGTTCTGCCTCCTGCTAAGACTGGCGAGGAGTCTACGTACCAGTAAGTTCTGCACCTCACCGCTTAGGTCAGTCGTGGAGCGACGTCCACGAACTCGCTGTTCATCCTACTTCAATTGTCCCAAACCGATTTATGGAATCCGTCAACCACCGTAACCTTAGCGTGGTGCTGTCGCTGCCCTCTCCCCATGTTAATTTGGCGGATACGCTTACCGCTAGTCTCCACATGCTAGCATAGAGACCATCGCAGCCTAATCCATTTATGGGAAGACAATATGTCTTCCCATAAAGTGGGAAGACATAAATGGATTTGGTCTCTGCCACAGTCTCTGTAGCGTATTGCAGCAGGGGAGATCGAGACCTCGTCGGGGATCATACAGCTTTTTCCGGCGTCGGACAACTACCGTCTCCTTAACTCCAGCCCCTGCCTGTTTACGTTTCAGAGCTGCATATTGATGAGGCCGTTGGGGTCGTCATGTTTAAAAGAGCCACTATTTGCCATCAGGAGTCGGGGCTGCAGTTCCCGACGAATAAAGGAAAATTATTCTCCACCTTCACTCGGATCAGGTGCTCCCAACTAACCTCTCCATTGCCAGTCTGCCAGTGCGAATCCAACCTAACATTCCGTTCTCCGCCTACAGTTCTTGCGGTAGCTTGGCCCACGCTGAGGCGGAGAGTACAAATCTTATTTGTAGTAATTGCCATGTCCGTGGTTACACACATAATTTGTGTCCCGCTCCTTGTAAAGTATGCCATCGCGGAGATCATTGCTTTTTTTTCTTTTCGTTGCTCCAAGCGGCGTACCGGTCCTCCGTCGTCTAGCTCTTCGCCGCCGGTGCGTCCTGTTTCTTCGAGGCCTCCTGCTGGACACTCGTCTGCCTCCCGTCCCGTGGAACCTTTGGATGTGGATCGTGTCTAGCCGCCTTTATCATCTTCACATCCTCCTTCCGCATGATCACCATCGCCATTAGAAAGTCACCGTTGCGTTTATGTGGCCCAACTTCCCTCCTACCATGTTGGATCCTATGGAGCAGGACGATACTTTTTCCATCCCATCAGATCTGGAAGTCCAGGACTTTGTCACCGTGCCCTCTCCTCCTCCTCCTTCCCAGGCTTCGGCCCTCCTGACGCTCCTGGCCTCTCTCTCCTTTACCCAGTTTTCCAGAGGAGTCCGCGTCTTCCGTTCAGGCAACAGCTCCTACCTTACCCTCATCCTTAATCGTCTCCCGACCTCTCCAATGTTCCATTGGATCTCTCGGCTTCTAGGCTTTCTACGACACCGGTGGCGAGGTCCATTTATCCGTTTACTCCGAAACCTTTTGAGTGGTTCGTAGGTTAAGTTCAGTGGCATAGTAACATTGTTTATTTTTTTTTTCATGTTTAGTTGTCTAGTTTGAATATAAATGGTCCCCTTAAATCTGATCCCCTTAAGCGGACTTCTTTGGCGCTGTTCATCACTGGGCGCTCGCTGTTCCCGCGCCAAGGCTTTTTCTATCTTTCGGGACTGTCCCGAGTATCTTATCTCTACGGATGAGGACCCTCCCAGTAGTGGCGTACTGGTGTGGATTCGCAACCCCGCAATCAAACTCTTTTCTGTGCGATTGTGGACAACTCTCATTCTATCAGTTCAGGTTACTTTTCGGGATACTGTTTTGCGTCTCACATGCATTTACGCGCCCAACTTTGCTGTGGAGTATCGATTGTTTAGTGAGGAATTGTTCAGGGTCTGTCCTGGCAATCTCCCTTTCTTGATTTGCGGGATTGTAATTGCGATCATAATTAATTTCATCCAAGTCTCGTCTTATTCAGAATGTGTGTCGCACATTTCATCTTCAACTTCAACAGGTTGCCGCAGCCTCTACTTTTCTGGGTCCTCATCCATTGAAAATTGACTTCGTTTTGGTTAATATACGGCTCCGGTGTACAGTCCCTGTGGTTTGCGGGACTCTGCTTTCGGACCATATCGGACAATTTTTTTGAATGTCATGTTCTCCGTCGCCCCGCTATTTTGCCATGGGCTCCATCTGGCAGGTTTTTCGAGGATAAAGGGTTTGTTACTTCTGTTCGTGTTACAGACCGCTGATCCGGTCGTCCATTGGACCGATTTTAAGAGATGGTTTCTCCGGTTTTTAAAGCCTTTTATATAGGTTTTCCCAAATCAGAAGTCTTCTCCCAGAGTCGCATCTATGATTGCGGATTTCAATGCGGATCCATCTATCGCTGCTGCTGGGTAGGCTTTACATCGACGCAATAGAGCTCAGGAGTAGCGCGAGTTACACACACAAGTTCCGTCACACTGGCAGACTCGACTATGCCGGTCTCTGGATCATCTCCGACCGGTGCAGTCGAGTGCCTCTTATTACTAAGATAGTATTCTTTGTTATTCAGACAGAAGTTTCAGGCTCTTCCTTCTCACCGGCTCCCTCCAGAATTTCTGGATAGGCTTCCGCGACTGCCCAACTTTGACCTGGATTTCCACGGCTCTTTTCTGGAATGTTTAGAGAAGGTTATTCGTCGGGCGCCTCAAGTTCCACTTGGTCCTGATCGTTTTCCGTATTTTGTGTACAAAACTCATGTGCCTCGGTTCACCTCTTGGTTTAAGTCCTTGGTTCAGGCGGCCGCTCCTTGGGACAATGCAGCGTATATTAAACTCGTCCCCAAATTTAAAGGTTCGTATGATGTTCCGTGCAACCATCGTCCCTTAGCGTTAAACAATACGGATATTAAACTTGTTTCTAAGGGTTTCTTGAAATGGTGCGGTTCCTTTTTGAAGCCTTTGCTCCAGTCCCATCAATTTGGATGTACAGCTCGTGGGAGTTGTGGGTGCAGTTTTTCTTCTTCATTATGCGGCCTCTTTAGCTCAGTCGAGCCACAAAGACCTCTATTTTGTCGCTATTGATTTTGCTGACGCCTATACCTCCGTCAGTCACTCTTATTTACTTGAGCTGTTGAAGTTTTAGAACATCCAGACTCCCTTTCTTTCCTTCTTGCATCAGTTATATCGGCCCGCAACCTTGTCAGTGTCTCCAGATGCCTTGTCGCCGCCTTTTCCTATCACTTGCGGGGTCATTCAGGGCGACCCTTCCTCTCCTTTGCTATTTTCCATATATCTTATGCCTTTGCTTTTAGCCATTGATCAGGATCCCGGTTTCACGGTTCGTCTGTCCGTCCGTGGGTCTTCTCTGGATGATCTTACTTTCTTATGCTCTCCAGCTGATCTTCCACGTCTCCTAGCTCATCCGGTGACTCCGGGATTCCCTGTTCCTTCTGCTTTTCCGTTTCCGGTAGTGTTCTCCTTAAACATCTAGGACTACCTTTTATGCTACTGGACGTCCCTCTTTATCTAACCATTGTGCCATACTTTTGCAGAAGTTGGCTCGCTTTATTTCCTCGTGGTCCCTTCATGTCTCGAACCGATACCTAAAAGCCCGTCTGTTGGCCATGGCTTTTCATCGGCGGTAGCGATACGTTGTGATTTTCTTCGTTTTCCGCCGAAGAAATGGATGGCGCTTCACTCACCCCTGATTCCGTTTTCTCTATGGATCTTTTCGTCATGTGGTTTCGGCGGCGACGTTCTGCCTTCCGCGTGACGCCGGTGGTATGCAATTATATCATCCTATGTTTTATACTCGTGCCTATTATCTTCTCTCTCTCTCTCTCTCTCTCTCTCTCTCTTAGGCGTCTGGATGCTGGCACATCTGTGGCACGGTTAGTTTGTCAGGACTTATTTGTCCTAGCCATGCAAATATCTTCTTCCGCCTTCCAGCCACTTTAAGACTGACCCTTTTCACTGGTTTATGTAGCGATCAACGATTGGATCAAGGGTCAGACTTTTTCTTCCTTGAAGTTGGGGAGGGCTTACTATCTCCTCCATCTGGTGCGGCCCGCGCTCGCCGTCCTCCGTCATCCTCATTTTCCTTGGACCCAGATGTGGTCGTTAACGTGGTTATTGGTTGGTCCTTTGATCAGGGATTTTGAGTGACGCCTGCTTCACCATCAAGTTGTTCCCCCTGCGCAGGCTCCACCTTCCGGTTCCGGTGTGCCGATCTTGGCCCGGCATGCAGCTCACCTTTGCCCACATCTTTTGTTCTTGCAGTAAAACGATACAGTTTTGGCAACTTGTTTCTCCGTATTTTTCAGATCACTCTTGCTCTCTTCTCCTTATTTTCCCATTTTTGGTGCTGCTGCGTTGCCTATGTCAGATTGTGACTTTTTGATTAGTTGCCTCGTTCGCTATACCATCTGGCGATATTGGACATCAGGCCTTTTACCCTTGGCCTTTTTCAACCTTGCTTCTCCCACCTCCTGTTTAGTCACTGGAAATCCCTGGGTCCTGTGTTTTTGGCACATTTCGTCGGTTTATCCGGTTGTCTGGCGATCACGGTCTGGCTTTACCTTTAGTACTCCATCGGTATAGTTTGTAGTTTGCTTTTCATCGTGTTGTCCTTTGCGGCGTCTTCTTCGGAGAAATTCGCGGGTTGGGAACAATGGTCCGGGTGAACGGCGAACTGGACTAATCTCTACGGTGGGGTCTTTGATGGCCGTGGAGTGATACCTGCCGATGTATCCCCCACCTCATTATATCCTTTCCTGTTTGTTGCTTTTTGTCTTAATTTTTTGCTTTCAGCTTTCATTTTCACTTCGGTTAGCTGAAGTGTCTTTTTCCCACAGCTTTTAATAGCAATATTTCCCGCATTAACACTGTTCGACCCTCTTTAGGGCCAGTGGATGGTAGCGTTAGTTTCCTTCTTCCCAAAGCTGTGCCCTTTTTTTTCTTTTGTTCCTTTTCTCCTATTCCCCTTAGGCTATTTACTTTCCTATCTCCTGTTGGCTTCGCTTTTCTTCCCTTGTGGTGTTGAGTTTTTAGTCACCACGCTTTTTTTTCTCTCTGGTATCCGTTTCTCGCCCTGTATATAATTTTCAGTTATGTCCTTACTTGTCTTTGCCAGGTTCTCCTTTCCTGCTTCCTCTTTCTCTTAGTTAGACAATCGGATTAGCTCAAATTCGATGGGGGTTGGTCACTGGCCCTTTCTTTTTCAATTAGTGACGAGACAAATAATCTAACCTAACAGAATAGAACACCATGTGATTTATATTTCTACCGACAAATCAAAGATTTCATGAAACTTATTGATCATTTTTCAACTGAAAAACAAGTCATTTCACTTTTCTCCGCTGTGCGGGCTCGTGACGATCACGCTTGTAGCGGTGACTTCCTATTTTCGGAGATACAAGCTTATAACTTTTGATCTAGAGGTCAACCGGTAAAAATTATGATGTCATTATATTTATTTCTTCAGCTGAACATTTTGTTATATAATTTATGGTAATCCGTTTTTGACAGTGTAAGTGTCTCCAAGAAAGTAGACATTAAATAGATATTGTGAAATGGGGCCACCCTCCCAGCGTAACATTTTTTTTCAATATTTATTTCTTCAGTTATTGTTGCTCTCTTTTTTATTGTTGCTTTGGTTTTTTGATAATAATAAATAAAAAACGTCAGAAGCTCTTCTCAATTCTGTATATTTCATCTTATTAATGAGGCAGTTCCTGTCCACTGCGTCGAATGCCTGCCGAAAATCAACGAATTAATAGCGATTATTGTCGCTATTATACTGTAAATAAGCACTTTGTTGCAATGTAAATATAATCTATTGTTGAATAGCCGCTTCTAAATCCTGCTTATTCTTACCGCAGATAGCTTTCATACATCTTTTTCATTCTGTTTTGTACGAGGATAATCCTCATTAAAATTGTGCTTGTCAAAGGAGAATATCATTATACCAATGTACCAATCTTTCCGGTGTTTCTCCAGTAGTAAGTATTTGATTGAAAAGATGGGTTAAAAAGTGTACTGTTATTTATCATCATATTTTCCAAATTCGTTTGGGATACCATCAATTCTAGGGCTCTGCATCTGATTTAAGCGTTTACGATTTCAACTATTGATATTTCCATACGTTTGCTCCCAACAGCTATTGAACAATATTGCTTTTTGAGTTATCTCTAAAAAGTGAAGTTAGTCTATCCATATTTCGGTTATCTATTTTTATTTGCCAGTTTCTCTATCATTGTTAATGGCCTTGGTGTGAGTTTCTTTGAAATAGTCCTTAAAGTAATAAATAGTTTTGGCTCTCAACACTCAACAGCAATATTGTTCAGCAAGTCCTCTTTAGCTGGTTTTCGTAGTCTATCGACTTTACTCTTGAGGATCTTGACTTTACTGTATTTTCGTCGGAAAGGGGTATTGTCAGGACGTTTTCTAAAATTTTTTTCTCTTCGCAAAGTTCTAGGATTTCTTGGGTTATCTAGGATTTCCAATCATTATTAACTTTCGTCTGGGTTTTTTTTTATTCTTTTTTTTATTTTTTATAAAATAATATTCGTTCTATTATTATTTTTTTTTTGCCTTAGTGAATATAATATCTTTAGCTATTAGTTATTGGGATTTTGCAGGGCTACGTTAAAAAAAAAAATTGTTCAACCAGTTAAAATGGTAAATTCGCAGTTATTCAAGGTAAAACAGCATTTTAACGATATTCGTATAAGTGATTTCTGGCCTACGTGTTGAATCTTGATAGAATAAAATTAATAAATGAATGTACCTAATTAAAACCGAATAATGGCGATTTAGAAGTTATAACTTCCATTAAATGGCTATTATCTTTAATTCTATATTTGAAATGAAGAAAATACCTTAAATATAACCGTCATCTCAGCCTAATTATAATTCTTGAATAATAGTTTCTGGGAATTTCCACGATTTTCAGTTGAACGTTTTATTGTCTTCCAAATGAGAGATGGCCGCCCTGTTTTTGTGAGATCTGCACATGTATGATCGATTAGTCTGGTCAGGCATTTCCGTCTGATTTTATGACTTATTGTTATATGACTTATAGCCCAGACTCTATAGCCTGTTTTACATTTACCATTTCACTCGCCATAACCTGGACATTTCACTCGCAATCACCTAGACATCACAGATGTCCAGTAAATGGAGAGCGATAGAGTCTGGGCTATTTTCGAAGAAATGTCGAGACAGCAGATGGCTGGACATTTGACACCAGCGCTCCTGGTGACGAATTGTAGAACTTGGAAGTCCAATCGATTTGTATCTATTTATTTGAAATTACCGATTACAAAAATGATTTTCACGATCGGAGGGCATCTTTTCCTTATGTTTTCGTGGATGCTTTCATAAAATGTTACATTATTAATCAAAATCATTTCAGAATTTCGGCTTGAAAATTCGAATCGAGACGAGCGATCGACATCTCGAAAAGATATCGCGATTTGATCGAGATTTAACGAGACTGCGTTATTTATCGAAACTGATTTATCGAAACTGAAAACAAATAAACACAAAGCGATGAAAAAAAACATGAATATTTCCTATTTTAATTAATTAAAGACATTCTTTCATCTATCCGATGCATTGACTAAATGGTTTTTATATAAATCACTGCTATTTTTATCGTAAATAAAACGTAGGCATGATGACAATTGCGAAGTGTAAATGTTCCGTGTGATGTAAGTGTAAAACGATACACAAATCACTCGCAATCTACCCTGACATGTCCTGCGTTATGGCTTGGAAAATGGAGAGTGAAATAGTAAATGTAAAACGGCCTTATCGCTCTCCATTTACTGGACATCTGTGATGTCTAGGTGATGGCGAGTGAAATGTCCAGGTTATGGCGAGTGAAATGGTAAATGTAAAACAGGCTTTATTTTTGGGGGCTTATTTTCTTTGCTCACATTAAATCCCTTTAAGCCTGACTGTGTCGAGACAAGAGGTTTAGAGTTTTCATGTATTTTTATTTTTTATTCTTGTTTTTTGGTTGAGGTACCACTTGCGGTTGCGCAGGTGGGATCCTTAACTGTTGCACGCACTCTAGGCTTGTCACGGAGTGGTAAAACTGGCTCAGAACGCCTAAATAAGCAGAAAGGCCGTCCCAGTGTCCCGTCCATGGAGTAGCTAAGAGTGCTTTCAGTCTTGTGCATTTCTGATTATTTTTTTGTTTTTAGTTAATAATAAGCACGTTAAACTTTATTTCTATTAAAAAACAATAGATTATCTAAAACACGTATTACTTTAATTGTTGCTGAGTAACATCGACTGGCATTACTTTCGTGCAAAGAATAAGAAATCGGCACTTAAAAATAAAAAGACGATTAGAATAACAATATATTTGACATAACCTCGTAATTACATACACAGATGATGTTCAAATGTTTTTTGCACTCGTAAATAACTTCATAACCGAGACTCACTGAATAGATAATTATAGAAAATATTGTCGATACTATCATAAAGAATTACTCACATTTTCATAAATCTGTACAGTATAAAAGAATTGAAACTTGAATTTTTAAACAAATATTTTATATAAATTAATAAATAAACTAAAAATATTCACTTTTTGAAGTTTTGCCCAAATAAATGGGTGAACAAGAATTCTTGTAAACCAATGCTCATCTTTAAAATCGTATTCGTGAGTGAATGGTTGTCTTTCACCGCGTCCATCACTGGCTGGAAAATCGCAACAAATTTATGAACCTGACGGAATAAAAGATGAAATAATCAATAACTGACAATACTGAATTACACAATACATTGAACGAATGAACTATAGAATAGATCTGCTGCAAGGCACGACGACTTGAAATGGCAATTACTTTTAATGGCAATTAGCTATTTCATCGGTGAACTTTGGGAGAATTATGCAGCACAGGACGACTAATAAAGGTGTCTCCAAAATGAACATTATCTTAATAAATAAAAATTAAGTAATTATAAAATGCAAACAGTTATCATCTGAAGACCTAATAAACGCTAACATTAACTGAAAATGTAGATGTGGAACAAAGCTTACAATTAACTGTTTTATTTTTAGCAATTGTCAAAACAGTAGCAAATTAAAATGGCTTTGCCAAATATTTTTAGATCGAAATTTTCACACCAACAAATTTCGATCTAAAAATATTTGGCGACGCCATTTCAATTTGCTGCTGTTTTGATAATTGCTAACTATACAAAACAACAAAAATAAGAATGTTTCATCACTTAATTTAACTGAAAATCGAAATAGGATCTACAAAGAATGAAAATTCTTATAAATCTTAATCTTTTAAATGTTTTCCTTTGGAAAAATTTATCGCCTTGATATGCAGTTGTCTGTGCATCTTCAGTGCATCATCTCCGTTGTTAATCTTACATCGACAACCAGTTCAGTATTCCAAGTTAAGCCATTTCAAACCTCTAATTGTTAACTAATCTCGAAATAGCTTCTTGTTAAAAGTAATATGCAATTGCGAACTAGGCATTTACGTTAATATCTTCCATTAATTACATGAAATACAAAAACGCACAAGAATAAAAGTTGGTCTGAATTTAATCTATTTTAATTATACGTATGTAGAAATGGCCTAATTATCAAACCGAGACTAAGCACATCTCCTTCCGACTTTAGAAATAGAAATTTCGTTAGATTACTAATTTAGAATATAAATGTAGAAAATAGTATAATTTTTTTTTACAACTTAAAAATATAATTACGTAAATTAGTGAAAGAAATATTAACTGCCAGTCTGCTTCCTCAAAGCAATGTTCTTCTTCTTAGTCAACGCCCACCCTTGGCTGGTGAGCCATTTGGTGACGCGCTGACCAGTAAAGATGAGCATCTTCAAAGCAATGTACTAGTATATAAACTTTGGCATTTTCCACATCAGTGTAAACAATGTAGAAAAAATACTGAAATATATACTTTTGAGTAAGTTTTTAACGATCCATAAAAACTCCCGAATGGAAGGTGGGATCGACAAACGGATTTCACCATTGTGTTCAGAGGCCCAAACTGTAGGAATGAGGTATTTTCAGGGACCAATGCTCCCCCCCCCCCCCCCCCAATATTCGAGATATTTGGCATTGTTTTCATAGGATTTCATCTATTAGCTTAAATGTTCGAAATGCAACCATTTCAGTTGTCGGCTATAGCTTGATGCTTAAGGTCTCGGACACATATACTGAAGATTGTCGTTTCAAATCCGTAGATCTTACTCTAATCTTTTTTTTCTCAATGTCCGCATGGATTTTTTTTTTCTTAATTTCCTAACTTTTTTTTATTTTTCCTTACGTTATTGTATTTCCTTTTTTTTATTATTATTTTTAATTATTATTATGGATCTCCCTTAAATTTATGTTTCAGCACAAAATTATATTCACTTGTTTTATTAAATTTGCATAGTTTTCCATCGGTTAGTCATCTAATTTCTTAGAAATAATTTTGAGCAAATTTGATTTTTAAAACAAAATACTTCTGTTTAATACCTCAGTATTTTTTAAGCAGAAAACCTGAAATTTTTCATTTTCGTTTTCGGAGTACTTTTTTCATATTTTTTTTATTATTATATCTTCAAAAATACCCTTGAGTTTTATTTTGACGGAGACCAGACTAGGCAATTCTTCGCACTTTCAGAATGAATTTGTATCTGAATTTCTTAATTTAAAAAATATGGAATTCTATTTTAAAATGGCCAATACAAGATTACAATAAGATTTGATACAAAATAATGCACAGGTAGATTAATCCTGTGTGGACAGTGAAAGCACTGTAATTTACGATGAGAAAATACCATAAGCTTTCTTCGTCGTGTCTTTTCAGCAGCTCAACCTTGTCGTTTCAAGAGTAATTGCCCTTTACATCGGGTCGTAAATGGTGCCTTTGAGAACTTAATCCAGTCTATTCAAAACATGACAACTTAACTAGACTCTCTTCGAAACTTGACGACTTAATCTCCTCTTAAAAACAAGACTTTAAGGGAATCGATTAAGTCCGGAAGCAGAAGAAAGTTTGGAATAACAATATGAAAAGCGCTTGATACATAATGCAGTGTTACATGCAAGCGTTGATAATCTTGTAAGTTTTAGTTAAGCTGAATTAAGATATAATTAATTTAGTTAAGGTATAATTCTCTTTCTACTTTTTCTATTCGTCTTCGATCTAATTTAATTTCCATGATTTGCTTTCTAGTTTCTTTAAAACGAAGCAGATGCTGAACACATTTTAAACAGAATCTATTGCTTAGTATTGTAGTTGTTATATTAAACTGGAAAAGTATATAACCAATATAATGGATGGTTTTCCATGTTACTTTAAAACTGATCCTTATCAGTCCTTTTAGCAATCCATTAATTTCCCAGTATTGTTACATAATAAAAGTTAATTGGATTTAGACAATATCAAAATATTGCATTTAGACTATATACAGAACGAAAGATTCACTGAGCTTTTTTTTAAATTGATACCGATAATCCAAGACGGACTGTTTCTGGTTTCAAGACTATCATTAGTTGGATCCGCCCAGTATCTACAGCTCCGTGAACTTACAAGACATGTAAACATAACACAATAACGGCCCTTCGTATTAAAAAAGAAAAAAAACAAAAACAAAATCAAACTTAAATAATAAAAACGCCAATCAATTAAACCCCGCTAGCAACCGCTTACTTATAAAGGATTAATTTGATAAACAAAACACATATAACAACAAAATTTAACGTGCTTTGAGAGCAATAGCATCAAAATACAAAACATAAACTCACAGAATTAAAGATTTCACTGAGCTTTTTTGGAAATTGTGATACCGAGAAGCCAAGAATTTCCTGGTTTCTCGGTTTGACAATTTCCAAAAACAGCTCGGTAAATGTGTAGTTCTTTACATTTATGTTTTAAATTTGATGTTATTTTTCGTAACGAACGTTAAATTTTGTTATATTGATTTCGACAAATAATTTGGTGGATATAAATCTTTTCAGAAAATGCAAAATAAAAAAGCGTTTGTGTGAAGCAGTCATCATAATTCGAAAATAAACACACATTTTTTTTAATTTTTTATTGCTTTCACGAATTCAACAGAAACAAAGAAAACGTAGCACACTAAGGAAAGTGGACTCGCCGTTTTTTAAGAAACGAAGCGGTTTGCTTTGTTTAATGAAAGCAACAAAGTGATCACCTTTTCACGTCTCTTTGAAAAACTTTGTATTACGACTGTAAATTTAAGAATAATGCATTGTTGTTTTTCTTAATAAATTACGCCATTTGGTTAATTGCAAATCGGGCTCATAACAAACAAAACAGCAAATGATTGCGATTTCGTGAAATCGTCTAGAAATATTCTTTGTAAGAATAAACATTTTTTTTTTTTTTTTTTTTATTTATTTCTAAATTTAAAATTACAGTCCTGCTAGGTTTTCAAAATGAAATCCTGTGATGCAGGTGCTGAAAGTATAAATAATTTATATTTGTAATTTAAAAAGTATTAATCATATAAAATCATATAAAAATTATATAATTACGCAATTATACGAATTATACTTAAATTAGATTCAATCATATAATTATATAAAAATCAATATATCACAGAAATATAAAAAGAAAATCAAATACAAAAAGAAAATTATTATAAATATCATTCATTACAATCAAATTTAAGGTTCCCAAATTATTTTTTACTTATTATTCTAATTACAATTTCTTTCTTTCAATGTTTATACTGTATAACATTACTGTATAACATAATGTTTATACTGTATAACATTACTGTATAACATAATGTTTATACTGTATAACATTAAAAATTTCTAAATCTAATTGTGAAAATAAAACTTTAAATAACAATCTCTCATGCCAAAATTATTCAACTAAAAAATATATAAACAAAATATCAATACACAAGACCAAAAACACACAAAATATAAATATAGTATATGTAATCAAAAATACCTAAATATTCCAGATAATTTCGCCAAATATTATTTTTTTCAGTATTTGCCTTTTTAATATACTTATTTTATTAAATTTATTTTGTTTTAATTCATTTGTAATTTGCATAAAAATCTTTAATAGAATTCTATTTTTATTTCTTAATCCAAAGTTGTTCTTAGGATTTTCATAATATAAAATCTTATTTAATGTATTTCTAGTAATATTTTCTAAGTTATAATTTCTAATTTGATTTCTAATTTTATAAAAGTTATTTATTATTAAAGAATATAATATTTTTTCTTTTGGCATTAAAATTTTATATTTTATTCTTATCTGTATTTTTTCATTCTTTGTTAATATACAATAATCTTGTATTATGTAATTCATTATTTTATTTAATATTCTATTTATGTTATTAGTGTCTGTATTACCTAAATGTACCCAACAACATAATCCATAATTTATTAATGAATCTATAAATGATTTATATATTAACATCTTGTATCTTATAGAAAAGATACCCTTTATATGTTGAAACATATATATTAATGAATTAAGTTTATTTAATATATATAAATAATGTGTTTTCCAAGAGAATTGATCATTAATATATAAACCTAGATATCTAATTGTTTTAATAATTTCAATATTTTCACAATTACAACTTTGGAAGTTTATGTCATCATCGAATAAACAATTATAATCATGATATTTTATTACTGGATTTGTATGTAAAAATTTATTTTTTGTTTTCAATATCATTAGTTTTGTTTTTTTACTATTTATTTTCATTTTATTATTGTGTGTCCAAATAATTAATTTATTAAAGTCTTTTTGTATATTGTATTCTGCAGTTTCATAATTTTCATTTATATTTATCAATATGATGTCATCAGCATAAGCAAAAATTTTTGATGTTGATATTGTACTATATAATGTATTTAAGTATAAAATAAATAAAAGTGGTCCTAAGTTTGAACCTTGAGGAATTCCTGTTTTTAATTTATATGTTTTACCTAATTTTGAATTTAAATTAATTCTTATTTTTCTATTTTTTAAATAGTTTTTTAATATTTCTATCATATTGCCTCTTATTCCAATATGAAATAATTTTTCTATCAATATCTTATGATTAATACTATCAAATGCTTTCTCAAAATCTATAAAAATAATATATATATAATAACCGTTATTTAATGCACAATTTATGATTTTTTGGAAATCTTGAAAGAGTTTATCAGTACTTAAATTTTTTTGATATGCAAATTGTTCTTTTTTTAGTAATTTATATTTATACAGAAAGTTATATATTGAATTAGTTAAGCATGTTTCTATAATTTTTGACATATTGGAAAGAACAGAAATTGGCCTATAATTTTTTATATCATCAATTTTTCCTTTTTTATATACTGGAGTTATTTTTGCAGTTTTCCAAATACTTGGGTAAGTTCCATATTCAAACATGGCTTTTATAAGTTCATGCAATATTGCTGCAAATATATCCATATACTTTTTTATATCTTTTACAGCAATATTATCAATACCAACAGTATTTTTATTTTTCATTAATGTAATTATATTTATTATATTTTCAATACTAGGTATATTAAACACTATTGAATTTATTGAAGTTTCAATATCCGTATTATTACTTCTAGTGTTACAATTACATGTACTAACAACTTTACTAAATGTTTTACCAAATAATTCATCAGTTTGCTTATAATTATATTTTTCTATTAATTTACAAATTTTGTTTTTATCAATAGTTTTATGTTCATTATTTTTTATAATATTATTTATTATATTCCAAGTCTTTTTATTATTATTGTAAGTGTTTAGAAATTTATTTTGATAGAATCTTTGCTTTGTTTTTTGTATTAGGTTTTTTAACCAATTACTCTTTTTTCTATAAATTTCTCTATATTCTTTATTAACCTGCACAAATAGATAAGTAGATAATGACCTCCACAAAGAAGCTCGAAAGCTTCTCGATATTGACGTTTTAATGTAATACAATGTTTAAATGTGGCATAGCCTCAAGTTTTTTTTTTTATTGCTAAATATTCTTTTTCGAAATGTTTTTTTTCCCAATTATCCGCGGACCTCTCCTGTTTCCATTTTTTTTTTTAATGTACAATAAATTACGGAATCAGCAAACATTTTTTAAATCAAGAATTAGGTAAAAAAAAAAAAAAAAAAAGAGGCAATTTAGCGACGTCCAAGTAGGGGTTTTTCGTGTTTCGACACGAAAAAACGAAAACAATTAACCGATTTTTTTTGTTAAAAAGTAAGAAAATAAAGTAAAATAAAATAATTGTTTATAATGTATGTACTGCTATTTTAATGTAAATAAAACATGTTATAAACATTTTTGTGTTGATTTTTGTTCTTTTTCGTCTTATTTCGGATTATCCGTGGAATTCGCTTATCCGCGGCAGCACCACCCAATTCCGCGGATAATCCGGAGTTTACTGTACGTCTTTCCTTAAAAAATTGGAATGTCTGAATAGGATAATACAGTATTTACAAAAGATTGTGAGTTTCATGATCGTTGTATTCAAGAAGATTTCAGTATGTACTCAACTGTTGGTATAAGTTTTACTGGACCAACAAAGAATATACGATGTAAAAAATTTCAGTTTTGAATTTAAAATCGTATTTAGTTTAAAGTAATATTATTTAATAATGAATGTATAAACGTGCAACTGTAATATACACTAAGCGACCGTTTGCACAAAAACATTAGAAACAGATTTAATAAATAAATAAATAATTTAAATCTAATGTTTTGTGCAAACGATTGCTTCGTATGTAATTTAAAATCGTATTTAAAGCTTGTTGTACTACTATTTATTTTTCCTTTGCTATAGCATGATAAGAACGTTACACCAAAGTTATAAACTAGTTAGTTATGGTTACCGTAAGATTAAAACCTATGGTTATGAAGAATGCTTACTTGATAAAAAGTAATTTGTTTTTGAAAAGTTTCGATTTTTAAATAAATTATATCTAAAAGCTTTTAAGGGTGAGTTTCCAGTACTCCATTAAAATTCGTTTTCTTCTCCATTGATCTTGAGAAACCTCTCCTAAATAAAAGCAATAAAAGAAAAGAAAAATAACACCTCTAAAAGGATGGATTGGAGCTTTTTACGATCGTTAGGATTTAGAAAACAACTTGTTCTAGGGTTGTTTAAAAATAAATGTTGATATGTGAGAATTCTTTCCTTTTAGAATCGTCTCCTCGTGAATAAAAACCTCGAGCACCTGTAAATCTTATAAAAGGTTCGTTGTTATTTGTAATGGGTTCGGTAATGCATCACCCTTTAACTGCAAACCCTAGAAATGCCTTTGAGATGTAGATCTTATCTTAAATGAAAAAGGAATCTCTAAACTGAATGGATGAAAGCATTTTTCACTCGTTTTATTTGTCTTTGGAGAAGATTTTGAAAAGAAAATTGCTGTAAAAAGGTGCAAATGCAGTAAAAATAGTTTCCAGGACTGATTTTAAAAAAGGTGTTTTTTTTAATGTTTGTGGTAAATATTCGGATAAATAAAAAAACAAAGTGAACTGTGTGCTAAAGCATAAATTTAAGGGCGACCCATAATAAAAAAAGGAAGTTCATTAATATAAGGGAAAATAGAATTTTTTTTAAAAAAAAAACCATAGGAAAATAAGAAAAATAAAAAAATAAAAAAATAAAAAAACCCACGCGGATATTAAGAAAAAAAATTAAGAGAAAAAAGAAAAGTAGATATGGTTTCGAACCGATAACCTTCAATATACGAGTCTCAGACCTTAAGCATCAAGCTATAGCTGACAATAAAATGAAATAGTTGCATTTCTAACATTTAAGCTAATACAGGGAATCCAATAAAAACAATGCCAAATATCTCGCACAAGCAAATATCAGATTCCTATGTTGTTTGGGCCTCGGAACACGATGGCGAAATCCTTTTGTCGATCCAACTTTGCGTTCGGGAGGTGTTTGGGGTGGACAGACGCAATAGCTCCCAAATGGGTCTCTCAAAAAACTGAAGACTAATTAACGAACAGTAAAATTTTGACAGTAAAATAAAACTAACGCACGTTAAGTCTTTGGTGTAATTACTAATTAACGAAGATGATTGTTTTTGAAAATACCCCATTCTTAGAAGATTGTTTCTTTTTTAAAGCACATGTGTATTATTATTATTAAGAAAATAATGATAAAACTGTTAATACGAACCTTCAATTTTTTTTAGTACAGTTATAATTCTAAATGCGCATCTCTTCTAAATATCATTTTTTTCTAATAGTCCTTAATTTTGGTCAGTCTTATATTAATAAAGTCTTTGGGAAAAGACAAAATATTGCCGGTATGTTGTTAATGTTTTTAAGAAGTATTAAAGAGTGTATGTGGTTTCAATCAAGTTTATTTTCAAATATTGTAGCCCGAAGGTTCACTACAATAACTGAATCGTATTCTGCGTAACTTAAAGAGTAAAGTACTTATCTTTTGAAACATGTTCTGCTATTCTCAGAGCACAGAAATCATAGACATTTACCTCTTTTGAAACGATAAATTACGTTCAATTTAACGTATACAAATACCTTGGTTTGTTTACCTAGAGATTACCATCATTAACCAAAGTTGGTTAAAATGATTAATGAGTAAGCGGACAATTTGCCCAATGTAATTATTTGTGATCGCAAACTATTTGTTTATATGAAAGCTTTAGCGAGAATTCATTACAATGAAAAACCACAATGGAATAATTACCAATCAAATTTTAATAGTGAATGTTGAATAATATCAATAATAGCTGTCTTCTGGTGTAGAAGATCACAAATACAATAAGGCATTCAGTTCAAAATGAAAAAAATAAGAAATTATGTTTTTAGTAAACTTACACTCACCTCCTCAACTCAAAAGAAATAAATACGATATTCATGTAGAATGGCGAATTTTCGGAATTTATTTCGTTAATTCCTTTTACTAGCCTAATGACTCAAAAACTGTGGAAACAAAGGATGTGCATGAATACACTAAATTTTTTAGACATGACATTAACTAAAGTTGGTAATAATCTTCGATTAAAACATTATAAGAAGAATTTCAGAAGTGATTATGTGTTAAATTTCAATTCTGGCCATAATAAACAAATTAAAAGGAATATTATTGAAAATTACATTAGGAGAATTGATGTGACAACGAATTCTCAGGAAGACTTTAATAATAGCGTGACTGACATGAGAAATGTTTTGAGGAAGAACGGTTACAGTGATTCCTTTATTGACAGTTCGATAAGGAATTACAATAAATTTGATATAAGAGAGGTATGTAAACATAAGTCCAATAGGATCATGATACCATATTCAAACAGCAACAGTATAGAGTTAAAAAGAATCTGTAATAAATATGGTATTGAATTAGGTTTTTCTTATAATAACAAATTGAAGAACATATTATGTGAAAAGTTTAATCAGATTGTCAATCAAATGGGTTTAGTATATAGAATAAATTGTGGTTCTTGCCCCAATTTTTATGTGGGAGAGACAAAAAGAACAATCCATAAACGTGTTCGAGAACACGCGGGTTACATCAGAAACAAAAAAAACTGACATTTCAGAATTAGCGGAACATTCTATAAAGTTCGGCCACCGGATTAGCTCAATAGTGAATATTCTGCACACAGAAAAGGAATCCAAAACCCGGAAAATTGTTGAAAGCATTATCATTCGAAACACTAGAGGGAGGAATCTTAACCGCAGTGATGGAGCAAAATTAGATAATAGATTTATTTCTTTAATTGGGTATTTATCAAATTTTGATTGTTCAGACAATTATGCTTCGTTTGATGAATTGGCTTTATGTTGATTTTTTCATTATTACCATGCGATTTATTTACTTGTAAATTTATTTCCTTTGTTTTTATATTCTTACTTATCATTTGTTATCAACAATTTTTAGTTTTTAGTCATGTATATTGTTCAAACGATAATGTCTTCCTTTGATGTATTGGCTTTGTATTTATTATTTCAATCTATATCATACATTTGTTCCTTTACTTTGTTTTGTATTCATGCACATCCTTTGTTTCCACAGTTTTTGAGTCATTAGGCAAGTAAAAGGAATTAACAAAATAAATTCAGAAAATTCGCCATATCTGTATGAATATCGTATTTATTTCTTTTGAGTTGAGGAGGTGAGTGTAAGTTTACTAATTATGTACACAAGTAAGAGAATTAGAGCGATTTATGAAATTATGTTTTTCTCTATTGAAACTCCATTTACTTAACTGAAGTTTTCGATATGTATTGCTCTTCTTTTCTGTGAGTGAGAAGATGTATATAAACTTTAAATACCGTATATTAACCGTTAAAAACGCTTCACCGAAATCAAACTTCCTGTTTTCAACTGAGCTTACTATATGGTATCGAACTGTTAAATTTGCTCATTCACTATAAGTAATTAATTATAAACAAGCCAATTCATAGTTTTGCAGTAAGCACAAAACAAAGCTATCCAGCATAATTTGCAATATGTCAAACGCTTGCGTTGTTAAAAGTCGCACTGCTATTGATTGGCGCGCAAAACCCATTTATTCAATCCATTGTAATTTAAGAGTCAAGTCACCCACATTGAATTCCATTTTGCACCATTCTGGTAATTCTTTACTAAATGGTCAGTGACCATATTGATTCGAGGGCATCATGTTCGTTCTTATCTATCTATACTTAATTGACTAAACTACGTCAATTCTTTACCCTGAAGTTTTTTAAAGCAAATATTTAATAAATACATTCATTATTCTGTGTTTATCAAGTTGTCTGAAGATCATTTGAATAAGCAAGTGTTTTTATGTACAACGATAATTCATAACAACATATGAGTTTGTTACGAATGTACGAGTGAATACGTGACAAAATGCATTACAGTGATGGAGCGGTTGTCTGAGCAACTGTTCTTGTTATTGTTTTATGGCAATAAATAAAATATAGAAAAGAAAGGGAGATCGTGATCCAACAAATATCATGTATGATTCTCTTTGTATATTCTCGAAGGCAAAATGATATCCAAGAGGATCCAATGCCTTATTTGTATGTGTGATAAAATGAAGATTATGCAATGTTTAAAGACACAATGGGAAAGCTATCTCCTGGTTAGAAAGAAACAATAAATCTTATTGGTAGCAAAATATACCAAAGAAGAAAGAAAGATTTATTGTGCTGCGAAAATAGCTAATTGGATTCCATGTAAAACTATTATGGACTATCAGACTACAAACGAATTCGAATGCAGATTAAGGCACGAATCAACGCAAAGAATTGGAAAAATTTAACGATATTTAGTTTACGCTGTTTTTCGGTAAGACAAAAAGAACTGTATCAAAGCAATGAACTGAAAAGATCATTGAAGTTATTCTACGTGGAATTAATTTAGAGAATTTAAGTTTTTCCGGGTTAAACAAGAATTATTTAGATGAAGATTTTTGTAAATATATTCGATCGTAGGCATTAACTTTAATTTAATTTGTCACCACTGATAGTTACTCTGCATTAAAGAATTTTGTTAAAGTGCAGAACACGGTACCAAGGCTGGTAGGACTGTTTTTCCGTGTTTTGACAAGATGGTTGTCCTGGCACTAGTTTAAAGATGGCGGGTAAATGTGAAATGAAAATGTGGTCGCCGTTGAATTTTCTAAGAAAATAAATTTTCAAATTTTTTTCAATATAAAATATCCTGGAGTGGGTGTTATCTCAACTTAACTTTTAGCTAATCGTCACAGGCGATTCGCTCTAGCATTGTTGGCGCTTTGCGTCTACAGCTTGAGATCTTGCGATGCAAGATTATGTTTACGTAAGAAGCGGAAGTGGTCAAACTGCCGCCGGCGGTATATCCTTGGAAAACGTTTATTGGTGATTGATTCACCACTTTCATCTTAATAAAAAAAAATCGCAGTTCTAGCTTAATGCGGAACTCGATATTTTACATTTTTAAAACGTAACTGCATAATTAGTATCAATAAAGTTTTGCTTCAATTCATTTTTGCAGATTTATCCTGTTTTAAGTTCCTACTTAATTCTTTACCTTCAAAATATTTATCAATTTTCATTTTACCTCATATATTAGTGTTTAGATGGCTAATTCTTATCTTATGGACGCCTAAAGCGTACAATGCGGAATATTTAGGTCATCCCTTTGAAGAGATGAAATGCTAGAGAAAAGGAAAATTGGATGTTCAAATATCCAGTCGTCGTCTTTAGTTTCTTGTAGCTACGGCTTATTCTTAGGGCAGATAACGTATTATTTAAGACCACACCACTGCGTCTAATGTCCTTGGATGAATGTACTCTATGTAATTTCACTTCCTATAGACAGAATAACAATTAAATTATTACAATGTAATAATTTAATTCCTAATCACTATCTTGAATTCTTAATCAATATCTAGTTCTATCACGCTTATTAATGCCTTGAATCAGAAGAATTATATTACCTCTGCGATGTCTATTCACTTAAGATTGTTTTTGTTTTTTTTCTTTTAACTTCTCTTCTATCCGAAATCTCTCATGCAGAAGAAACCACTGAAATGATAAAGAAAAAAACAATTCTGCTGCTTCGAAAACAAAAAGTAAAAGCCAAAAAAACACAACAAATCGATCCAACGAAAAGTGTTTTCAGCATAGCGCGATCATTCACGTGCGACGGCTTGCACGTGCCTTATTGTACCGATAATATCCGCCGAGAATTGGAGCTGAGGTGAGATTCGACGTCTGCTGGTCAACAATGCAATAGAAAAAGCTTTTTATTTCCTGACAAAAGTTCGACCAGAGTCCACGCTGAATTGTAGAAGAAAATGCATCCCAAAAAAAAAAGTACACAGACATTCGGAAGAGAAAAAAAAAAGGGGAGAAGTTCGTTCTTATATAATACTGTTCATTTAATTTTAATACAGAAAATGAAAATTCTAATATAGTTATAACAATAATAAATAAAGTGAGAGTACATTAAGGCATGTGAAGTCATTCAATATCAGCTTTTACGATTTCGTGTCTGCGCATCACGCTAAAAGATGCTTGTCCGATTTTCTTAATACGATTTTTATTTATTAGCCAACTTCAAATGTTACTCGATTATTTTAGTGATGATATTACTTTCTTTCAAAAAAAAAATTGATTATTTTCAAATGTAATTAAAGATGCTCAATCGTTACGCGATTGCAAACCTGAGCATAAGCCTCATAATGCATTTATAATAACTTAAGCGCATTGACTCAGAATAATATAACAGTGTCTTTCATTTGTCCGACAAAATTGAAAGAGAAGGATAAGAAATGTGAAAAAAGAAATGTGGGAGAGAAAATGGAAAAGGATAAGCCTGTCTTTGTCTTGTTCGATTGCTACCAATGTGGTTTCTAAAGTAATTAGGTAATTCTTAAGGTAAAATTTTATAAAATTGAGAATTTTTTTTAGAAATTGAAGAGTACATAGCAATGTTAACGACGATCAAGAACTAACCAGGTTTCACTGAACTGCCAAAAAAATTGGAAAGGGCGTTACCATGTCCATTTCATGTCACTATACCCTTGGGGTTAATGGAGTCGTCCGCAAACGACCTAAATGTATATAATGGCAGGTATCTCCGCAATCTCAAGTAGTAGCATTCGCAGCTCGAATGGTTGCTTATCAGGACTTAAGCGACTTCGAAAGAGGTTTGATTGTAGGGGCCTGGGAGATCAGTCACTCCATCTAGGAAATTAAGACGAAGTTTGGATTCACACGTTCACCAATTTCAAGGGTGTACCTGGACTACGCGAAATCACGGAAAACATTCAGCGTGCGAGACCAGTGTGACCGAAAAAAAAGCCCTTGACGACCTTGAAGAGAGGCGTCTGGCACACATCGTCACATCCGACCCAACTGCAACATTACCGCGAATAACAGCGCAATTCAACTGTGGGCAGTACCAACGCCACCTAGATAAATCAAGGCCAAGTCACTCTACCCTCAAATTTCTCTGACGTCAGAGGCAGCAGACCGTTGTTTTCGCCGTGGCAGTCACTTCTCAAACGTTGTGCGTTAAGGTTCCCATAAAGCAATTACGTAATTGATTTCGCTGATACTAGATGGCGCTACAAGCAATGACGTCACACCCTTGTATCCCTCCCCTCGTTTTTTAAGCGTATCCTCCCTTAAGTAGATTACTGCAATAATCCTGTTGTAATCTCTTAACAGCTCTGCTCACTGTTGAGCGTCAGATTCTTCCTTTTTGGTTAAGTTCCTTTGATCTCAATACAACACAACAAATACCAAAATAAAATAAGAAACATACTCACTTATTTTAGCATTTGTTTCTTAAATAATTATTATTAACTTACAGATTATTTTTATGTATTTTTCATAATAATTATTATTAACTTAACAGATTATTTTTTAAATATTTATCTGTAAGAATTACATAATTGCCAGTTTCATGAAAATTTTTTGTTTTCCTCGTTTCTTAGAATACTTATAATTTTTAATGTTTTAAATTAATTAATTACCAGCTTATTTAAACAGGACATCTACTAGAAAACAACAAAAGATAAAAAAAAAAAATAGCAAAAATTTCTTGATAAAGAATTAGATTTTTGAAAATGTTGTTGATTAAAGTCAATGATTCTCTCTCTCTCTTTTTTTTTCCCAGTTAAATCCCAGACTGAAATTTTAATAGTACATAAAAGAAAATTCTGAATAATAATTATAATTAAATTAAAAAGTAAACACAGAAACCAAAAAAAACCTGCAAATTTACGACAAAGTTTTTATATCAATCTTTTATTAATTTATTGATAATTTAAATTCCTATATATTTGAAATTAAATTAGCATTATGTGAAATCACAAGATGAAATAACATTTTAATACTATCACATATCTTTATTACAAAATATATTTGGTATATTACCAACTTTTTCAGACATTTGGAGGCAGAGAAATTAACTTCCTCTTCATACCTTACAAAGAATTAAACTAAAAGTAATTGAACTAAATCAATTACTTTTGAGTTCTTTTAGTTTGCGTCTGCTATATTATGAATACTGTTCTTATTTCATTTTTACAGTTTGTGGAAAAAAATATGAGAAATCTCAAAGTAAAATGTCTGCAAACTGGGAGTAAGTTGATTGAGAATAGATTGGAAAACAGAGTTCTCGGAATAGGAATCATTAGATATTTATGCGATAGTGTGAATTACACAATTTCATAAAATTTTAATATTTTACTACAGATTTTAACAAAACTTTTAAATTAAGATCAAATTCTAGAGATCTATAACTTGACAATCACACAAGCTAGAAATAAGTTCTCAACGGCTATGAGCTAGTCTTGGCAAGACCTTTTTAACCATATATAGATCATGTCCTTAGCATATGTCGTTCCTGAGATATGAATTTCTCGCGATGGACGGACAGACATGGCGGGGATATAAGGCTTCTCCTGATACGAGCTATGCTCTGTAGCACCCTAAAAATCATATGATCGGTCTATCATTGCACCTTATATCTGAATCAGTGTAAATCGAAATAGTATAAATAAATTAGTGCAATACAGTATAGGATATGAGTTGTGTGGACAACCTGTTACAACTAAACTTAGAATATCACATTGATAGGAAATGAGTGTTGAAAACTGAGGTTTGTTTCCAGTTTGCTTCATTTTGTCATCTGACGAAGGGATCCGAACTTGAACATGTAATGAAGATTTTTTTTTTAAATAGGTCCCAATTGTAAATATTAATCGCCACACGAATATAATGGAAAATTTAATGATGGTAAAAAGAACCATTACCAAAGTTTCTTCGAGTTTACCTAAAGAGCAAAGGAAACAGATAAGAGTTTTTTTAAACTTACGTATTAGACTGGCAGCCTCTAAGGCAGCGAGTGTTTTTAATTATATGTTTGTCTAAAAAATGACCTCACCCAGCGGGTGCAAATTCAAACAGGCACAAAAAAATACAAGACTCATTCAACTTGATAAAGTGGAACGGCTCATCTTAGAGGAACGGATTAATAAAAATGTAGCACCCGATTCATGAAAGCTCAATGATATTTTCGAAGGTACAGAAGAACTTAATGTCTTTTTTAATGTAAGTCACATGGGACATTGCTGGTACACCCAGCAATGCTAAAATTGTTTCCAGTTGTGTGTGACCACAACCAGAAGCTGTAGCACCCCATACGGCTGCAGAATTAATATCCAACGTTCTCTCGTTGGATTCTTCTTCTTTTAGGTTTGAAATCCATTCCTGCTTACAACAGTTAGTGCATTTGAAAAGCAGGTTGGATTTCAAACCTTGCCGCACTTCATGACTGAATTCCATTTTACATATGGATCTATTGGAACATCTGAAAAGAAAAAGAAAAAAAAAAACGAAACAAAAATGAAATCCTAAACAATTAAAACCATTCTAAAAATTAGTAAATAAATTGGAATGTAT
>JAFIDM010000001.1:43338513-43361397 GCA_023159025.1 Thereuonema tuberculata
TATCATAGCAAAAACCTAACCAAGAAAAATAATAATAATAAAAAAAAATAGTTGAATTGAGAAAACAGTCACAAGAAACTTAGCAATGGAATTTACGCGGGAAAAAAAATAATCAAAATATTTTAAATATAAGATATGCATAGTTAAATTATTCCCACTGAGATCCAAAAGTAACGAAAACAGAAAGCATGTTTCTTGGAGAAATATTTTATTAGTGATGGTTCACTTAATTAGTATATTAGAAAAATTTGGATATTTCTTACCTGTGTTTTTGAAGATCTTGGATACTTCCAATGAAATGCCCGAGATCCACAATCCTTCTAGTTTTTAATTTTTTCAAGTGTCCGTTGCTCTCATCCACCTCAATAATCAATTCTGGTAAATCCTCTTCGTCCTGTTGGACGATTATGCTAAAAAAATTAGTAATTTAAATTAATAATATTGAATTCACAGAAAATCTTTAATTTATCAAAATTTACGAAAGAAATTAATGAGATGAGTTTAAAGTACTTACGTTGGCTGAAGATTTTTCTTTTTAAAATGTTCGCTCCTCTTGTTTTTTTTCCTTATTCGGCAGGGATATAGCCTTCCAGTTTTTTTGGAGATATCTCTTTGACTTGGCATTTCACGGAGGTCAAGAAGAAATGAAACTTGCAAAAGGGTCTTTGGAGATTATCTCTTGGGATAGTTTATCTTAATCCGATAATTACCCCTTCTAGCAAGATTCAGATTCCGATCGCGATTGGTGTCCCACCTGATGGCAGAATTTGGAAATGTTTTTCTACGGCCGAAAATAGGAGAAATTTTATGCATATTTTATTCAAAAAATATACCTTACTTTGGCAAATAAAAATTGTTACAAGATTCATAAATGCTATTACTTCATGTTGGGTGAGTCAGTTTTCAATCAAAATTAATAGGAAAGCTGAAAAAAATTCTCAAATTCGAAGTTTATAAAGTTTTAAATCATTTTATTTTTTTAAAAAAAAAAGTATTGACAATATAAGAAAATACCTTTTACAGTTAAAACAAAATTATATTCTGAATTATATTTAGGGTTTTAATATAAAAAATTACCGGTAGATCTTCCGAAAAGTTAACATTAAAACATTTTTTTATCGTAAGTTTGGTTGCTATTATTATTAAAACTATCAATTATAATTTAAAAAGAATTTTAATAATTGAAACTTCAATGTTTTCTCTTCTATTGTAGAAAGTTTTAGATTTTTAATTACAATAGTATTTAAGATATTATATGTTTTCGAAGACTCCAATTTCGAAAAGGCCACTTTAGCGGAACCTTAATTTTTTTTATTTTCAACTCAGAAAATATGCCTTCTAGATGCTGTGTACCGAATTGCCGTGGCAATTACGATACTGGACCAAAGGTATCTGTGTTTAAATTTCCAGAGGAAGTGGATTTACGAAGAAAATGGATTAATTCGATTCCAAGACAAAATTTTCAACCAACGAAAGCAACACGAGTAAGTAAATTTTACGAGTATTTCTAAAATTTTTAATCACTTTCTTTGAAGAGCTATGCTGTAATGAATTTATTCTACATTTACTAGATATCTTTTATTAACACTGTTTTATTAATTTAAGTCATTTCATTAAGAACAACTTTTAATTTGACGTTAGGCCTAAATAAGCACATGTTGCATTTGGTAACACGTGCTTTCGAAAGGTAGCCATGAAATGTATTTAAATTCAAACTTGAGATGCGTAAATAAATTTATTATAAAATTAGCAACTTTTAAATATTTTATTTTAAAGGGATTTTTGATAGGTATTGTATTTTTTTTTATCCTTAGTTAACGATAAACAGTGTTAATAAAAATACGAAGATAATTTCATAAATACCAAACATATAATTTCAGAATGAAATATTTATGTAGAAATTATTGTAAGTGAATTTTAAGAATAAAATTGCTAATTGTTTGAAGATTAGAAAAATTATTAAAATATTAAAAGAAGGGAATTAATAAATTCACTCAAATTCTTAAAGATATAAATAATTTTATTAATTGGGCTAATAATAATAAAATGATAATAAACCACACAAAAAACAAAAGTAATGCTTATTAAAATAAAAAACAAAATTGTGATAAATTATTTTTTTTTTCTTACTTTACACAATAATTGTTTGAATTTAATTTCTACAAATAACATATGTAATTGCGATAAAAGTGAATATGTATCTCAGCAAAAATACCTTGGACTTCAAATAAACAATAAATTTACATGGATTCTCATTTTAATTCAATTATTAATAAACTTCACTCTTATACATACTTATTTGTACATATAAGAAATTTATTTCCTTTCCAACAAAAATAAATGATATTCAAATTTCTTGTCGATTCGGTTTTAAATTATGCTTAACTAAGTACCAAATAAGAATGTAAATAATTTATTAAATAAAATCCTAAGTAATATTGTCATCAATTATAATACTACGGCACAAAGAGAAAAACAAAAAATTCGATTAAATATAAAATATTAATGATTAAAGAGAAATTTATTTACAGGGTAATTTAAACATTTTTTTTCGAATTAGAAATGACAACGTAATTACGATAATAGAATAAACACTAGAAGTAATTGGTTAAATATTTCTAATATAGCTGGGCTATAGAATAACTTTGGGCTTAGATCCGTAAATTTAATTAAATATAAGCTTTTTAAGCAACTGAAATGGGATAATTATAACTACGAAATTAAAAAACAATTAATACCTGATATAATTCAGGAAAAAAAATCTTTTTAAATTATTTAATTGATTAATTATGCATTAATATATATATATATATATATATATATATAACATTAAAAAAACAAAAATACTGAAATTCTTGTTTTTAATATGTAAAAATCAAATTTCGTTAAGTGTTTATTATATAATATTCGAAATACGTAAGACACAATAAAATGGAATTAATGTTTTAATAAGCAAAAGGAAAAATTATGGTGTTTTTGTTTTCCTTAAAGAAGAGTTTGAGATTATTTGTAAAATATGCTGCTTACCGATTACATCATATGTAATGTAAATAGTCAGAAATTTTATTAAGAAAAATAAAAATGAGAAAATTTAGACATAATTATGTTTGGTTTGATTTATGTGTATTTTATTTTGTCAATAGAAGATAAATATTTTTTTTGATATTCTAAAAACAAGGTCATACAAGAAGAAATAATGTGCTATATATACAAGCAATAGCCACTGTAAATTTAGATTTTTATTTTGGGAGGATATAAGTAATTACTTAAAAATAACTAAAGAAATTAGATACAAGGTTTTCAGTGATATCATACATCTGCTTTGCATACACAGTTTACACATATGTAGCAAATTGAACATACTCTTTTTTTTCCCTAGGTCTGCGAGCTGCATTTCCGACCATGTGATGTACAGAGAATAACAGAAATGTACGATGAAAAGACTGGAATGAATATTTCTGCACCTCTGGCATATCCTCGTTTAATTAAAAATGCTGTGCCACTGATATTTCCTGGATGCCCTTCATACTTATCTTCATCACAATCATGTAGACAAAGTGCTGATGAGAAAAAGCTTCATCGTGAAAATGAAGCTCTTCGAAAAGCTCTTGTGGAAAGCATGAAGGAGAAAGAAGCCTATGATTCCAGAATGAAGTTTACTTCCATAGTGGAACTATATTCAAAGATTGAAAGCATGGCACTCCCAGATTGTTGGTCAGTAATTAAAAAACCTAATGTATTACTTTTTTCCATCATTGAAATGGAACCTATACCTGTCATTGTAGTATCTGTTTTGATTTCAGAAGACATGCAGTTGTCTGTTTTTATTAATAATGTAAAAATTGCTAGCTCAAATAGAAATTACATTTTCCCAGAATTAGTTAATGATTTAAATCAGCTATCATGTGTTCTTGAAAATGTAAAATCTTTTTGGTATCAACAGAAGAAAGGTCAACCAAATTTACATGTTATGTCTCAAATTCTGAAAATATTTGAAAGTTATGATAATGATGATTCATTGAGTAATGTTATTAAATTTATTCGTGACCAGATAATGCTTCTAGACTGTAAGAAGGAATGTCGAAGATATACAGCTGATATGCTTGTTTTTTCTTCTTTACTTTATTCTATATCACCTCATGCCTACAGATTTATGCTTTCTTCACAAAATTTTATTTTATCACATCCTAGCACACTCAGAAGAGTAATTTCTAATTTTCAACTGAAACCAATGGCTGAACAAAAAGAGGATGGGTTTTTATCATACATAAAATGTAAATTTTCATTGTTAAGTGAGAATGACCATAAAATTGTTCTTATGATGGATGAAATTCATTTAAAACCTTATTTTGACTATAAAGGAGGTAGCATTTTTGGTGCAAGTCATGATTCTGTAAATGCTGCTACAACAGCTTATGTATTTATGATTCAAAGTCTTTTATCTAAATATAAAGATGTTGTACACATTCTGCCTGTAAGAAAATTAACTGGCCCAGAGTTATTTAATTTTCTGAAAATGATAATTATTGGCCTTGAAGAAATTGGGTTTATGGTTATTACTGTTGTCAGTGACAATAATGCAATTAATCGGAAAGCAATTTCCTATTTTTCCACACCACCAGAACTACGTATAGTTTACAAGCATCCTTTCGATACTTCCAGGCCACTTTTTTTTTGTATTGATTCTGTTCACATTATAAAATGTGTAAGAAACAATTGGATTAACCAAAAGAAATCAGGACAGTGCCTATTTTATCCTGACTTTGACACATCTGCCAGTTCAGAACAAAACTTACTGACAGCAAATTTCAGCACCTTGAGAAAAATGCATCAGCTAGAGAGTGGTGAAGGTTTGTTGAAATATGGATATGGTCTGACTTTGAAGGCACTTAATCCTTCAAACTTACAAAGACAGAATGTGAATTTAGCTCTTAAAATTTTCAATAGATTTATTGTCCAGGCTCTCAGAGAAATGGGAGGTAAGCATACTTTGATAGATCACAGTTCTACTGCTTTGTTTATTGAAATTATATGTACTTGGTTTGAAATTGTAAATGTCAAATCTCCAAATAAAGGTAAAAGATTAAACAATGTATATCAGGAACCAATGACTAAAGCAGAAAATGATGAACGCCAAATATTTTTAGAGAAATTTTGGAGCTGGTTAGATCAGTGGAAGCAAAGGAATTCCACTACTGGTACTTCTCTAGAGACACCCATTTAGCCCTGGCCCATACAACTTGTGCTCTTCTTGAAATGTGCACCTACTGTATTGAGGAACTTAAATTTAAATACTTCCTTCCAGGAAAGGTGCAAACGGATATGCTGGAGGACAGATTTGGGAAATATCGCCAACTATCTGGCTCTAATTATGACATTTCAATAACACAGATTTTTGAATGTGAATAGAAGCTAAGAATGCAGGATTCTCTTCCCTTAACCCTAAATTCTTCAAAATTTGGAAATATACTTGTTAATAAATTCAGTGAAGAGATAGTTTCTGATGATTCGTCTTTCAATGAAAATGATTCCCTTTTAGAAAAATTACTGTTACAGAAAATGATCTAAATTCTTTAAAAGTATTGCCTATTATTACTTACCTTGCAGGCTATTGTATATATAAATTTTTAAGAAAAATTCAATGTCAATCTTGTTTAAATAATTTAACTTTAGATAAGAAATTAGATTTAGACATATCTTACAGGTACATAAGAAATTTGGGTAGAGGAGGATTACTTTGTCCTCATCCAGATGTTGTTCATGCTGTGTCCTTCAATTACATAATTGTTTCAAAATTATTATCCAAAGATCATGAACGAAGTCTAGTTGTTAATCTAACTTTCCATTCATTGATTGAACAAGAATGTCTGTCCTTTGATCAATGTACTGAGGGACACTCGATTGAAAGAGTTTTAAAATATGTTTTGCAAACTGCAACTAATACTTTGCTAAAAAATTATTGTTCACAAAAGAACGATGTAAGCAAACCTTCCAGCTCAAAGAAAATTAGAAACATTTAAGAAATGAAAAGAAAAAAGAGCAAGTAATGCTTTCAAATTCAGTTTATCTATTATGATGAATATATTTTTAAATGTTAAGATTTAATCAATAATAATATAAAGAAAATCCTCACTGGTATCAATTAATCAAATAATATAGTTTTCAGAATTTTGATGAAAATGCTAAATTAGAACGTTTATTAAATTATATTAGATAGATTAGTATTGCACTATTTTATCCAATTAGATTATTTTCTCTTTAAATATTTGTATAATTATATATAACATGGATTTGGTTCGTTTTTTTTTATTTTTGTTTTTTCCTTAATTTTGCTCCACAAAACTGTATTCACCATAATTATTGATGAAAGCTTTACTTTTAATACGGCTAAAAATGTTATCTGTGTAATTTCATTAGGTATTTTGCTATCAGTAATAAATTTTGTATTATATATTCAATGTAGATATTGTTAGCATAGTTTTTATAAATGGCTGTAATACGGTAAATTCTGTTTGAACTGCTGATTTTAGACTTGATTTTTTTTAATGTCAGATCAACATTGTAAAAAAATTTTTATTTCTGTATAGGATTTTTACTGTTGTAATGTATAAATAGTTTAATAAATTTCTATGAAAACCGATTTTATTTTGTTATTGATTTTTTGTGTATTTCAACAGTTTCACAAAATAGAAATATAAAGATTATAGGTAATGCTAATGGAGAAAGAAATAAAGAGAATAGTGTTTTGGTTTGGAATTTAATCCACATACAACCCTATAATGATTATAGTTTTTTTTGAGGGGGAAGGGTAGAAATTTTTATTTCTTATCATATTTTGAGTGTTTTTTGGATAGTGGGTTTGTGTGTATGATATATAATAATAATTTTATCTAAAGATATGTTATGTAAATTATAAAATTTTTAATTAAGATCGAAATAAAAAAAAATTGATGAATTCACAAGATTAATTTTTAGGAAATTTGAAATTTATTCTTTGACTTTTCACAATTACAAGTAACAAAAACTTTTCTTCAACCTAAACGTTTCATGAGCAAAAACTTCAATGATAAGAACTTCAGAAAAAACCAACAGTAATTTAACAAATGGGATATCCAAGAAATTTTTAAATTAACAATCGTAGCTGAACAGAAAGAAAAAGCTGATCTTGATTTTATATGTAGAACTAAAATATATCGGAATGAAATTGTTAATAAAAATATATCTTTCATTAAGATTCTTATCACTGAAATAGTGAATGTTCGCTCTATTCATTACATTAATTTCATTAAAATGCTTTCAGTATCCGGAATAAAATGTTTATATATATATATATCTGCAATTAGTCTAATTTTAAAAAAAAAATAAGAAAAGTAACGGTTAATTAGAAATTATACATTGTTTTTTTAAGTCATTTAATAAACGAAACGTTATTATTTAGCATTTTTATTAGTAGTGAATAACCTGACATTAATTGTTGTTAGTTATTGTCATGTAAATATTAAAGTTGTCTTAAAAATTCCCTATTTTCTATATCCGGGTGTATATTTCAAATTTTACTAGAAATTATTGTGTAAATGGTTGAAATTTTATTGCAAATTTCTTCTGGATTTAAATCCGAATATTTAACTTTTTCTTATACTGTATCTAAGTAAATAGTAACATTAAAATTTTAAAGACAACTATGTTATGAAAACAAATTCTCTGCAAGAATTTTTTTTTTAACATGGATAAAACTTCCTTAAAAATTGTTAAATATTATAATGAGCACAGTTCATAAGTTTTAACTGCATTAAATGTTCTTAGAAATCACAGCTAGCCCAGTGATAGAATTGAATGCAGGGAAGCCCACATACTGCTTGTGAGTGTCGGTCCCCTTACGTGACGTCACTGAAGCAGCGACAGGGCCTTGTATATCTAGGTGGCGTTGGCAGTACTAGCATTAGCGTTCGAACAGTGCAATTTTCCCAGAGTTCTGCAGAACTCGGAGCCGACGCTCCCCCTCCCCGGGTGCCATTGCTAACCTCACAACACAAGGCTCTGCATCTCACAAAGGTTCGGAAACACCGCAACAGGATTAGATGACTGGAAACCTGTAATCGGCTCCGACGAATCGCGATCAGTGGAAACTGTTTCGGGCAAATGGGCGACTCCGGGAATGGAGAAAACTCCCGCGCCATATCTGTAAGGCATGGAAACCGCATGCCTATAAGGGACATTACAGGGAGGCGGTAACTCTGTTACGATATGGGGTGTGTTCAGCTGGCACACATTAGGACCCCCGCGTCTGCAGACCTCTGTGACCGGTACCCGCTACGTCACCATCCTTGCTGATCATTTACCCCGACTGGTGCTCCTCTTTCAACACCACAATGCACCATCGCACAAGGCCACAGTCGCCTTTGGGTAGAGAAGCATTCCTCGGAGTTTGCAGTCGAGTCGTGCCTTTATGTTGTTGCCGTCATTGAAGCGGAGGACCTATATGGTATTAGACAACTATCCCAGTTTTTTTGGTACTTCAGTATATACATGAGTTTATTTATACAGCGTAATTCTCTCATTTTAGGTTTATTATGCATTAAATCAAAATTACTCAAAAAACTAAAAAAAAAAATGCTATTTAAACAGACTCAAAAAAAAAATGAAGAAGAAATTAAAATTCAGAAACGGTGAAAGTCCTCTATTGTGAACGGTAGAAATGTTTGAATAACGCTTTACATTTTATGTAAACTTCTGATGAAGGTTCAAAGAATCGAGCCGAAATACTGAACGAATCTCACCAAGAGTGGGAAAATCCCTCATAGAAGAATTTATCCAATTATCTTAGCCTACGCCTCCGTCAGATCCAAGTTGTACATTATTTATAAATAAATTTTTAATAATAGTATTTTACTTCAGTTTTTTTTTGTTTTTTTTTTGCCTCGGAAATTTTTATTTTTGAGAAAAATTAAAATTTGGATAAAGATAATCCGGAAAATGACAAAATGATAAATTTTGCTGCGAATTTTAACATAAAAAATTTCTCATATATAAAAAAAAAACAGTTGTTTTTAAAATTCTTAGGTGAATAATAATGAAATGGGTCCAACTTTCTTTATTAATAGCTGATACATGAAACACAGTAGAAATATATAAAAACTTATTAAGTCTCAGATTTAATGCATTATGAAACATGCGTCGCTGCCATTGTTTGTCACCAAATTCTTTAAAGCTACGAGCTAAAACATTCTTTTGAAGTTTTAAGCAGATAAAAGAGAACGATTCTTAATAAAAGATAAAAGCTGTGGGATTTGCTGCCTCTGCTACAGAGATTAGTTGTGAATTACAGGATAATGAATGTTCTTTTATTTCCATTCTTCATGTATCGCAAACTCAGACGAGCCTAAGAAATCGGAAGTACAATGGCTATGGTAGGTTGTCGTTATTACGATTCTAAATTCATTATTACTCTTTGGGAGTTTATGTCAAAAAATCTCCAATTAAATACAATAAAAATAAGGCTGTAAAGTGACGTCACTAAAGTTCTCTTCAAATTTATTAATTGGTAAAGTTGTCTAACGTATCTGAAAAAAAAAATACTCATCTGTTTCCTCTAAGAAGGGTGTATAGTCGGTTCATTATAAATCTGAAGACACGTGACAACTCCATATATTGTAAACGATTGAACATTAGTTACTGAGCATACTTCCGTCTTGACCGTGGTCGGAACCAAAAATACAATTGGACATGCCTAAAAAACTTATGAAATCGAAAATAAATAAATAAAAACAAAATTTAATTATATTGAAAAACCAACAAAAATAATAAAATTAAACATTTGTAGCGCGAAGGCGAATTTGACGTAAATACCGGAAGTAACTTACAACGATATTCCAGACGCGACTAAGCAATAACTGAAGTGAAGAAAGGAAATGATAATGATTGGTTAACTGAGATCACGTGTTTTCAGAAATATAATAAACCTACTATAGTAACAAAGGTTTTTTACTCTAATTCTTAATGGCTCTATTTCAATGGTTCCTTTTGGATTATTAACTTAGGCTCAAAAATTAGCTAATCTTTCTTTCAATAACAATGAAAGGCTTATCAAATCAGTGAATCTATATATTCCTCTAAACTTTTGAACCGCTAGATGTATCTTCTTGAAACTTGGTATGTATATTCGAGGACATCTGAAATATAACCTAAATTAAGAGATTAGCTCAAATCAACCTTGAAAGTTGAGGAGGAGAAACAATTGGCCATAAAGACTTTGCGTTAAGAAAATGAAAGCCAGAGAATGGTGAAAATATTTTGTAAAGGATCAAGATATTTAGGTCTTCAGTATTACAGTATATAGTATTACAACCTTTCTTTCGTTTGTATATTATAACCATGCTATCTTTTTTTTTTTATTTGTTCATTTTTTTAAATTAATTCATCACTGTTATTATTATTTTCCATTGTTATTCTCGCGAAAATTCAGCTCTATTTTTTTTCTTACACTGTAATGGTTCTATGAAATTTAAACACAAACATACGTGATATAAATATTAAAATACTACAGTTACCAATTCAAAATATTGTACGCAGCTTCCTCCTTTCTTTCCAGATGCCACATTTTCGATTTATCTATGTTTCTTCTTGAATTCCTTATCGCCACATAACGCAGCGCTGTGACTTTAAGGAAGACGTGGTCTAAGGAAGTATTTTGGCTACAACTTCAAGGAATGTTTAGCATTCTTAAATGCATTAAGTCTCGCTAGAAGGAACGCTTGCTTAAAAGAGAATACATCCAATTGGCTTTACTAGCAACAGAGAATTAACACACAGTAATTCAATTACACTTCCTTCGTTAGTTTTTTAATTGGCCAACTTTTCAATTACTTCATTATTACCTTGTTGGTGAAAAATTTAAATTCTACAAAAGAGAACACCAGGCCAGTTTAAGAGGTTCTAAAATTAATGAATATGATTAAAAATTCATCACTTTACGATTTAAAAAGAAAGACAATTCGTTTATTGATTCTACGCTCCTAACATCAAAGAAGTTAACAATTAGAATTTTTTGCAGGGTGGTTCTTAACTAAAATGTTTATCTTTACTGCAACAAACAGAGAAGATTAGTATTCGTTTTGATTTCGTAAATCTTAAATGATTTACCTAAAGATGTTCTGGAAAAGATATTCGTGATTAGTAATCATCGTCTAATCTCCAAACCGATTTCATTCCATTCTAGATTTCAAGAACCTTCTAGATTTTATTCTTTTTTTTTTCTTATTGATGAGAGTTAAAAATTAAAACTTCTCCTATTATCATCCTCTTTCCGCTTCTATTTCGGTTTTAAAGGTTTTTTTTTCTTTCAATATCCTAATATATGTATCAATTTTCTAAGATCTGCTATCCTATGTCCTCGAACTAATAGACACTGTATAAACACGTATGCTAATGTGTATGTACAGTAGAGGCCCGATTATCCGCGGAATTGGGTGGCAAGGATGCCGCGGATAGTAGAAATCGCGGATAACCCGAAAAAGAACCTAAAAATGAGGTGTAAACACGAAAAAAAAATATTTCAGCATAAAAACTACGTTTTATTATACAAACAACGTAATATGCAAAACTTTTAAAATATTTACAGTACAGCAGGAACCTTTCTGCAGAGCAAGAGCCTGCCACTCATCCACAAATTCCGATAAGTCCTATAGGATTATGATGCGAAATAAACATATCAGTAGTTTTCGACCTTCGCACTGTAGGGCCTTTTGTATTTTCCCTGCTGTTGGCTTGAATTAAAATTGTTTTTTTTGAGGTTCGTAATTTAAAAAAATTTTCGCGCCACTTGCGGATAATCGGGGCTTTACTGTACTCTTTTTCCTTTTAATTTTGTGTAACTGATTTCAGTAATCTACCAATTTCGTTGAAGCTGAGAATACAGTAAGAATCAAAAGTTTTGGAAACAGAAAAGACATCTTTCGATATGTTCAAGACATACTGTACAATCAACAATATTCAATTTTCATCCTGTGGTTTCATTCTTAGGACATAGTAGGCTTTAGTCTTTCTGGATGAATGCCAATTGACTTGCAATGATTCTCTCTCTCTCAACGATTTTCACTGCACAAACAATGGTTTCCAAATATTTCGAAAAATAAAAATCAAGCTCAAATTTGGAAACTAGTGCCATCATTTCTCAGAATTTCAGAATTTTGATTCACCATGTAAATTCCACAGCGTTTTGAAAAGGGCTTCAAAAGTCCTTTCACTTGTTGATTTTTCTAGAGTTCGAAGCTAACTTATCTTGAAAGACGTTATTATGCTTCGCTTCACAATAGAAGCCAAGTTTCAAAATTAATCGAGATTCAACGAGAAGAAATAAAATTTAAATTCACTTTCAAGAGAAACTTTTAAAAAGTATTTCTAACCTAAAAGAACTAAGAATATTTTAGAATAAATGGATTATGGATATTTAACGAGAAAATTCTAGAAAAAAAAACCGAATGAAAATTGGTAAAATAGCTGAAGAGGAAACCAATAAAACGCTGTTCCTACAAAATTAATTTCTGTTTTTTATTATTTCTTCTCGATCACTAAAAATTGGTTGGCTTTCTTTTTTTGTCTAACTTTCTTTACGCTGAAGAACTTTCCTAATTTCACGAATGATTAAACAATGATGTTTTCCAAGAGATTTATTAAAATTTATAAAAAAAAATGCAATAGACAATAGATTCCAACAATAAGGCAATTTCAACTCTTTTACACAAGAACGAGGAAAACAAATATTTAGGAAAAAGTTAGGCCTCTATTATGAAGCGAAGCACAGTAACGTCTTTCAAGGAAAATTGGCTTCGAACTCGAGCAAATTAAGAAGTCACTGAAAGAACTTGAAGTTTACTTTCCTTAAAAAGTCGTTCTTCGCCTCCCCCAATTTTCTTTTTTTCATTATTTCATTTAAGTCGTTCCAATAATGTAAATGAAAAGTCAGTTTTCTAATAACGTAGAACACAGTAATTGCAGATTTTGTTTTGCTTTTACAAAAGAAATAAAATAATTAAAGCCGTCAACACTTACTGAAATTGTTTAAATCCAATTAATTTTAAAGCTCGTAGAGAAATTTAACAGGATTAATAAGCAGTTTAATATCTATTATTCGAAATCGGTAATAATCCATTATAAAAATTTCAAGGAATTTTTGTCGCACATAAGAGGAAATTTCCAAATACAGGGTTACGTAAATCTCTCGTCCGTAAATATGCACGCCAAGTTTCAAAAAGATCGATCCCACATTTCAGAAATTAGAGACAGGGGTGGGGGAAACAAACTCTTAGGAAAGTAGGCTAAATTTTGACTGTTTTTCCAATTAATTCCTACTTCAAACAACGAAACAAAATGATGCGGCGTTCGCATTGATTAACGCTACTGTTCTTTTATTTAATAATTGTGGAAAAGTTTCATGATTACACAATTAAATAAATACCACGATTTCATATTTTTCAAATAAGAGAGACAAAAATAACACACTGAAATTCGTATTGCCCTAAATAGCAAACAGTTTAATTCATTTTCATTTGAAACAATTATTTTTTTTTTTCCAAGTTTACCCTTACATTGCAACTCTTGTTAAAATGAAAACAAATTCTACAAAGCTTGTAAACAGTATTTTTTTAAAGATGACATTTGAAAATAATTTTCACTAATTCACTCTTTTTTTAAAAAAAATATAATAGCAGCGATCGTATTGCATCATTTCTATTAACATTATCCAATCTATTCTTATAAGGATTGAAGCACAACAGGATCGATAATCTATATTACTAAAATCTTTTATTTCGCTGTCTGTCCGGCGCAATTGTTAATCTATGTTACTAAAATCTTTTATTTCTCTGTCTGTCCGGCGCAATTGTTAATTTCCTGTGAAAAAATTACTACAATGAAACGTTCGCGACGGGAATCGAACCTGTAACCTTTTGATTCGAAGTCGGACATCTTATCCATTAGGCCACAGGGACTACATTCAAATTATTGTTTCTTATCACTCCCTTTGTGTGTGTGAGGAGCAATGAGAGAAGAGCCAGAGAAAAAAGAAAATAACTCATTAATTTTAGCCTACTAGATTAAAATTTAAATTCCAATGGTCATTTTTCTAGCTTCTCTCCGTCAGCAATGGCACGCGCTATCAAATAATGAGTTCATTCGAAAAGGAATAAAATATCACTTTTTGCCTTAACCGCTTGGAATCGATTCTTCTTGGATTATCTCATACTTACCAGGGGGAGACATGGGGATGGCCTAGTTGCAACTAAAATAAACTAAATAAGCTAAAATATATAAATATACAAAAGCTAATACAATCCAATTCCAATCGTATTCTATTTAAAATATCCCAGATTTGTTTATTTCACATTTCATACAATTTAATCAATAAACCAGATAAAACAGTTAAACGTGATTAGCAAAAAGTACTTTTTTTATAATATTATGTGATCCCTTGTATCCCTTATCCCTTGTATTATTATTCGCGGGAGCTAATTATAATTTTTAATGCTTCAACGAGCCTAGAAATAGTAAAGAAGGTAATTCAGGTTTTTATTGCTCCTTAAAATTCCCCTTTTGTGGCTTTTAAATGTCTTGCTTAGCATGAAATTCAGATTTTATATCTTAAATATGTATTTGTTTGTGAAAAAAAGCATTAAAGACAAGGTTTTTTCCCTTTCTGGTTCTGACGCCATTAAAATGACATTTTTTTTTTTTCCTTGAATCTTCAAATACCACTAAAAGTTCCAAAACTAATCTAAAACCATAAACTTTTCGCTTTATTAATGTCATGATTAAGTTGAAAAATTCCAAATTTTTCGAAAGTAAACAATTCTCCAAAGATTAAATTTAAAATCAATGTAAGACAAAAACAAAGCATCAAAAGTAGTCTAATAAATTTAACACGTGAGATGTAAAAATTCATTCAGTTAAAAAAATTACACAGAAACTTGGGTTTAGTGCGAAATATATTTAATACAATACAATGTTTCAGCAATTATAGTTCCAATTGCCATTTTTTTTAAGTTATAAATAACAGACAGAAACAGAAATAAATAAACAATCTGAAATTCAAAAAGAGATCTGAAATTCAAAATATTTTTGATTATTTAATTAAATTTAATGGAGAGATAAAAAAAAGGCTAGACGCACAAATACTTTAAAGAAACACATTAAAACTTTATGAAACGACCAGGTTTAGACCGGACATGCCAGACATTTATAAGTGTGAAATTCGAACAGGTAGAAACCGCTTATAACACAATTATAACCAACGGCAGGATGAGATGCAAATAGGACGATTTTCTTTAAACGTCCTCTGGTGGCAGGAATCTTAGACCGGAAACTGAAGAACCCTCGAGGTAAACTGGACCCCACAAACTTCAGGTAAACAGGAAACTGATGTACTTCAAAGAGACGAGGGATGGGCTGGGAAGTGCCAAACTTTAACTGTTGAACTTTATAAGGCACCATTACTACCAAAGGATTATCTAGGTAAGTACGATAACTATATATGAAAAAAATAAGAAAGGAAAGGAAAGGTTTAAGGATTTAAATTATACGATATCCGACGCAATAAAGTTAACTAATGTCTAACAGATGGATGTTGACGATCACGTATTTTCGTGATTTCACGTAATTTACGCGAGAATAGTCTCTATCCATGTCTTCTCACAAAATATTGAAATATTTAAATGAATTATAATACGGGGAAATGCATGAGACTTTTACTACATTTTAATATAGTTTTAATAAATTGAAAACAGTCAATAAACAAACAATAAATTCATTATGTAGCATTTTCCTAGTGACAGACATTAAAAATACTAAATTCCTTGAGACCTGCTGAAGAGGCTAATAGCGAGATCTCGTGTTTTTCGTAATTCTCGCGCAAACGTGATCGTCAACATCCATCTGTTAGACATTAGAGAGGTTATTAACACGGTCCTTATCTTTAACAGGAAAGTCGTATTGATAAATTGTCTTAACGGAAATAGAGTCATTGTAACAATGAGGATCTTCTAATATGACGAGGGATTCATTACATTTTCGGAGGAAGGGGTTCAATTCATGGTGGAGGATGAGGGGATTCTCTAAACTAAGGGTATGTCCATTATCACGGACATGAGAGGCTGTCAAGTGATTGAAGTCCCCAGTTCTTAGCGCGGTGGCATGCTGGGTCATCCGCTTCATTACTGGCTGGCGGGTCTCCCCAATATATGTACAAAGGAAACCCTTATAAGGAATAGCGTAAGCAACACCCCCAGAATTGATGTGGCGGTTATTTGGTACATTGGAGTTAATAGCTGTGGCCAGGGTAGAATAACTGAGTTTAATTTTTTCCGAAGAACCGGAAACAACGAAGAGTTAAACGGAATAGTGACATAAATGACATTTGTTGCCCGAAGGAGGCAATCGAAGTGGCTAAGGGTTAAAAATGCGCTGCATAGCAAATCGAATCTGAGAATTGATAAAAGAAAGTGGATAGTTATTGGCGACTAGAATCTGTCTGATTTTTAGAAGCTCAATATCAAATAAGTGGGCAGAATTGGATAACTTAAAAGTTCTGTTGATCGGTTCGAAACCTGATCTTGCTATAAGTTTTAATGTATTTTTTGTTTTATAAAGTATTTGTGTGTTTGGCCTTTTTTATCTCTTCATTAAATTCGCACACGTTAAATAGTGAACATTTAATTAAATTTATTATCTAATTTTAATTGTATTAATTTCATTACATCGTACATGTTCTTCTTCTAATATTATTGTAATTCATTTTATATTGTTTTTTAACTTATGTTTCCCTTCCTCCCCATTAATAATGTATTCTACCTCTTTTTCTGAATTTCAGATTATTCATTTATTTCCGTTCCTGTCTGCTATTTATAACTTGAAAATGGCAATTGGAACTACAATTGCCGAAACTTTGAGTTGTATTTTAAATATATTTCCTATTAAATCCAAGTTTGTGTGATTTTTTTTTTTATCTGAATGCAGTATCAAAAGTAGTTAAATTAATATAATTTGAAATTTATGTTACCAATCTTACTCTAAATAAGCAATAAAATTACTAGGCTTAATTTTGATTCTAAATTACAGTGACATTCCGTATTTAATTAGCTTACTGTTATTCTTAGAAGTCATAACAGTCATAATAAAATTGTTTTTTTTTCTTTATTTTACTTTATTGCAGGCTATTTGGACGAATTAAATGCAGTAAACAATTCCAAATCCATCCTCTTTGGGTCTACTCTTTCGTTTGAGCAGTTAAACGTTCCGTATCAATAAGAATTTTCATTTCACATCTTATTGATAAAGTAAAAAAAAATGGCGGCTTCTAAATACGAAAGAAAGAGCATCTCTCCTATTTTTTTTTTTTTCAATAAAAAAAAAAAGTTATTACAAAATTATTCTAGCTTTTCTTATAAAAAATAGACCACAAGGGAATAGAATTGCCTTTTTCCACTAGCAAAGAGTTCCTCTCTGAGAAATGGGTGGCGCCATCTATTGAGAGGAAAGCAGAACTTGTATTTTGAGGTACGGACTTACCAGCACCTTATTTTGTTGCTTCAACAATTCAAATAATTCACGAAGATAGATGGCGACACAAGCTACTAAAAACCGTCGCTTTCCAATTTTCTGTTTATTCGAAATTATACGGAATAACTTGTTTCAAGAAACAAAATGATTAAATTCATGTTAAACAATTAGAAATTGTATGAAAAATAAATAATGCAATGCTATATTTAATGATAAGGATTTAAAATATTCTTCAATTAATAACAAAAACAAAACCCTTAAGTTTGAGCAATTCCTATTCCAATGGGAATATTGAACAGACGATTCTTCTTCGCAGTGCTATTTATTGTGAGAGGCTGCTTGAGTTCTCTCTCTCTTTATCTTTCTTTTCCTCTTCAACGCCCACTCTATTCTGACAGTTTTGAAGGTTGGTCTTATCAGAATGGGTCTCTCCATCTTTATAGTCATTGGTAAAAGCACAAAAGGAAAAAAGAACAGTCATTAAGCCCTCTAGAAAGTTCCAGCCTTTTCGTTTCTGGCAAAATCAATAAAAGGAATACTGAAATGCTATTTGTTTTTTGTTTTTGTTAAGTTTATCTGAAGCAATTTAAATTCTTTTTAAAAAAACCGACTGATTTTTTAAAACGATTCCGATGAGTACTTTAAATTCTCTTTTAATCTAAAATAGTCTTCAGTATTTCAATACGAATTTTTAAATGACAGAATTATTTGATGGATATTACTTGAATGAATTTTGATTTGACTTATTTAAAAAAGTTGTAAATTAAAAATCTTATTTATTTTATTTAATTTACTTGATATATATTTATTAATGTAAAGCTTTTATATTTCAAAACATCAAGCAATATTAAAAGATTTTACTTCATTTCTTTGTTGGACTTCTTATTTATTCTTCTGCACTTAATGTTCTTGGTTCTCAAGATCCATTTTCAAATGCTCCCTGAAAAGATTGTGGAATAAATTAATAATCACAAAACAGTCCCAAATAAAAGATTAATTAATCAAGTAAATAATTAGAATCAGAATACAATATTAGAATAAAGTGAAAAACAGAATAGATTTTTAAAACCAATACATTCTTTTGTCGTTTTATGGATTCTCAGTCAGCAAAATCGTATCTCTCGATTATTTTCCATTATCGACCAATCCTTTCATCTCGCTGTTCTTCCAGACCAGAATAACTGCTTGATGAATGATCTCTTGTTGCACCTTCCGGCATTTTCCCCTAAGATCTTTCCTTCATTAATTGTGCTGAAGAAATTGTAATGTCGCAGATATCCATCTATTGTTGTCTTCTCTTTGTAGTCTAGAGCATGGCTTCGTAAATTTGTAGGTTCGAGCATCCTTTCAGAAAAGAAATATTTTTCCTTCGACCCTATTTCCAGCTGTTAGTTTATATTCAATAATTAATAAACTACAATAATAATTATGAGCAACTTTTCAGAGAAACTGTTTTGTTTGAAAAACAATAAAAGAATTTGAAAAATGATACAATTCTAATATGAACAATGTACATTACACGACAGCTCTGAAAGCTTATCCTGACTAGAAATTCAACTTTTTTTTTTCATTTATTTACGTTTTTATTTAATTTTTTTATTTATTTATTTTAAAAGTTGAATTTGTGAAAAGTCGTACAACAACTAAATGAAAACCGTTCGAAAATCATGAAGCATTTTTTTTTTTAAAAAACCCGAAACTTTTCCCTTGCGGATCTTCGACTATTATTTGACGGACACCCAGGGGACATCTTCCGGAAGCACTAGTATAAAATTTTCTGTGTCTTAACAGCTTCTCGAAAGTTTTGTCGTTGTTTTTGCCTTGCTATTCAACAAACAGTAACATCACCATGAAATCACCACATTATCACCACCATGAATCACCATGAAAATCACCTATTCGATTCCCTGTTAAATATACGATTCTTTTTTATTATAAAAAAGAAAGGAACATAAATTTTCTTCGCTTAGTTTTAAAAAAAATTATCTTCATTTCCTGCAGCAAAAGGATCAAGATAATATAGGAATCAAAGTTTAAACTCGAAGCCTTCACTGCACTGTAAATTAGACCCAAAAGTCGGCTTCTCTGTCTATTAACAGTGTTCTGCAGAGAAGCTTTCATTAATCATAACACATTTTGCAGCATTACAATATCTTATTGTCCTCCAAATGAGAGATGGCCGGCGGAAGTTTGAACTGCGCAGCCCTTCCGGTAGCTGATCAATTACGTTTTCCTGTCACAATGGACGATGGCGTCTGTTTTCACTGAGAAAGACATGTTGATAACGCCAAATTAAAACTTCTCTCGACTATTTAGCGTTATTTCAATACCAGTTGCTAACAATAAGTATTTATATAAATAAATAAATATATATTATTTATAAATACAATGCTCTTTTGCAAAGTAACAAGCCATTACCGTAATGGTGGCGTCCTATCATAAAATCAGACGGAAGTGCCTGACCAGACTAAACATCATACATGCGCAGATCTCACAACAACAGGGCGGCCATCTCTCATTTGGAGGATAGTATTCTACATTGCAATTTAAAAAAAAAAAAAGTTTATCACAATCATAAGTTTCTAACACAAATTCGTATTTTCTACTACTTATAATAAATATCCATGAAGTACCAAATCTCTGATTATTAACAAAATAAAATTGTAGAATGAGCACTGGAAACTTTCTTTTCTATTTTCGTAAAACTTAAACATTATAATAATTCTTTTCAAAAAAAAAAAAAGGGTGAGCAACTATGAATACTTAACATTACTTAAAATGGAAACAGCAAAAAATTAAAAATGTTAAGCTTGAGTTATCAATTACCACTACAATTTTCGTAAAATAAGTACGCTAAGTCTATATTGAGCAAAGCCACAAATGAAAGTAATAATTATGGTAATGGCATTAATAATAATGGTAAATTTAAGAAATAGGAATAAACATATATATCTATACGAATTTTTATTTATGTAAATACAACTTAAGGAGATCTGTTTTCTATATCTTTGTACAACCATTTATACACCTTTTGTACAACCTTTGTGCAATCTTTGTAGGAGAAGCGATTGACTTAGTGCTTCCTAATGGAGCTGTTATTAATTAAACCTTAACTCCGGCAGAGAACTTACGAATAATATAATGGACCAAGATTATACTTATGTGTAGCTAAGCTGTTGTAAATAAAAACAAAGGCAATGCATTTAAAAACAAATCTATGTATATATTCTTTCAATAGTTCTTGTTACATAAATATGTTTGTCTTAATCACTTGTACGAATTCTCGTCTTTTGATACGAAGTATCTCACGTTAAAGGCATGTACAGTACTCTTCTTAAATTGACGTTTAAAAGTCTCTTTCTATCAACTTTATGTGTACTTGTATTATCGCCCTAAATCTTTACTTTGTAATCTTTACTTTGTGTCTTTACTTTGTGTCTTGTGATGTGACCTTCTTGAGTAAATAACGGTATTCTTATGTAATTGGTCCCGTCCGTGTGAACAAATCAAAGGTTACTTACAATAACTTGAAGTTCTAATATCTTCCGTCTACTCGTCCGGGTATTGAATAGCCTTCTAGGAATAATTGACGTTGTCTTTCTATTCGCTGACTTTCGAACTCCGTTGAAGATATATATTCGAACCAAGTAACTTCTTAAATACTTCTTTATTCGAACGAACTTCCAATCTGCCTTCAGCATGTACCTATTTTGTTTCACTGCCACTTACTTTCAGGATCAAGGAATATTCAGCTTTCATATTCCATTGCATCTTGTAACGAGATAACTTTTTGTATACGTCCGTTATCATCTACCGCCATTTTTTCATTCTTCTTGATTCCCATTTTTTCAACAACTACCGAACTCTCTCGTCACACGAGTTCATTGTTTAACAATCGATGCTGCATCGCATCGAGTGTATTCACGTCTTTCATTGTTTCGTTGTTCTTTTGTTTTAATCTTCCAACTTAGATTATTCACGGCAAAATATTGACTAATTCTTTGAATTGCATTCGGTTTGATAATTCTCCGGAAAATAATTCAGGTAAGTATTTCAGTTCAAACCTACAATCTTTTATATATCTTTGGACCTCATGTAACGTATAATTAAAAAAAAAGAGACTTTGTGTAGATAAAATGATATTTACAGTAGTTCAGATATAATAACAGAATATATATATATTCTGTTATTATATCTGAACTACTGTACATATCATTTCTATTATTGTAATTTTTTTTTATTTTTTTTTTTTGTTTGTTTCATTCATGTAGATGTAAATATATCTAACAAACATATCTGTAGAACCTGCTGATAGGAGTCTTGAGCTAACGGGAGTCTAATGTAATTCAAATGTAGATTCAAATAAAAAAAATAGCTTAACAAATACAACAATAGCTTCTACCATATATTTCAGATCAATCATACCTTCGCTTAATTCTTAACTATTGTTTCTTCATAATTTGGGAAACTGAGAAAATTGATGTTCGAAGAAATAAATTCCATAATTTGAGAAATCTTAACCTTTGGGAAAAAATACATATATTCAGTAACGTCTTTTCTACTTGATATGAGGAAATTGTAATTCAAGCTGAATAGTCTACGGTAAGATTTCAAAACGTTTGTTCAAATTTGATAAAGTTCTAAACATATCAATACACTTTCAGGTTTCACAGAATAAGAAGAAAATTATCACTGGACGGTTGAATTTATCCGTAAGGCTGTTAAAGGATGGATGTAACAAAGGCTAAGTCACATTAAGCACCTGTACATTGCCTATTGCATATTAATATCGTTATATTTACATAGCGAAAACACATAATCATATGGTAGTTTATTTGGCCGCACATTTACTTCAGTATCCGATTTTTAATGGAGCAAGAGCGACAGAAGCTAAGCGAGATACCAGGTATGAATTGAGAATAGTCGTGATATGCATACAGCAGACAGAAAGAAATATCCAGGCCCAAGCTGGGATTCGAGCCAAGGTTCGGGCGTATCAGCCGCTTGGAGGCCGTAATCATAAAATCCTAAAACATCATTGAGATATCTATTGCTTAATTGTGAACTTTCAAACAAATTAGTATTTTAATCATTACACATAATGTAATTTAACGTGTGTAAAGCATAATTATTAAAAGTTCAAACCATCACAGCACGTTTAAACATTTTTACATTAATAAAGCCGTCACATGTTTTGACTTTATTAATGTATAAATTTTAAATGTGTTTTGGTGGTTTTAACTTTCAGAAATTAGTATCTTTCAAAAAACAGGAAATCTTAGAAAAATAGTAATTTCTTTGAATAAAATAAAATATTAAAAAGTTATCTTTGGAATA
>JAFIDM010000001.1:43361497-43373170 GCA_023159025.1 Thereuonema tuberculata
ATGATAGGCCAATAAGCCTTGAAACAGCGCTGTCCCCGATTACCAGCACAAATATCAAAAATAGCTCAGTGAATTTGTGTTTTGTTTAGTTATGTGCGTTCTTTGTTTTATTTTACTGTAAAAATGTAACTGTTTTGTTAATGTAAAAAAATTTAAGCATGTTATGATGGTTTGAACTTTTAATAATTATTCTTTACACACGTTCAATTACATTACGTCTAATGATTAAAATACTAATTTGTTTGAAAGTTCAAAATTAAACAATAGATATCTTAATTATGTTTTAGGGTTTTATGATTATGTCCTCCAAGCGGTTGATACACCCGAACCTTGGCTCGAATCCCAGGTTGGGCCTTGATATTTCTTTCTGTCTGCTGTATGCGTATGTAGCTTAGCCTTTGTTACATCCATCCTTTAACAGCCTGACGGATAAATTAAACCGTCCAGTGATAATTTTCTTCTTATTCTGTAAAACCTGAAAGTGTAATGATATGTTTAGAACTTTATCAAATTTGAACAAATGTTTTGAAATCTCACCGTAGGCTATTCAGCTTGAATTACAATTTCCTCATATCAAGTAGAAAAGACATTACTGAATATATGTATTTTTTCCCAAAGGTTAAGATTTCTCAAATTATGGAATTTATTTCTTCGAACATCAATTTTCTCAGTTTCCCAAATTATGAAGAAAGAATAGTTAAGAATTAAGCGAAGTTATGATTAATCTAAAATATATGGTAGAAGCTATTATTGTATTTGTTAAGCTATTTTTTTATATTGAATCTACATTTGAAATTACATTAGAGTCCCGTTAGCTCAAGATTCCTATCAGCAGATTCTACAGATATGTTTGTTAGATTTATTTACATCTACATGAATGAAACAAAAAAAAAAAAGATTGTATAGATAGAAATGATATATATACAGTGGTTCAGATATAATAACAGAACATATATATATATATATATATATATATATTCTGTTATTATATCTGAACAACTGCAAATATCACTTTATCTATCTATTTTTTTTTTATTTATACGTTACATGAGGTACAAAGATATATAAAAGATTGCACAAAGGTTGTACAAAAGCTGTATAATCGGTTGTACAAAGATATATAAAACAGATCTCCTTAAATTGTATTTACGTAAATAAAAATTCGTACAGATATATATGTTTATTCCTATTTCTTAAATTTACCATTATTATTAATACCATTACCATAATTATTACTTTCATTTGTGGCTTTGCTCAATATAGACATTAGCATATTTATTTTACGAAAATTATAGTGGTAATTGATAACTCAAGCTTAACATTTTTAATTTTTTGCTGTTTCCATTTTAAGTAATGTTAAGTATTCATAATTGCTACCATTTTTTTTATAATTATTATAATGCTTAAGTTTTACGAAAATGGAAAAGAAAGTTTCCAGTGCTCATTCTACAGTTTTATTTTGTTAATAATCAGAGATTTGGTACTTCATGGATATTTATTATAAGTAGTAGAAAATACGAATTTGTGTTAGAAACTTACGATTGTGAAAAACTTTTTTTTTTTAAATTGCAGTGTAGAATAAGATATTGTAATGCCGCAAAGTGTGTTGTGATTAATGAAAGCTTCTCTGCAGAACACTGTTAATAGACAGAGAAGCCGACTTTTGGGTCTAATTTACAGTGCAGTAAAGGCTTTGAGTTAAACTTTGATTCCTATATTACTTTGATCCTTTTGCTGCGGGAAATGAAGATAATTTTTTTTAAAACTAAGCGAAGAAAATTTACGTTCTTTTCTTTTTTATAATAAAAAAGAATCGTATATTTAACAGGGAATCGAATAGGTGAATTTCATGGTGATTCATGGTGGTGATAATGTGGTGATTTCATGGTGATGTTTACTGTTTGTTGAATAGCAAGGCAAAAACAACGACAAAACCACTGCTCTAGACTACAAAGAGAAGACAACAATGGATGGATATCTGCGACATTACAATTTCTTCAGCACAATTAATGAAGGAAAGATCTTAGGGGAAAATGCCGGAAGGTGCAACAAGAGATCATTCATCAAGCAGTTATTCTGGTCTGGAAGAAAGCGAGATGAAAGGATTGGTCGATAATGGAAAATAATCGAGAGATACGATTTTGCTGACTGAGAATCCATACAACGACAAAAGATTAGTATTGGTTTTAAAATCCATTTTGTTTTCAATCTTTTCTAATTGTATTCTGATTCTAATTGTCTTATTTACTTGATTAATTAATCTTTTATTTGGGAGTGTTTTGTGATTATTAATTTATTCCACAATCACTTCACGAAGCGTCTGCAAATGGATCTTGAGAACCATGAACATTAGTCCAGCAGAATTAATAAGAAGTCCAACAAAGAAATGAAGTAAAATCTTTTAATATTGCTTGATATTTTGAAATACAAAAGCTTTACATTAATAAATATACATCAAGTAAATTAATTAAAATAAAAAAGATTTTTATTTTACAACTTTTTTAAATAAGTCAAATGAAAATTCATTCAAGTAATATCCACTAAATAATTCTGTCACTTAAAAAAATTCAGTATTGAAATTCTGAAGAATATTTCAGATTAAAAGAGAATTTAAAGTACTCATCGGAATCGTTTTACAAAAGCAAAATCAGCCGGGTTTTTTTAAAAAGTATTTAAATTGCTTCAGAAAAACAAAAAACAAATAGCATTTCAGTATTTTTTTTATTGATTTTGCCAGAAACGAAAAGGCTGGAACTTTCTAGAGGGCTTAATGACTGTTCTTTTTTCCTTTTGTGCTTTTACCAATGACTATAAAGATGGAGAGACCCATTCTGATAAGACCAACCTTCAAAACTGTCAGAATAGAGTGGGCGTTGAAGAGGAAAAGAAAGATAAAGAGAGAGAGAACTCAAGCAGCCTCTCACAATAAATAGCACTGCGAAGAAGAATCGTCTGTTCAATATTCTCATTGGAATAGGAATTGCTCAAACTTAAGGGTTTTGTTTTTGTTATTAATTGAAGAATATTTTAAATCCATATCAGTAAATATAGCATTGCATTATTAATTTTTCATACAATTTCTAATTGTTTAACATGATTTTAATCATTTTGTTTCTTGAAACAAGTTATTCCGTATAATTTCGAATAAATAGAAAATTGGAAAGCGGCGGCTTTTAGTAGCTTGTGTCGCCATCTATCTTCATGAATTATTTGAATTGTTAAAGAAACAAAATAAGGTTTGGCAAGTCCGTACCTCAAAATGCAAGTTCTGCTTTCCTCTCAATAGATGGCGCCACCCATCTCTCAGACAGGAACTCTTTGCTAGTGGAAAAAGGCAATTCTATTCCCTTGTGGTCTATTTTTTAAAAGAAAAGCTAGAATAATTTTGTAATAACTTTTTTTTTATTGATTAAAAAAAATAGGCGAGATGCTCTTCCTTTCGTATTTAGAAGCCGCCGTTTTTTTTTTTTTACTTTATTAATAAGATGTGAAATGAAAATTCTTATTGATACGGAACGTTTAACTGCTCAAACGAAAGAGTAGACCCAAAGAGGATGGAATTGCAATTTTGGAATTGTTTACTGCATTTAATTCGTCCAAATAGCCTGCAATAAAGTAAAATAAAGAAAAAAAATCATTTAATTATGACTGTTCTGACTTCTAAGAATAACAGTAAGCTAATTATATATGCAATGTCACTGTGATTTAGAATCAAAATTAAGCCTAGAAATTGCTTATTTAGAGTAAGTTTGGTAACATAAATTTCAAACTATATTAATTTAACTACTTTTGATACTGCAATCAGATAAAAAAAAAATCACACAAACTTGGATTTAATAAGAAATATATTTAAAAGTACAACTCAACGTTTCGGCAATTGTAGTTCCAATTGCCATTTTCAAGTTATAAATAACAGACAGGAACGGAAATAAATGAACAATCTGAAATTCAGAAAAAGAGGTAGAATACATTATTAATGGGGAGGAAGGGAAACATAAGTTAAAAAACAATATAAAATGAATTACAATAATATTATAATAAGGATATGTATGATGTAATGAAATTAGATAATAAATTTAATTAAATGTTCACTATTTAACGTGTGTGAATTTAATGAAGAGATAAAAAAAGGCCATACACACAAATACTTTATAAAACAAAAAACACATTAAAACTTTACGACACGACCAGGTTTCGAACCGATCAACAGAACTTTTAAGTTATCCAATTCTGCCCACTTATTTCATATTGAGCTTCTAAAGATCAGACAGATTCTAGTCGCCAATAACTATCCACTTTCGTTTATCAATTCTCAGATTCGAGTTGCTATGCAGCGCATTTTTAACCCTTAGCCACTTCGATTGCCTCCTTTGGGCAACAAATGTCATTTATGTCACTATTCCGTTTAACTCTTCGTTGTTTCCGGTTCTTCGGAAAAAATTACACTCAGTTATTCCACCCTGGCCACAGCTATTAACTCCAATGTATCAAATAACCGCCACATCAATTCTGGGAGTGTTGCTTACGCTATTCCTTATAAGGGTTTCCTTTGTACATACATTGGGGAGACCCGCCAGCCAGTAATGAAGCGGATGGCCCAGCATGCCACCGCGCTAAGAACTGGGGACTTCAATTACTTGACAGCCTCTCATGTCCGCGATAATGGACATACCCTTAGTTTAGAGAATCCCCTCATCCTCCACCATGAATTGAACCCCTTCCTCCGAAAATGTAATGAATCCCTCGTCATATTAGAAGATCTTCATTGTTACAATGACTCTATTTCCGTTAAGACAATTTATCAATACGACTTTCCTGGTAAAGATAAGGACCGTGTTAATAACCTCTCTAATGTCTAACAGATGGATGTTGACGATCACGTTTGCGCTAGAATTACGAAAAACACGAGATCTCGCTATTAGCCTCTTCAGCAGGTCTCAAGGAATTTAGTATTTTTAATGTCTGTCACTAGGAAAATGCTACATAATGAATTTATTGTTTGTTTATTGACTGTTTTGAATTTATTAAAACTATATTAAAATGTAGTAAAAGTCTCATGCATTTCCCCGTATTATAATTCATTTAAATATTTCAATATTTTGTGAGAAGACATGGATAGAGACTATTCTCACGTAAATTACGTGAAATCACGAAAATACGTGATCGTCAACATCCATCTGTTAGACATTAGTTAATTTTATTGCGTCGGATATCGTATAATTTAAATCCTTAAACCTTTCCTTTCCTTTCTTATTTTTTTCATATATAGTTATCGTACTTACCTAGATAATCCTTTGGTTGTAATGGTGCCTTATAAAGTTCAACAGTTAAAGTTTGGCACTTCCCAGCCCATCCCTCGTCTCTTTGAAGTACATCAGTTTCCTGTTTACCTGAAGTTTGTGGGGTCCAGTTTACCTCGAGGGTTCTTCAGTTTCCGGTCTAAGATTCCTGCCACCAGAGGACGTTTAAAGAAAATCGTCCTATTTGCATCTCATCCTGCCGTTGGTTATAATTGTGTTATAAGCGGTTTCTACCTGTTCGAATTTCACACTTATAAATGTCTGGCATGTCCGGTCTAAACCTGGTCGTTTCATAAAGTTTTAATGTGTTTCTTTAAAGTATTTGTGCGTCTAGCCTTTTTTTTATCTCTCCATTAAATTTAATTAAATAATCAAAAATATTTTGAATTTCAGATCTCTTTTTGAATTTCAAATTATTTATTTATTTCTGTTTCTGTCTGTTATTTATAACTTAAAAAAATGGCAATTGGAACTATAATTGCCGAAACATTGTATTGTATTTTAAATATATTTCGCACTTAACCCAAGTTTCTGTGTAATTTTTTTAACTGAATGAATTTTTACCTCTCACGCGTTAAATTTATTAGACTACTTTTGATGCTTTGTTTTTGTCTTACATTGATTTTAAATTTAATCTTTGGAGAATTGTTTACTTTCGAAAAATTTGGAATTTTTCAACTTAATCATGACACTAATAAAGCGAAAAGTTTATGGTTTTAGATTAGTTTTGGAACTTTTAGTGGTATTTGAAGATTCAAGGAAAAAAAAAATGTCGTTTTAATGGCGTCAGAACCAGAAAGGAAAAAACCTTGTCTTTAATGCTTTTTTTCACAAACAAATACATATTTAAGATATAAAATCTGAATTTCATGCTAAGCAAGACATTTAAAAGCCACAAAAGGGGAATTTTAAGGAGCAATAAAAACCTGAATTACCTTCTTTACTATTTCTAGGCTCGTTGAAGCAGTAAAAATTATAATTAGCTCCCGCGAATAATAATACAAGGGATAAGGGATACAAGGGATCACATAATATTATAAAAAAAAGTACTTTTTGCTAATCACGTTGAACTGTTTTATCTGGTTTATTGATTAAATTGTATGAAATGTGAAATAAACAAATCTGGATATTTTAAATAGAAGACGATTGGAATTGGATTGTATTAGCATTTGTATATTTATAAATTTTAGTTTATTTAGTTTATTTTAGTTTTGAAACTAGGCCATCCCCATGTCTCCCCCTGGTAAGTAATTGAGATAATCCAAGCGGTTATAGCAAAAACTGATGTTTTATTCCATTTTGATTGAACTCATTATTTGATAGCGCGTGCCATTACTGATGGAGAGAAGCTAAAAATGTGAACATTGGCATTTAAATTTTAATCTAGTAGGCTAAAATTAATGAGTTATTTTCTTTTTTCTCTGGCTCTTCTCTCATTGCTCCACACACACCCACAATGGGAGTGATAAGAAACAATAATTTGGATGTAGACCCCGCGGCCTAATGGATAAGACATCTGACTACGAATCAAAAGGTTACAGGTTCGATTCCCGTCGCGAACGTTTCATTGTAGAAATTTTTATCCAGGAAATTAACAATTGCGCCGGATAGACAGAGAAATAAAAGATTTTAGTAATATAGATTAGCGATCCTGTTGTGCTTCAATCCCTATAAGAATAGATTGGATAATGTTAATAGAAATGATGCAATACGATATCTGCTTAGGCACATCACAATGTAATAAAATGAAAACAAATAAAATAAAAGTGTTCCAATAAAGAAAGCACGAATGCTAAATACACATATCAAAACAACTTATATACAATTTCTCAATCATTGAGACCTACGTGAAATATTTAAACAAAAGAAACATTTCAACCAAAGGGGAACTCCTTCGGAGTTTCACAAGTGAAAATTATTTTCAAATGTCATCTTTAAAAAAATACTGTTATAAGCTTTGTAGAATTTGTTTTCATTTTAACAAGAGTTGCAATGTAAGTGTAATCTTGGAAAAAAAATACTTGTTTCAAATGAAAATGAATTAAACTGTTTGCTATTTAGGGCAGTACGAATTTCAGTGTGTTATTTTTGTCTCTCTTATTTGAAAAATATGAAATCGTGGTATTTATTTAATTGTGTAATCACGAAACTTTTCCACAATTATTAAATAAAAGAACAGTAGCATTAATCAATGCGAACGCCGCATCAGTTTGTTTCGTTGTTTGAAGTAGGAATTAATTGGAAAAATCAGTCAAAATTTAGCCTACTTTCCTAAGAGTTTGTTCCCCACCCCTGTTTATAATTTCTGAAATGTGGGATCGATCTTTTTGAAACTTGGCGTGTATATTTACAGACGAGAGATTTACGTAACCCTGTATTTGGAAATTTCCGCTTATGTGCGACAAAAATTACTTTAATTTTTATAATGGATTTTTATCGATATCGAGTAATAGATATGAAACTGCTTATTAATCCTGCAAATTTCTCTACGAGCTTTAAAATTAATTGGATTTAAACAATTTCAGTAAGTGTTGACGGCTTTAATTATTTTATTTCTTTTGTAAAAGCAAAACAAAATCTGCAATTACTGTGTTCTACGTTATTAAAAAACTGACTTTTCGTTTACATTATTGGAACGACTTAAATGAAATAATGAAAAAAAGAAAATTGGGGGAGGCGAAGAACGACTTTTTAAGGAAAGTAAACTTCAAGTTCTTTCAGTGACTTCTTAATTTGCTCGAGTTCGAAGCCAATTTTCCTTGAAAGAGGTTACTGTGAAAAACAGAAATTAATTTTGTAGGAACAGCGTTTCATTGGTTTCCTCTTCAGCTATTTCACCGCTTTTCATTCGGTTTTTTTTTCTAGAATTTTCTCTTTAAATATCCATAATCCATTTATTCTAAAATATTCTTAGTTCTTTTAGGTTAAAAATACTTTTTAAAAGTTTCTCTTGAAAGTGAATTTAAATTTTATTTCTTCTCGTTGAATCTCGATCAATTTTGAAACTTGGCTTCTATTGTGAAGCGAAGCATAATAACGTCTTTCAAGATAAGTTAGCTTCGAACTCTAGAAAAATCAACAAGTGAAAGGACTTTTGAAGCCCTTTTCAAAATGCTGTGGAATTTACATGGTGAATCAAAATTCTGAAATTCTGAGAAATGATGGCACTAGTTTCCAAATTTGAGCTTGATTTTTATTTTTCGAAATATTTGGAAACCATTGTTTGTGCAGTGAAAATCGTTGAGAGAGAGAGAATCATTGCAAGTCAATTGGCATTCATCCAGAAAGACTAAAGCCTACTATGTCCTAAGAATGAAACCACAGGATGAAAATTGAATATTGTTGATTGTACAGTATGTCTTGAACATATCGAAAGATGTCTTTTCTGTTTCCAAAACTTTTGATTCTTACTGTATTCTCAGCTTCAACGAAATTGGTAGATTACTGAAATCAGTTACACAAAATTAAAAGGAAAAAGAGTACAGTAAAGCCCCGATTATCCGCAAGTGGCGCGAAAATTTTTTTAAATTACGAACCTCAAAAAAAACAATTTTAATTCAAGCCAATAGCAGGGAAAATACAAAAGGCCCTACAGTGCGAAGGTCGAAAACTACTGACATGTTTATTGCGCATCGTAATCCTATAGGACTTGTCGGAATTTGTGGATAAGTGGCAGGCTCTTGCTCTGCAGAAAGGTTTCTGCTGTACTGTACATATTTTAAAAGTTTTGCATATTATGTTGTTTGTATAATAAAACGTAGTTTTTAATGCTGAAATATTTTTTTTTTCGTGTTTACACCTCATTTTTAGGTTCTTTTTCGGGTTATCCGCGATTTCTACTATCCGCGGCATCCTTGCCAGCCAATTCCGCGGATAATCGGGCCTCTACTGTACATACACATTAGCATATGTGTTTATACAGTGTCTATTAGTTCGAGGACATAGGATAGCAGATCTTAGAAAATTGATACATATATTAGGATATTGAAAGAAAAAAAAAACCTTTAAAACCGAAATAGAAGCGGAAAGAGGATGATAATAGGAGAAGTTTTAATTTTTAACTCTCAACAATAAGAAAAAAAAAAGAATAAAATCTAGAAGGTTCTTGAAATCTAGAATGGAATGAAATCGGTTTGGAGATTAGACGATGATTACTAATCACGAATATCTTTTCCAGAACATCTTTAGGTAAATCATTTAAGATTTACGAAATCAAAACGAATACTAATCTTCTCTGTTTGTTGCAGTAAAGATAAACATTTTGGTTAAAAACCACCCTGCAAAAAATTCTAATTGTTAACTTCTTTGATGTTAGGAGCGTAGAATCAATAAACGAATTGTCTTTCTTTTTAAATCGTAAAGTGATGAATTTTTAATCATATTCATTAATCTTAGAACCTCTTAAACTGGCCTGGTGTTCTCTTTTGTAGAATTTAAATTTTTCACCAACAAGGTAATAATGAAGTAATTGAAAAGTTGGCCAATTAAAAAACTAACGAAGGAAGTGTAATTGAATTACTGTGTGTTAATTCTCTGTTGCTAGTAAAGCCAATTGGATGTATTCTCTTTTAAGCAAGCGTTCCTTCTAGCGAGACTTAATGCATTTAAGAATGCTAAACATTCCTTGAAGTTGTAGCCAAAATACTTCCTTAGACCACGTCTTCCTTAAAGTCACAGCGCTGCGTTATGTGGCGATAAGGAATTCAAGAAGAAACATAGATAAATCGAAAATGTAGCATCTGGAAAGAAAGGAGGAAGCTGCGTACAGTATTTTGAATTGGTAACTGTAGTATTTTAATATTTATATCACGTATGTTTGTGTTTAAATTTCATAGAACCATTACAGTGTAAGAAAAAAAATAGAGCTGAATTTTCGCGAGAATAACAATGGAAAATAATAATAACAGTGATGAATTAATTTAAAAAAATGAACAAATAAAAAAAAAAAGATAGCATGGATGTAATATACAAACGAAAGAAAGGTTGTAATACTATATACTGTAATACAGAAGACCTAAATATCTTGATCCTTTACAAAATATTTTCACCATTCTCTGGCTTTCATTTTCTTAACGCAAAGTCTTTATGGCCAATTGTTTCTCCTCCTCAACTTTCAAGATTGATTTGAGCTAATCTCTTAATTTAGGTTATATTTCAGATGTCCTCGAATATACATACCAAGTTTCAAGAAGATACATCTAGCGGTTCAAAAGTTTAGAGGAATATATAGATTCACTGATTTGATAAGCCTTTCATTGTTATTGAAAGAAAGATTAGCTAATTTTTGAGCCTAAGTTAATAATCCAAAAGGAACCATTGAAATAGAGCCATTAAGAATTAGAGTAAAAAACCTTTGTTACTATAGTCGGTTTATTATATTTCTGAAAACACGTGATCTCAGTTAACCAATCATTATCATTTCCTTTCTTCACTTCAGTTATTGCTTAGTCGCGTCTGGAATATCGTTGTAAGTTACTTCCGGTATTTACGTCAAATTCGCCTTCGCGCTACAAATGTTTAATTTTATTATTTTTGTTGGTTTTTCAATATAATTAAATTTTGTTTTTATTTATTTATTTTCGATTTCATAAGTTTTTTAGGCATGTCCAATTGTATTTTTGGTTCCGACCACGGTCAAGACGGAAGTATGCTCAGTAACTAATGTTCAATCGTTTACCATATATGGAGTTGTCACGTGTCTTCAGATTTATACTGAACCGACTATACACCCTTCATAGAGGAAACAGATGAGAATTTTTTTTTTTCCAGATACGTTAGACAACTTTACCAATTAATAAATTTGAAGAGAACTTTAGTGATGTCACTTTACAGCCTTATTTTTATTGTATTTAATTGGAGATTTTTTGACATAAACTCCCAAATAGTAAAAATGAATTTAGAATCGTAATAACGACAACCTACCATAGCCATTGTACTTCCTATTTCTTTGGCTCGTCTGAGTTTGCGATACATGAAGAATGGAAATAAAAGAACATTTATTATCCTGTAATGCACAACTAATCTCTGTAGCAGAGGCAGCAAATCCCACAGCTTTTATCTTTTATTAAGAATCGTTCTCTTTTATCTGCTTAAAACTTCAAAAGAATGTTTTAGCTCGTAGCTTTAAAGAATTTGGTGACAAACAATGGCAGCGACGCATGTTTCATAATGCATTAAATCTGAGACTTAATAAGTTTTTATATATTTCTACTGTGTTTCATGTATCAGCTATTAATAAAGAAAGTTGGACCCATTTCATTATTATTCACCTAAGAATTTTAAAAACAACTGTTTTTTTTTTTTATATATGAGAAATTTTTTATGTTAAAATTCGCAGCAAAATTTATCATTTTGTCATTTTCCGGATTATCTT
>JAFIDM010000001.1:43383170-43409700 GCA_023159025.1 Thereuonema tuberculata
TAAGCCGAGTATCTTCTGAACAACGGATTTAAACCCAACAGTCAAAACGAAGGTTTAATTTATTGCCTTCAGTTTAAGATTAGTTCATATAAAATAAAAAGCTCAAAGAATATCAAGCCTACTTGCCTTATTTTTTTAATTTTTTTTTTAAAGTCATGAAAACTTTCAACTTCAATTATAATAATTATAATTATAATTATCTGTTTATATAAAAAGTTCAAGTTCTCCATTTTCTGGAAAAACGAAAAAAACTAATAATTAAAATCCCTTTCTGTGTACTTATGTTGTCGAAATAGACTAACTTAAACACATCAAACTGCGCTAATATTAATGGATTAGTTAAAAGGGATTTAAAAAAAAATCGTTATTTAAAACAATGAAGTATTAATAGAAATTGGATAGAAATACACTGTTGAGACGTAGCTTTACTCCGGCAATTTTTGTCTTCTTCTGATGATAATTTCTCAATAAAGAACCCATTGGAAAAGACTTCAAATACAAAAGTTAAGTTTTCTTAAATATGCATATTAAGTTTCGAGAAGATCCACCACCGATTTATCCACGATAAAGGTTGTTATGGGGGAAAGGGAGGGGGGACATAGACTTAGTGATCTAATAAGACTCCCCTTCCGATTGGTTGTCAATTTTTAAATTGTAATAATAAACTGATTCATTAAAGGTTCTTTTTAAATAAGGCAACGGTTCAATTCGACGCGATCTGTTTATATTTAGTAATTTAAAGAAATGCTCTGTAATAAAAGGATAATTCGTGACACAAAAAAACTGAATCTATTCAGAAGTAACTTAATAATGCATCCCTTGCACTTAATTAGTCTTCAGAAATCCGATTGTAAGCAAGAAACGCTGAGTAATGTATTACAGAAAACAAATTATTTTTTTAACTTTTCTTTTTATACTTCCCTGGTAGCCAAATATTAATCTTATAATTTTGCATAACTTGCATCAAGAATAACAAAGAAATTGCAGCCTACAATTTTAAGTCAATTCACGTATATCTACGATCCAGCTACAAATCTTAGGAAGCTGAAACTTTACAGATAGGTTTAGATTACTCCATTTTGATTTTCATTTTACATCTGAACTTTTCGGCTAAAAAAAACTGCCGAAAAAGTTACCTAGAAAACTTAAAATTTTAATGGTAGATAAACTTTTGCAAATATTATCTTCCTGTTAATTTTGATAGAAACTACACCCACTAAGTTTATTACTTAGTAGTATTGAGCCTGTTTTTGAGATTCTTCGGCGCATTTATTTGAAAGTTCGCTCACCACCAATTATATGTTGTTTCAAGAAACACTTTCTGATTGTCTTCGAAAAAAAAAAAAATTAAACTATTGACGGGTGTCAATTGCTTTTCATTTCCAAATCCAAGATACGCCAGTAAAAGGAAAGTTTTCACAGGCTGTATATAAATTTCATGACAAGTTGAAAACAAGTCGCAATGCGGAAAACATTTGATCCTATCTCTAGTAGGCTAGTTAACAGAATGTCAAGAGGAGACGCTAAACCCAGATCAACAAACCGTGGAACTTGCAATGGTTAAATTTTGTCGACAGGACACTACGGTGGTTGAACATTGAAGTGCTCAGGTGTGAAAACCGATTTGATTATGACAGATGACATCAGAGGAATGCCGAGAGATACTAACAGAGAAAGAGTGGATGGGAAGAGACAGTGGGTATCTATCATTCTGCGCAAGAATTAAACGCACGTGAAACACAATCATTTAGTAACAGCAAGAAATGGGAAAAGGTTAATAACGCGTGAAACCTCCAATGGATATTGATTGCACAGCACTCATTGATCCATTGTCAGCAATTAAGGACTTAACACTATTCCCATAGGGATAAGAACTTATTTCATGGTCTTCTCTATTCGTCCGTCCATCTTTTTAATAAATGGTAGTCTACTAAATTTAAATCGATTCATTAAGAATTTAAGCAGTTAATAATATTAAAATTATCGGTTACAGGTGTTTTTTTTCTTTAGGTTCCCAAAATCCAAAATTCTAAAATTTTATCATTTCCTGGTATATTATCTTTAGTATGTATTTAAAGTTGAAATATAATAACGTTCGTTTAATTTTTATAATTAATATAGGATGATATTTCCTTCAGCATTTTTTGCCTAAATCATAAGAAATTTAAGCAACTATAAATAATTATTGACATGCACATATTTTATAGTAACATTCAAACCACATTGCAAACCAGCTGCTTGCACTACTTGATTGCTATTCCCTCATCTATTGAATCTTTTACAATCTCAAAACTTCACAAGAACTTTTACGAATAACTCTCCAAAATGATCACCCTTAACTTATTTTCAATAAATTGCGATTGAATGATAGATATCTTGAATCGTCTGAGAATCTATTATTTTTACCAAAACCTGAAATATTATTATTTAAATTGTAAGTTCCTGATATTTCTTCCGTATTTCAATATTTTTTTACTAAATATTGGCGTAACTATATTAATGTTAATTAATAAGAGATAAAAAGATGATAATAGCTATGCAATAATACCATATGTAAAAGAAATTAATAAAAATATATAAAAATGTATTAAAACAATATAACATAAAATTAGTAAATAAATGTAACAAAAAAATTAATGTCTCAAAAGATAAAATCAAAAGAAACAATGGAAAGCGAAATGTGACATCAAATTCCATGCAAAAATTGTAAAAATAGTTATATTGGATTTAAGTTAAAGGTAAAGTTGCGATCAGGCCCAGAGGACCGCGCAATGCAACTGGAGGGTAGGCTCCAGTGTTCAGAACCTACGGGACAAAGGCGAGGACGGGGGGTCGGCCCGTCGCTCGCCTGCCTTTAACTCCCGGAAAAGAAACCCGGTACCCATTCTCTACCCAGAAGATAAATGGCTGCATATTCTTACTGATGGGTCCTCTATACAAAGCACTGGGCGTACTGGAGCAGGTTTCTACATGTCTTCGAAGGGACAGTCGCAGCTGAGAAGTTTGCAGCAACTGCAAACTTGATGGCGAAATGGTAGCAATAAAAGAGGCTATACCACACTTAGGTATTCATAACTGTCCTAAATACCAAGTTTTTCTTATTGACTCCCAGTTCTGCAATTCTTTTCAAGCAATTCAAGTACCGAATGTGAATTTACCTTTTTGTGTAAAGAGCTGTTTCTTCTAAGGTACCCTGCCCAAATAACGCCACCTTAACATTTAAATTATTGTAAGTCTGGAAATAAGGTGTATCGAAACACGAAAATTATGACCAAGAAAGTTTAATCTTCTGTTTGAAGCATACCATAATGAAACATATGATAACTTTTACTGGAGAAGTATGAGAACTCAAATAAAAAAAACTTTGCAAACTGGCGTAATTAGGAACACCTGTTCCAATTTCGCCACCTACTTTCTTGTAACTTAACTTCTTTAAAATTAAGAATTATTCCATCATTGTAAACATTATTTGTACAAAATTACAGAAAAAAGCAACTAAATTTGACTTTCTGTAAAAAATAATAAAAAATCACTTGAAATTAACGCAGTCTTTCTAATCTGTAGCTAAAACAAAAGAGGAAATGTAAAAATTAATTAATTTCGGCATTTTCCGATTATAAAAGCAAAATCATAAATAAGATAAAAATCTGTATTTTCATGAAACATATTAGTAACTTATAAATATCGTACGTAACCTAAAATCGTATATGTAGACCATTAACACAACCATGGCGTTAAAGCGCTACTGAGCACATGGATCACATGATACACTTGTTCTCGAATTTCCGAATTTTAAAAATAACAGTTAACTTATCTACATAGAAGAATCTTCAAGAATCAAGAAAATATATAGTTTTATATAGTTAATCTTTGCTGAACATTAAAAAACCTATATTTTATCTTATGTTGATATAGTAGCAGCCTTTCAGAACCAGTCCTCGACACGAAAAGGTGGAAATATAATTTCACTCGAAAATGTTGGCGGTCTGCTAGTAACTCACTTCAACACTAGATGGCATGTCAATGCAAACTACTTTAGTGCAGTACCGCCATCTCTTATATTTTAGATGGGTGGCGTTAAAGGTATACATGGCATTATATGGCTGAGGTACTTTACGACATGATGGTTTGGACATTCGTCTTTAGTGAGTATATAGCCATGTTGACCTAGTGGATAAACGCCCTTGCTAAATATGGAACCTGAATGCCATAACCATTCGCTTGTGGATGCTAAGGTTACTATCGATGCAGCGTTTAATTGTTTAGTGAAGAACATCACAAAGCCTTTAGCATTGACACCACTTGCTAGAAAATGGCAGAATTCCGATTAACTTGCCGAGGCAAACTGCAGTAGCCGTCTTGAGATTTGCACAGATCATGACGACCTGCAGGCTCACCTTTTTCCATTAGGAGCAGCTACCGACCCCTTGTGTGGTGATGGTAGAATGGATAGTTTGCACCTTTTTAAGTGTTTTGAACTTTCTAACATTCGTTTTAAGATTTCTTCCCAGTCTTTGACTCATCAATAGGCATCTTTCTATTGGACAGCTCGGCGCATGACGGCAGAAGGAGAAAATATTTCTTCAATTTCTTCAATGTTCTGAACAGTCCTGAATAAATAATCACCTAAATGAAAGAAATCGAGAAATCTAGAAGGAGATCTAGTGATTTAGACTCTCCTTCCTATTTCGAAGAATATGTTAATGTTTTCTCCTTAGTTTTTTGGCCACTAGTATCGATTACATGTATTGTAAGCTTAAGCTATAATCTTTCGGTAATTTGTCGGCCATTTTAATATTCTGAATGAACTTGATTGCATTTCCTTCAGAAAATTAAAATAAAATTGATGTAACGAATTTTAGATTCCTACACTTGAATTAACTTTGAGGTTATGGGTCACCTCAACTCATCATGAATTCGTTGAATACTTTTTTTTTTAAATATAAGGTAAATTTAAATATAAGGTAAATATCTTATCCATAAATAAGCATGCCAACTTTCAGATGATCAGTTCACTGCTAAATTAAATTACTGAGTTTCTGGAATTTCTATACGGCGAGTTTGGGATCCATCCTGTTTGTCACGAATTAAACTAGCGGAAAAGAGCAAACGTCTGTATTTGTATCCATGTCCATGTCCGCAAGCATCAACTGAAAGTCCTCAATTCATTGTTGTAGAAAAAAAAATAACAGATCAATACTCAAGAAGAAAACATAAACCTTCGCTTTCATCTCATGGATCACAGAAAACGTCCATCAGTTATAGAACTACTTTTCAGGCAACAGCAGTTTGAAATTGTTCAAAAGACAATAAAAGAAAATAAAAATTATAATGAAAAACGTGGGGAGCATGCAATAGATAATTGAGGATGGAGTGTATATTATCTTGTAACCCACGTTTTTCGTTATACTTTTTATACTAATTATTTTATACTTTTTAGTCCGTCTTAAAAAACGTGGTATATTAAAAAAAATATTTTTCTTAAATAATTATTTTCTGCTTTTTAGTATTGTGTGTATGAAATTTTTCAATCGATTATAAGCATTTAACACGAATTTAAATTTTAAACACGATAAAAAACGTGTTAATGTTAAAAGAAAAAAAAGTCGCTGCCTTGCAATGCACGGCAACTCAGCGCCATGTGGCCATTTGCAGAAACACTTACAGCAGACGAGCAGTGCGGCACAGAATTATTATCCGAAGAATTAGGGTTCCCTAACGAACAGACAGACAAGAAAGCGAGTTAATATTGCATTGTCATCCATTTCTGAGCTATGTAAAAAGTTTCAAGTCGCTAGCTCATTCGGAAGTTAGTTTAAAGTCAATTGCAAAATTTGTGCCGAACAAACAGACAGAGAAGAAAGCGAGCTAATAAAAACTTGTTGAAAAGAAATTCCAAGTATATAGTTGAAACAGTTAGGCTTGAAACTGCAACACAATGAAGAGACAACGACAGCTGTCCTGACTTAGCTTAATTAACAACTTAAAGGATCAAATGAAGACGACAGTTTAATATTCATCGACTTTTCATTCTTAGAAATAATCACTTACATCTACACAGAATTCATGTCGTTCAACAGCTGCCTGTAATGACACAAATTGCAAAAGAGAGCTCGTAGCGACTTCTTCAAAAAGAGAATCGATTCATTCTGTACAGATTTAAGGATGTATTTTCAACTTTAAGATAAGTTTCAATTTTAGACCATCGAAGTAATGTAACACTTCGATGTGTAACAAGTTGTTGTTCAATTTTGGTAAAAGGCTACTGACACTGCAGATAAATTGAAGATTTAGGCCTATTTTATAGGAAGTTAACTAAAAATAAAAACATCAGAGTGTTAATATAAAGATTTAAGAAAATCACCACAATTCAATCAACTAATACTTAGATCTGGGACGAGGACTATCAGCCCCACACCAATAATGACTACGTGAGTTCATCTTCGGTGTCAGGTTAATAATAATAATAATAAATAAATAAATGACACATCTTGAAATTACTCCTGAAACATCCATTTAATCATAATCTTAGGATAAGACTTCTTCAGATGAAATAGGATAGGATCTGAAGAAGTCTTATAGCTATATTTTCTTCAACAATTGAGGGTTTAAAAGCAAAGAAATAAGTTAATTCTCAAAATAAAATTAAAAAAATTACGTCATGTACGATAATATTTATTAAAAAGTTCGACGATTCTCAAGAAAACCAAGACAACATGAATTGAAAAGGGTGAAACCAATTAGTTATGTATTTAAAAACTGAATTTCACTTAATATTATACAAATTCTTCATAGCCACATGTTATCCTTTAAAAATCCTTTAATCGTGATATTTCGCAATCTTTAATCAAGATTGCTTCGTCGGACGTTAGGTATAAGTTTCAAAAACTCATTCCCTAAGACACAGAATTCATAACAATGATAGAATTTACAATGGTATAATATATGTAGAAAAATTTCTCAAAGTTAACAGTTGCACCTTATACAAATTCAGAAAAAGTATTAAAAATTTTGAAAAAATTCCTCTAAAATATTATTGGTTTTAAAATTGTATCGAAGTAATAATGTTTTTTTACCTTCCCTTTGTTTTATCAAAATTATTCTCGAAACCATAATAATGATGTAATATCTTCCCATTGTTCTTTAAGCAAGAATGTTTTTGTTTCCATCATATTGTATTTTGATAATATTGCAGCATTATTGATGTATTACCCTTGTTTTCTATATATACTATACCATTGTAAATTCTATCATTGTTGTGAATTCTGTGTCTTAGGGAATGAGTTTTTGAAACTTATACCTAACGTCCGACGAACAATCTTGATTAAAGATTGCGAAATATCACGATTAAAGGATTTTTAAAGGTTAACGTGTGGTTATGAAGAATTTTTATAAAATTAGTTATGTAGAAAACTAAATTAATATGAAAAGTGGGGATAAGATAGAATCCCAAAGCGAAATGTCTTTAGGTAAAAATTAAGGGGAAAAAAAGGGAAAAATTAAATCATCGGTGAGGGTGGATCGAGTTGATGAGGCCAAAAAGGATGAAACGGTCGCTCCCGAGTCCCTCCGATGAAAAATTCGAAAGGCGTTATTATTTATTCATGAGCAGCCTTAGTTTTCATTTTAAGGAAAAATTAAAAATTGATAGTCTGATTATTATAAATATCAAATATAAGTTTCACAATAGACTAAGAAAAAGGTACAGGTGGGGTAAACTGAAAATTTTTTTTTAAAAAATCATATTTCAATGTACTTACAGTCGACCACGATTTCTTGACGATTGAAATCATTCCAGAGCCCCATGACGTCACAACTACCCTCTCTCAGAGCTTCCGAAGAATGTTATGTTACAGCTATAAAACAGAACAAAAAAAAATAGTTTTAATAAAGTTTAAAGGGAATGCTTTACTGTTAGTTATTGGTTGACTGCTTTCAATATAAGATGTTGTATTTAGTTTTTGTGTATTTCTTGTAAATATTATGTATTTTTTAAAGCCGTGTGCTTTGAGGCGCGCTTGTTTGTGAATGGCTGAAAAACAGATACGTCATAATCACGTGGAATTCCTTCCAATCATCCATGTATCGTGGTTGGACTGTACAGATGTGGTTCAAACTATTCGATTTCTCAACGTGACATTTTTTTTTTTTTTTCAATAATTTAGCTTTTCCCGAAGTTACAAAACATTCTCTCAAAATCGATGGTCTACAGTCGAAGTTAATATTTTTATTTGTAAAAACTAAATTATATAGAATACACGATGGAGACAGTGACCCCTCAAAAACTAAAAGCAAGAAAATAAAAAACAAGAACAAAATGTGGAATCCAAATCCTTGGGTAGCACTCAGGTTGCCACAAAAGGAACTTGACCACAAAAAGAGAAAAAAAAAACATGTATAAATAAATAAATAAATAACAAACCCTCTGATGGGTAAAAGAAAAGCAATTAATTTAAATAAGAATGCCTTTTTGAGTCGAGCTTTTGTGGCAGCCTGAGTGCTGCCCAAGGATTTGGATTCCACATTTTGTTCTTGTTTTTGTTTTCTTGCTTTTAGTTTTTGATGGGTCACTATTTCCATCGTGTTTTCATAACACCTCCCCTCGTACGCCTTTTGAGTCTTGCACTGGCTGATTAGCTCTGGCTGATGAGAGCCTAACAAGCTCGAAACGGCCGTCCCAGAGTATCAGCTCGACTCAAAAAGGCATTGTTATTTAAATTATATAGAATAAATTGTATATGAATAATTGTAATTATAATTATTCATCGAAATTATATAGAGGCATTAACGAAAAATCATCGAATAGCGAAGCATTGCCGTTCTTTAGCTTGCAAATGCATTTTGGCCACGGAAGAACGTAAATACCGCAATACGTGTTGATGCAAAGATTTTAAACATAATTTCTATTGAAAACAAAAGCTTATTTCATTTTCTGAAAACAAACTTACAGTATTTTATCCGCGATACTGAAATACGCAAACAGTTTGAATCCAAATTAATTTTAATCGTATTTACACCTCGCGCAGACATTAAAGGATTAGTACAACGTATTTGTCCTTTAAGCTATTGTATTGATTATAAAAGTGAGCTCGTCTCTTGCTGTCAAATATACATATCAAGTTTCAAAAAGATTAATCCAGTGGTTCAAAAGTTGTTAGAGTAGGAACACACCACCGAATGATTTCCTAGGGAAAATAAATGATTCAAATATTTCTTCAAAATTTCGTTAAAAGGCATTTTTTTTAGCTTTTAGTTATTTTTCTTCAGAGTCCGATTGAAGAAGTAGTTACGCAACCGACAACAATTTAGGTAAATTAAAAATTAAAAATTTATTAAACCCTTAAGAATGTGACGTACTCTGCGAGATTAGCTCTCCTTCATATGTCAATAGACATTATTTGCAAACAGAAGAAGAAAAAGAATTCATCTCTGTTGCATTGGAATGTTTCATACATTTTTAATTTTTTAATTTACTAGAAGCGTGTCTTTGCAATTCACAATCACATAACTATTTATTTTGTTTCTGACGCGTAACATTCGTTCCTACTCAACACCGATATTCTAAACTTTATATATCTTTATTACAGAATTGATTGGCGGGTTGGTTTCTTTTTCTATCTCTCTCTTTGAATTTTAAATAGTTCGAATTACTGTTCAGGTAGAATATTTCTATTTATAACAAAAGGAAAATAAAATCTTACATTTGTTGTTCGAATAACTCAAGGGTTTTTTTTTTTTTTAACATTTTAATGTCGTTCATTTTTCTCCCTATGTTTTAAAATAACAGTTACTAGCAAACCTCTCAAGTAAAATTTATAGTGATCACGTGAACTTGGGTTCCGAGGTCATTTTCCCAGGCACGTGACTTTTGATCGAGTTCGGACTACCTGTAAAAAGTTCATCTCAATGAGAGATTCTTTCGTTTTAGTCATCTGAAATGTAGGTTTAGAGTCAAGTGACTTCCGGTTGACTCAGGTCGATGAAAAATAAAAAAATGTAGCCATCCTCAATATTATACCTAACGTTTGACACAGTATGTGCATTTCTGTGTAGTATGGTTTTGGAATACCACGGGCAGGAAAAACCAATGTTTTTTTTTTTTAACATACTGTATATAATATACTGTAGATTTTGGTACTTTTTCATATCGGAAGCCACATTGAAATTTATTCATTAGAACAGCGCATAAGGACAATAGAATCACAAAAATATTTGGAGGTTGTCAGTTGAGTACCATTTGAAGGCATATCCTTTGCAACCTGAGATACTTTTGTGCTGCTCCAGTGAAGGAATTTTAATATGGTGCCCGGATAATGGCAACGTACCGTTATTTTTTTTTTAAATACTTAGTTTAAATACAGATGCTCCTCTCTTTACATTGGGTTGTGAACTCGTCGTAAGTAAAAAGAATGTCGAATATGAATATATGATACGATAATTTTTTTAAGAAAAGTAACTGAATAATTACTGTAATTAACAAAGAAATGAATACAAATTTATCCTTTCAATGTATTTGTAGAACCGTCCAAAATAAAAAGTTTTACATTTACTTCATTACTCAGGAATGGCAATGAGTACAATGAGTACAACGTACAGTAGTGATGTGATGTACATGTTATTGCTGGCCCGGGAACAGATCAAAATTCAAAGTTGGATGATTATACATCGTTACTGCATCATCGTAAAGCGAGTCACTGTACAGCCAGGAGCATCATCAATATTTGCATTTAATATTATGGATTTAAAAAAAAAATTTAAATGTTATTTAAAAACATAGGGAGAAAAAAATTAGGCAAAAAGAGAAAATAATATTTTTCGATGCTGAATTTATAAATTATACTAATTCACTAATTTACTATACGTTTATACTACAGTTGTTTTGATCACTGAATAAATATAAGAGAGGAAGGGAATATAACAGTGATTAGAATAGATTTAATATCCAATGAAACCAATGAATGATTATTTTTCTTTCTTTCTATCCTCTAAAAATATTACTATCTTCACTTCCTTTCAGGATGATTTAAAGTTAGTTTAGAAATATTCACAATCTATCGTTTGAATGCTTTCGAGGACTAAAATAGAGAGGAATTCGAAAGAAATTAATGTCTGCGTTCCTTACAATATTTTCTTTTTCTTTTTTAAGGAATAATCTTAATGTATAAAAATGAATGTTTCTTTGTTGGTTTGTCCCGTATGCGTTCCTACACCACTCATCAGATTGCGATGAAACTTTGGTGAGTTGTTAAGCGCACGCCCACGAAGATTTCTGAATTAGTATAATTATTTTACAATATCTGGTGCGCAAGGCGTTTCAACAAATTAGTGTTTTTCCGGTTTCAACGTTTGCAGTTTCCGGTGCGACTCGCATTTGTAATGACAAAGTACAGGAACAATCCCTACAAGTGTGTAGACTAAATTTGGAAAATCCATGCTTCACACATGGACAGCTGTATGGGGCCTGGTTCATGCGTCGGAAAACCTTCTGATTTATTCGTGATTGCACCAGACGGAAAAACAAAAAAATACTATGTATCCAAAAGCACTTCAATAAACAGAATTAAAACACAAACACTTTCTTTCTTTGAGTGGCATTGCAACGCATGCCGAATACATGCTAGTAAGTTCATAAAAACCGCAAAGAATGATAAATCCCCCAACATTTCTATTCGGATTTTAATATCACCAAAAAATTCAAATTTTCCATATTCTGAAAAAAAAATTAAATCCATTTTATTTACTTTGTGTAAATTGAATAAACTTTAATCGTATCAATGGATTAAGGTTTCATTGATTAAGAACATGAGGTATTAACCCAAATAGGATAGAATTCTATTATTTAGATTCCAATGCTTTTCTATGGGAACTTTTGCTTTCTTCTCATTCTAATTTCTAGAGCAGAAGAGATTTCAATATGTGAGTTACATCATTCTAGTCCTCGAATATGCATACTGTGTTTCAAGAAGATCCAAACACACAGACTGACTGATAAGCCTCACTTGTTAATATGTGGAACGGAAGAAGTGGGAAATAAAACACACAGCAAAAAAATCTTACAGGATTCCAGGGTATCGTATAAGCTGGATCAGTATGAATGGATTACATGTAGTGCAATGTAAGAATCGTGTGCTCGTTCCGCTATCGTCTTTATCAAGAAATAAGTACTGTCAAAACAAACAATGGAAGCGAAGATCTCTCGTTTCAGCTTGACTCTCTCCACCTCCAGTGTAACTTCAATGGTAATCCAGGATTTGTGTCGCCTGTTGCTTTCAGCTGCGTCCACGAGGATCGTTCGTCAAAGGCTGGTTTGACGTCAGACACAGTGTCGTATGTGTCGCCTCGATCTCTGAGAATCTGTCACCGCCAGGCACGTCTTCAATGATGCATCTGTGTCAGTCACAGAGAAAGAATGATATCGCACACTGATCTCCGATGAGTCCCGCTTCAGGCCAGGAGGTAAAGATAGAATTACAGAGGCCAAACTCAGGATCCAGCACATGTCAGTTATCTCTTTTAGTGCCTGCACAATACAGTTCTAATCTAGAGTTTAAACAATTAGTATTCCAGATCACCTTTTGAATTAGACAACAGTACGCTTCCAATGACAACGAAATGCTGTTGTATCATTGCCTGTCATTTCTTCAATGGATTCCTGATCTGCCATTTTTTTTTTTTTTTTTTTTTTTTTTTTTTTTTTTATTAAAACAGTCATCAGCTATTAAATGAATTTCTTTCAGTAGAAGATTCATATAATATCTGAAAAGTATTGACAAAATTCGGAGTTGCACTGGTCGTTAAAACCGAAGATAGACGAATCATAATCTTAGAATCAAATAAAAATTGCATTCTTATGTAACAATCAAATAAGAATTGCATTCTTATGTAACAAGAAGAGCAATTCCTAATATGTTCACCTAATTCCCAATGTGAATATATGCACTGTTCAATGTGTCGTACAATTGTTGTTGTGCAAGAGATCTTATGAAAGATGCTGTCTTTCATGAGCAGATAAATGCGACTTGGCCATCAAATCCACCTGATCTTACATCTACAATTTTACAGTTTTTCAGCTTTTGCTTTGCGACATTGACAAACTTACAACCAAACAATTAATCAACAACTTTTTATCCAAATCTAAAACAGAAAACTGATTATTCTTTAACTCTGATTTATTTTCGAATCTCAAATCAAATATTTTCTGAATCCTTTCTAGTTAACTTCAACCCGAATAACAGATACTTCCAGTAACACATTAATAATCCTTGGTAAAGTGGGGGAGAATTGAAAAACACGGTTAATACAAATTACATTTTATTGGTTTAAACATACTGGATTTAATAAAAGAAAATTCAGGGCCAACGCACATACTAAATACAAAATATAAAAACTTACAATTGATCGATTTCGTAAGCATTGAAGCAAACATCCTCGGAATTCTATACAAAATACAAAAGACAAAAAATTTCCAGTCTTTATATAGCTGATAACATGGTTAAATAAATATAATATTTCTTTTATTAAATATTACGTACGCACGTTAAACTTTATGTATATTAACATACTGGATTCATTTAAAAAAAAACTGTAGATATACATTCTTGAAACATGTAAATACAGAGGTGAACATGATGCAATATTCTTAATATCAACTGAAATATCAAATATATGATAAAAAATGAATTCGTAACGAATTTAGAGGAGGGGAGAATATCCCCTCCATTAAGAAGTCTTTCACGCAGAAAATGTAGACGGAAAATAAAGGAGTGTTTAATTTTTACAGAAGATTGTGATGTACGTTATTTAATTATGAAGCAATTTTATTTAAAATATACAGTAAAGATTTCTGTTATTTTTACAAATTCATTTGCATAGAGAACTAAAAATTTCGTATACTAAAGACGACCATAGGTTCATCAGATCCACGGATAACTAAGCCCCGGATAATCGATGTTTTACCGCGCTGCCTTCTTTTCTTTTTGCTTAAATATTTCTCATTCATCTCCATAACACAACTATCGAAAATCGCAATTAGTTCGCTCTGCAGAGACATCGATGGACTTTAATTACACACGCCTTGAAATTCAACATGTTTATTCCATTAACTTCTACAAATTGAGTTTAAATTATTCATGATTTGGTGAATATGTTACGGGATACAACTTCGTTTCCAGTTGCAAGTCACGAGGCAGGCTAATTGGATTGCAAAACAATTGTCACTTTTTTTTTCCTAAGTTAATTTCTGTTGCTTTGAAATTTGAAAGTCCTTCTGTATATTTAATTTGTTTTACTAAGATGTTTTTATAAAAAGATGAAGAAATTGTAAATATTTATAAGCCTAATGAAAATATGTAAAAATAAAAATAAAAAATTACAGAAACATAAATAAAGAGAATGTTCTGGATTATACTGTAGATATTCTTTTATTCCTTCATATGTTTTTCATCTTCATGGTGTAACATTTACAATTTTGTAATTAGCTCATTGTTTGTTTCATAAAATAAATAAATAAATAAATAAATAAATAAATAAATAAATAAATAAATAAAAGGAAAAAGAAGAATCTCTTAATTACAAATTCTATACTAAATGTTCTGGAATTATTTTTCTCTTTTAATTCTTTTTCAAGCATCCGAGGACAGCTGCTGTTTCATGATTATTATATTTAGTGAGCTGATAATAAAATCAAACGTCTTCAATGCTGGGTTCCTGATTTTCATCATTGTAATTGAATCAATTTGCTCAAATTTTAAATTACAAATAATAATAAGAATAATAATTCAATTAAAATCTTCAACATAATTCAGATCAACGTTCAACAATAATTCAAAATAAACCCTGTATACTTTTATTTCTCTTATGGTCATTTCTTGTCTACACTCAATTTCTTAAAAATTTCTGCGCAGAAAATTTTTTTTAGGAATTCGAATTAAATAATACCAAAACGGTAAACATGCTTACAAATAATTGTTAATTGTTTTCCTATTTAAACAATAACTATTGGATTTTCTGCATTTTTAATCAAAATTAAGTTAAGCGATGACGTTTTAGAATCACTAATGTTCTTGAATCTGAAAATAACAATACGAACTCCTCATCACAATTATTAACAAATCATTAAACTAAACCTGGACAAAGTAGGGCTAATTTTTTCTGATGCACATATTGAAGAGTCTCACTTTATTCTGTCGTAACCAGAGTGCAGTCAATTGATTGAAGATGATTTAAGATGAGTGCACAGTCAAATTATTTAAGATAAAATGATGATTACCGGAAACGGCTCTTTGTCTAGCGATATATTATATTAGACGGATACCGTCGCTTTGCTCCGGAAGCCTTGCGTATGTAACGTAAAAAAACGCTTTATTTATTTAGCAAATTAATATCGAGATCGGAGAGTATACGAGTTCCCAGCCTTTGTGGCCTTCTCCCCACCTCTATCACTTGAAATCTTCCCCAGTTGGTAAAAAAAAATCACGTGATCATTACCAATTAATGTTACATGCTAAATTAAAGTTTAAATTAAAAAAAAAATCTAACATATCATTTACGGTATCGTATATTTATACATTGCCTAATAGAATTATCAGGTAACTCGTGAGTTAATCGTGATCTGAGTTTGCAAAGAATGTCTTTAATCGCACTCGATTTAAAACTACGGTGGTGTCATCTAACGGCAGCTTTGGGAAGTTTTTCATTTTGGATAGATTGGGACGGTTTTCATTCATCCACGGGAACTATTTGATCGACCGGGATGAAAAGTAGCCTATATCCTGTTCCGTGTCCTAGACTACCTGCAAATTTCCTCCCGATCCGTTGCGCCGTTGAGGCGTGATTGAACGACATACAAACTTACAGATTTCCACTTTTATACTATATTAGTTAAGATAGGAAATAGGTTTATGATGCCCCATAATAAACATCATGAGCGGAAAAAAAAAGAAAGGTTAAGTGTCAGTAAAAACTTTTAAGTCGAAATAAGCTGTCTGTCCGTACATCTTTTGAGTTATTTTAAATAACTTAAGACTATAGTTCTTAGGAAAATGAAATTTTAAAAAGGTTAAAGGTAGGTAAAGATCTGGGTGAAAAAAAAAGTCAAAATACGTTGAATCACACTAATCTCGATAACACAAAAATTATCTCAGAAAACTGTAATTTTAATTTTGAAGATTAATAAATGAAATATCTTGGTTGAAACTAAAGGCTGCAAACCATCAAGAGCGCTGCTATTCCTAAACACACCTGAATAAAAAATAAACTTTACCATCAAAGTCATTTCGTTCAATTACTTCTAGATCTTTCCATTCGTGTATTCGAAATTGGCACGACAACTATATCTTATTTTCTTCTGAAATACCAAAATCTTAACTAGAGAAACCCAAGTTCCTTATTGACAAAACTCTCCAATAATAAATTCACAGCAGCAATGAAATATTCAAGTGTTTTTAATAACTATTTCAACAGTCAGTTACTCTTGCATCTCTTCGGGGACAAAAAAAAAACAACAAATATCAAACATTTGAACTGCATATCACATTCTGAAAATAAAGGTTTCATTTCATCGTTGTTCCTATGGGGAAATGCCTCAACCTTCTGTAGCCGCAAAGAAGGGAAAAAAATTCTCTGTCAAAGAATAATTCTGAACTGCTGGCTTCATGTTTTATTCAACGATCAATGGGACTCTTCTTCCACATTCGTTATTTTTATGTCTTTTCTTCATTCTCAGCTCTACATACAATCTGTAATGTTTTTAAATCATGTATTTCTTTGAAAAAGAAATTTTAAAAAAAGCAGAATTCCTAAACTAGTCTTGCAAAATTTCGTTTTCATATGACTCGCTTAAATAGAAAAATAAAAATAAAAGAAAAACTTAAAATGTTATTGTAATTTTATTTTTATTAAGGAATTTATATAAATGTCAAACAGATTTATATAAATGTTTAACAGATTTATAAGTGGGTAGCCGAGTAGTTAAGGACGCTTGGCTGCGGGTTGGTGGGATCGGGTTCGATCCCCGGCCTCGGCGGAGGGCGGGGATTTTTCCATTCTTCTCCAAACGGGTTCTAGGGCCCTTTGTAGAATGGGTATCGGGTTTCTTTCCCGGGAGTTAAAGGGCGGGCGTCGGGCTGACCACCCGACCTCAAGGTAGTACCGTTGGTCATGAAGCACCGGGAGCCTTACCTTCCGCGACCCCAAGGTTGCAAAAAACTTGACATTTTTATATAAATGGTGTCAGAATTTTATATAAATTCTGACAGATTTAAAATTTCTTTGCTTAAAAACCAAAATTCAATAATTTTCCGTTAAAGATAATTCTTTTATTTTTTTATTGATAATTTTTAAAAGTCAATTCATTATAATTACATTTACAAAAGAACTCCAAGGTATGAAGTATATTCGATATAAAGTAAAACTCCTTTTTAGAGTATTGTCTTGTGTCAGAAGAACTTGTTTGTTTGTATGTTTGTCTGTTTGTTTTCAGTAATACTGGCATGCGCAGAAGAATGCGTGTTCCATCATCGTTGTACAATGGCTGACAATAAATGATTGTTCGATAATTTTTAATATTTGTTTTCTAAATCTCATCTTTTTCTTTTTTAATAGAATTAGGATTTTTTTTCTGTTCTTAATGATAAAATAATCTTTTCATAAAAAATAGACAGGCAGGTATTTCGAGGATTTATAATTACAGAGCATAATTTAACTAAAATGAAGTTATTAATTGTGTTTTCACAAAGAAGCAGGAGCAAGATTATACAACGCAGTTAATTTGGCCACTAGATGGCAACAGGTCACTGGACAATGGAACATCGATATTGCGAGCTTCAATTCACTTTGGCTTTTATTTTACATTTTCTATATGGATTGAAGCAAAAACTACGTATGCATGTCAGGGGGGAAAGGGCTTAACATGAAAAAGTGTGATGGGGGAAGGGATCATACAATGTGTGACGTCACACATCACTTATGCACATTTTTTAAAATCAAAAATTTGTCGTCATCTTCTCGCGCTATTTCTCAAGAAGTACCAAACTAGAAAAGATATCGAGTATAAAAGTTATACAGTATCCAGTTCTCGAAATAGACATACAAAGTCTCAAGATATTCAGCAGTTCACAAGTTCTTAAAGGGTTATTAAACACACACATACACGCGGACGGATTAATTTGAGGAACCTCATATTTCTAATAGAATGTAGGTTACAAATCATCTGACCAACAACTGATAAAAGAATATGCGAAAGATATATATATATATATGTATATGTATGTATATGTATGTAAGGATATATATATGAATAAAAGTTTAAGTATGTGAAACGATTAATTGTTATTAAAAATTAAACACACAAACGAAAATTTGATTAAAAAGTTTTAAAACCTTAAAAATATCCTTAAAACAGTGTTGAGAGGGGCCACCGCACAGGAGCCCGAAAGCTCCATGTTTTAAGTATATTTTTAAGTTTTTTTAAAAATGTTTAATCCAACTTTTGTATGTGGTGTTTTTAATAGCAAAGGATATTGTTGTGAGAATTAAATTATGAATTATAATGTAATTAATTCTAGTAAATATTAAAAGCAAAGATTTGCTTGAAAAGAAATTTATTTTTTTTAGTTGAAAGAATCAAATGCAAAATTTGAATATTAAAATTAGTATAACCACGTAACGAGAAGTTATGTTATAAAAGGTGAAGGTCAGCCCCATTCTGAAAACAGAGAGATATGGGTAGACTCAATTAGACAGTCAGCACTGACTAAGACAGTCAGATGTAAGCACACACACACAGAACTCCAATGGTTGTACGGATATCGATTAGTGTGCATTTAAAGAAGGTCCGAGATTGGACAGCAGAGAAGTACCGGATAATTAGTACTCAGACCCCAAAGTCTAAGGGAGCAACAGATACCTTAAATCCTAAAGATTTAATACTCTAAAAGTGAAGCCCACATTACGCTCCAATTACTATCCAGTAAATCTAAAACCTGGAATTAGTGAAGAAGTTATAATAAGTGGGCCAGGTAGCCGAGTGGGTTAGGGCGCTTGGCTGCGGTTTGGAGGTGGCGGGTTCAGTTCCCGGCCTCGGCGGAGCGCGGGAATTTTTCCACGCTCCTTTCTCCTCCAAACGGGTCCTAGGGTCTACCCAGCCCTCTCTAGAATGGGTACCGGGTTTCTTTCCCGGGAGTTAAAGGCGGGCGGGCGTCGGGCTGACCCCCCGACCTCAACTTCGTCCCGTTAGGTCGTGAATGCTGGAGCACACCCTCCAGCCACCCCGTAGGCCTTTGTAGGCCTGTAAGTGGGATACTTTAACTTTTTTTTTAAGAAGTTATAAGGACACGAGCAATTCTTATCGAGTAATCCTGAACTTTGACGACTTCAAGATAGTATTCTACAAGAAGAACTCTGAATAATTCGGATGTTAAGAAATGGAACTTTTATTTATTGGAAGAAGCAATTCAATAAATTTAACTTCACAGGAAGTGAAAAGCCTTCGACGCCAACCCGATTCAATAGCGCCGTTCGTTCTCCAGCAGACGCCCCGTTCCGTTGCATCGTGGGCAGGAGAAGTCAAGTGATTAGAAAGAGTGCGCCATATTCAAAGTGCTACGTTAAGGTGGTTCCCGAGACAGCGTTGATTTGGATCAACGAAGACTGGCAGTAGGATTCCAGACCAATTACTACAACTACAATTTCGACACCAAGGTGAAAAGCCGAATGAATCCAACAAATTGTGAGTAGTAAAATTTTATTCCATTTTGGAGGGAACACCGTGTTCGTAAACGCAGTCAAGATTTATTACGAAGATAGTTTCTATGGTTCATTCATCGGGGTTGAACTTTGTGAATGAGAACGGAGTTAGTATTATAATTTCACACAGGTGTAAAATTAATGAAGCCCTCGAAGTATTTGATTGAAGAAATCTTTATTGCGTATAAAGATATTTATTAGTAACACAGGTGAAAGTGCGAATGCCATTATTATTCGTAAATGGAAACATTCACACAGGTGAATTGATTAGCCAATATTTAGTTTATATTTATCACACAGATGAACAAGTAAAAGCCAGATCGATTTATGTGTTTTAGAATCACACAGGTGATAGAAATAAAAGCCATTGGAATATTATTTCGTGCAGCATTATTAAAGAACTGAACGCTCGCGTTTATGAGACGTGAACAAAATGTAATGAAACATTTATTGAAAGAGAGATTCATTAATTATTATTAAGCAGTGCAATAAGATATTATGAAGCGTGCTATTATTATTATTATTATTATTAATATTCTTAGAAATTGAGAAAGGATTTAATTTCATTTCTAAATCACACTAATTGTTAGTGTTGGTATTCTAACTAAGAAATATTAAGAGGATATTGATTAAGTTTAGAAGGAAGCTCAGAACTGAACTTAGCTACATTAGCCTTTTATTTTTGAAGAATTGTACATAAGTTTTGAGAATTATTTTAATGTCAACTCAAATAAATCTTTTTAAGATTTTTATTTTTCTACGACTAATTTTCTTTTTGTCTCTTGACTAACCAAGTATGCATTCTGCAAATTACCGCAGCAGATATACACAGTCTTATATACACAGTATGACCGGAAATAAAGTAAACCGAAGGGTGGCGGCACTATACACCGTTTTTATTGCCGGAGGACAGTGTGTGATTTTGGTTCGTGAAGAGAACGGTTGTGTATTACCCAACAAAGTGTTCGGTAATAATCGATAATTTCAAATGAATATATACAAATCGATTGGACTTCAAGTTCTACAATTCGCCACCAGGAGCGCTCGTGTCAGATGGCTCCTTAGAGATGGCATGCAATCTCTTTGAAATTAGAACACGTACTAAAAGCGGCAATGTGTTTTCCATCCCTCCGTGGCGCGGTGATATCGCGCAGATTGCCTGTGAAATGGTAGATGTAAAGCGGCTTAATGGAAAATATACTATTTCTAGTCATACCGTATAAAAACTAATCTGCTATCCTTTTGTTATTAATTAAAGAAAGTAATCTTCCATATTAGCTTTACGGAATTAGCAATCAATTTTTAGAATCAGTAAAGCATTCTGACGTATTATTAAAAAAAAATGGCTCAACAAATGTGAAAAACAAAAAACTGAATATATCTAATTGCATTCTCGTGAATTCAAAATAAACTGTTGAATCCAGAAATTCGAAATCAATCATTGAAATGCACTGTCATTTTGGAATGGCGAACCATATTTGAACGTGCCTTTTCTGAGCAGAAATAAAAATCGTTCGGAGTTCCCACAAGAATTCTGACTTGAGGTTGACAGTCAGAATCTCCGTGCACTGAGAATTTCCTGCCAACTGTCAACGTTTCACTCCTTTGGCGCGATTAGGAGTCGGGTCTCGACATCTCACATTTATCTTCTGCTCCGATAAAAAGAAAAAAAGAACATCGCTCTGCCAACGCAAAAATAATTTGTTTGAATTGTAGCAAGTGGTCTGGACGTTTTAGTTTTGGACGAAAACTAAATCATTTCTTTCATTTCTTCGCTTGGATTTAGAAAGGTCTCACGATTTAAAAGTTAATTTATTCTGTAAAGAATCCAACAAAGATAAAAACGTATTCTTGTAACAAAGAAACATTTTTCTCTTTTTATTTATAAAATTGTAAGAACAATAAAAACTTGTTAAATTATAGGAAAAGTAATTTTATTCAAATAAGAATGAGAATTTCAAAACAAAACAAAAAATTGAACTAACTTATAAAAAAAATAATAATAAAAATTAAAATATCGACTTAAATAGAAAAAAAAATTACAATAAAATATATAAAAACAAGAAGAGAATTCATCGTTCTATTTCTTAATAATCAACAAAATTTGAAAACGAAACAAACATAAACTTAAACGTGAAAAACAAACAATCATGAACTTAAACAAAACTAAACGTGAAAATTCAATAGAACATTTTTATATTAATATAAACAAACAAGAAAACTTAAAAATGAAATAATTAAACCAAATAAACATTAAACAAACGGACAAATAATTCAGCTTACACTGACTTTAGTTTTGTTTTTAATGTCTTGTTTTTACCCATTCAGTTTTTAAATAAACCAAAAGAAATTTCACTTACCTTTAGAATCTTCTTGTTCATACATTTACTTCAGTTGATAAAACAAGATTCTAATAAAAATCTCTCCGTCTCATCCTGAGACTCGGAAAGAATGTTAACTGAAGGTAAGTTTGTGGTCAAACTGAAGAATATGGTCATCTGGTCATGACCAGATACATCTTTGACCTTACTCTCAATTATTTTGTTTATTTTTTAGAAATATCTAAAGAATTTATTTATAACAGTATCAACAAACTTTTCAGGATATTCATTCATCATTAACTTCTTCTTCAGATCATCTATTTTCATTTTCCATAATTTACAATTCTCAATATAGTAAGTTATCCGTTTTAAATTGTTCCAAATTATAGCTTTTTTTAGTAGAAAGACGATGATTAGAATTGAAATTTAACATATGTTTAATTGGATAATTTTTATGGAAGTGTTCATAACTTAAGTAATTTATACATAGGAAGCGCAGTGGTGCCTCAAAGGATAAAATAAACAATGAAAAACTCACCAATGAACCATAAGTGAGAAAATTCATGTGCCATCAATGTACAGGCCTCAATGAATTTTTTTAATGCAATAAAATTCAAACTGCGCGTTTGAATTATTAATAATAACAATGGATGAGACCAAATTATTCACAAGTGATATCATGTGATGGCACATGAATTTTCTCACTAATGGTTCATTGGTGAGTTTTTCATTGTTTATTTTATCCTTTGAGGCACCACTGCGCTTCCGATGTATCATTCTTTCCAGTCTCAGTGCGAGACCTTGTTATTTACAGTGACTTCTCCTGGCTGATGATCGCCAACGAGCGTGAAACAGCTGTTCCAGGATGTCATTTGTGAATAATTTGGTCTCAACCATTGTTATTAAGTAATTTATGTTAAATTTCAAATCATCGTCTTTCTACTAAAAAAGTTATAAATAAATTCTTCAGAAACAAAAACAAAATGATTGAGAGTAATGTCAAAGCTGTACATCATGATTATAATTTTTTTAAATTACCCATTGGTATTGAGTTAGATAAAAATATTACAGAAGTTTGTAAAGAAAACAATGTTAAAATTATATACTATAAAGGTAATAGTTTATTCAAAAAGAAAAAGATTAGAAGTGAAGATGACAACTAATTTTTTGTATAAAATAAGTGTCATTTATGCTTTGGAATGTTGGGAATGTGGAGAAATTTATGTAGGGAGTACAGGAGATCGTTAAAAGAGCGTGTAGATGAGCATGAGAGAGCCTTTAGAAAGAAAAGAAAAGGTATTTCAGATTGGGCGGACCATATTCTTAAGTTTGATCACAATCCTGACCCTTCAGCTTACATTCTTTACGAGTCTCAGGAAGAGAGAGAGAGATTTTTATTAGAATCTTGTTTTATCAACTGGAGTAAATGTATGAACAAGGAGAAGGTTCTAAAGGTAAATGAAATTTCTTTTGGTTTATTTAAAAACTTTATGGGTAAAAAGAAGACATTAAAAACAAAACTAAAGTCGGTGTAAGCTGAGTTATTTGTCCGTTTGTTTAATGTTTATTTGGTTTAATTATTTCAGTTTTAAGTTTTCTTGTTTGTTTATATTAATATAAAAATGTTATATTGAATTTTCACGTTTAAGTTCATGATTGTTTGTTTTTCACGTTTAAGTTTATGATTGTTTCGTTTTCAAATTTTCTTGATTATTAAGAAAGAGAACGATGGATTCTCTTCTTGTTTTTATGTAAGTGTCCTTGAAGAAAGTTTTTACAGTAAAATAAATCCGAAATATCGGATGAAGAAGTATATTGTTTTGTGTATCTTTGTAGTTGTTTAAGCCTTTGTTTATTAGTTTTGTTTTGAAGTTCTCAAAATCTGGATTTAATTATTTTCATTTAATACTTTTTTATTATTATTATTATTGGCTTACCAATTTTGCGTTTACTTTTAATTAAATAAGTAAACGTTAATATTAAAGTTAAATAATATTAAATAAGAAACGTTAATCCATCCATCCATAGTATTCTGTCCTCTGACAGGTCCAATTCTGTGGACTTCGCACGGAAGTCCCAGAAACGCCTGGGGAAAGATACTGGGGGTGGTTTCCCGTTGCCTGCCCCCACGACGCCATTAAGGAATGACGTCAGACCGAAGAGAAAGCGAAGAAGAGGCGAACACAGGAAAGGAAATTGAAACAGCCAAGCCACTGCCGGGATTCGAACCCAGGTACTGGCGCACTGGACGCCACGGCTGGCCGTCGCCGAGACCGCACGACCACGCCAGCACGGCTAAACGTTAATATCAAAGTTAAATATTAAATTAAATGTTATTAAATATTAATTTATTTAAATATTGTTTAAATTAAAGTGAAATATTCTTTTGCAGTATATATTCTACGTTATTTATTGATGAGATAACTAGTGCAATATATTTAAGTCTTCCATCTTTCAAACGATGGTAATAATGTAGTACTTTGTATAAAGTAATGCAAAATTATTATGTAATGCAAAAGAATTAACCCCTTCTATCTTCCGCTAAATCTCAAAATATTTAACGATGTGTAGATTCTTTCGACACTGCAAGGAGGAGCTATTACAATTAGCGTGTCTGTCTGTCTGTCTGTGTACATGTATGTTGGACTCCCCATGGACTGCAGGACAGAGGTTTGGGGTAAATTCTATTTCCGGTTCAGGCCAATATCTGTTTTGATGGCCCTTAATACAGTCAGGAAAACAGTGGTTATTTGACAAAATTGGGTTCTACCAAGACTGAATCGACTTGCTGAGAACGAATATAAGATTCTCGGTGCAATGTGACCGCTTCCCGTTCAAGCTGACCACTCAAAGAGTCACCCGAATGATACAAAATGGGGATATAGACATACTAAATGCTGACATCAATACTTGAAGTTATACTTTACCCTTAAATTACAAAGGCTTGAATAAATGCTCGCCAATCACTTTTAACAATGCAAGCGTTTGATAGATTGCAAATAGTACATGGTCGCTTGATTCTGTGTTTACTATAATGTTGTGAATTGACTTTTTTAATGTGCTATTATCTCATCAATTTCATTGTATACTTGAAATGTTCTTCAAAAATTACGACCCATTTCAGATTTCTTTAATAATGGATTTATTAATAATATAATAATGGAATTTGGATATGGTTTCTTCTTAAGCACATTGCACATAGATCCGAAAATCGGATGGTCGGATCCACGAATCGGACGTATTCTCTTTCACATGGCCACGAAACGTCGCCTATACGAACGATTTGAATGTTACATGTCGTATAGACGACGTGGGAGAGAGTTTCGTGGCCATGTGAAAGAGAAAACGTCCGATTCGTGGATCCCACCATCCGATTTTCGGATCCATGTGCAATGGGCTTTAGATCACAATAACTGTGCCTTTTACTTAGCCTATTCTTGGTTGCGGATAGTAATAAAGCCTGCGTCAATATCATTATGTCAGAAACCTAAGATGGTCTGCAGGTACGGGACGAGTAGCGAGATACGGAATTTGATGCTCTCGATTAACGGATAAAGGAGGAGAGAAAATGTGACTCCTCTGACTAATCACAGATATTGTTTATCTGATTTGCCTACATTCCAACCTACTGCAAACGAATACAAATGACACTTCATATTTGGCAAAAAAATATAAAAACTCAAAAAATAAATAATTTATTAAAGTTATAAGCAAAATAAAAAATCCCATAAAAAAGTGTCTGCTACTAGTGTTCACAGATATTAGCAACAATGAAGAGGTTATCAAAGCAAGAGGGTGATTCTCGATTACATATAGCGTTTCAGATTTCTATGGATCGTTGTTAGATGGCTCGTACACTTTCTTTCCATTAGGTCACCTCAAATTGTGATAATTAAAAGTTTCCATACAAAAAAATTAATGTGCTGGAATAATAGTTGAAAATAGGAAAAGAGAAAAAGAAAACAGCATATGAACAAAATAGGAAATTGCCTTTCTGATTTTAGATTATGGGAAGGAAATTGGGAACGGCCGTTTCGTCCTTCTGCGGACTCATCAGCCCAATTCCCGCCTTCCCTTAACCGAATCAGAAAGGCAAGACCTAGTTAGTGTAAGCCACCGCCAGCTTGGCAGTGACCCCACAAACAACAAAAAACAAGAAAGCAAATTGCTGCTTCTCTCGAAGTCAGCGCAAACCTTCTCCTAAGAATGATTACACTAACTAGGTCTAACTAGGGGGCTTACACTAACTAGGTCTTGCCTTTCTGATGCAGTTAAGGGAAGGCGGGAATTGGGCTGATGAGTCCGCAGAAGGACAAAACGGCCGTTCCCAATTTCCTTCCCATAATCTAAAATCAGAAAGGCAATTTCCTATTTTGTTCATGTGCTGCTTTCTTTTTCTCTTTTCCTATTTTCAAAAGTTTCCATCTTTGTTTTAAATTTTTAATCCACAAAAGAAAAATATTTTT
>JAFIDM010000001.1:43413373-43428336 GCA_023159025.1 Thereuonema tuberculata
CAAAATTTAGGAGTAAAAATTGTTTTGTTAATAGAAGAACATTGTTGCTTGTTTTCTCTCTTTTTTAATTAAATTGGGTTTTTGAAATATGGTGCTTAAAACTTGAGAGAGAAGTGGAAATTAAAAAATAAAGGCTAATTAAATAGAAAGAAAAAAAAAGCGTCTGGTCACTTATTTGAATGATGTATGTCGTACTAAGAAAAAACATGTAAGAAGTATTATTGTACAATGTACAACATTGATAAACTATCGTATATTACTATATTCAATAAGTATAGATCAACTTTGTAACATTTTGTAAACTGTATGGAATAGTCCAATGGAAAAAAAATAGTTAGAAAATATAATTACTTAGAAATGAAAGTAGAAAACAAACGAAAGAAAGAAGCAAAGCAAATGAAAACAAGAGGATTGACAAAAAAATTATTTTCATAACGTTCAGTAACTAGCAATCATTTTTTCAGTTACAATTATTTAGATTATAATAGTCTTTTAGAATTTCAATTCAAAATGAATAAATTGACAAAAGACATCTATCACGGTAAGTAAATGTATTCAAAAGTGGATCTTTTACCAGTTATTTTTTTTATTTTTATTTTGGGTTTTACCAATCACAGCCTTTTAGAATCAAATTCTTATATGTTTCTTTAAAACAAAGTAAAAAATAACCACCAAAGAGATTTTCATCCCCCAAAAAAATTCAAAATCCAAATTTTAGTCCTTTAACTTGGTTTCTGCTATAAAAGTTGCAACGTGTGTTGGGAGTTTTATTGTGGGCGTCTGATGATGAATACTCGGTGAGGTGGTTAAGTCAGAGCAGATTTATCCTTTCTACAAGCGAAGGCAAAACTACTCAGATTCCCTCAAGTCAACATCATGAAATACAGAGGTCACATGGCGGACACTCATAACATATAAGCGACACTTTGCCGCTTTAAAGGCACCAGAAATCCGTGTTCTGGAAGAGAAGCAAACAGAAATATTCTGAGTCTGACCACAGTTTTTCTTTAGCAGATGCTAAACGATACGGGAAACAGCTGCTATGTCAACTTTGGTGTAGATGCCTTCGTTTTGTGTTTCCTTTTTACGTTTTATCGAGACGCCCTTTAATTTTAAGTTTCATCCGCTTTACCTTAAACCACGCGCTAAATTAACAAAGGATCTTCTTAGTTAATGGCTAATTTTAAACGACTAAAACCATCATTCAAATTTCTTAGGATAAACAATGAGAAACCTTTACATTCAAATACCATCTTGAAGTTGAACTATGTCTGTAATGTCAGTAATGGATATTTAGTCATTTCTCTGTACGTTGGTAAGTTCCCAGCTTCGCAACCAAACTCGACTGTGGTCCAATTATAGCTTGGAAACGATTTCGATTGCTTAATTCTCCGACTACTTAAAGACGAAAGATGCCTGTTAGCCAAACAACTTCGATAATGCTCTCTTAATACTCTTTCAATAATGGAATAATTTGAAAAGAATCATAATACTTTAAGAATTTTAATTTGAATATAAATTAGTAGCATTCATATTCATCTCTTTTTTCAGATAAGCTTCGGTAAACGAGTAATGTTTTGAATCACTGATGGAATTCACGTCACTGTGCTCTTTTCCAATGACGTTTCTTCAGTAATTTTTCCACATCATTAGCTGTTCCATTTTCGCTGCTTCGGTAAAGTCTTTCTGACATTGAAATAAGAAAAATAATAATATGGACAGTCTTTTTCTGTTTACAACTGCAACAATATTTTTTCTGTTACTCATTAACAAAAATAGTTTCAATCACGTCAAATTTTGTAAGTTGAAAGGGAATTCTGGGTAGAAACTTTGCCTAATCTGAGCATTAAACCACAACCATTCGCCAGGATAGATTCAACAGATTTTAAGAAAGAACTTTTCATTTTTCATTGGACCACGGTTAGGTTGTTAACAGGAATACTGAGGAATATTTTCTTTTTCTAAGTCGTCTTAATAATGAATCCTGTTAATTAAAATTCATTGTTGCAGTGATCTAACTGAATGAAATATCATTGTTAGCCATCTAACATTGATCTACAGAAATCTGACCGTTTTTATCAGCAAAGACATCGCCTTCAGAAAGTGACTTAGGACACAGCTGAAGGAAACTCAATGCCATAAATGGGATTTTAAATCCAGGACCGTGTCCCAATTTAAGAAAACCGAAGTCTAATTTGTAAACTCCAATACCGGGCATGATATCGGAAGAACGGACAGACCCTCAAGATACATAAATGTTTCATTAATAATCTTTCATTCTTATTTATAGCAGAATATTTCAGTATACATACATGTAACAAGCATATGAATTTACAATAATATTATTACCAGGGTGATTCAGAAAGTAATGCCTCCAAGGTGATACCTTCATTTATGTGTGACAGATAGCACCGATACAGGTATCAGTGGAAAGCTTGCAATGTCAGCTGCAAATGATGGTATCATTTTTCAACATAGTCCCCATTACGGACAACACACTTGCGCCAACGCGAAACAAGGTTTTGCATGCCGTCAGCGAAGAATTGTGATGGCTGCTGGCGACACCATTGCCGAACTGTTGCTTCCACCTCCGCGTCACAACTGTAGCTTTGACTCTTAAGGTGATCCTTAAGTTTGGGGAAGAGCCAAAAGTCGCAGGGCGCAAGATCCGGTCTATAGGCAGGATGATGCAGAATGTCCGTGAACCTTAGGCGCTGCATTGCGTCCTGAGTTTTGTGGCTTGGGTGCGGATGAGCATTGTCATGGTGCAGAATTGCCTGTTTATGTTTGCGAGTGCGTTGCAATCTGGCCTGTAGTCGCTTTAGGGTGTCAACGTAGCGATCTGAGTTTATTGTCTGACCATTTCGCAGAAATTCCGTATGCACGACACCATCCCAATCCCAGAAGAGGGTCAACAACACTTTGCCAGCAGGTGGGACAATTTTGAATTTCTTTGGGCTGAGGTGAGGACGTGTGGCGGTACTCCATCGCCTGACGCTTCGTTTCCGAGTCGTAATGGTGTGCCCATGACTTGTCGCCATTACAATTCTGCGAAGAAAGTAACAATTCTGCGAAGGAAGTCGTCATCTTCCTGTTCATATCGCAAGAGCAGCTGCTGACAGATTCTCTTCCTCGACTCTTTCATGCCAGGCGTCATTTGCCGTGGTACCCAATGAGTGCACATCTTCTTAGGACGAAGGTCCCTAATGATGTGGTTCACTGAACCAATGGAATTGGAGTGCATTGTTGCGATCTCTTGTTGCTTGATCCTGCGATTGCCCTGAATCAACTGCTCCACCTAATGTTGACGATCCTCATCAGTGGCCATTGCGGACCGTCCACTTCGGTGCTGATCATGGAAATTTGATGCGGCTGGATTTGGATCTTTCACAGTCCTTGCCCACCTTCGCACACTGCTAACGTCAACACAGGCATCCCCTTTAAACTGAAGTCATACGGCGATGAATGTTGTTGGGCGCCAACCTTCCCCAGTCAGAAATTCAATGACAGCCCGCTGTTTCAACCGGACATCACCACTGGATGCCACGGATTGCTCCATTACTCTGGAACGAGAAGAGATAGGAAGGTGAAACAAGTGACATTGTATAGCTTAAACATCAGTGCATTAATGATAAAAAATTCAGATTGTTTGCAGTACTATTGGCCAAGTAGTGGGCTTGGAGACATTACTTTCTGAATGCCCCTCGTACAATAATTTATAGCGAACATAGAATCCATATCAAAATAATACTGGTATGTTTAACTTGTAGAATTACAGCTCAGTAATTTTTAATCTGCAGCATAAATAAATATTACCCAAGAGATGACAAGCGATAAATATCGTGGAATTTAATGCCTTTTGTGAAATGAAAGTACACAACAAATACTTCAAAAAATTGGTTTCAGGCCAACACTCCACAGATTTCGAGACTTTTGACATTGTTTTTATTGGATTTCCGCTGACACCTGAATTATTATAAATGCAACCAAACTACTACCAGACTACTACAGTTATTGTTATAAATCGATAGTTTGTAATAAGGGAACGCGTTCCGCAGTTGTTGGGATTGGATCTGATCCATCCTTTTCTTTTTCTTTTTCTTTTTTTTTTCATTGTTTTATTCACTTTATTTCTTTTATTATTTTTTTTTTTGGTTTTCCTTACATTAATATATTTCCTTTTAATATTTTTATTTTCTGGCTTACATTGGAAATTGGAAATAACAACCCCTTGAATTAGAAAATAAAGTAAATTGTATTTTTTCTAGCGTTTAATGTAAGTATTAAAAATATACGCATTAATATATGAAAAAAAAAACAGGATGAAGAAGAAATTAGAATGAAGAAGGAAATAAACAATATTTGATTATTTATATAAATAATAAGAAATAACTATCATCATCACGATGTGCGATCTTCGTATATACGAAGTTACGCGGTCTACGGAACCTAGTGACCCCCGAAGGGCGAACCCCTAGGAGAAGCCGTAGATAAACTAGGGAACAGATACTGGGGGTGGTTTCCCGTTGCCTTCCCCCAGGACGCCATTAAGGAATGACGTCCGACCAGAGAGAAAGTGAAGAAGAGGCTGGACAACACAGGAAAGGAAATTGACACAGCCATGCCCTTGCCGGGATTCGAACCCAGGAACTGGCGCACTGGACGCCACGGCTGGCCGCCGCCGAGACCGCACGACCACGCCAGCACGGCATGAAATAACTATAAAATAACAATTACCAAATGATAGCACCTTTCATTTTTTTTCACTGAGCTAATTTTAAACTTTTCGTAACGGGAATCCGAGACAAACTGTTACAAGCTTCCTAACTTTCATCAGTTGGATTCGCCCAGTACTCAATAGCTCAGTGGAATCAAAAGAAACATAAACAAAAGACAAATAAACAGATAATGGCCCTTCAGTTAAAAAAAAACATCAAATACAAATTAAGAATAAAAAGGATAGTAAATTAAACGGTTAGATTATAAAGAATTAATTTATAAAATAAACATGTACACAACGGCAAAATTTAACATGTGTAAGAATATTAGTAGGGAAAAATAAAGATAAAAACTCTTAAAATTTTGTTACATGATTAAATATTAAGTGAATACCCTGAAAGCTTTATCAATAAATTTATTAAAGTTTTTTCAAAAAGGAAAGAAAAGTGAAAGAGATCAACAAGAAATCATATAACAAAATTTTGAAATACCTGGAGAAATTGAAATCAACAAAGAAATAAGAAATATTTTTATAAAGAGAATGAAATAATGATAATAAACACGAAAGGAAGGAATTTAAAATCTTTATTAACAAAGTGAAACTAATATGTGGAATGTAATGGACACAGTACAGAAATTAAAATGTAGGAGACGTAAAAAAAATTATTTGGAAAATTCAGGTAGGACATTGAAGGAGAGAATAGAGGAAAATGTATCCGAATGGGCGAAACATTGCCTTACTAAAAATCACAACCCTGATCCTATAGTAGAGATTTTACTCAAAATTACTGATAAGTAAACAAGATATGCTGTAGAAGCATGCACCAAACAAAGTTATCCATATATTAATAAAGATAAAGGTTCTTTCATCAATAGTAATACACAATTCTTTTTTCAAGATATGATGCAAAATAAAGACGAAAAATTTAAATAAATGTAAATAAGAGACAAAAAAAATCATATATGTGATTTAGATCGGATAGTTTATTGGAAAATTATTTCAGTTTGTTGAAGAACGTACGTTAGACATTGAGTACATTAGACATTGAGTATGACTTCTACATTTGTTACTATGTTTAGGGGGTTTAATATGTTAGAAACTTTATTATTGTTGTTTTTATTGCGAAGAAAACTTGAAAAAGCAGAACGATTCTGCGAAATAGCGTTGTAGAAGTATGGATTTTTTGTAAAGGAAATGATTCTAAAGAAGAAATAATATAATTTAATATATGACGAAGAGTTCTTATTAGTATAATTACTAAGAAGCATAACTGCTTATTTGCATCTGATAATAAGCAAATACAAAATTGAATACAGTATAATAAAGAAGCAAACATTGAGTCCTGACAATATGTCACGTTTTCTGTAGATTATTTTGAAAGTAAAAAGGTATTCGAATAATATATTCGATTTCGGTACATAAAACTTGAACTCAATTTGTTTGTGAAACAAAACAAGCAATTTGCTAACACTGAAATCCAAGGATCTTTGAACGCAATCAAAGAGATGGTTGCTTTATGAGCCACAGAAGTTAAATGTCCTGTTAAATTGCCCCTTGTGAATTGCAAGGGCAAAACATCCGTTGTTTGACGATAATTACAAAGGGAAAACTTACAACTGAAACCCTCGATTGAACTTACAAGGAACTTCAGAGCTGAATTCGAAATAGTTTTCATTTTAGTCATTAACAAAACTACTTGTTACCAATTACTGGTAGAAATCAAGTATTTCTGGTAGAAGAAATGGAGTGGAAATGAAGTTTAAAACATCGTATTACATAAATAAATAATATGAGTCTGTAAGCTTTCTGCAATGGATTAACAAAGTTTATTAACATAAATATTTCATATTAATAAACTTTATTTAAAAAAAAAGTACCCAACACGACAAAGTTAGTCTCAATATTTGGTTTTAATTTTCAATTCAATATTAATTTAATATTAACTAATATTAATATTAATCATTTAATTAGTAATAATTTACTAGCTGCTATTTATTCATTTTATCAATTTCGTAATTTCACATGTTTGTTAATTACATTAATATTTAATGGCAAATTCATTAAGTTGGTTGTTTCACTATCGGGTTTCATCAATATCTCGTTTTTTCATGATGAAAGTTTCTCAAATACTATCGTTTTTTGTTCAAACATAATTTTCAAACTTACTACTTGCAAGTCTAAATATAAAAAAAAAATCAAATGCAAGCTGTATATATGAACAGTTTGTAAAGGAATTCGCGATAATTACGAGTAGGGGAAGGCGTTGTACCTGGGTCATGTTGCACCTTGGACCTACACTGATTGTAGGGCTATGTGATGGGTTGAGTAGTGCTTGTATTTGCCACTATAGGCCTTTTGAAAGTTGTTCTCGTTGATGAGAGAAGCAATGTGTTGCTAGAAAAATTGAAGTCACTTTTCACCTATTAAAAGTAAGTATTTTTAAGTTAATACTTTTCCTTTTATATTATAACTATTTGTTTCTTTATAAAAATGGTGGGCAGGTCTTATAAAGCATTGTTTTACTAACAGAAACATGTGTTGCAAATTTCATTTAGGTTAAGCTCCAAATTGTTTGAAACATGCCATTGTTTGAAACATGATCAAAGTGTTGTATCTCGGACCGGTTGGAAATACAACACAATTGCCATAAATAGTACAAATGTATCAACTTTCATTCGTTCAAATAACTAACTAAATATTTTTTTTAAAACTAAAGTTTTCTGTATTGTAGGTAATCATTCTTGCAAGAGCTTCAGCACTGATCCCTCTCTTATATCATCCCACGCCTTTGATTATAATCATTATCCATTGTTTAATAGAGGCAAAACTTATGTGACAATGATTTCAAGAGGAAATACATTGAAAGCTTTTAGATTAATTTCTCATAATCGTATAATAATCAGCTTTCAAATCAAATAATGAGATATTATTTTAACTCTTAAAAAGATCCAAAACTAGAAAAAATTGAATTTAAAAGTTTATATTAGAATTGTAAAATAACACACCTTTATGTTTCCAATTTTAGTTTTAACGATCAACTTCAGAGGGCGTTCACCCACACATCTTTTTATTTACACTGTATTAACCATATATAAAACAACGGTCCCTATTCATTGGTCCAAGAGGGATTCAATAATTTTTAATAAATTTTTATTTCACCTCTACACATTCTCATATACACCCGTACTTCCACTAAGCTGAAGATGATCTAGCTGTATGCGGATCGAAACTATTCCTGTCTTTGTCCTTAGTTAAGTATTTTAAAATTTATTATTGTTAACATGGTCTTTAATTGGATTAAGAGTTTTAAATGGGTGAATAAGTTTTAAAATTTGTCTTTTTGTTTTTTTAAAGATGTACAATACACTTATTTAGGCGGCAGAGGATGTGATAGATTTGCGCTCTATTTACAAGATATAAGCTATAACCTATTAATGTCTAATAATTGTAACCTAGGCTATTGCTGTTCTACTAATTTTTTCAGGATAAAACACCAAGATGCCTCGAAGCAAAACAGGAATAAAACACCTTCACTACTTTTAAGCGAACTAATGAAACACGAAGTCTTAAGGTCGATACGCAAAGATTATGAATTCAAATCCAATAATAAAGACTAATTGTGAGGTCCATTTCTCAGTTCGACTTTGGTTTTTGAGCATTGGATAACTTCGGCTAAAATTATCAAAATGTAGCGAACGTATCGAAAATACCTAAGTAAATCGTAATGTGTAAATGTCATTTTTTTCTCTTGTTTTAAGAGTTTTTATTAACTTATTTCTTGGATTAAATATCAACTCTGATATTTTAAGTGATTTTATATTTATTTCATTCACTAACTAGTATTCGTTATTTGGCTGTCTAGGAATAGAGGTATCGTACCTGTTTGATAAATGACAGGGTCAACGAAAGATCAGGTTGTACTGGAACTAATACAATAGATCGCGGAGACGGTGGAGACAGGAGTATAAGCGTTGAAGAGCATTTCAAATCTCGTTGAATTGAATAATTGATCCATTCGAAAAGCTGAATTAAGCCTGACTGAATTGTCTGGAAGTGAAGCTAAAATCTGCCTCCTTTGATAGCCTCTCTTCGGTTGCTTCAGCCTTCCATTGTTATTAAATCTTTGCTCCTTATCTAAGTTATTACAAATAGAAGAAAATTAATTGAAGACAAAAAAAGACAGAAAACATTTAAGGCCAATAAGAAATTGATTACTCAAAAGATTAATCAGTCGAATAACTAATTGATTTCAAGTTCAATTTGTGTAAGCAAAAAACAAAAAAGCGATTTAATTGATTCAACTATCAATGAAATTATTGACATACTTGAAAACTTTTCACTGAACATTGATTAGAAAAAACGTAAAGTTCTTCAATCTTTCAAAGTCAGTTGTCATTTAAAAAGAAAAAAAAATGGAATGAAGGAATATTTAAGATCAAAGAGCACCAAAGATCGAATCGATTCTTTCTGAGCGAATTATCACGTGATCGACGATCGTAATCCACAGGGTGTTTGAGAGTGTTATGCTTTGAAATGTTGAAAGGTCGATACTCCTCCTTCGTCTCCAACGGACCGGAGTCTCTGTTGGTTGAGCGGGAGAAGGGAAGCAAGTAGTTGCGGCTTCATCGACGGCTTCCCGGAGAATGACGAACAGTCAGTGGATGAGAAGGCCTGAGGGAGCCACCGTCACCAAGCGGCCAAGGAATCGCACTTGCTAATGATGCGATTCCTCTGTTTACATCCTCGAGTAGCAGCTGAGGAATGAATGTCATCACCAAATGAAAAATTCTACAGAGAAAATATTTCGTTATGAATGAACAATTAACATCGCCAAATTCGGAAAAAAAATGTCTCATTTTAAAAAAAAAATCAATCATTTTAATTACCTACATCTTTTATTCAAGTAAAATTCTGCGTACTCTCTGTCTTATTTGTAAGTTAACTTAGCCTGAGATTCGAGATTCAGCGTAATAACTGAGCTTGAAGTTACTGTATAACAATTCTTCCATCCTTTGTGATTTTTTTAGCTTCCTCTTCTCAATAATACCAAATCTCCGCCTGAATACTGCATCTACTTCCCTGTGCAGCAATGAGACATTACAGAGAAGCCGAAAAATACTTTTAATTAAGATTACCAACACAAAGAAGAATATCACAGTTCCAAGCCATTGGGTAACATTTTTGACAATTTTAGTAATATGTTAAAATTACAAACAATGTCATATAGAAAATTATATTAAAGCGGAGCTTAACGTTTTGTGCATATATTTAGGTCAAATATACGTAGGGCCTTTATATTTTAATATACAAAAGTAAATATTCAATTTATTTCACCAGTTACTTTCATCCATTCAACGATAAATGAAGTGATTTTCATAGTAAAAAATTCCATAAATTTTTGAAACATAAAAAAAAAACAGATGTAAAATTAAATTAAAAGGGTGTTGCAAAATTCGTGTAATATTCAAACCACGTGTAGGGGCATGGCTAAGGATCAATACATTCCTAATGAACCCATGTCCGCAAATGCCCCAATAGGGCGCTAGGTGTTCCTAAAGTGAGGCTTTCCTAGAGATCATATTCTTTGCTACACCATAAGAAATGTTTTGTAGGCCAGTCAACAACTGTTTTGCAGGTGAGCTACGGTCATTCGTATCGTCTGATTAATTTTCATGGTGTAATCATTTAACAAATAAAAAAGTCTCCATTTTCATAAATTCTCAAAAGAAAAATTTTAAAACTGCGGTGACATTGGCAAAATACATTAAAAGTCGGGAAAACTCGTATCCGAATGCATGTCTCTGTTCTCAGAACAAAAAAAAAGTGCTTTTATTATTATTATTATTATGTTTGTATGTTTCAAACCTTGGGTTTCCTCAGCAAAAACAATATGGCGGATCAAGGACCAAAGCACATGCTGCCAAGTGTAAAGACGTGTGCGAGAATGATTAGGGATGTGTCGTTGTGTCCATAAATTTCCTAACTATGCGTGTAGTGTTGAGTACCACAGCTTTCTGCAGTTGTGCATAAGTGTTTTTGTGAAGTCCTAGTGTGCTGAGACTCTGGTGCAATGTGTGAGGCACCAGACCAGTGGCAGACAGAACGATGGGTACAACACGTACTCGATCCTGCCTCCACTGCTTCTGGAGCTCGTGTGCTAGATCAGTGTATTTACTGATCTTGTCTGCGTGAGTTTTGTGCATGTTCTTGCTGATAGGCACTGCAATATCAATTAGATAGGTCTGTTTGTTGACCTTATCAACAAGTGTGATGTCTGGTCTGTTGTGATGTATGGTTTTGTCTGTGTGAATGGGGCAGTCCCAGTATAGTTTATATGAGGGTGACTCTAATACGCTTTGTGGTATGTACTTGTAGTACGGGACCGTGCTCTTAATAAGTGAATGTTTGTGTGCTAATTGTTGATGAAGGATCGACGCTACCTGATTGTGTCGGTGGAGGTAGTCTGTTTGGGAGAGAAGGGGACAGCCTGATATTACGTGGTCGATCGTCTCATGCGTAGTGTGGCATTTCCTGCATTTGTCGTCATGTGTGTTTGCATCATGTAGAATGTGTTTCTTGTAGTTGCGTGTGGAGATGACTTGGTCCTGTATTGCGATCATAAACCCTTCGGTCTCCCCAAACAGCTCACCACTCGTCAGCCATCTGTTCGACGCTTCCATGTCGACATGAGGCTGGCTGAGTTCCTTAAGAGCCCATGATTCACGCAGCTGCTGAGTGTGGGTGTCAGGGGTGGTGAGTGTTGGAGAAGAGTTTTCGAGGTTCAGGGGTGTGAGGTGTGTGTCAGCCTTATTATTATTATGTTTGCATGTTTCAAACCTTGGGTTTCCCCAGCAAAAACAATATGGCGGGTCAAGGACCAAAGCACATACTGCCAAGTGTAAAGACGTGTGCGAGAATGATTAGGGATGTGTGTTATTATTATTATTATTATTATTATTATTATTATTATTATTATTATTATTATTATTATTTTAACATGTTTTTATTAACTCGCTTTCTTGTCTGTCTGTTTGTTTGTTTGTTTGTTCGGCACAAATTTTGTAATTTTTATTAAACTAACTTCCCAATGAGCTACAGACTTGAAACTTTAAACATAGCTCAGAAGTGGATGATAATTCAATATTAACCGTTTACCTCCCTTGTCCACTTAAATGGATATTTTTAAAAACAGTTTCCTCATAAATCTACAATAATAATATTCCTTAAGCGTCATTGCATTTACAAAAAATAGTGTAGTTAACATTTTTGCCGGTAGAGGTCAGGGATATTGAAACAAAAGGCGACCGTTTCATTAACCACTAGCACCATTTCCTCCATCGCTTCGACAAAATCGAAGATTAATATGAATTACGTATCACAGTAAGGAGATTATCTTTCGAAAATAAACAATCTTTTTACTGAAATAAATTAACTCTATGCGTCAGAAAGTGCAGATGTGAAATTTTTAAAGAGAATTTACATTTGTTATTGAATCGTCGACACTCTCGCAAGGTAATAGGTTTATCGTAAAAATGAAAATTCCACTATTTACGAATCTGTCATAGGGTTTTTTAGTTTAATGGTTAAGTAATAATTATTAGATTATTTAATATTTAATAATTTATAATATTAGTTCAAGCTAGTGGTTTATCGTGAAAATGAATATTCCACTATTTATGAAAAGGCGAAGAGAGTTCAATTACTTTTTGATGAAAAATTTAATTTTTTTTTAACAACTAACTGATATCGTATTTACTTAATCTTATCAAACTGCTTAAAATCGATTGAAAAATATCATATACACAAGACTTTTTAAAAAGCAAAAAACAATTAATTACAAAAAATATTTTTTTTAATATGCTACGTTTTTAAAATGGACTAAAAAGTATAAAATAATTTTTCCTAGCCCCATACGTATTCCTAACCCCATACAGACAGTCCTGAAAATTTGTGATTGTACAGTTTTAATAGCTACGAAAATACTTGTAAGATTTAAAACGAAAAACGTGGGGCGCAAGATAATATACACTGCCATCTCAATTATTATCTATTGCAAGGTAATATTCACTCCATCCATAAAATCTCAATTATCTATTGCAAGATAATATACACTACATCCATACAATCTCAATTATCTATTATATTGCATGCGCCCCACGTTTTTCGTTGTAAATGTTACGAGTAATTTCATAGCTATTAAAACTGTACAATCACAAATTTTCAGGACTGTCTGTATGGGGTTAGGAATACATATGGGGCTAGGAAAAATTATTTTATACTTTTTAATCCGTTTTAAAAACATGATAATTAATTATTTTGTAAATAGTACTACTATTACACAGCCCAAATAACTTTGTCACTAAAGATTTAGTATCAATATCAAAGCTTAAGATAATATGTAATCAGCAAAATTCTGTATTAATTGATTAACAGTTATGGATGTTTATTTCTTAATTCATTATTTATTCTGAAAAAAACTATTTGTTTAGTTATTTTTTTTTTAGTCAGACTTTTATAAGTTTATTTCGAAAATCAATCATTAAATTACTGTGACTAAATTTACTTTCTTCTTTTTTTTTATTAGTTATCAGTATTTTCTATAATCACTATTTATTTCCTAAGGTACCATTTAATTCTTCGATTTACAGTTGATTTATTTAAAGATTTTAAAAAAAAATTCTGGTTTAGTTTTCTTATTTTGTTCAAGATTTCCTGTATTAATCCTATTAATATTAACAAGCCTTTAAAAATCATTTTAAAATTAGTAAAATATTTTTCCAAAAATTCTTTATTTCCTTTTTTTTTAAAAGAAAAAAAATGTTTATTAGAAATGTTAATTGATCACTCAGTAAATTTGTTGCTTTCATTAATTGCAGACATCGAAAAAAGGCATATTTTTCAATATTCATATAGAAAATTTATTTTGAATATTCGTGCACTATTCACTACACACAGACATTCATATCGCATAAATCACATCTATTCTATTGGGTTCAAATCCGCGAAAGTCTAGGCCATCTCATGACAGCAACCTCAAAGGAACGATTCTCCAGCCATAATTAGAGGACTGCAGACCTGTTGCCGTGGCGCATTGTCCTGCTGAAAGAGCCCTCTGCCATTTGAGTGAATGAATAACATGAGCGCGTGCAATGATAATGGTTACGTGGGGTCCATCGGTCAATGATGTCTGCAAATGCAACAGGAGTCCTAATGGTTTTCTCGATACGCATAATAGTCCATGAGACAGCTGGAACCGAGACTCTTCGGACTAGGTGTCTTGAGTCCAGTGGCGGTGTACACGAGCCAAAGCGAAACGCTGAGCACTGTCGGGTCAGCAGTCGGGCCCTAGTAGGCTACTGGCTCCTGTACCATAGAAGAAAGAGAAGCTTGAACTGTCCGAACACTGATATAACTTTTGGCTCCAGAACTGAATGACATACCAATCGGATGTAGCAATGCTGTCCACGATGGATTGAAGAGATATTCGCCTTTATATATCTTTATGTGCCTTTATATGTAATCAGGGTCCCATAAGGGATGGGGCAATTTGTCCCTAAGCACCGGGGACCGGTCGTCGAAGGGGCCGCACGGAGGTCTTCTGCTACTTCGCATAATTTTTTTTCAGTTAACACTTCTAGACTTTTTTTAATCAAGTCTACATTTTATATAAACTACTTTTTTGCTTTAACCTTTGTATAGAGCGAATTTTTTCTAAACTTTTGGTTAGAACTGGAAAAAGTAGATGTTGGTGTTAAATTAATTTACTCTGAAAACAATGCTAATAATATGTGTGGCATATTTAAAAGGTAGAAATTTGAAATCGTGTGATATTTTTGGCTAAGAATCTATGATGTTGACCATATCAAGGGGGGAGGGGGGACTGTACTGCGTTTGGTACCTGGGCCATGAATTTGATGTAGGGGGGGGGGGGGTGCTGTGTTAATACAGGGTTGTGGTAGCAAATACTGAAAAAGGATGCGATTTTTTATGGTACTTCATTGTAATTTCAAAAGGATTAAATTTAACTTTCTACTTCCAATTTTTTATTATTGGAGTGTTATTTATTTTTGATGAAAAGTTTACAAATAGTATTCACAATAACGATTAACAAGTCTACTACTGTTATGGCACTGCCTGACATCATATGATGCAAACTAATAAAGCTTTGAATTTTCTAATAAGGCCAACACACTAGGTTAAAATTCATGATATATTAAAATACTAAAAAATTGCAAGCTTTCCA
>JAFIDM010000001.1:43433336-43443970 GCA_023159025.1 Thereuonema tuberculata
CTGAAAATACTTGAAATTTCTCAGGTAGAACTGCTTCATACGAAAGAGTGGTTGCCAACTAAGAAAGTCTCCTCGGAAAAAGAGAGAAAAAAAATGAGCAACTGTCAAGTGGCTCGAAAGCTGTGACTGGGATCTTAGCTAAATGGAGAGGCGTCAGAACTGCTGCTTTCTAATTGATTACCTTAGGGAATACTTTCAGTAAGTCCAAAGGAAAAAAACTAGTTTGGATGAATGTATGTACAACTGTCAAAACGGAAAGGAGAGGAAATGAAAAAAATAATTTTAACTGATAGCTTATCCTAGAGTTTTCTAAATTTTCTTCAATCATGTAAATGACATATTTTGGTCAATCTTATTGTTGTCTGATGAAGGAAAACAATCCTTGTTACTGTTTAAAGTTTAATAAATGCTTTTAAAAGGCAGCTGTTAAAACGTAATTCATCCATTACCACTAAATATCCGCTATATACAACAATAAAATATATAAACTACATAATTTTACATCAAACTTTGAAGAAAAAAAGTTAATATTTTATGATAAAGAATATAATTTTGTGATTACCCATGATAATAAAAAAAATGAAAAATAAAAGTCTAATAAAAAAAAGAAATTACATTAATGTAAGGCAAAATGAAAAAAAAAAAAGTTAGGAAAATAAGAAAAACCCACGCGAACGTTGAGAAAAAAGAAACAGTTGTCGATTCGAACTGACAACCTCCATCATATCAGTTCGAGACCTTACCCATCAAACTATAGCTGACAACTAAAATTAGATGGTTGCATTTATAACATTAAAGCTAAAATCAGAAATCCAATGAAAACAATGCCAAATGTCTCGAAAATGGTGGGGGCGTTGGCTCATAAAAATATCTTATTCCTATGTTGTTTGGGACTCTGAACACCGTTTGTCAATTCGACCTTCCGTTCGGGAGTTGTTAGGGGGATACAATGACAGAAATTTCAAATGTCTCGAACAATGGTGGTAGGAAGGAGGAGCGCACTGCCCCCTGAAAGTACTCCATTCCTACGGTATTTGGGCCATTGAAAGCGATGGTGAAGTCCGTTTGCCGATTCGACCTTCCATTCGAGAGTTATTGGGGGAAGAGAACATACACCAACGGACAGAACAAACGCAATAGCAATCGATTTTAGTCGCTATTTCTAGACCGAAAGAATGTTTATTTCGTGTTAGCAAATTAACCGAATGAGTTAGTTAACATAATAGTAAAGAAACGTATTTAATAACTTTTTTGAAGCATTACTGAAACTTCATTTAATGATTAAAAAGTACTTATTAATAAAGTACAGAGATGCGTTCTCGCAGTCCGTCTCACTAGGATAATTTCGTTTCCGAATTTAGAATTAAAATCTTCAATTGAGTAAGTTTAAATGCCCTCTTTAAGTTCAAGACATTCTCCAGGACTACAGGGAGTGTTAGAAAGAGGTGTTTCATTAAAGTTCAATTACCGTAAAATTAGGCATTTGAAGAATAAAAATTGAGAAAGCATTCCCTGTAGTCAGTTCGTGAAGAAATCAAAATAATGATTCGGTTCCCAAATCACACTTTTTGTCATTAAAGCTTCTGCAGGAAGGTCCTCGTCCTTGTTAGCTGCAGACGAATAGAATCTCTAGAGAATAGATTAACGATTATTAAATTAAGAATTGAACCAAAAAGTGCCAAAAAGACAGAAACGGTATCAAAACTTAGCTGGAAATTGATACAAAACAGATGTAAGCTAAAATCTAATTCGTAAGCTGTTACTGAAATACAAACTGTAAGGATTTTATTAAAAGTTTCATTAATATTATCGTTTTTCTTCATTGATTTTTTTTTTTAAGAAATATCAGATTTTTCCAACTTTATCACTTAATTAAAGAATTGTCATTTTTTTAATCTTAACAAAATTCAGACTTATAAAATCAGTACGTGAATGATATTCTTTAATTTAATATATGTATTTAGAAAAAAAGACAATGTCAATTTTATATTTTAAAATTTTATCGTTTGCTCAACCAAAACGTTAAAAAAATTCTTAAAAAAAAAAATTAATTAAAAAAATAATTTTAAATTAATTTAAAAATAATAAATTAAAAAAATAATAATATCAGTACAAAATAACTAATAGTGAATTTTTAAACTAGTTCTGGAACTTCTTGTTTTAAATTTGAGAAGACAATCTGAAAAAGAAAATTGATGAAAACTTAGCGTTTTCATTACATCTAAAAGCAGTAAAATGATTAAAAACGTAGGTAGGTTTTTCCTGTTAAAATCTCCGCTGGTTCTTGGGGCGCCGAAGGCATAAGCTAAATAAACAATAAATAAATAAAAAAATACTGTAATAATAAAAACAGTAGCCTTGTTCTCGAAAATTACTTAAAATATGAAACTACATTATAAATACAGCATATTATAAAAATTTACAATCTTATTTTATTTTAGGAAATCTTAAAATGGCCTATCAATTTACAAAAACAGTTCATATAATAACGTCTTGTGTCTTCCACCAAATTCAAAATCCTCCTCCAATGATCCCTACAGAAACCCATTCATGAGAAAATGATGGATGAACACTGGCAAGGAAACTATGAATTTAGTGAAATCAATTTTCAATAAGCAAATGTTGTTGTCATTGGAATCTACTTCAATATTTAAATTGTATTTTAAGAGAAGACAAAGTGCGTTTCCGAAACTGATTGATATCTTTTTTTTCTGTGAGTTCCTCCAATCGATCCATTTATTTTATGACTGGCTGAAGAAAAAGAACATCTAATCGCTCGGAATGAGGAACAGACAGACAAAAGTTGGCAGGAAATTCATTCTTCGGCTGCGCGACCTCATAGTCGACCGTTCCTTAGACGCTGCTCAGACCCTTCTGGGAGATCAAGTGTTACTAATGCGCAGAAGAGGAAGTGGCAAGATAACTTCCGTTCTCTTAAAAGAAGATAGACTCACTTTCGGGTGGAGGTTTTCTTTCTTTTGCTTTTCAATCAGAAAAAGAAGGATAGATTGAAAACAACAGAACTGAAGGATTTAAAAAAGTGATAAAAAGGATGAAATCGCTGCATCTTAAAAGGTTAATTTTAAAATCAAGGAAATTAAGCTGGAGAAAATTAAAGTGGCAATTTTTTTGTTAAGATTATTCATTCGTAGTATAGCTTTAAGGCCGTATTACATTTACTATTTCACTCGCCATAAATGCAAGCCATAACGGAGGTCATGTCAGGATAGATTGCGAGTGATTAGTGCACCACTTTACACTTACCATAACGCCTTCCATCACACGGGAAATTTACACTTCTCAATTGTCATCATGCCTACGTTTTATTTACGAAAAAAATAGCATTGATTTATATAACAACCATGTAGTCAATGCATCGGATAGGTGAAAGAATGTCTTTAATTAATTAAAATAGGAAATATTCATTTTTTTTTTCATCGTTTTGTGTTTCTTTGTTTTCAGTTTCGATAAATCAGTTTCGATAAATAATTCAGTCTCGTTAAATCTCGATCAATGGCGATATCTTTGCGAGATGTCGATCGGTCGTCGATTCAAATTTTCAAGCCGAAATTCTGTAATGATTTTGATTAATAATGTAACATTTTATGAAAGCATCCACGAAAACATAAGGAAAAAATGCCCTCCGATCGTGAAAATCATTTTTGAAATCGGTAATTTCGAATAAATAGATACAAATCGATTGGACTTCCAAGTTCAACAATTCGTCACCAGGAGCGCTAGTGGCGATGTCCAGCCATAGATGTCTCGACATTTCTTCGAAAAATAGCCCAGGGTCTATCGCTCTCCATTTACTGGACATCTGTGATGTCCAGGTGATGGCGAGTGAAATGTCCAGGTTATGGCGAGTGAAATGGTAAATGTAAAACAGGCTTTAGTTTAAATAGACGGGCTAAGAGACCAGTTAATTTTTATAGACTAATTCTGTTTTTACAATCAAAGTCACAGTAACGTTAATGATTGTTACTTTACAAATTACTGTAATACAATAGAAATTAAGAAAAAAATGACTAAAATTTAAAAAATTTTAATAACATCATTTGAAGTCTTTCACTTATTAATATTTTGAGTTTGATGTAGATTTATTTACATACAACATTTTAAGGAAAGTAGATTTAAGTTCTTTCGAACTTCTTGTAATATTTTATAGAAAGCAGAATAAAACTTCAAAATACGAATGTGCAAAGAGCTTCCTTTGTAAAACTGAACAGAAAATTTAGTCTCGTAACCTGTCTCAAAATCTTAATAAAATCTTGAGTATATCTTTAAAAACTTTTTTGGATGATTTGACCTTTTTACGCACAGCCCTTCAACTGTAATCTAAGGTGTAATCTTCTTCACTTAACTGCAATCTTGATAAGACCAAAAATAAAGCTAGCACACCTGTGAATTCAAGCAATTTAAATACTAAATTTAAATATACAAATTGACAGTAAAACAAGACCGAAGTGTCGACTTCACGAATGGAAGTCGTTATCAAATGTCTTCTTCTAACTTCTCATTCGTGAAGTCAAAACCTTGGTATGGTTTTACTGTTTATTTGTATATTTCAATTTAGTATTAAATTTGTGAGAATTAAGCAGGGTGTAGCAGATTTATTTTTGGTGTTATCTATTCATTAATTGTAAGCTTCTTAGCCCTTTCTGGCTATAAGCCTTCCCCCTGAAGGGTATAATAGTCTAATCCAACACGTATGTGTCTTACATAAGATGTAAGTAGGAAGTGTTGTCAAATCCCCTACGCTGACCGCTGACCGTATAAAACAAAAACTCATAACAATTTCTTTATATCAACATTTACGTTTGATTTTTCTATAAAGGATTGGGCTTTTACATTTTGAGTAGAATTCAAAAGAAGGGATGGGAAGCTTTTTACTTTTTTAAAACCGATCCATTTCGAAGATAAATGAAGGGAAGGCAGACGGAAAAGAACTTCTAATCGCCCGGAATGGGAAACAGACGGACAGTTGATGGTTCAAGCTATTGTTTCTCAATGAGATACGTCATAGATTATCCATTTTCTATCCTTATTGCCTTCTGGGAACTCAAGTGTTACTAATCCGCAGAAGAGGAAGTGACGAGAGAACTTCTGCTTTCCAATAGAAAGCAATCTCACTTTGTAAGGAAAGATTTTTTTTTTTTTTTGCTTTGTCATTTATTTAAAAAATAGACAACAGAAAGACAAATTCAAAAAGAAAAATAAAGAAACTAAAAATTCCTATTGTTAATTCAGCAAAAATTTCTAAGTGACTCATGTTTTTATAAATAATGTACTTTTTCAACTTATTTCTTCTTAATCTCTCCCCTTGTTCATTTGTCCTTTTATCCTCTTCCTGTGATAGGAATAATCTAGTTCATTGTATCGATCTTATAATAACCAGAAATGGCTGAAAACTTAGTCTATTCCAAATGCATATTTCACCTGAATTCACTCAGTCATTCTGAATTACAGTTTAAGGAGAAATGGACTTCATTCACAGAGACACAGTAAGTCACACACATTTCAAAAACCAATGAAGAAACAGAAGCTACAGACAGGTCCCTTCAAACTCATATTTTTAAATTCCAATTAAGTTAAACAACGATGAGGTATCTTCAACAAAATTGCAAATAATTACAGATAATATATAAATTAAAAAATTAAAAACAGGAAATAAAATAATGATTTTTAAGACTTACTCAGCATCAAAATTAACATTAAATTTAAAAGCAAGAATAACTGGATATTGACATTTTTATTTAGAAACTTGTAGGAGCTACCGCAATATGTGAACTAGACACTTTTTTTAGTCTCAACTGAAGTAAATATTAAATAGGCTAGGATATCTGTTAAATATTTTATCAAGCTAATATTTAATTACATCTTCATTTGGCCCCATTGCAAAATATTAAGACTTGCAGCCTGTATTCGATTATCAGAATTTCATTGGAATAAATCGTTAAAAAAATATTTAGGCCTAATCTAATGAAAGGATTTCAGAGCTTCTATACTCAAATTACTGTAGGTGGATAAATATTCCCACAGCTTTGTTTAAAGAAGCAACCGGCTTATTTGCAGTTAATGAGGTTTTGACTCTCATTGAATGGATATTAGCCAGTGCTTTACAGATAAAATGGCTTTTGCTTCGTAAAGGCACCGCTGCCGAAAACAGATGGTGGTGCATAAAGGAATCGAGGTAGAAAGACGTGACACCCGCTCTTTGATATGTCCACTTATCGAAGCAGTGAAGAGCAGGTAAGTTTCCCCCAACGTCAGATCGTTTTGATAGCTTTCCTCACAAGCTTCTAAGAGGCAGCTGTGCAGAAGCTTTCAAAGTCCCGGAGAATTCTTCTGAGACAGCCTCAGATCGTCAAAGGACTGTTCTAATTTTTATTGTCTTGATAAGAACGAAAAACTTTACAACACAGAGCAAGTAAGATAAATTAAAATACAATCAACAAAAATTAAGCAATAATACATTTAATTGTTGTTTATATTAGGATCAACATCCAGATAATTTATTTTTATAATTTAAACATCCAGACAATGTTCGACGAAAAAGGAAATAATTCCAAAAGGGGGTTTCATTAGGTGGCACGTGATTATTTATCCAATTAATTAATTACTATACTTTCCTATGCCATTTATGAAAATAACAATACGCAATGCAGAAAATTGTAATTTTCTTCAATAAAGACTTAAAACTCAGGTCTCAAGCAACGAATCCAGCTCTTAAAGCATTGTTCTCACTTGTTGCCCCCCCCCCTTTACTATTTAACTATTTAAAGTTATAAGCTAGTTATATGGTAATTATATGGTAATTCCTGTTGCTTTCCAATGAATTGCAAAATAACGCAGCAAATTTAAACTTTCTAACTTATTCTGCTTTCTTGTATTATTCAAATTAAGTCATCTGCTAAATTTCCTGAAAAAAAAAAAGAATTAAATCCGTCTTATTTGATTGTTTAATATATTTGATTCGCTAAAAAGGAGTTAATGTTGATTGTTAGATTAGGATATGGATGGCAGAGAAGGCAAACACCGCGACCATAGATTTATTGTACCTATCCACGGAAAGGACAGATGAAGGAATGATGGAGAAAGTGTGATGGAAAAAGTACAGGGGAAACTGAAGAACTCCTACCCAGCGCGGATCCTTAACCTTAATGAACCTAACTTGAGAACTGAAGCCCTGAAACTTGTAAAGGGTGAGAAGTCAATGTCTTAGTGACAACGCCAACCGCTCTGGCACATTGATGTTTTAAAACAAATCTTTTTAAGAATCCCTTGTTTAGATTCCAATAGTTTTCTTTTTTTCTATCCAACAGTTGAAACGTTTTTTAAGGGAGAAACATTCACACAGACTGACTGACTTGAACTGGAAATTTAGCTAAATGTGATGCTTATTATCTTGTCTTATCATTATTCTAGCAAACGTAACAGGAATTTATAAGCATTTCTGCATTAGACTCTAACTGATATATTTGGCAACACATATTTTGAACGATCGGAAGTAACGAAACAAAGCATTTTTAGGCTTCTGAAAGACGTCTTATATCCGGTTTGTCTGTCTGTTTGTGGACACATATCCCACAATGCTTCGGAACGGCATCTGTTTGCTCAGTTGGTTAGAGTGTTGTGCTAATAACGCGAAGCTCGTGGGTTCGATCTCCTCGTGGGCCATTCTTATTCTTCATTTTTTTCTCCCCATTTCAAATCTTTTCAGTGTCTTAACTTGAGTTTTTTAGGCTTCTTAAATACGCCTTATATCCTCGGTTTGTCTGTCTGTGGACACATATCCCACAATGCTTCGCAACGGCTTCTGTTATAGGTGGCCTGAATGTTGAATGTTGAAGGTGGTCTGTTAGCTTAGTTGGTTAGAGCGTCGTCCTAATAACGCGAAGGTCGTGGGTTCCATCCCCTCATGGGCAATTCTTATTCTTCTTTTTTCCTCCCCATTTTAAATCTTTTCACAGTTTCTCAACTTATTTTTTTTTAAAATCATTATTAGGAATTCAGTGTATTAACAAAGTTTGAGTTAAGAATGACGATTATTCCATATAAATAGGGGTGGGTAAGATAGCATGGGGTCGCAAAGAGACTCGCGCGCTCATTTTCTAGACCACCCCGGCGCAGTCTATTCTAAAGTAAAGGTGACTCAGAAGCCGTTGCGAAGCACTGTGATTGGTTTACTAATCACTATCCCTACCTTGTTTTTTTATTAAATGACTTAATTATCGTAAAAAAATGACTTTGATGTTTATTAATTAACATTTTAGAAATCGAATAAATAAAAACAGGCATACGTGATGTAATATGTATTGTATGTATGTTAGTGAGTCTATATATGTGAATATAAATGTAGATATGTAATAACGATAGCATAAATGGAAATCCTTATGAAAAACTAAATAGGAAATAACTTATTTTATCTTATTTACTACTCTTATTATATGACTTTGTTTTCATCATAAGCACTCCTCTTTCATCGGACCAAACATTTATGTTTTACCTTTAGTTTTTAGACATAGTTAATTATTTTTACAATATTTTTACATTGTTAATTATGTATATTTTAATATAAAACTTTAATTTCCCTAATGGGAATTATTTTGTAGATTCACGTATATTGCCAATAAAAAAAATGGTTGTCACTTTATGTTCAACTTTAAAATCGGAAACTATAACTACAGCATTAGAGCACATAAAAGTTTCAGCTAGTTCCATTGTATTTGGAGTAAAGTAAAAATATTTTTATTACTTTTTCTATTATTATTACTGAGCAAATTGCATACTTTCTGAATAGTAGATATACTCTGCTTCGTTTCACGATTCAAGTGCAAATCAACAGAAATAAATGAAACAAATTTATGATTTTAAAGGTTGTTTAATTTTTGACCAACAAAGCGGATAAACTTTCCAGCCGTAATTCTAAAATAAATATTACCTACTCTCATTTTACTGTTTATAAATTATTACAGGAAACGCGATTACATCCAGTGAAAAATTAAAATCATTACAAATTTTTTCACCCCTTTTATTCTTGATTTTGTTTTGATGTTTTTTTTTAATTCAGGGGTCATTGATTTGTGTGTTTGTCCGTTTTGTTTATTGTCATTTTTCACTGAGCTTGGTATGCTGGAAGGATTGGACTGATGAGAGGTCAAATAACCTCAAAAAACAGTACTGTCTCCGATTCCCAGAACAAATAACAAGTGAATTTTTGGTATTTGAAATAGCTCAGTGAATTTTTGTTTTGTTTAGTATCGTGCGTTCTTTGTTTCCTTTAAAGTAAAAATTAAAATCAGCAAAAATAAAAACTTAAATAAAGTTTAAGGTATTCGGATTTGATTAATTCTTCTTGTTTTCGAGAAAACGAAGCAGACAATCATTAGTTCCAGAGCTTTTTCTAACGCCGCAAATTTCTAAAATCTGTCGCATCGCTGATCTTTGCAAATACATAAGATGTAATGTTATTTAAATTTTGTAGTTTGTAAGTTTGTTAAACTTACTAAATAAAAATTTGCGGCGAAAGAAAAGTAATTTGTTTCTTAGAAAAAAATTTCCTAAGAATACTTCATCACGTGACATTGTAAAGTAAGGGTTTGGAAAGACACCAACAAAAAAAGTAACGACTGAATCTATGCTTTTAGTTTTGTTTTGTTTTTTTCTTTTTAAATCCATCTCTAAGGGTAGATGGCACGTTGCTACTCAAACTTCGACTCTACAGAAAAAAAAGGTTTTCTCCAAACGATGGGAAAAAAATAAGACTATCAGTGCGTTATCTTTTAAAAGCAAAAGGGTTTACCTGCTATGTATAGGAAGTTTCCCGAAATTTTAGAAAGTGATCTATACTCTTTTAATATTAAGAAAAAAAAATCAAGTAAATCTATCAGGGAATTTTATTGAAGGATTCAGAGCCACAACCAAAATTTGTTATGAGTGTTCTTTGCAGTGTGCGATTTGTGATTTTACCAGAATTAGGATTCATTTACAAAAACAAATTAAGAAATATTTTATGTAGCAAATTGAATTGTAAAGAAAGTCATAATCAAATGGGGGTGATTTACAAAGTGCAATGTGGATCTTGTGATAATTTTTATATTGGGGAAACGATAAGAACAATAAGAGGAACACGCCGGTTATGTGAGAAACCAAAAAGTTGACATATCGGAATTAGCGGAACATTCAGTAAAATTGGGCCATCGCATCAGTCAGGTTGTTCAAACAGAGAGCGATACAAAACTTCGTAAAATAATTGAAAGCATGATTATTCGAAATACTAAAGGGAGGAACATCAACAGGAACGATGGGATTAAGTTAGATCCTAGGTTCATGACTTTAAATGATAAGTTGTCTAAGTTTTATTATGAACAATCTTTCAATGAAGTACTATTTGAGGAATTGTCTTCGTAATTGTATTTATCTTGGTGCAGTTTGTTATTGTAGGATACAATGTATTTCTGTAATATTAAGCATATGTTTTCAGTTATTTGTTATATGTAACATGTTGTATTGGTGGTTATACAATCATGTGAATCCTATTGTATATCATGTTTTTAGTTTTTAGGCTCGAAAAAGGAATTGAAAAATAAATTCCGAAAATTTGCCATTATTTTTGATGTCGTATTTTCTTT
>JAFIDM010000001.1:43452283-43466811 GCA_023159025.1 Thereuonema tuberculata
CTCTTTCCCTTTCATTGTCTGTTGATTTATGTTCAGTAAAGTTAGTAGGACAGTGAATACAGCTTTCTTGATAAATATGCCGCAAATTCGTAAAAAAGGTTTCAGTTTGATATGAACTGCAATTTATATATCAACAGTATATATCACGTGGACTGTTATGATTAAAAACAACGGAGACCAACCATTAACGAAAAAAAAACTATTATACTGGAACAGTGGTTTGTTATCCAACATTTGTCAACTTCAATTTTGTAATAGAAAATGAAAAATTTATTACGAAGCATTGATATTCAACCCAGAATCGAAGAGTTTAAAAAAGGGATCCCATATTTTTAAAATATCGTATTTTCCCTTAGTAATTACGGTAACTAATAACACTGGGGAACAAAATATATTTTATTTTTTGTCTCAAGAACTAAAGTAGGTGAATCTCAAAGTATTTTTAATCCTCAATTCAAATATGATTTTAAACTTCAAATATGATTTTAAAATTCAAATATGATTTTAAACCTCAAATACGATTTTAAACTTCAGATATGATTTTAAACTTCAAATACGATTTTAACTTCAGATATGATTTTAAACTTCAAATACGATTTTAAACTTCAAATACGATTTTAAACTTCAGATATGATTTTAAACTTCAAATATGATTTTAAAATTCAAATATAATTTTAAACTTCAAGTATGATTTAAAAATTCAAATATAATTTTAATGTAGAATTCAAATATGATTTTTTTCATCAGGCAAGGTTTTCAAGAGAAAGGTGTTTATAATTTTAAGAAATCATTAACTTATATAATTGGCTAAGTTCGTCTGTCTGTCTGTCTGTCTGTAACTTGATATAATTAAGTTATTAAGATAGATCCAAGGTTCTCAATGGTACCATTGAATCAAGGGTACTCAAATTGGCTGAAAATATTAGTTCATTTTGTCATTCCATGTTGTTTCCATGAAATTTTATCCTTGGAAACTGAACTAGACAACTGAAATTCTAACAAAACGTACGTTCAAAACCAAATAATTTTGTTACCACTGCATCCATTTTAATGAAATTTGGCATACTTACTCAGTTGTTTATGCTGATTTCGAAACTCAAAATCATTTTTTCCGTAGAAGCTTCGTTCACAAGTTAGCGCAGTATTTATATTACAAAGGTGAGTTTTAAATTCCTTTTGACGTTATGGGTGAAAAATAATAATTATTCCATTCTTACTTTTAATAAAATTTATTTACAAGGATAAACTTTAGGTATGGTTGGTATTTGTTTACCAGAGCCTGTTTTTAGTCAAGGACAGTTATATGTTGCTATTTCTCGAGCACGTCGTGCTTGCGACGTTAAAATCAAAATTCTTGACCGAATAGATCAAGGACATCTGATAGAAGGATCTGATGCTGTTTTTACAAAAAATGTAGTTTATAAGGAGATATTTACTTTATATTTGATAGTTGATAATAAAATGATTTTTCAGATTTTTATCTGACGACAGGCTTTGCTGCTAGTTTAATATAAAGAAGCTAATATACAAACATTCTTCCTTAGCATGAGATGATGAGATGTTGATTTTCTGCAATATTTGGCCTGTAGAGCATCTCTTGATGGTCCAACAATAATCAGCCAGTGTACTGGGAAAAATTAAAAAAAAAAATTACTTATATTATTCCGACGTCCTGTAATTCAAAACTCTGAAAGTGAACCATACCACCTTGATTTTTATTTTCAAATAATTTATATTTTCTGTTTTACATTTAGCAGCAGCAATTTTCCATTGCCGATTTTTTTCGAGTTTTTTAAATAATTTTTCATAATAAAAGTAAATCTACTCAATTTTCAATTATAACTGCAATACTGTCGATATTTTATTTATTCTACTGAAACTATCTCGCAAACATCTTCAAAGTAATATTTCTTTTTTTTTTTTTTTGCTCTATGTATATGGATAATACAAAACATTAAACAAGGAAAAAAAACTCATTTCACAGTGCATACGAAATCACAATGGGGGTCATACATGTTGCATTTTCAGTCACTTCCTGTGGAACTCGCATTTTTTCCACCTTTACATATCGTAAAGGTTCAATAAAGTTTCACTCATATCTGTCCGATTTGTAGTTTGGTATGTAGAGATGGTGACAGACAAACGGATAGACGGACAAACAGAACGAACTTAAGAGCTTCTCCTTTACACTTTCGTGTACAGGGATCACTAAAATCGTTAAAAAAGTACCTCATTTTGGGGTGCATCATAATAAAAATGGATGTACTGTATATCCTTTTTCATTTTATAGGGAAAAGTTTGCTCCAGTCTTATAAGATATTTTTTTTTTAATCCAATCTCAAATTTATAATATTCTTTTTTGGGATTCTTGGTTTCAGCAAAAAGTCTTTGATATTGTCGATCTTATAATTAAACAGAGTAAGTTCTTATTGTAGTTTATAAATACAGTAACACAAAACCCTTTAATGAAATAAATATAAACATGTTTCCAACGAATCTTCACAAACACATACAAGCCAACTTTAAAACATTTGTATTAACAATACATCAAATCGAACTGTGTCTTTTAAGATAATAAGCCTAACAAGTTAATTTGGTTTAATTTCAAATAACATATAGAAAAATAACATATAGAAATAACCTTGACTTTTCTCCTGTAGGTAATGCTACGATTTTAATACACACTCTTAAAATTCAATATAAGGATCGCTGCACTTCTATTTGATATGATTCAAAACTGAATAACTATTTACACGAAACACATTAATGTCTTTCCTTAATTCACTTAATTTCAGAAGAACGGATTTTACATTTTATATTTTACACAACGATATTGATTTCTGGTTCGAATTGTTGTATATTTGGAGAAATCAACAAATGTCTAATGTCCAGCGATTGTTGATGCGTATTCCTGTGAGTATAAGCTGCCTATTTGTTAACGAAATATCTCTTCTCGTTCTTTTGTGTTGTTAAGTCGACGTTATCAAGTTGTTTTTGTAATTCAATAGTAATCAGTTTCTGTATATTTAGTTCAATACTATTGTGCATTAAAAACACAGCAGAAATAACTCCGTACATAGCACTATACACCCATAAAAAAACAGAATTCATGCACGCAGCCCTTCTACCACCAATACAATGGTTTTCTCATTTTCCATCTTCCTACATCTGTCTTTCACCACATTCTTTTTTTTTTTTCATTGTTTTAAAATCACGAACCGTTTCTTTTTTTAAAGAAAACATTATTTCACTAAAACACAATTCACACATCCAAATTATTGATGTAAATATTGACTATTTCTTTGCAGATATGAATAGCATGGGAATAAATCTACGTTGTTCATAGACAGGTATTTGTTTCTTGTTTCCATGTTCTTACAAAATAATCTAACAATTAAAACTAATTAATATAATCTCAGTTTAAAGTATCCACAAAAAAGTATTCTATCACTAAAATATTAAAGATGCATATTTTTTTTTAATAAATCCATTTTATTGGAATCTAGTGCAGATCGAAACGGCGAATTTTCATCATCTTTAATTCCCTCTAAATCCAATTACACATTCTGCCAAAATCCATCAATGCTTTCCCTTTTGCCCTGAAACCATTTGACAAACAAGGATTTTATGATTGGCTTAGTTATAATTCCTTTCAGTTGATCTATAAAAGGAATTTTTTGCTATTTTAATTGACTTATTCACATTTAGAGTACATTTACCATAATAGTCTGGGAGATTTTTCTTCCGATGTAAATGAAACCGGATAACTATGGGAACAAAGCATTACCGGTAAAATGGATCTATTTATAACTTTTCCGCCAACCGAAATGTAACAGAAACAAGCAGAATTTTTAATCCCAGGATCCAATGAAAAATTGATTTTCAAATTTACTTCAAATTCAAAGTATAATTTGGCTTTTAATAAAATGCTGATATTATGATTTTGTTTATTACGTTACCAAAATCCCGAATTTATTTTACTAAAAATTTGAAAATAATATACATTGTTGTTTTCTACATTCTTAAAAGACTTATCGTTACCATACATCAGTAACAGCAATTGGAAATATGTCATCAAGTTTTGTCAACTTAAAAAAAAAATCAAATTACGATATTTAAGTAGAAGATTATTTAAGCAAGTTTTGTTTTAGTGAATCATCAACCGACCTCCTATCACACCAGACATTCAAGGATGAACGTACTGTCCTCCCAATGAGAGATGGCCGCCCTGTTTTTGTGAGATCTGCGCATATATCATCGATTAGTCTGGTCAGGCACTTCCGTCTGATTTTATGACAGGACGCCGCCATTGTGCTAATCGCTTGTTACTTTGCAAAAGAGCATTGTATTTATAAATAATATATATTTATTTATTTATATAAATACTTATTGTTAGCAACTGGTATTAAAATAACGCTAAATAGTCGAGAGAAGTTTTAATTTGGCATTATCAACATGTCTTTCTCAGTGAAAACAGACTACGTCGTCCATTGTGACAGGAAAACAAAATTTGTCAGCTACCGGAAGGGCTGCGCAGTTCAAACTTCCGCCGGTCAACTTTCATTTTGAGGACAATAGGACGCTTCTGCTTTTAGACAAGTAGACCAATTACCGTGATTTTTTGCAAATAGATCCAGTGCAATGAGAGAATTGTTTAAATTAATAAAATAAAAAAAAATCAAGCATTTTTTACAGGGATGTCATCCTTAAAAAAAAACCGAATAATACCCATTTTGTAATACAACGTACAAGCTCTCGAAAAAAAAAAAAAAAAAAAAAAAGGATAAACACAACTTAGTTGTGAATGGCAACACAGTGAAGCGTTATTATTAATTGCAGAACTTTCAATGTCAACTTCGACTTTGATTTACCGAAAGCAACTCAAAATTATTAATTAACCACTAGAAATTAAGAAAATACTTCGTTTTGTTGAGAACTTTACATCAGAAAGGACTTTAAAAGTAGCAAATTAGCCGACTGTAGTCGCACTTGCGAAGCACTTCCTATTGTATTTTAAATAAAGAAAACAATACAAAAGGAATGGAATTTCTTTAAGTACATTTTTCACTTTCTTTCATGTACAAGTCTACTCAGTGATCTCCAAAGTAAACATTAGGTCGAACGTCACTCAAAACCCGCTTCGCTCCAATTCAGTATTACTGGTTTACCGCGTAATACTTTTGTGTTACTAGAAGACTAAGTTACTGTTTAGAATTTAAATTTCATCGCATCATGAACATAGAGTTACAATAAAAAGGTGGTTTTATTCAATTTCAATGATTTTCTTTAAGCAAATTCTGCAATTGCAGTTGAACACTGTGTATTAGTAATGCCAACATGTTCCAATTGCATTCCGAAATCAAAAAACAATTATAATCAGAAATTCTTCAATTTATTCATATTGGGAGCAATTTAATTCTGTAGTTTGAATTAAAATCCGCATTTAGAACTCTGGTTTAAATTGCATTTATTCATTCATTACAATTTCATAGAAAAGTTGAAGCACAAATAATAAAGAGATAATGAGCCTACACTGCGATGCCATCATGAAAACAAGATGAAGTTAAAATGCTAATGGTACGTGATTAAATTCACTTCAGCAAATTACAAACAACACTGAGATTAAACTATTGCTACTTAAATCAGTTTCACGTCATTAGCAGGTAACTTTAAAGGAGAATGTTATTCAATTTCTATTAAAATCTCTGAAGCTTACATTTAAAACTGAATGAAAAGGAGAATTAGGCTTAAATGAAAATGATTGTTTTTTTGGTTAAAAAAATTTTTTACGTGCTAAAAACTTCTAATAAAATATTGCCACCAATATAGCACACATTTATTAAAATATCATTTACAATTAAAACCTGGACGTACGCATTCGATCCCCCGCCTTTATTTGGGGACCTTTTTCAAGTCACTGGATAAAAAAGAGAAAAAAAAAAAAAACGTTTACCTCCTGCAGGAGTCGTCAAATAAAAATGATTATTTTTTTTTTTTACTTTTGCCTTGCATAATAAGTAGAAAAACTAATTTATCCAATTTATCTCTTTTCTAAACATCGGAACCCCTCTGTTATGATTGATTCACAGACTTTAAGGATAATTTTGCACTTTAATTAACAATTCACTTATGTTCTCAAATTTCATGTCAATATACTTTAGAATTCTTGAGGAGTTTTGGTTAAATAGACGTTAATATTAAAGATTCTACGGTTCAAGGGCCAAAACTAATAATAATCTACATTACTGAAATCTTTTATTTGTCTGTCTGTCCGGCGCAATTGTTAATTATTAGTTTCCCTTGCTAAGAAAGTCAGATAAAATTTTATTTTATTTTTTTATTTTTTTTTTCCACCTTGCATGGGATTCGAACCGAGGACCTTCGTCCTCGCAGTCAGGAATCTAAAGCTAACCATTAGACTACTTCTGGTCCCGCAATATCCAATTCTATTTTTATTCTATTTGTTCGCGCACTATCAAATAATGAGTTCATTCAAAAAAGAAATAAAATTTCACTTTTTGCCATAACCTCTTGGAATCGATTCTTCTTGGATTATCTCGTACTTACCAGGGGGAGACAGAGGGATGATCTAGTATGATTAAAAGAGACGTTACTTAACTATTTACATAGAAAAACTTGATTATTGTTTTTACCAATTCTACACACATTTAATGTAGTTTTCCTGCACTACGTTTTGCAAATTGTAAAAAGTAGAAAACTGCTTGCATATCACTCACTCACTCATCCTCGTCCATACTTGTCGGGTAGAGGCTTTCATGGACTATACTCCATTTCTTGCTACGATGGTGAGGTCTCAGTAGGTATTAAATAAAATATTCTTTATTTAGAATAGTCTTAATCCATTTGGTTTTGGGTCGCCAAGGTTTATGTTTTGTTTGTAGTCGCATTAAGGAGATTGGGGAGCCGTCCACTACCAATCCTCTCCACATGACTAAACCACTGGAACTGGCTTTTTATGATCTTATCCATGACTGTCTCACAAACACCAATTCTGTTCAACAGTTCTTCTTTAACTATTGAGTTAGATTGTTTTCTCTTGTCATTTAGTTCCATTAATTCTCCTAAGGCATTTGATCTCAAAAGCAAGGGGTCTTTGCTCTTATCCAAGCCTCTGACTCATATGTGATCGATGGAACTATTATTGATTTGAATATCTTTATTTTTTAATTGCTTGGGGATTCTACTACTTTTCCAGATGTTACTAAGTCTATTCATAGAGGTCAGGCTGTTACTATTCAGTGTTTAATTGGTTCGAGTTTATTCATGTCTTCTATCATTTAGGCTCACTTCATAACTGAACAAGACACTAAATTTTAAAGATAATTAGCTTTAATTTAATACTTAAATCTTCTTTTCGTCAAATTCTCAAAATTTCTATTTCTATTTTTGCTTCTATTTTTTGTCATTTTATAATTGTTTGCTGCTTGCTTTAATTAGGTGATTAATTTTTGTAATTTAAGTTTGAAATCTGCAAATAACGTGCCATCATCTGCACGTTGATATTGTTAATATTAACACCTTTTAATTTAATATCCTCTTCGCCAGATATCGCTTCTTTGATCAAATCTTCTAACTTCGAGACACATTATGCTATCAAAAATAGATTACCATAAATTATATATCAAAATGTTCAGCTGAAAAAAATGAAAATACTGTCACCAAAATTTTTATGGTTGACTTCTAGGTCAAAAGTTAAAAGCTTTTAAAAATCTCCCAAAACGGGAAGTGACCGTTACAACACGAGCGCGCATAGCAATGAAAAGTAAAATGACTTTCAGTTTCAGTTGAAAAATGGTCAATTTAAGTATATATTATTTTAAAGATAAATTTAACATTTTAATACATTTATTAAAGATTCACGTAACAATTTTAAATAAGTACTCTTTTTTAAATAATACTTCATCAGAAAACATTCAAAAGAGAGCAATTTCGCACCAATCTCATTTGATTATAGACAATTTTTGCGAAATGGAAATTCGCGTTTTCATTCTATTACCAATGTGCAATTTTGCAGACGTTTAATGAAATCTTTGTCTGTAGAAATATAAATCGCATGGTTGACAGATAGGTGCGCATTCCAGTGGAATCATTTTGAAAGTTTATTTTATTTTTTTAATCTTTATTTTTCTTATTTGTTTTAGTAGATCCTTCTTGCATTTTCCTAATTTTAAAAACAAAAATCATGAGAAGGGAAAATAAAATACTATTTCAGGATGAGTTTATTCGGTTTCGCTCATAACTTTTCGCCCAGAAGTCACCTTGTTAAATTTTGGGTATCATGGTTTTCTTTTTTTGAAATTCTGAACAATTTGTTGTGTTACCTTTGGGTCAAAAGTTATGATCTATAAAACCGAAAAAAAGGATCTAGTACAGACAATCAAAATATCACATAAGTTCTTTATTGTAATTAGTCAGTTAATAATAATAATAATATATATTCATAAGCCTTAGAATTTATTTTAAATTTTAAATTAATAATATTAAACCAAACACGATATCAATTTAATTAATTATGAATTTATTTTAAATAATAATTTCGTAATAATTAAATAATAGATACTTTTGTTCGGAGTTAGAACTTCAGTTCGAAACTGATCCAAGAAAAAAATTATTTATTCTCATTATTTCCAAGTCAGATTGAAATAAAGGAAAACAATAGTCGCAGTCATTAGTGTTGATGTAGTCCAATGGATAACAGTTCTGACTTCATAACAAAAAGTATCAAAAAAAGTATCTACGTTCGGAACTTACTATTTTAACCCTATTTCAGTTGTTTCGTACTTTTTGAGCAAAATTGTCACCAGTATTTTGATTCTCTCTTTAACATTCATTCCCTTTCATATTTTCAACGATAATTATCTTTTAACTCCTCTTAACTACGTACATCAATCTTTTCACTTCTTTGTCTTTATCCTATTAAGTTTATTTTTCGTATTGTTTTACAGTAAATATATAAGAATATAGATCTTCTTGATTGGTTTCTTTTAACATATCGGGTGGTTTTAATTAAAGTTCCCCACTTCTGCGCGGTTCTGCGCATTATTGCACGGATAGTAATGCAGCTTTGTATATAAGCTAAGTAGAGCATGGGGAAGAGAATTCCAACGAAAAAAAAAAATTACTTCAAAAAGTTGCCACCAGGTGAAAAAGTGGTGCTGTGTGAAATGCGCAATGCGTCTGTGAACGACCAATCTGCAGAAATCACCATGCCATTAGAAAAGAAAGAACGTGTGCTCCTGGTGAAACTTTATTACCAGAACAGCAGCAATAGTGTATCAGCATTGCGAGAATATCGTCGTTTGAAGGGATTGCGAACAGGACCCATGACGGCAAGGGGTTTACGAAAGATGATGCAGAAATTCGAAGTGACAGGGGAGTTAGGTGTGCTGCCAGGAAGAGGACGCCGCCCGATTGCGGAGGACGTTGTCCACGAAGTAGCAGTAGCAGTAGCTGACAGAGCGTCAGTGGCCTGGTAGTCAGCGACCAGTGCGCGAGCAGTAGCACGTGAATTAACAATTCCATGGTCTGCGGTGCGAAAGGTTTTGCGGCCCATTCTTTACTAGTATCCGTATAAGATCCATGTACTGCACCAGTTACAGCCATAAGATCCACAAACGCGGTCAGACTTCGCATTTCGTTTCTTGGCTAAAATGGCTTTTGACGATGTGTGGCCCTGGAACATTCTGTGGGCAGATGAGACGCATTTTACGCTTGACGGCGCTGTGAACACGCAGAATTGTCGCATGTAGGTTTCCTCAAACCCCTATGTGGTGCATTTCCAGCCGTTGCATTCCCAGTACGTGACTGCATGGTATGGATTCACCCGGATTTCTTTCTGGGTCCATATATTTGTGAGGAGATGACACCTGCAAGTCCTGTCCGGTGCATGTTACAAGTGCACATTACTTTTAACTCTTGTCACGGCATGTGGTTCCAGCCTTGCAAGAACGCAGGTGTTTAGAGACAACAGTTTTCATGCAAGATGGTTTTATACAGCACCGCTTATTGGTCGTCCAGTAAAGGAACTTCTTTGTGCCCGCTTCGTCGATGATCGTGTTCTGTCGAGACACTTTCCAGAGGCGTGGCCTGCCCGTTCACCAGACCTTAATTCACGTGACTTCTGGCTGTGGGGAATCCTGAAAGATCGTGATTATGAGGGACGTGTACGGACCTTGCCTGAACTGAAAGCCAATATCAATCGTCATGTTGCAGCTATTTCGCGAGACACTCTTTGTGCTACTGTTGAACATGCTGTCCTGCGCTTCCAGCATGTCATCGACGCAGACGGTGGGTATATTGAACAGTCACCCTAAAAGTAAAATTACAATATTACATTCCCATCATCTGTTTATGATCTTGCAGCGCCACTTTTTCACCTGGGTGGCAACTTTTTGAAGTAACTTTTTTTTTTCGTTGGAATTCTCTTCCCCATGCTCTACATAGTTTATTACAAAGTTGTATTACTATCCGTGCAATAATGCGATCTCCAGACCGCGCAGAAGTGGGGAACTTTAATTATAATCACCATGTTTGTACTTTGTTAAAATAAATGATTTTGCTCATTTGTATTTTTGAATTACGTAACACTATTTGATTTGAATATGCAGATTGGATGTAAAGGTTAATAGTCACGTGTTTTGACTTGATTATTTAACCTGCTGCCGTTGGAGTTGAGGGAGTTGTCGAGACCTTCACAACAGAAAGTAAGCAGATTTTTTTTTCTTTTTTCTTCCATTTCCCATTTGTGTATTTTATACTGAAGTGTTTGTATGAATTTAGGAATTCGTTAAATTTAAGGAATTTACTTATTACCACAAAGGAAAGTAACTTTTTTTCCCCGCCTTTGATTTTGTATCCATGTTATCCGAATGAATAACTTTTGTCCAAATGATAAGGGAAATGGCGTTGTGTGAAATTATCTATAAGTATATCAAATACGATAGTTTTTAAGGGGAAGAAAGATAATTCTTAAATAATTGACAGAAGCCTGTTGAAGAGTCATAAGGATTTCAGGATGAAATTTAATCGTAATTAATCTTAATTCAAGTGAAGCTCATAGAATTTTATTATTCCGGAAAAATCTGTACTAATAATGAAGAATATTAAAGATAAAAAAAAATATCGGAACCAATAAACGAATCCATCTACTGATGAAACCCTTTTGGGGATCAAATAGCAACTTATTCATTATTTTAAATTTCGTTGCAGTAGCATTACAGTGTGAATAGTTTGAGATTTGTGCGTTTTCGTTCAAAGGAAAGGGCTAATGGAGTTGAGCTATGAAGCTCTACTCAAATTAACATTAGCATGGATACATTTGTGAAGTAACTTTGATTCTGTTAAATGTGATTGTGGTTTGAAGGGATTTGGAAATTCAATATTAGTTGTAATGAGATAAATGAAAAGATATATCAGTCTCGTTCAGATAGTTGACAACAGTGAAGTTTCGTGTGTGATTGTAAAAGTGTTTAAGTTACAAAGCATTAGGAAAAGAATTTAGTTTTTAATTATTGAAAATATAACTGATAAGTCTTAAAATGTCAATTACACTGCCGCCAGTGTGGCTACTAACTACATCAGGAAATGGAAAGTAATTTTCTGAAGTTCAGATGTAAATGACTCCATTGTGCATAGTTGGAAGTTATTTTACAATATACTGATCTTGTATGTTAGTGAAATTGTAATTACATTGGTGTTTTACAGAGGATTATAAATTTTAGAAAGGAGCGTTTAAAATAATCCGAATTTAAATGTCTAAAGAAAGTTAGTTCTTCAGAAGTGGTTGTTAGTTTTTTGGGAAGTTAATTTCGTATAAAATGGATTAATTGATTCGTCTGTTAATTTCGTATGTTTGGTCACTATGTTTTGTAGAAATTTCCGATTGGTTAAATCATTGGATATTCTTAGACTGAGTCACTAACAGTTGCGCAGTTGAAGAGACAGCACGTTCCCTTGAAGTGAAGACTCCTTGTTTAAACAAGGAAATACTTTAGCTCAGGTTCTTTTAAGATTAACCTTCTGAATGAGGTTTATGAAAACGATAAGATGGCATCGAGTTCTAGCTGGTGACTGAATGTGCACGTTTTGAAATTTTAAGTAACTTTATGTTTGACTAATAAAATCTGGGTTTTTAATTTCGTAGTTTGATTTTAATTGTAGCAGTTTTTCGTATTGCAATTCTATAAATTTTTTTACGTCGGTTATTAATTTTAATCGACGATAATATTAATATTATAATCTTATTTGTGAGTTGCAAACATTTAGAATTGGAGTATTTTAATGGTTCTGATAAATTTAGAAAATTCTTGTTGCCCTCACGGAAGCAGAATGAACTGTTTCAAGACCGTTTTCGTAATTTAGTGAATGCTTGATATTAGTTAAAATTTAATGTAAATATAATTTTTCGTAATGGTTTAAAACGTGGATTTTCTGAAACTATTAAAACTATCTGATTCTCTAAAACTTTCTCCTAGTTATATAATTACTCGATATGAATATTTGGTCTCTTATTAGCTATTACTTGGCAACTTCTTACAATAAGTATTTAAATGAAATTTCTCAACCGAATGCAAGATATCTGAAATTTCCAAATTGGAAAATGACATTTCTTAACGTCTTCAGTGAAATCGGTAAAAGAAGATTCATTTAAAGAATTGAACGAGGTAGGGAAGGATTAAGACTGATCTATTTTTTTTTTTTTTATTCTTTATGACAAATAATGAAGTACTGCTATTTTTGCACATAAAGTAAATGTGATCATTATTCTCAAGTACAGTACACGTATAAAGCGTGATTAAAATATCCCAGCCTTACTAAAAGTATTGGAAGGATTTCGGAAAATCAATGATTGCGTTAATATGTATTTTTTAATGTTGAAAATGGTTTTTACATTTGCTATATTTATCATTTTTTGTTTTGCGCTGATCCAGTTGAATGGAATTTGCTTTCATGGTTTTAGTCTCTTGTGAGGTTTTTATTAGATATTACGAAACATATTACTGCATAAAGAACGAAAATTACATAAAATTGTTATTCGCAAGCTAATATTTAAATGCATATTGTAGTAATGATTTTTCTAATGAAAACGATTACTTTCATCACTTAACATTTTAATTGAAGGACGATATTTCATTTATATAAATTGCGAGTCAATGATTTCTTTGACCATTGAAGGTGCAGAAATAGTTGTAATGAAATAAAGGGAAGCGTTTTTGAAACTGTAACTTCCAGGCAGTGGAGTTAGGGTTAACTTGAATGTATTCACTTACTACGATATTGTCTTTGTTCGGAATTAAGTTGGTGGGTTGGTTTTTTTGTTTTGTTTTGTTTTTTTTCTTTGGAGATGTGAAAGGGAATTATTTTAAAATTCTAGGAAGTGATAAGTGACTATATTTTTTAATTTAAACAATTGAGTTGCTTTAATGAAAACAGTTTTAATTGAGAATTGCCAGTGAATATTGTAAGATTTAGATATCTTTACGAAATGAAAAATGATTGAGGCTCTGGTTCATGTGAAGGTCCTTGGAGTTACAAGGTTCGAAAAATAATGAATATTGTTTTTAACTTCGTAACTGCAAGTGTCTGCAGTCAAGAATTAAAATAAGTTTTAAGATCTTATCGAAGGCCCTTGTTAGGACCAAGACCAGCCCATTTGTTCAGGAGTTGTTGATTTAAGGGGTGTAGTAACAGTGATGCATTAATTGAGTCTCTCTATTATATATACAATGATGTCGCGAAGGTTCAGTCACTTGTAAGTTATTTGAGGAAGAAATATTTTATTAGTTTAAGTTATACAATTTCAATGAAGTTTTAATTAAAACGTAACAATGTGGTTTATTGAAAAATATGGCTTAATTAATTTGTTGCCGCAAGAGTATTCTGTTTAAGAAATAAGGCTTAAAAAAAAACCAAAAAAAAATCATTGAATTTGCCATAATGAATTTTATTTGTAATATAATACAGGATAAGGAAGCTGTGGGAGAGCTATTTTAAAAACCTTTTGAACAACAAAGAACAGGAAAATGAGCACGCCAAAGGAATCCAAGTGGTGATAAATAAAGGTGAAAGGTCAAAAGGAAACCCACCTTCATGGCAAGAATTGGAAGAGGCAGTAAAAGTAATGAAAGATAATAAGGCAGGTGGACCGGATGAAGTTACTATAGATATGGTGAAAGCTGCAGGACCGGTGGGAGTACAGTGGTTGTATAGAGTGATGAGGACAGTTTGGGAGGAAGGCACAGTACCTGAAGATTGGGGAAAAGGAGAAGTGATACCGATTTTCAAGAAGGGGAACAGGAGACTGTGTAAGAATTATAGAGGAATCACCTTGATGAGCCAATGCGCTAAAGTGTTCGAAAGAATTCTCCTGAACAGAATGAAAACTAAGTGCGAGAGATTGTTAGGTGAAGAACAACATGGGTTCCGGCCAGGGAGAAGCACAATCGATTTGATTTTTTCAGTGAGACAGATGGTGGAAAAGAAGTGGGAATTTGGGAAGAAAGTGTATA
>JAFIDM010000001.1:43477287-43495170 GCA_023159025.1 Thereuonema tuberculata
ATTGAAAAAGATGTTCTAAGCTCATTTTTTAAAAGCCATGACTTCCGCAACAGCCCACATATAATTTGAATGACTAAGTCAAATTTTGTTAAAATAAAAGAAAATAAAAAATTGATTTACCAGTTTCAACAATAACAATTACAATAACGAATGTCCAACAGCCAATACTAATAATCCTGTCTGGGCAACAATGAGGGCACATGCATCATCATTGTCCCTACTTCCTTGGGTATTGAGAGAGCGGCGACACAGCCGAAATTATGTAAAAACCGAGGTTTTACAAACTCTCTGATAAATTTTGACCCCTGATCTTCATGTATTTCAGTGTAAACTTCATTTATGTGGTAAAGAAAATCTCAATACGTTGATAATAATTGTGTAATCGCGATCCGTCGTGGTGAAGTGGGAAAAATAGTAGAGACGCCATCTTTAAACATGGGCGTGACGTCATGCCTGACGTGTTCCAACGCTGCACTGTGATTGGTTATTTCAAATTACAAATTTACAAATTTGCAAAGATCCGTACAACTTTTGCCTATTAATACGATGATTTGAAGGAAGCTTTACTGGTCTAAGACACTGTCAGAAGTATTTTGTGTAGTTTTACTTGAGATCAGATTAAGATTATTGTAAAATTGTTAAATTACATACAAGAAGTAATGTTTACAATTATATTACACAATATTTGTACTGGGGTTGTGAAGGAGACGAATGCTTTTTACTTAGCGAATTCCTTAGAGGATTTTTTTTTCAGATATTTTTGGATATTTTTAAAGAGCAATATCGTTATTTATGAAGACAGTATTTTTCAATTCAATAACTTTTATTTTATTTCAGTATTTATTTTTTATAATAATTCCTAAAATACATCATTCGTCACATTTTTATTTTTGGGCCATTTAAAAATTAATCCCTTGATGCTAAGCTAAACGCTAGCGGGGATTAATTATTCACCCCTTTTTATTCTTGATTTTGTTTTGATGTTTTTGTAATTCAGGGGTCATTGATTTGTATGTTTGTCCGTTTTGTGTATTCGTCCCATTTCACTGAGCTTGGTATGCTGGATGGATTGGACTGATGAGAGGTCAATTAGCCTCGAAATAGTACTGTCTCCAATTTCCAGCACAAATATCAAAAATAGGTCAGTGAATTTGTGTTTTGTTTAGTTATGTGCGTTCTTTGTTTTTATTTACAGTAAAATATATACCTATAGAGCATTTGTTATTATTACGACTCGTCTCAATTATTAGTCCGTTCGGAGTTATATACGTCTAGATATAACTTATCTCTTTGACATCTTATTTCCCGATATATTAATTAATTATCATTTAATATTTATTTTCAGTAACAGTAAATATTATTTTCATTTATTATATGTAAATAATTATTATCTACTAGAAATAAATGATAACATTAATTATTAATTACGTATAATACTTATTACCTACAGCCAAGCACCCCCCGCTTATAGCTGGTTGGCTTTCCTGCCACCCACATTCACCATAATCAATCACTTAAACGTCATATTTAGACTTATATAACTCCGAACGGACTAATAATTGAGACAAGTCGTACTAATAATAAATGTTCTATTTATGGAGATTTATCTTATTGCTACATAGTAGTGGGGCAGAGCTGCCCATTCTCCTTTTTACAAAACTTAAATTTAAAATTTTATATCTATCTACAGTATATATTTAGATCCATCCATCCATCCATAGTTTTCTGTCCGATGACAGGTCCAGTTCTATGGAGGTCACATGGATCTCCCAGAAACACCTGAGGAAAGATACTGGGGGTGGTTTCCCGTTGCCTGCCCCCAGGGCGCCATTACGGAATGACGTCAGACCGAAGAGAAAGTGAAGAACACAGGAACAACACAGGAAAGGAAATTGAAACATCCAAGCCACTGCCGGGATTCGAACCCAGGTACTGGCGCACTGGCCACAACGGCAGACCGCCGCCGAGACCGCGCGGCCACGCCAGCACGGCATATATTTAGATAGATAGATAGATAGATAGATAGATAGATAGATAGATAGATAGATAGATAGATAGATTAAGTTTTGTAAAAATTTCTTGTAATATATATAAAATTTTTAACCCTTGTAACTATGTTTGGACACGGTTGATATTCACGAACTGAGGCCTGCATTCGGTAATAAGACTTCTTTTTTTATAACGTAACAATCCAAAAATTCTGCGTAGTTTATAAGGAAAATTAGGAAATATTTTTTTTTTAGTACAAACCTTTAACGATCTCTTTAGACGAAAAACGAGCTTTTTTCATTTTTCCTATAATACGAAAATATTCTTTTGTTCTTCATTCGATTCCTTTTTTTCTCCTTAACCTGTTCGTTTTCTGTTTTATTTCCTTCGCTTTGCTTTTGTCAGCTTCATTCACTGCTTGCATTGAAGTGTACGAAAGGAATAACGACACAAATTCAATCCTACAATCAGTGAAAATGAAGTCGAAAGAATGGATTACCGAGTACGAATGGCTTCTAAATGCACTGAATGGAAGCAAATTGTCTGCATTTGAAAAAGGATTTTGCGTTCGTATCTAACGACCTGAACAAATTAAAAGAAGAGGAGATTTAGTTCATCTTCCGTGCGTTGGTTTGATGTATTGCACAAAAACATCTCTCTTTTTTTTTAATAAAGAAGATATGCTATAATCTAAGATGCAATTCAGACTTCTAGTAAATTTGAATGTATTCTTTAAATTTTTATTTCTTGAAGTATAGTATAACTCCGATATCCATAACTCTACTTAGAGTCAGTCCGTGTTAGCCGTTACCTAACCCCATGAAGCAGATATCTGAACTATGATTTTTTTATGAAAAAAAAGTAGTAACTTAAAAAAAAAAGTAAACAATGAAATACATTAATGATAACAATATTAATGATCATCGGAATCGCAGTGGCGCCTCAAAAGCAAAAAACAACAATAAAAAACTCATTAATAAAGTATTAGTGAGAAAATTCATGTTCCAGCAGTCCACCGGTCTTAATGAATTTTTTTTAATGCATTGAATTATTATTAATAAACAACAATGGATGAATGCTTGCTCATTAATTTCCTCACTAATATTTTATTAGAGTTTTTGTTATTGTTTATTTTTGCTTTTGACGCACCACTACGATTCCGACGATTATTCTTATTAGCCTCCGTACTGAGACCTCATTGTTTACTGGTGACTCCTCCTGGCTGATGATCGCCAAAGACGTTAAACAGTTGTTCTAGGATGTCACTTAGTAAACACTTGGTTTCACCCATTGTTGTTTAAAAATATTAATGATTAAACAATGCACATATATAAATCGACAACACACTTGAAATAATTATAAAAACTTTAAAAAACTTTAAAAAACCGTAACATGTTTCGATTAGCTTCCGCTAATCATCCTCAGACGGAATGAAGGAGAAGGAATTATTCCGCCAATACATGGCCTCGTCACAAAAAAAAAAACCAAAACAAACAACACCTCCAATTGGCTTATCCAATATCAATTTCATGATGAAATTTATGAACATGATCGGCAGTATTATACTTAAAATTATGTTTACCAATTGCCTTTACGTGCTCCTCCAGTCGTTTTCGTAAAGGCCTATATGTTTCCCCAAAATAAATGCAAGAATGATTTTTACAAGGAATAGCATAGACGCAATTGTTCTTATTCAGACATGAGGTATCATCCAAAACCTTAGCACCCCCGTTAATACAATTTGCGACAGTGAAGCCCGTGGCTGCAACCACTCCAATTCCATAACTCCTTAATATTCGAGCAATAGGATAATAAACCCTCGGTACAAATGGAATGCTTAAAAAAATTTTGGGCTTAATTTGACTAAAATTATTTGGAAATTATTTAAAAATTATTAAAATTTTTTTTTAAAGTTTTTATAATTATTTCAAGTGTGTTGTCAAATTATATATGTGCATTGTTTGAATTCACACACGTAAAACCTTTTAACTAATTAATGATTAAAGTTTAAGATTTAATACCTAACTTTAGGTTAGATATTATGTAACAAAATAAACAAGTTATGTGACTCGTTTACTGTATTATAATGTTTTTAATGTATATATTCTATTATGCGTCTATTCGATTATCCTTTACTATCCATGATGGATAATAGTAATATAAGCTTGTACGGTATAAGCTTATAAGCTGTGCACCATGGATGCTATAGGAAATTAATTTCAATAAAGCATGGAAACTTTTGATTAATAAACCAATGATATTTGCACAGAGATAATTACTGTATTCTAATAGTTTTCTGTTTGTGTATACACAAAATAGATTTGTGTATTTCTTTAATGATAGTTATCCTGATGAAACATCAATATTCGAATGAATTCATCTTTTCAATATTAAACTTTCTCTGTTTTTTGGTGAATATCTTCCATTAAATTAGAAACAAACAGAGGTTTCTGGTTTGTATAGTTTAGCGATTTTTAAAAAAATCAAAGAAAAGATACATTTGTTACATTTAAATTCCTTAAAATTTTGAAAATAGGATATTCTTTTATATGTTGAAACAGGAAGCAATATTTTACGAAAGTTGAGGCAAATTTTGGTACAATTTAAAAAACAAAACCTGATTCGGGTTTATATCCAGTGTATCCTGGGTACTTTTCTTCTGAGGATCCATCCATCCAAGGTATGAACCCTTAGTTGCCTTATAGTCCTTCCAATATATTACACTGTATGACTGCCTTTTAGGAGTATTTCCTATAAGCGGGAATTCAGACTATCAAAATCAATCAAATACAATACTACGTTCGGAACGTTTGGGACAAGTGAAGCACGGAGGATTGAAGAGGGAATCCGTGCTTGTATGTGTATAACGTCTTCCACAGTGCAAACCAGAAGTGGGAGCCTTGACTTCTGTCATGCTTCGTTTCACTCCTCATGGCCACCATGGTTTGAGGTCAAGTTCACTTCTGGTCTAGGTCACTTCCGGTTTTAGGTAATCATTGATGGCGTCAGGAAATTCGGATTTTTCTATACTGAATCGACTATGCTGAGAATGATTATGATTCAGTGTGGCCACTTCCGGTTCATTAACCATTTACTCAAGGTCGCCAGTATGGTGCAAAATGGAGTTTAAACTTACTAAAGGCCGATTTTCGCTTAGGAGGCTGGGTGCATATCGTGTCATGTTGGCGAAGGTCGAAAAGTGTCTCTCTCTCATAGAAAAAACAAATTAGAACGGACTTTCCGTTTACACCAAGGGTTTGGTTGCTTGAGGGCGCTCGGTCCTCGCCTTCGCAGATCACTTGGGAAGGGATTCATCAAGACCTTGGTGTTCGGCAGAGCCAAAAACTTTTGAATACTGGCCATTAGAAGAAGAGTTTTTGACTGTTTCGCCTCTAACTCAGATGGCCCGAATTTTGCTTTTGGTCCTTTTTGGAGATTAAAGTCATAGAGATCATTGTCGACTTTAATCTCCACAATCATTCTTCCAGCGAATATGGACGTAACCTACAGTGGTCCATCGAACAACAACATTCAGCCCTGGAAGTGAAAATCAGCCTAAACTAAACTCAATGTGGGCATCGCTTCCAATGGGAATGCTTGGACGGCTACAATTGTCCTTCAAACCTATTTGTAGGTCATTGTTAGCCGTAATTAAAAATGTATTTGATCCTTGAACTACAAAGTTGTACTTGATCCTTATAGACATGAGTCCTGTGTGTTAATTCAATAGTACTGCCACTTTTAACATCTCAAGTGTTTGATAGATTGCAAAATTTACAGTTGCTTGTTTGTTTTATTGCAGAACTGTGAATTAAGTTGCTTTAAAACTTATTCTTTTCATGTATCAATTTCTTTTGACTTTAGGGACCTTAGTCTTTTATCTCCTGTTTTCAAGTAAGAAGTGTACTTAACATCGATCAATGATGTTATAGTCAAATAATTTGATCTTCAAATGTTCGGTGACATAACCAGAAGTCACAAATATGTTAAGAGAGAAATGCATAATATAAAAGATATAAATTAAAGATTTAAATTATAACTTAAGAAAACAACACAAAATTCATGTTTACAAAGATGGCATATATTCTAATATTGGGATAGAAGAAGCTTTGGAATAACAATATAGATTGGAACAGGAAAAGCAAAATTTAAGAAACAGAGAAAACTGTTATCGTAATGATAGGAATCTAATAGATATTATGACTACAAATAACTCATAATTATTTATGAGTTTAATAAAGCCCGATTCCATCTTGGGATACATCTGACAAATTATATTAACAAAAAATTATAGCACTTAATATGAAATCCCATTTCATTCAGTTTTTTTGAAAAAATTATAAAAAATAATAAAATTCTGAAACAAAAATTGAAATTGACATAAATTGTTGTGTGGGTATACAAATAAATTTGTTAAGGAAGAATTGTAAAAGAATTAGTAATTGTTATTTGTTTAAGAATTTGTGATTGTTATACTTATGTTGTATAAATTTATTTTGTTGTTAAGAAAGTTTATGTCATGAATGATTCCATGATTGTTTATGCTTGGAATTCTGTTTTAAGTGTTAGAGAAAAAAAAATTAGGTTTTTCTCTACACTTTCTTTAGTTTTTTTCCTGAAGAAGACTTCTGCTGAAAAAGTAGAAATATTGATGATTAAACATGTTTTAAGTGGAAGAATGAGTTATTATGAGTTATTTGTATTTTCTATATTTTCTTTTCTATATTAAAGAAGAATTTTTGATGTTTCATTAGACATTATGACTGTTTAAATTTTAAATTTGCTTAGTCATGTCTGTATTTATGATCGTTTGCTGAACCGAAAGCTTTTAATTTATAGTAAATGGTAGAATGGTTCCTCTGAATTTCCTGCCAAAACCCATTTCTAGTCACGATTAACTTTAACAGATTCCACGGTTTCTAATACAATAGGTGGAAACAATCATTAATGGTTGTGAGAAACAAAGTATTAAACTGTAGATGCTGCTATTTATAGATTTACGAAGCTGAAAAGCAGATTCTGCTATGAAAATGAAGGTTGGAATCCTTGGAGTAATCGTTTCTCCAAAATATGCATTCATTGAATCCGTTAAATTTCTAACCGTCTAAAGTCATGAGTCTTACATTGTTGAAAAATTATAAAAAATAAAAGGTGTAAAAGGTTTTATGAAGAAATTCCATTTAAGGAGAATTTTAATTACTAATATTTTTTATTATTATTATTTTCGACAGCAATTTACCTATATTCTACACTAAAGGAAGACAAATTTAACAGCTGCAAGAAGTTAATACAAATGTTATGAAATGTGGGGAAGCGGTTGTATACGTAAATGTAAGGAAATGATTAGGTTTTATGATCGAAGCGATTGGATGGATACGAGTTGACGTCACAGGTGCAGAGTGGCTACCACTAAGCACTGAATAGTGGCTTCCAAAGATCTTGGTTTTTAGTGAATTTCATTTTGATCTTGGTCTTCAAAGTGATGACAGAGAAACGTCAACGGGAAAGGAACGCCACCCAGTTCTTGCAATAGCTTCACGCAGGCCAGAATCTGGTGTAGTGGTGTGGGATGCAATTAGTCGGTCGGTCATCCTAATCACAAAAGGGGATCTTGTTGTTAAATAGATTTATTTTATTGTGCAATATGAATTACTAGTGATGTTTCCTTTAACAAAAGGTTGATAGGAGATAAATTATTTGATAACAATAGAGATACGGCTATTGTTAAGTAAGTGTAGGAATAATATGCTCGAGCAAATGAAGTTTGATTGTTATATTTGAGACTTGGTTGCTTAGTGACAAAAACTCAGTGGAGATTATGATTTTGCCGATGAACGATTGACGGAAGGTAGAAGTGAATTCTACCGGAATGATAGAATCAAGATGTCAGACATACAAGTTAAATCCATGACAATGCGTAACTGTGGACAAGTGAAATAAGTAGAATTATTTATTGTAAAACTAAGAATAGTAATTTTACTAGAAGATTAATAGTATTTAGTATAGTAGTAATATGATTAATTTTATTTCCTGTATAAAGAGGGGAATAGTCCAACGTTCGAGATCCTAAGCGATAAGCCTAGACGACTACAAAGAAGCAAGTACAAGTCTTAGAATGTGTCCTAGAAATTTCATAAAGAAAGGCATAGATATTTCAACGAGACAAGAGACGCTACGGACTGTAAACTACTCACAGATCCATAGAGGGTAATTAAGAAGAAGACAAAGTAAGTGACTTTTATAACTTTGTTTATTACCAGTGAGAAGACAACGTTTTGTGCATCGAATTATTAACTTTTAATTCAAGTATAACTCAAGTTAAAGTTAAGAAGAAAAGTACTATATAATTAAAGTTTAAGGATTGAACTGAATCATCTTAGTGAAAGTTACCACGTAACGCCGGAATATGTGAAACGTTAATAGTGTTAATTATTAAGAGTTACAAGATAAATAGTTAACATTTCAGAGACAGTAAAGAGAACTTTCTACGTATTCTAGTGAATAATTACAGAAGATATAATTGCAGATCCAGTGAAAATAATTTTCCTAATTAGACTGACCTACTTTGGAACGATAGTAGGGTTACGAATTTCCTAAGTGAACTGATACTATAGAACAGTTATTAGATTCTTTGATCAGAAGCTTGAAGATAATATTATTCAAGAAGTTGTTAATTATATCTGAAAGATAAATGTATTTAAGCGATTTAAGTTCACCTTAGATATAATCAGTTTTTTTTGCAAGTTTTTACCAAGTTTTAGAGTGCTATTTCTTATGCTAATATTAATGCCATATCCTTTATTACCAGTTAACTGTCTTTAATATAATTAACTTTGTTTATATCAACATATACAAATCTTTGAACTATCATCTTCAGATCTCTAAATTTTATCGATATTTTTGCATCCAATGGCCATTTCTTACCAGCGCAGATCCTTTTATCAGCAAGAACACACGTGCTCAGAAAGAGTGCATTAATCTTCAGTATCTGCAGTTTTCTACTTAAGCAAAACAGGTGCTGCACGCTTGACCTTTTACCTATTGAACACATATGGGATATGATGAGCCGGAAGCTCCAACAATATCTAGGAGCTACGACAACCACTGGAACAGGACTTCTCGACATTGGCATTCGATTCCTAAGGAGGATATTTAATGATATTTTTTTTAATATTTAATAGGATATTTAAAAGCTTTAACATAGCCGTCCTCGCCGTATTCATGTATTCATTGTAGCACGGGTGGTTCAACTTTTTATTAAGTACATCAATTCTCCGTGTTGGCACAGTAGTTATTTCTACATTTATTTTTGCTAATATTGTACAATCAATAGCACATCTCAGTCTACTAACAACTACATGAATATTAATAAATTGGCACCGATCGTTCTAAGTTTTCCATTTTTTTATCTTAGGGTATTTACATTTTTCTGCAAAGTAATCTATTTAGATTAAATTAAAGGTATTTTTATTTGATGTGATGATAACAACAAATGCAAGGGGAATTATAATAATTGTTGAATTACAAAATTTTATTGCAACAGTTATTTGAACTCCATGACATTCACTAACTCCAAACTGAGATTGTCTGAGTACTCTTCAAGCTATAAATCCTTCACAAGACCTTGACTATTAAACTCGATATCCTTTGTAAATCGGCTTTTCCTAACAAATGGGAATTCAAGACCATTTACAAAGGATCTCGATTAATAATAGGATTAATACTCAAGTTGTTGTGAAGAGCTTGAAGAGTAACTCAGACAACCTCAGTTTGGAATATCTTCCTTACAAGAGGAATTCGACATGTATCCAATTCTTTCGTTTCATCTTTTCATATTTATTCTATTTCTCTTCAATATTTTCTTTGTTTTCGTGATAATTTTGTTTTTCATTCTTGAAACTCAACATTGTTGTTGTTTTATGCTTATTTTATTATTCAAATGAATTGAAGCCAAATAACTAAGAATTAACAAAACAGAATTTTAATGAGTTTATATAAAATTACATAAAATAAACTAAATATTTTCGGATGATGCTGTTTTATTATATACTGTTAACAAAGTTAACACCGTATTATGTAAACTATTTCTGCTTCCTACAAAAATATGATTATTGCTGTTAAAGTAGATGAAGACCAATCATAAGAACAATGATGTTTTTTTTCAGTCTTACAGCACCCTTTCTAAATTTATCGAGACTTGTATTAAATATCAAGAGTTCATATTTGTGAAATTTAGGTATTAATTTGTAAAGAATAGTGCTTCGGTTCATGATAAGGAAATGATCAAATGCAAAACCTAAAGAAGGCTTTTACGAATTCCATTGTGTTTTTCTACTGATCTGTAGCAATAATTGTAGCTCAGTATAAATTTATAAGAATATTTTGCCGTAAGTCGTTGATACCAGATAAGTTTAGAAATGGCTATGAACGAGGGTTTCGGCCTTATTAATTTATAGGGAAGAAGCAAAATAAACAATGGATAAAAGAGATGATTTGCTTAATGATTTATTAAGTTTTATTTAGGTGTTGTTAGATTATTGATTGGCAGGTGAATTTATGACATTACTTGAGAATGACTTAATAGAGCTGATAAATATTGTGGATTACGTTACTGCTGTCCAAAGGGTATGGAAGACTGTCAATGTTAAATGAACGTTAGCTATGATTCAAGTTAGGATAGGTCCTCTTCAGGATACTTCTGGTGAAACTAAAAAATATACATAAATAATATTATATAATAATATTATTATATGTTTATGTATATTATTATATTCAATATTATTTGTTACTACTGAGATTGTAATTATAAAAATTGTAACTTCGATAGTTTTCTAAAATAATTATTTAAGTAAAACTAGAAATTGAAATTAATACATTTCATCTTCTAGATGATGATAAAACTTTTGAATGCTTTCATTACATACATTTTATTGGCAGATAATTCTTCTTTTTCAAATCTCTTGGGTTAATCTTCAACTGTAAGAAACGATCCCCATCTGACAGAAAGAAAATTTATTCAAATTTAAGTTATTGGAAAAACGTCAAGAATAAGTGGAAAACTGTCATCTTCAGGCAGATCTGCTTTGCAGTTATCCGCTTTGTCGCATCTGTAACTACAACGACCATTTAATCAATTGGAACGACAATACTTAGTGACTTAACAATTATACATCTTCGTTGATTTGAAAAGCTTTAAGGTTTTATGTTTAATTGAGTTCCAACTGAAGGGTATTTTAGGAAACAAAAATCTAACAATAAAGCAAACATTAAATTTAAAGTGGAATTTAAAATTTGACTTTTTTGACCTCACTTTCTTAGGAAATTAGAAGTCATAAAATCAGTCACTCTCTATTTCTCTTTTTGAATCGTTGGACAGGGATAGTTACTTTTTTGGGAGGAAGAATTATTTCCATGTTACGTTTTTTTATTGCAGTGAGTAAATTTGGTTTTTTTATGTACTTAGTGAGTTTTTTTTAATTCAATTCAAGTTTTGCTGGAGATTCAAGGAAAGAAAAGATGATCTGTTTTCGTAACTTTTGGGTTTCGTTGGTTGCATCATTGAATATATTGAGGCATTTTCCTCCAATCGATAATCCTGTCATACGAAATCATACTTTCCCACTTTCGGTTTTTACAATTTAAATAAATAAAATTAAGTTTTCAGTTTTGATTATGAAATCAAGGGATAATACCCTCGTTAGCTCAATAGTAAATGGAAACCCAGTCTCCTTATTCTTTCAAATCTTTTTGCAATAAATTTTTATGACTTTACATTTACATTCTTTTCATATTTACAATTTTATATAACTATTTTGATTTACAGTACGTAAATCAAATTTAAACTTGTCTGATGATTTTCAAAACTTGTAACTTGTTTTATTTTTATTTTCTCTTAAATCTGTTTCTAATGTTTTTGCGCAACAGTCACTTTATATTTATCGTAGTTGTACGTTAATACATTCATTATTAAACTTGTTCCGTTAGTTCTTTTCCCAAAATATAAAATGTTAGGTAAGTTTTGCTACAATCCTTAAGAAAATTGGTTCCACCTAAAAGTTTTGTAAAATATTAGAAATAACTATTCTTGAAGGAGATTCAAGCAAAGAAAATGTCATAAGATGATCTCTTTTCGTAACTTAGTTATTTGTTAACCGAAATGAATTTTGCAGACCCCAAAATGTTGTGAAAATCTAATTTTCAAATCCTGAATAAATTCAAAGATTCTTGTATCTAAAAATCTTCTTCATCTCTCCACTTTAATAGAGTTCAGGCCTTACAGGAAAAGTAAATTTTTATTTGTAAACTTTGGTGAAATACCAAAGGCCACTTAGTAACCTCCTCGCAGAAGACAATTGCAATAAAATCCTGTGGTGCAATTTAATTGGAATGGAATAAATCTCTGAAGTAAAGATCTTAGTTCTGCTGCGTCTAAATTGGAACAACACTAAATAAGGTGGTAGTTGATGGCCGTGGTCTTAAAGAGACGCTGAAAGAACGTACAACTGCGAAATACAAAAATCAATCGTAATTCCTGAACATCTTAGCGTTGTTTTCTTAACATCCCAATTGCTGTTTAGTTAAAATCACTTCCTTCTAAATGCGATTGATTTAAACCCATTGATCAAGCTTTTATAGTTTTGCTAACTTTTAAAGTTGATTTCATCATCAGAAATCAATAATTTACTAAATTTCGATAATCTGTCTACATATTTTCAAATATCGGAAATGTCAAAATTATTTGAATTATGTAACGGGAGGGAATAAACTGTACAGTATTAATATTCCAACATTTTGAATATCTACCCAACGTCATTATTGTCATCTATATAGTTGCTCTTCAAAAATCATTTAAAGATTATATTACTGTCATGATTCTGAAATAAAATTAATTTCTAATCTTAATTTTTTTGTAATTTTTCGCATTTTTTTATATCTTAAATAAGTAAGTAATAACTAAGTAAGTAATAAGAATTACATACACTGAAATTGATATCATATCTCTTTATGGTCTTTCAGGACGATGGAGGGTCTTTGGATTCGAAGTAATATTGTGATAATTTTTATAGAAATATTATAGTTTTATTTATTGTATTCTAGTTTATTCTACATTTCTACTGTTCTGATCAATCATTATTTAATTTACTGTAAATTTTAAATTTGTCCGTTAAACTGTCAAATCTGTTTATTTATTTTTAAATTCCTAATGGTTGGTGGCTATCCCATAATTCTCTTTAATTTAAATATCACGGTTAAAACTCATTACAATCACATGTCTTTTAAATCCTCCAATAAATTGTCAAAGACCACCAATCAATCACAAATTATTGTACGTATTCTATAAAAACCCTCGCTCTCCCTGAAATAAACATATCGAGTTAGTTCTGAGTTTTGAACCAGCCCAGTTGTCGGTCTACCATTATTTTTACGAACCAGGCGAGATAACACGCCACAATATAACGCCAGGCCTATAAGGAATATAACTCCCATAGGCTCAGTGCAAATCGTTCGCGGTGGTGCAACCGCCGATGTACGAGGGAAAAGCAGCATGACACTCGGGTTTATGTTTTTACTGGGACATTAAAATTGCTGTAGATTATTTAGCATTTATTTCTTTATTCCTTAACATTTCTAAGACATTTTTATTTTTATTTAAATTCCTTTCAAATAAAACTACTGAAGTTTAATTTCTAAAATTAAATTGTACATTAGGAAGCATATTAAAATATTAGATATAGCAACCCGGGAAAAGTGAATTCTACCAATGCGCAACCGCTTTCTCACACCCTACGCCTTTTAGAACCAGCGAGTGCGTCTATGACATCGTCGCGGAGGGGATCCGGGTAATCGGGTTAATCCATGTCGAAAAAAATTAAAATGTGGGCATCCTCAATACTATACCTAACATTTTATACCTTATTTGTATTTCGGAGGAGGTACGACCAGAAAAAAAAAAAAAAATCAACTTTTCTTTTATGGAGATAGAGACCAAAGGCTTCCATTACATATAAAGAGATTTTAATTTGGAATTTATGGCTCGATTAAATCATTTTCGTGGAACATGTCGCTGCCCATGGATGCTTTGTACAGGATATATTGCTTTCACTGCAACAGTTTTTTCCCCCGAGATACTATTATAATATTTTCCCGAATTTTTAGTCTAAGCGAACTTTTACCTTTTTTATACGTTTGTTTAGTTGGAAGACAATATCTGAAAATAAAAATAAATAACAACATGCCATTGCTTATGTTCATTTCATAGGATCAATTAGTTTCCATCAAAATTAAAAGAACTTTATTTGGGTTTATATTAAAACTAGGACCATATCATTTACCATTTAATAATAAAATGACTTTGTTCAAAGTGGGTTTGGGTAATTTTTGAAATAATAGTTTTGCTGTTCCCTAATCGCATAATAGTTTTTGTATCTTTTTCATTTTAAAAAGTTTAAGTTTTAAGATAAACTTTTGGAAACCTACGCAGTACAAATTTTAAAGAAGTAGTCGTATTACTGTCAGTTTTATACATCAACTTCACATAAAGATGTAAATGGAAGAGATTTAAAGTTCATAGAAATAAGCTAAATAAGAGGTGTACAGTCTATTAAGTTCCTTATGTTCGCATATTTTAATGGATATCAATTTTCTGTAAACGAACTTTATCTGTGAATGTATTTTCTCAATCTATACTGTTCATAAATTAAGGGATCTTGCAAAACGAACAGTTCTGGTTGTCCGGTCGGTACCAAACTCGGTAGGGGAGGTGCAGAAGGTCTTCCCAAAACCATCCCCATACAAAAAGTGAAGGTGGCAGCACTGCCTCTTAACAGAAGAAATAAAAATGTCCGAAACGTCATTGAGATAGAAGCATCTGGAGTAAATCCAGATGTTTGTGGAAGGCATAAAGAGCATTTAGTAGGCTGTATGGTCCCCGACCGCACAGCTAAGGTGTTCGTCCATGAACACAAAATCTGGACCAGCAGCACCCCTGAAAAGTCGCACATGTTGGTGAAGGACATTTTCCTGTTACAACTGGGTAGTTACGGATCCACTGTCGACGATATGCAGTGGTGTACGAGTGTCCATCATAATACTTGCCATACCATCACCATGTTCGACGATGTTGGCAAGATTGGCCCTGGTTCCTTGCTCCCTGCAGACGCAGATCCGTAGTGAATCACATTCTAGACTTGTCAGAAAACATGACATGGCTCCATAGTGCCTGTGTCCATGGTGCGTGTTCAGTGCACCACAACAAGCGTCCCAGTCGGTGAGCTTGGCTTAAGGGGATGCACCTCATGGGTCTCCTGATTTACAGACAAACTGCATGGAGTCACCTGTACACTGTTTGTCTGAATACAGTGCTCTGTGTTACTGCTGCCAGCTCCCTGGCAAGGTGGCGGGGCATGGTATGCCATGCTTTGGTTGTTCCGTCTGGACTTTAGCAACAGATAGCGGTCTTTCTTGGGTGTGGTGACATGTAGACGTCGGGCAATATTTCCATTCTGCTGGAAACGTCTCCATAAACAAGAGATGACGCTGGATGACACGTTCAGAGCACGAGACACTTCCACTTATGACTGGTCTGCCTCAAGACACTCTGCCCTATCGCTCCGTCCTATCACTCTGCCTCTCGTTTGCAGGTCCAAATGGACACGATGGGCCATGGCTAACAATTTTCATACAGTACTGTACAATCAGTGACCAAAATTGCCACACAATTCGTCCTGTATCGTAACCCGCACTGCCACAATACAGGACGAATTTCTGAACTTTATTTATTCAGACAGAATGTGTTCTACCATTTTTATTTTTTGTTTGGGGATGGCATTGCGAAGACCTTCTGCACCCGCCTACCAAGTTTGGTTCCGACCGGACATCCAAAACAGTTCATTCTGCAAAAACCCTTAATTTCAGGACATCAGTGTATATTTCAATTGTCCTTAAAGGAAAGCCTTACAAAATACGTACGACAAGATAATGAAAAAGAAAAAAATATAAGAATGATACCGTAATCATTTAAAGTTAAAAAAAAAGTTTTTACGTTTTATTGAAAAATATCTGCACGGAGAATATCAGTAGCAACGGGCAATTCTACACCTATTTTCAGATATTCAAAATTGTTATTTTTATGTTATTTACTCCCTTTTTGTCGTAACTTAACCTAAACTCAAAAAGACCCTTATGCACATAAGAATATGAACCCTCCGTAATTCCCAGCAATAAGGAAACTACTATTCAGCTTCCAATATGCTAATATGCAAAAACTTCAACAAATATGATGTTCCAATAGGAAAATGAGGCTCATCAAATCAGTTCGTCTGTGTATGTGTGTGTCCTCCTCTAATAATTTTTGAACCGATTGGTGAATCTCCTTGAAGCTTGATCTGCATATTGAGGACAATATAACTTTTTTGCAGATACTCCTTGGCTTATGAAAGGGTTCGTTCCGATAGCTTGTCCGTAAGTCGAAAATGCACGAAATATATTTATATATATAAAATTGGTATAAAAAACTAACGTAACTCACGAAATGAATAAGTAAATAATACGTAATGGTATATAAATTTAAAATAAAGTTGACTAAATATTTTTGAATCATCATTTGCAACGGCTGCTTTATATATCTAAGTAAACATCAATTATGAATGTTGTCAAGAAAACAGCTAGCGGGGAATAGCCGCCGGGAATTGGCCTCCACCTACGCCATCTAGTTCTATGTCTAGTAAACATTGCCTAAACAGTGGAGAGGGAATGAACCGTGGCGTTACGACAATGATTTAGAAACAGATGTGTACAAATTATGTTTGTATGTGATACACACATGTTCTAGAAAGACAAAGTTTCTCAATACAAAATGTATTCAAAGAATATTGGAAATATTCAATTTTTTTTTTGGAAAAAGTTCTTTTTTTTTATATTGAAAAATTTTGTTATAAATGTTCGTAAGTCAGTTGGTCATAGGTTACGACTACTTGTATTGAAATCCTTTCCAAACAGGTCGTTCTCAATTAACAAGAGAATATGACAAAATTCATAAGGAGAAGAAAAATTTAAACCATGGGTGCACAACCCACGGCCCGCTGTTACATGTGCCAAACTTAAAATTAAATATGAGTCTTTACATTTCTACTAATCGATATATTGAAAAATGTCATAACTTGTCTAGCAACTGCCTCAGACTTTACTATTGGAATGTTGACAACGTCATTAACATCAGTTAAAAAAGTTACTCTCTCCTTTATGGGGGGTGGAGTGGAAGATGGGACACTGCGGCCCTCCATCAAAACTTTAATAAAAATACAGTAAAACCCCGTTATTACGCTCCCGCTTATAGCACTATCCCGTTCTCTACGCTCCTTTTATACGGTCCCTGGAATTTTCTATGTAACTCTGTATACTTTTACCCTCTTATAACGCTTCAAATCCCGCTTGTAGCGCTTTTTTTATATCGGAAATTTTAAATCGAAAAGAAATGTAGCACTGTAAAGATTCTTTTCTTTCCTGGTAGGAGGGAATCTTTGAAGTGCGGGTCTGTGATACAATAAGTTAGTGCAAAATTTCGAAGCGGAAATCCCTTTCTATAAGTGAAAAATTGCAAATTCTTCGTAAGTACGACGAGAATTCTATACAAAGTCAGAAAAATTTCGCAGAATCTCTAGGAATTCCCTCATCCAGTCTGAGAAGAATAATAAAAAATAAGACTGGAATTACCAATGCAGCGAAGGGTGGTTGCAAACGTAAAAAAGTAAAGTGTGGAAAATATTAAGATGCCGAGGAAATTCTAATTGAATGGATTCATGAGTCCCGTGATGCATCAGTGCCATCAAGTGGCCCAATCATTCAAGAAAAGGCGCCTGAAATAGCGAGCTAAATCTGCTCCGAAAATATAATAGT
>JAFIDM010000001.1:43505170-43569747 GCA_023159025.1 Thereuonema tuberculata
TATCAAATTCGGACTCAGCGTTGAAAATTCTATAAAGTGACCCATAAACCAATATCAAATTCAGAGTAACACTTCGCGGACTTCCCTTGTAAGACCATATAATACTTGGTTATCAAACATTAATATTAAGAAATATTTAGACAATTGCAGATGCAAAGAATAGAGCAAAGAAAAAAATAAAGAATTTGAAAGGAAAGACAGAGAAGGAATTAACAGCGCATTGAAGGATATACAAAAATACAGCAGCAGACGATAGGAAGTTTACTTTCTCGAAAAATCCCAAGAGAGTGACTGGGACAAGGAGGAAGTGATGAAAATCACATGCTTCACAAATTTCCTTTTTTAAATTTGATTGGCAAAGAAATGTACAAATATTGAAAATTTTCTCAATGTAATTATTGATTAACAAGGGATCACTTCTACAAGGATCCGAAAGCTCTCACATCTGTTTTCCGTAATGTATATTTTTTAACGTTTTACAATACAATTTTTAATATGAATCAATATTGAATTACTGTTTATTATTTTAGAAGTTTAAACTTTCAAAGAATAAAATGTTATTAAGAAATTTTATTATGATCTTACATTTAAATCTGCTCTTGAATTACTTTTATAGTAATTTACTTTTAAGATTTTTTTAAGATTTTTTAAGATACTTTTTAAGATTTTCCTAAAACATTCAATTTTTAAGCAATTCTATTCTTTATTTGGTATTAAAAAAACTATAATTAAGATTTATTTAAAAGAGTGAAGATTGAGTCTCAAAATGTAACCAATTTAGTATGATTATGAAATAGACTTAATTATTTTGCATGTTTTCCCTGTTTTAAGGAACTTTTTTTTTTTTAGCTTCACGGGCACATGCCACGTGGCACGCGCGCGCGCGCGCGCGCATAGGAAAACCAATAAATTGTTGCTGTATATATATATATATATATATATATGTACACTACACACACATACATACACAATGTGTGTGTATGTTTGTGTATATTGTTTGTTCTCTAATTTTTCTTGAAATTTGGAATGTTATTCTTGAAGAGAGAGAGATCATCTAACTTCTGGATTCCTGTCGAGAAGTTTGAGAGAGAAGGCAAAAAAAAATTCTACATTAAAAAAAAACTCGAAAAGAACCAATGAATTTCAGTCGACTTTTAACAATTTATCTTGTCTTTTAATTTACGAATTCTGAAAGCTTGTTCATAATTAAAAAGAAAAATAAGAAACAGAAAGACATAAAGGTAAGGCAGCTTTATCTTCTTTCATTTCAGACCAACCATTGGCTAACCGATTACAAATTTCATGATCTTTCCTTTCTGTTTTCATGATATATCCATGCAACCTGTCGTCAAAACAATCCATTGAAAGTTTTTTTAAATTTAAATTTTTGAAAGATGAAATCATGTCTTTCGTTTCATTTTACATTATTTTTAAAATGTCGGCTACATTGACTTTCACGAAAGGGCGAGATAGAAAATAGATTTGTTTCTTGATTCTCTTTAATTGAACAGCGTCAATGGCAGTTTCATTTTGGTTATTAATTTTATGAACGTCGTTATTTTGATATGTAATTTATCAAATTGAACGATGTAATTGAGTTGTTGCATTCCATTAATAACTTGGTTGAAAACACTTGAATGAAATTTTAAATAAATCCCCCATAAGGTATTTTCAGAAACCGTTCCCTCCTATTTTTAGTTGTTTGCCTAACTTTATTTAGAATTCGTTCCGTTATGGTTCAGTTAAGAAATTTCATTACCAAAATTACACATTATTAAACACAATTTTTTATTGAAAATTGGATAACAAATCCACCAAAACGTTATCAATTTCCCTGAATTCAACATAATTTTTTTTCCATTTCTTTCTGACCTTTTATTTTAGTGTCAAAAACTTTCAGTATTAATAGCATGTGAATATGTTTGTAGATCTGTTGAACTTTTGCGATGGAATACATTGCAGCAGTAATTATTCCAGCAATAATTTCGGAAGTGGGGTAATTTTAAAATTTGTTTCCCCCGTTATGGCCCGGGGAAAATTTAAATTTTTTTCCCAAATAAGATAAGAAAATTTTTCAAAAAATATTAAATTGAGAAGGGATTATTCATAATTGTATGGGAATGAGAGATAGACCTAAAATGGTTCTAATTCAATTTATACTGAGGTATTGATGAAGATGGGTCAAACACAGAAAATAGATTAACTATCATTTTCACTTAATTTGTTCTTTGATAACGTTTGCTAAATTTTCAGACTTATCGATTAAGTAGAATCTATGAATAAGACATAAAATTATTAGGAGAATAATAAATGATGACGATTTGAGAATTCAATTAATAGGAGCTATTTGCGGAATTAGAAGACACTGTGAAGTAATTTTAGTTTGACATGCTAATGTTATAATTTAACTAGAGTTAAATTAGAAACAGGTGATAAAATGGCTCAAGAGGCCTTTGCTTTCTTTTAGCATTGTTGTAAATACTCGTCGTTAAAGTAGTAATAATCATTTGTAACTATTATAATTATGTATTTCAATATATTTCAATTTTAATTTTCGACATAAAATCCTTAGGGAGGAAGTATTGTAAGGTTAAGTATTTGTTAAATTTTTATGAATTTATATATATTCCAATGTTTTTCAGTTTTTCATTTATTTATCAAATGCAATTGATTTATTTGTTAACCGTTTGAACATTTAAATTTGTCCCCGCCGATTTGTTAATTCCTTAAGCAATCAGTTGTTTTTCGTTTTAAATTGTTTCAATCATAATTTACTCCTTTTTTGTAAAATCTACTGAAACCGGTGTTTTTTTTTATTAAATTAGAGATCTAGTTATCTTAGACTCGTTGTCTTCCTGCAAACGAACTACACGCTCGAACGCGAGAACTACTCTCCCGTCAATCCCTCAAAATATTGAAACAAGTGAATTTAAGAATAATTCTGATTTATGAGATGTTTAAAATATTCCAATCATCTTAATATGGTGAATGGAGCACTTTCAACTTAAAGGAATTATATACATAAATCTTAAAAAACCTTAATGTTCGCATTTTTTTTAAGAAAAAAATTCACCAAGAAAGTTATACGTACGTAACACTCCATCCACCATTTATTTATTTTCAGCATCTCCTTCTATATGAGCTGTTAAAATAAACTAAAGTATTCCATTAAAGACCTACGCAGTCCCTTGAGGTCGCGAAATGAAAGGCTTCCGGCTTTTCGTGACCAAAGAGACTAAGTTGAGATCAGGTGGTCTGCCAGACGCCCTTCCGCATTTAACCCCGGAAAGATATCCAGGACCCAGTCTACAGAAAGCTGGATGGACCCTAGGACCTGTCTGGAGGAGAATGCAGCTTAGAAAAAATCTGGCTCCTATAGGCCGCAGTCAAGCACTTTGCCTTACACTACTTGCTCAAGTATGAGCTGTAGGCTTTTGTATTTTTAGCGTAAGAAACCCTATTGAGAATCGTTGGACGATTCTTCTGCTTAGTCAAGACAGCATTCGGAAACTGAAGAATAGCCCCAGCAGAGTTACAGTTTACATTGAAAGAAAAACTTGTACTGTGCTTATTTTGTTTTCTACGTAAATAACTCTCAACTTCGTCCCGTTGGTCCTAAACGCTGGGAGCCTGACCTTCTGCGACCCCCAAAAGCCTGTGTAGGCTTATCGTGGGGCACTTTAACTAACTTTAACGTAAATGACTTGTGGCTTGTGTTTAAAACTGACAGATTTTGTTATGCATTAATTGTTTTGTTTTTATTTTTGCTTTATTTTCATAAATTTTCAAGAAAAATAAAAAAATCAATTACGTTTCAATTAGTACACTGTTGTTAATCTACTTTGCTAGAAAATTACACTCATCAAATCACTCAGTCTGTTTGTGTGTCTCTCTAATAACTCTTGAACCGCTGAGACTTGGTATGTATGTTTAACAGATTAAATTCTATATTTGAAATCTTTTCCAAGTTTTTATTGTTTAAATTTGTTATTTAACTTAGTGACAGAAGATGACTAAAATTTCCCTAGAAAGCTTTAAATACCTAAACAATGGATTAATATCGATGTTAAGTAATTCACATCAATTTTTTTTCTTTAATTTATCTTTATTTTTGTTAACAATTAGTTATAAAAAGTACAATCCAGTCCTAGTTCTCAGGTGCTGAGAATCGTAATAAATATGTTATAGAGATAATAACATAAACAGAAACTTTATACAGCATTTTTTATTCTCAATCCAAAATTATTTTTTGGATTGTCAAAATCTTGTTTTCTATATAATCTATTACTTCTTGTTGAATCTATATTATTTTCACAATTATTATAACATATTTTAATTATGATTAAAGTGATTCAGATATAAACAAGTAAGTAATATTGACTTTTTTGAGAAAACGGAAAATGTATTCAACAGATGTTATGATTTGAAAATAAATGTAAGGTTCAGTCGTTTTCGCGCCTTAAGAAACAATACAGAAACTTTAAGAACATTCTTTTAGAAAACTAGACTTTAATGTCTTTTGTATTGCCTTCTGGTATATTTTCAGACAGTCTTACGTCTCCTGTTTCATTTAACAGCAAAAGATTATTGTTTTACTATACAAGTATTTGTTTATACTTGAAATAATGAAAGTGGAAAGAGAAATAGTCTGTTTTTAAACTTTTTTGTTAATTCCATATTTTTTTGTGTGTGTTATGTTTATAACATCAATCTAGTTTATTATCGGCTTTGGTTTCAAAAGCCCGCCAATCGTAAGTTGTGTAACCTAATGATTCCAGCAAATATTCCCTCAAGCAAAAGGGAGCACATTTCAGATTCAATTAAATTATTATTCCCTAATGAAACGTAAAGTTGCCATTCGTTCACAGTTCCAGAGGCAAATAATCTAATGTTAGTTTATGAGAATTAAATTGGTTTTGAAAATTTAACTTCGTTGTCGAGTCAAAATCAGAAGACAAACACCGTAACTAAAAATAACTGAAGCCCACACTTAAAATAAAACCATTTAGTTTTGGCATTTCTGTGAATTATTCACAGGAAAGCAACATCTCCTTTAAAATTTAATTCTCTCCTATTAATCTGAAAACTGAGAGCGTGTTTTGTTCGATGGGGGAGTTGAAGCATTGGATATTTAATTTGTAGGATCTCGTCTCGACATGAAAGCAAATAGAAAAATATTTCAATTATGGAATCAGATAATTAAAGTGCAAAACTGGACAAAGTTAAATTAATACTAATAAATTGAATAAGCTCTAATAAACTGTGTAAAGCAATAAATACTGTGATTTGATCCTCCTATTTTTTTAATTATTTCAAGATGTAATGAAAGTTCGAATAGCAATGGATGTTATTATACCTGTGTATAATAATTGGATATAAATCCACATTGAGATACCAGCGATGGTCTATAAAATACTTGCATATGTTTTTTTAAAAACCACAAAAATGAAATTTCGGATTTCGTAAGAAAAAGAATAGTTTCTGGAAGATCTTAAAGCCTACTTGCCTTTAAATATTATTCATTAAAATTCCTTAAATATTTTTCTTTGTCTTTTTTTCTTAAAGTCGTGAAACGATAAAAACGAAAATCTTACTTGTATTTTTAACATTATGATATTGCTAAAAATAAACAGTACAAAAATTTCATTTTCTAAAAAAAATATCTTAATCGCATTTATATATTGAAGATGATTCAATTTGGTGTGATTAAAGTTAGAGAAATTCAGATATAAAAAAAGTTAAAATAGGATCCAGTCCTTAAAAGAGAATTCTGAGTCTCAAGAAGGTGCATTCACAGATTCAAAAGTTAGGGGAAGTGAGGGCAAAATGGAAGGAGCGGGTAAGATGGAAACTACCCAGAAATCCAAAACACGTGAGATGACGGATGTGTCGCTGCGCACACAAAGACACATGGCCATCTTGAATTGATGAGCGAAGTTCAGTATGTGTCGCGCCAGCCAGTGCAGTGTGCATTTGTTTTGTTTCTTCGACGGCGGATTGTTATAGAAACATTCGATATTTATAGTGAAACTGTTTGCAAAAGGTAAGAAATATTACTATTTTTTTTTGACAATAAATATCTACTAGGAATCGAATGTATGAATTGATATTTATAAAAAGAACAAAGTGTTAGAGTACAGACGCGTTAGTATTATTATTTGGACGGGCGTATGGGCAAGATAGAAATATGACGTGTAGGGCACGATGGAAACAAAAGTGCTACTGTGCACAATGCCACCAGCGGTTTTAGGAAGGCTGGAATTTTTCCGTTTGACAGAAATTTATTCAGTGATTTAGATTTTTCTCCAGCCTCCGTGTATGAAAACGCTCCAATAAATAAAAATGATGAAAATGTTGCTGAGACTGATATGGGAGACAAAACTGCTGACGTAGATATTATAGAAGATTCAGTCTTAAACAGTGACAATGCTGCAGTGGCGGAAGGCTGTAAAAACACCGCTATGATTGTCGAAAGAAACTACGTTAACGAAAAAGAAAAAATCGCAGATAGGCCTACTGACATATTAAAAGTAGCACAGAATGAAGAAATGCGTTCTGATTCCATTGCCATTGATATTAGTTTAGAACAGCCATCTACATCATACACGATTTCTCCAAAGAAAATATTGCCTTCACCAAAAGTTACTCCTACAATGCAAAAACGAAAAGTTAGATGTGAGAAGTCAGAGATTCTAACTAGTTCCTCATTCAAAGCCACAATTGAAAAGGAAACTGAGCTGAAAAAGAAACCAAAACTAGAGTTTCAGCAGGACAGCAAAGGAGAAGACAACAAACATCATAACAAAGAACCACATGAGTATAAAGGAAAGGGGAAAGGAAAGGGAAAACCGAAGGGAAAAACAAAAATAACAGCAAAAATCAAGGAAGGGTTGCAACATTCGTAGCAAACTTCACAAGGAGATGTGTTTTGCCTGTTTTGTGCAGAACAATAGGTGGAGCCTCCCACAGAAGACTGGTTACAATGTCCATCTTGTTGTACTTGGGCTCATGAGCTGTGTATTGATACAGAAGATGGTTGTTTCTTGTGTATCAATTGTAAAATGTAAGAATATCCTGTTCATTCCATCATGCCCGTATAAGCTTTCCATTGTGCCCTAAGGGTGAGGGCAAAACGGAATTTAACAGGATTATACTTCATGAGTCATTACTGATTTTTGCCCAAACATTAATTATTCTTAATTACACAATGATACTATCTTTCCGTTTATCTATCAAGGCTGATTAAAATAAAAGATTTATGCTATGATGTTTTCTTTTTTTTGTACCACAAAGTTAGACCTTCCATCTTGCCCTCCTCTCCCCTACAAGGGGAATACACACACACAGACTGACTAATTTGATAAGCCTCGCTTTCCAATTAGTTAAATAACGATGATTCGTCTTTTTGTTAATTGTTTTTTTGTTTCGTGACTTCAATTTCTTCTTACTTGAGTGATGAGGCTACAATGTCGACTACTGTGATGTTTCTAATAGATAGACGAACATCCCGCGGAAAGATGCATGGAAATCTCGGAAAGGTTGGATACATTTCTTTATTCCAAAAAAGTATTAAATTCGAACTAATTACTTTCTGAGTATGGTACCGTACGGGAGCGGTATAACAGTTCTAGAATCGTTCTATATGAAAATTAATGTATGTTTACAGTTAATTGCAGTTAGTAGAATGCTCGCAATTACTCGGCCAAGTGAAATGGATAATTGTAACTTTGCCGGTTAAATAGTCCGAAAGAGGCTGTGTCTTTGGTTCAAAGGACAATTACTCTGTTGTTAGTTTTATCTCAAGGTCTCATGATTAGTCTTATTTGTGATCAGCCATAAATTTCAGTGCTGTTAGATTTTTGTTTTGGCTGAATGGGATCGCTTCAAAGAAACATGAAAAAAAATTAGCCTTTTCTTTAGTGTGATAAGAAGTATTGTAACTTCAAGACGTTGAGTCGGAAAATTGAGTTCTACCTCTAATGAGGATTTGTATATATACAGAGAAGAAAGAAAAACAAACAGACCAGGCAAGCCTTTAGGCATAGATTTAACACTCCGTTGGTTCAGTCTTAAAAACAATTATGTTCTAGTAAATTCTTTGGTGTTAATAAGAATAGATATTCTCTAGCAGCTAAAAAGATCTTATATAGTGAAATAGGATTATTTAAGGATTGTGTGGAAGAGTCTAAGCCAATAAGTCTATTTCAAGGCCTATTTGTAATTTCAAAGGGAAAAAGATGGCACTTTTTCACTATAGACGTAGAAGTATCTGAATATTACAATTTAAAAAATCATTTAAAAACAATTCGGCGTTTATATACCTAACTCATTGAAATCCAATTTGAAAGAAACCGTTTTTATTGTAGTCCTCTGTGTTACTTTAGAAAGGTATTAGGAATATTCTCGGTAGCAATATAATATCCGAGCTGCTGCTGATCAATTTGTACACGAGGTGAATTGAAATAACAAAGAGGATTTAAAGAAAACTCCCACAACTTTAAATTGACTCTAGGCTATCTACAAATAAATTAGTAAGTAACGAAATAAAACGAGCTTTTCTGCTTCAGGACTTCGCTACAAAACTTTTTTCACTGAATCAATAATAACTAAAACTGAAATTCTATAATCTTTGAGCTGTCGCCAGGATTGTATATATTAGATAAAAGCTTAAGGTGTGTTAAAATTGCATTTAATAGAATAAGAAATCTCCTCATCAGTTTCTTCAGAATTTCAAGTGTGTATTCATTAATTTCTAAATCTTTATAAATATGTCAATATTAAACATATAATCTAATGAATACTAAACAAATAAATATAAACTTAATGAATAATGTTTTTTTTTTGTCTTTTATGTTGAATAATATTTTGGTCAAGTTATCTGGACTGTCACCAGTAGTTAATGTGCCTGTGTGGTGTTTTTTTAATCTTTCCTTAAATGTTCGTCCAGTGTTCCCAAAATATCTTGAATTACAATTTCTACATTTTAGTTCATATACTGCATCCATATTTTATTCTCTAATCTTCTTCACATTCAGTTTTTGAATAAATGTTATCAAATGATTAAAATATCATCCGCATAACGATTGTATTCAAAATTATTCATTTCCATTGTAGAAGTTGTTCCAGTTTGTTCATATATAAATTGCATAGGGTGTCTGATATCGGCCTACCCATTTTTTTGGTTTAAACTTTTTTTTTTTGTTTACTTTAAAAGCAAATAAGAATTATTACAGACTAATTCCATTAGTTTTAAGAATCTAATTGTTGATAAATATAATTTTTAAGTATATGATTTTTTTTTTTCAAAAACGCTCCTTGACAATGTTTCTGGTATCTACCACTGGCACAGATATGTCCATTGGTAATGCAATTAAGGAAAACAGTCTAATTTTCCAAGTATTATTTTGACTTACAAACTCTTTTGAGTTTAGTAATATTTGCCTTAGTAATAACTTGAGGTTCAAATAACGAGAATTAAACATTCACAATATCATGCATTTAACTGAATAGTGTTCATTCAGGGGTTTTGAATCCATCTTAATGAGTATCTATCGTATTTATTTACAACTCCATATTTGAATTTCTGTAAATCTTCAATTCGAAAACTTCATTTGCATCACTTATTTAACTGAATTCGTATAGCTTTCACGGTAAGTTAGTTCACACTCGAACTGCAAATTTAATCAGTTATTTGTTCTTTTAGATAAAATCAAAATAAAATAAATATATTATAGTTCATGGCATCAACCTCGAGATCACCTTTTGTTTGTATACTTCTAGTCTTCTTTTTTTTTATTTATTGTTGTACACAATTCGGGTATAACAACAATCAATGAATATGTTAATATGACGTTTTCACATAGCATTAGTGAAAAATAAGTTCACTGTTAAACTTCCGGCACATAGATTTTTACCAATATAAAAAAAATCACTAATTTATTCTTTTGTAAAACAATATGGTTAAGAGGTAAGCTAAAAGATAATTCACGACTTATATTAACCACATGGTATTATATTTTTCTTTTTCGTAAATTAAGATCCTATTTAAAAACAAGTGAATATAATTTTGTGCTAAAGTATAAATTTAAGGGCGACTCATAATAAAAAATGTAAAAATAATAATAAAAATGGAAGTACATTTACTTAAGGAAAAGTAATTAAAAAAAGTTAGGAAAAAAATTAAAAAAACGTTAGGAAAAGAAGAAAATAAAACCCCGCGGACATTAAGAAAAAAAAAGATTAAGAGAAAAAAAAAAGTAAATACACGGATCCAAACCGACAACCTTTCTTATTTGAGTTACATCAAGCTACAGTCGACAACCGAGATAAGATGGTTGCATTTCTACATTTAAGCTAAGAGTGGAAATCCAATGAAAAAAAACACCAAATATCTCGAACATTGGGGAGGGGGGGTGCTAATAGTCCTGAAAATACTCCATTCCTACAGTATTTGGGCCTTTGAATACGATGATGCAATCTGTTTGTCGATCCGACCTTCCGTTCAGAAGTTGTTAGGGGTGAAGTTGTTATACACGGAAGGACAAGACAAACGCAATAGCTACCTATTTTGGACACTATCACAATAGCTCTCAGATGGGTCGCTAATAACATATTCAAAAATTCAATGTGAAGAAGGTTAGTGAATACAGTATGGATGTAATACGTGAACTACAATGTATAAATTGTAATTCAAGATATTTTGGAAACACTGGACGAACATTTAAGGAAAGATTAAAAAGAACACACCAAAGCATATATAAACAAAAAGAAAGGTAAATCTGCTTGGACAGACCATTGCTTAACAACTGCTCACAATCCAGATCCCTTAACAAAAATATTATTCAACATAAAAGATAAAAAAAAACGATTAATCCTTGAATCGTGTATGATTAAAAATTTCAAATGCATGAATAAATACAAGGATTTAAAAATTAATGAATAGACATTTGAAATTTTTAAGGAAATGATGAGAATTCAACACAGGAATGAGTTATGACACTGTACAATAATACAGGTTAAATTGTCACTTAGGTGTAATTTTGTTTGTTAAATGTTATGTTTCTTATTTGCTTGAATTTTGAAACTAATTCCTTTGTATAATCAGCTACAGAAAAGGGCTAACTTAATGTGAACCTGAAGAAGATTAGTACTTAGTACAGTCGAAATATCGTGTATTTGAATATCAGAAGATATGTAGAGGATCGAATGAAATGGTGTCAATATAGAAGAAATTTATATATACATAAGTTGTGTTAAATGGTGTTTTAATTGCAGCTACTGTTTTTACTCAAGTGAAAGGAAGGATACTTATCAATTAACTTTTACTATATCAAAAAACAGTCAATTACAATGAGAAATTGACGTTCTTTTAGATTTCAGGTATTTTTTTTTCTCTCGTTGGTGATCTTTCTTCTCACTATCAGCAGTGGTGCAATGATGAAGGGGCGATACCTTTCCAAAGACAGGAAGTCCAGATGGTTTCCTTGGTTACCACATCCTTCTCTTCGGCCGTAGGTTATTGGTCTGACAGCTTCTTTGAGATCTGGCCAAGCTTAAGGATTATTTGTCCACCTTAGACATGGCTTAGATTTTTTTTTCTATGAAACATATCCTGTATTTTTCTGAATGTAATGAATTCACGTAAAGGTCATTTCAAACAACTTTTAAGATCAGTATTAGTGCTGTAATATATATATATATATATATAAAGAATTCAACATGTTTCGCATAATTTTCTTCAACAGTTGTACATTTTTTTTCCCACCAGAATAAAAATTTTCTCAACAATGTTAATTAAAATAAATCCTACCTGGAAATGAAAATTTGATGTAAGAGTTTCATTGCCTTTGGCCTTTCTTTAAATAATTTATGTTCTGAGTTTATTACCTTCAGTTTCTGTTTCCTTTTTATTTATTTATGCTTTCTGTAAGCATCGTACGAAGCTACCGCAAGGCATTATAGGCGTGGCCTAATTTTTGCAAGATTTCTTGCTCTGCATCGGGAGGTTTGATTAATTTAAAACAATTTTAAATTGAAAAACAAATTTCTCCGTCCGTCCATCTGTGATTACAATAACTCTTAACAATACACCCTAGAAAGTTGAGATTTGAGATAGTTTTAGATTGTTAGAAGGAAGATCCATTGATTTTCTAACACATTATTCCAAAAGGAGCAAAAAGCAAAAAACTGACAAAATACCTATTGGATATTGCTTTCTTCAATCTTGTTCAATATTCCTTTTACATTGACTATCTCTTTTTTTTTTGTGCTTTCTTGCCATAATTGTTTTATATTTTCTGACTACTTTTTATTCTTTTTTTTTATATATTTTACTTTTCATTTTAAGGTTTTGTAAAAGTCATTTCTGATTTACCGTTTGTTTCTATTTTTAGAATGTGTTAACGTTATTTTTGATATAAAGATTTGTTTATCTTTTTCATTTTTTACCTTTGTTAGTGCAGTATGGCCACTTTTGCACCAAGAAAGGTAAAAAAAAGATAAAATAGTAAAAAGATAAGCAATGATGCTATTCCACCATTTAATCCCACTAACTAACTAAATAACTAACTAACTTTGTCAACAAAATGCAATAATTGTAGTAAATCGAAATTGTCCAGTAACCTAAGATTAAATTTGAGATTAGTTGTATTGTTTTCACAAAGATCTCTCTATATGTAGTTTGAAACACATCCGACAAATGAGGAAATATCTACGAGTCAAAAAACAATCAATCCGTTGTGATCCATCTATAATCAAGGTAACTTATCAAATATTCGTCACTCAGAGATGATTATTTTCAAGGTTCAGTTGATTAAAAAAAAATCCCCTTCGATTTTGGTAAAAAAAAGGATTAGTAGGGAAGAAACTACGGATAGAAAACTGCCAATATAAGTGACTGAACAATGCCTTTGTGGATCGAACAACCTTTTTTTTTTTTTCCTTCACTTATTTCTAATTTACGTGACAAGCTATAACAATGACAAAGTCCATGGTGTTTCGTATTTCATTTCTGTTTATCAACAACCAATATTTTTTTCATGAGACTTTTAAGTTGACTTAGTTCTAATATCCTATTTTTTTTTTAGGAAATCTTTTAAACCAATCTTCATTCTAAAACTCCTGTCAATAAAGAATATTTAACAATTCATAACCACTACTAGATATCTGAATATTGAATGATTTTATAACATATATTCAACTTAATTGAAATTATCTAAGTGGACAGAGATTTCACTATTTTTTATTTTACCTCTTTTCACAATTCTTTTGGATATAGTAAGCTAGGTACCCTTGGCTGATGAGGCTTTATTTTACCTTTGCTATACCTGTATACGAACTCATTGGCTCAGAGAATAACTTAATGTAACAATTTACAACTGTAATTCCCTCCAAAAAAATTCTAACAGTAAAAGAAAAGTGGTTGCTACCAGCATCACAGAAATGCTTTTATTGACCACTTTTTGAAGGGAGTATTTCAGAACGAAATCAAGTTAATTCCTTTTTTAATATTAAAGACCCACTTTTCAAAACTTTCCTGAAGTTTACGTCACAAGACAACTAATATGGGCATCCAATAAATTTTCAATATTAAAATTCCAAGACGAAGCAGTTGGTAATAAAAGTTCCTAAAATAGGAACCCTTACATCTTTATCTCTTCGTATATTTCCGGGATTAATTTTCTTCCAAGAATTTGCTGTGCTCAAAGGCCTACCGCGACTTTTTTTTTACTGGAATTTTAGCTTTCTTTTTGTAGCGAATTAACGTTGTCGAACCAACATTCATACGACTAGCGAAGGAAAGACGGTTTTAGGGACGTCTTCGAATTTTTTATTTGAATTCTTGGTCGTGTGTTTGAAGATCGTCGCATTTTGCAGCGTTTATAGCGGACTTTATCTGTCCGAACTCCAGATCAAATATTTTATGAGATTATTAAGTTTTCTGAACCTCTATTGCTGCTTGCAGTTCCTGAAATTAAGTTTATTCCGTTTAGAAATAGTGGCATTAGCCAATCATATCGTTTTATTTTCTTCGTAAAGAAGGAATTTTTCAATTAATTGTAATTTTAAATTGCAAAGCATTCTAACATGGGAAACAAATTTTTCGAATAAAGTCATAAAAAAAAACAAATAAACGAAAAGTTAAAGGTCGCAGATCTGAATGAATATTTACGTATAGAGTTCTATACGTTAGAATCATAAAAAAAAATCATGATTTATTCGTTTTCTTCATTTGAACTTTTTCATGTTCTAAAACCTGCATTTTATGCCGAGTTGACATTTTAGTCACATAATTTATGTACTTTTAAAAATCCATTGTCAGGTTTTGCTCTTCAAACTGACTGCAAAAAGAAACTAAAGGCAAAACATGGTTGATTTCGTAATGTTTCTACAGCGCAGAAAGGCCATTGAATTAAGAAAAATCCGATATAGGAATGTACGAGAATATGAGACTGGCATCATTGCAATTTTAATTTACCTGCTATCAATGTCATTCTACGAAGGAATGTTATTTCTCGAATATTACGAACTTTCTTGAATAATTAGCATTATAGCTTTTCGGAATGGCTTTGTGACTGTTGAAGTCGTCTTAATAATTGGGACGTATCTTTAGATCAGTGTCAGAAGAGACGCTAATATGTTCGGACGTGCTTATATAGCTGTTTCAATATTCTATAAAACTGTTTAAAAAATCTAAAGAAAAAGTTGCATGATTTTTTTTAAGTTGATACGTAGGTGGATCAGCAAAAAGTTTAAACGCTTGTGCACGAAAAGCAAATCTTTATTGGATGAAAATGAGATGATGTCCTTGAAGTGGCACAGATTTTTTTTCTCTACAAAGTCATCTTGACGATTGAGGTATTTCTCACAACTTTTGATCAGTTTGTCCATCCAAATCGCACAAAACTAGTCGAAGCCACTTTTTTGCATCACATTGAACGTCTTCGTTACATGTAAAGCGTCGATCTCACATGTGCTCATTTAAGGCAGGGAACACATAAAAATCACTGGAAAGCAAATCCGGACTGTATGGCTGATGCCCCACAATTTCCCAGTGAAAACCGTGCAACAAGTTCTGTATAGTTCAGTGCAACTTGTGATCAGGCATTGTCATGGAGGAGGATTACCGTCGTTCAGAAGACCAGGAGTTTTCTTCCTGATGTTGTTGTGCAATTTCTTGAAGGTGTTCCAATAGGAGATACAAGTGGATCGCCATTTTGGAATGACAACGCGCACCTCCAATGGCACTCAGGAGAACGACCTTGGGGCATGGAGCAACGTAGTCCTTTAGCGAATATTTCAGCAATCGCCGGTATTACGGCAAACTGAAATTTAATTTTTAGCGATTGTAGACTTTTTTTTTCTGATCGACCCTCGTACATTTAATATATGTACTATCATCTTAATTATAATTTAAGAGATAGGTAGATTTCTAGCTTAAGAGTTAAATTATATAAACAACCGTCGTGCTAAAAAGTATCAATCAAATGAAAAATATGTAGTTTTTCTTGCACCATTTTTATCTCTAATGTTCGGTTACTTTACCTCGACAGAGCCTTTCTAAATAACATTGATAATATCTTGCCCTTAGTTCAGTAGCTATATATTTGTAGTTACTGTATTGCAATACGTTGCTTCTATTTACAGTCTTCAGTATCACGTGTTCAGGTATTTGGTTACTGCTTATATTTGCTACTATCAGACAAATAAATCTTAAACGGTTTATTTCTTTCCTAAGTGGATTTACAAAATTCCAGATCAGATTTTAAAATATAAATCAGAAATAAAAAATCTCGTTTTATCAGATTAGCTGAAAATAAAGCTTATAAAAATCTGAAAATGGTTTGACTAACTTTTGAAATGTGTTACTTTCCATCCAAGGAATTGATCGGGGCGAAAGGGTTTTGACATTGGAGAAATGCACTTTTATTTTTTTCCGAGTTGTTATCGCCTCCGTAACAGCTTCATTTTTATTGGAACGATTTCAATTTAACGTTGTCGCTCTTTTATCATTCATCAGTTATTCTCAGTAGGAAATGTACTTTCATAGGGTTTTTTTATTGTTTTTTTTTTGTCCAGCACATAAATTGGGAGAGAAACTCAAAATGAAAACTTGGATTGCTAAAAAAGAAGTAAATTGCAGTTTAAATAGCATTGTGTGTTGGATCTCTTTCTGCAACTTAATACGACTACATCGAAGAATTTCATTCAAAGTAGGATTTGCCGGAACTGAGATTTTTCTGCTTCAATTTCTAAACTTTTTTATTCATTTTAGCGCGGAGATGAGTTTTCTTTTATGGATATATCGTTGACTTGTTATTAAGCTCTACAAGAACAACCTCATAAACATCAAATTTCATCTACAAAAAAAAGTTAACAGTTGACAGTTAAAAATTAACAAGTTTTGTTAATGTGGAAATTAATTGGGACTTTCTTTAATCCAATAACTGATTGTGATTTAATGCCTTCGTAGTTTTTATTCTACTTTCCATATGTTCAAACAGTTATTTATAACAGCATCTATAAATAAATCTTAATCTAAAAACAATTTTTAGCGACCCATTTGGGAGCTATTGTGTTAGCGATCAAAATCGGTAGCTATTGCGTTTATCCTGTCCGTCCATGTCGGTCCACCCCTAACAACTCCCGAACGGAAGATCGGATCGACAAACGGATTTTGCTATTGTGTTCAGAGACCCAAACACTGTAGGAATGGGGTATTTTCAGGGGCCAATGCGCCTCCATGTTCGAGATATTTGGCATTGTTTTTATTGGGTTTCCGCTGATGTTAGGATCTTAAATATATATATATATATATAAACTCAATGCTGGAAACACTATTCGTGCAATAAATACATGGGCAGTGCCCTTAATTCGATATCCAGCGGGAATTATTGACTGGACAACTGCTGAACTGGAGACACTCGATAAAAAAACACGAAAACTTCTAACTATACATCACTCATTACACCCTAAGAGTGACATTGATAGACTGTATCTGCCACGCACCATTGGAGGTCGTGGTTTATTACAGATACAACAAACTGTTGAAGAGGAAAAATGTGGCCTCCGTGACTACATCAACAACAGTAATGAAAAACTGCTAAAAGCAGTTAAAACTGAAAATTTCCTGAAAGCCACCAAATCCAAAATAGAGTACAAAAAAGACCAGTACAATACTCGACTAGAAGCTTGGAAAAACAAAAAAAGCTTTCTTCAAAAAAATCGAACATAAACATGACAAAAATATCATCTGGACTTGGCTAAAAAATGGTACATTGAGAAAGGAGACTGAGGGTCTGCTCCTTGCTGCACAGGAACAGGCCCTTCAGACCAATGTTATGAAGGCCAAAATACAAGGCACAAGCACCAACAGCCTTTGCAGACTGTGTAACAACCGAGAAGAAACTGTAAATCATATAATCTGTGAGTGCTCTACAATTGCTAACACAGAATATCAAAAGCGACATGACGATGTAGCCAAGAAAATACATTGGGCACTATGTCGTAAATTTGGATTCCATACATCAGAAAAACCCTGGCATCACAGTATAGAAAAGGTCTTGGATAACGGGCAAGTTAAAATCCTCTGGGATTTTCGTATTCAAACAGACCAGCATGTAACAGCTAAGACGCCTGATATTACATTAATTGACCAACAAAATGTGACCCTAATTGACATTGCCATCCCGGGGGACTGTAGAGTCCAGGAAAAAGAACTGGAAAAAATCAACAAATACAGGGCTCTGGCACTTGAAATTACACGAATATGGAATAAAACAACTACAGTGTTGCCAATCATCATTGGTGCACTAGGAACACTATCACTTAAATTTATGGACTATTACACCAGACTTGGAGCACCAGCAATAACAACAGCTGAATTACAAAAGACAGCCATCATTGGCACTGCGAACATTTTACGTCAATACCTTAGCAACACTTAGGCCCCTGGTTGAGGCCCGTCTTGCCTAGGAAAATGCCAGTGATTAAACGTGATTTTTTATGTTTGTTTGGGTGAACGTTTACACTGTGTAACTATTTTTTAAGAGAGTAAAATTTGTTATATATATATAAATATATATACTTTTTTCATATTTACCTAACATTTTTTTTTATTTTTCCATACGTTATTGTACTTTCTTTTTTTATTATTATTTTTATTTTTTTATTATTAAAGGTCTCCCTTAAATTTAGGCTTTAGCCCAAAATTATATATACTTATATAAATATGCACTATAACTTGTAAGTAGACGCTTAGCATGGCACCGATTTTCATATTAATTTATTTTAGTGACTTATAGTGTTGAAGGTCCTAATCGTAATACTGTAAATTACAGTAACAGTGAATTTCTAATATAGCAGCGTAATAGCACCAAAAATCACTCACCGAAGTTCTACTTACAACGTCGTAATGATGTCCCTGGCAAATCTATTTTGTGGCAGATTTACTAAAATACTTTGTGATTCCTAATTTTCTAAAAGCAAGCTTTCCTACTTTTTCCTTTTAAATTATTATTATTTTGACAAAATGCTAAGATGTTTGTTTTAGTTTTTTCTGTTCGTATTAAACACGAATTATTCGTTATCTTGTTAATTTACAGCTTTCAAATTTAACATATTTTATTAAATTAGTTAGGGGCCGTTTGAGTATTAAGTAAGAACATTTTTAGTCATTTTAGATCCTCTTTCTTGTGCTTATGTAAAATTTACCAAATCATTAACTGTACGTACCATTGAACAATAAATTAAAACAGTCAAAATTATATCAAATTTTAAACGCGTGCATGTTTGTCTGTCTTATAATTATAAGCATTGCTCTGATCCCCCTTCCCCGTCTTGAATGCTTGCGTAATACTTGAACGGCCCCTTATTATAATTTTTAACATGAATATATCACAGCAATATTAACTTAACGATATTAGTATAAAAGGTATCAAACATAAACCAAGCGGAGATAATCCATTTTTATTGTTGTTCATAATTATTGCAAACTACTAATAGATTGAATTTCTCTCTTATTTCACGCTCTGTAATCACTTCCTATTGATGACGAAGCAAATACAATTAGTAATTGAAGATGATAATGAATTTATATTTCCTCATAATGTGAAATTTAGCAAACATATCTTTCATCGTTATTGAAGTACAGACCCGTTCCAGGATTATCGTCGTTAAACAAAATCGTCGTTATCCAAGGCGTGAATTCCCAGGCGCGATTTTAAATGGCATAAAAATATGGTTAAAGTACCCCACTGCAGGCCTATACAGTGACAAAGGGGCGCAGGAGGTTAGGCTCCAACGATAAGGACCACGGGACAAAGTTGGGGTGGGGTGGTCAACCCGACGCCCGTCCGCCTTTAACTCCCGGGAAAGAAACCCGGTACCCATTCTAGAGAGGGCTGGGTAGACCCTAGGACCCGTTTGGAGATGAAAGGAGCGTGGAAAAATTCCCGAACTCCGCCGAGGCCGGGAATCGAACCCGACATCTTCAACCCGCAGCCAAGCGCCCTAACGCACTCGGCTACCAGGTCCACTAAAATTATGGTATATATATGATTTATTCATTTTTGTTTGCTACAAAAATTTATCATTAATAAAATGAATAGTTCATGAATACAGTTTTTAAATGTCAGTCTTCTACACCAGAAGTACAAGTTGGGTATGTAAAGAAAATATAAATGAATATTTATATGAATATTTTGGTATGAATATTTTGCAAAATTTAAATGTGATTTTGTCAAAAACTATTGGCCGTCACCAATCGACGAGGCGTCGTAAACCAAGCCCTGCATCGTTACCCAAGACATTTTTTGCTTATAGCAACTCGTCGTTAACCAAGTATGTCGTTAACTAAATTAGCACTGTATTTCCATACAGTTTAATTGCAAGAACTTTGATAAAAACTTCTTTTCACTTCAGTATCGACTTTTAAATACAGTAATACTACATGTGTTGTCTTAATATTGAATAATTTGTTGTCTAGTCTTGTAATGGAACAAAGTAATTACATACTTTTTAATATTCTTCAGCCAGGAGTAGGCGAAGATATAAATACTCAGCTCTCTGGATGGAAATTAAGGTGAACAATAATTTAAAGAACAAAATTCATATACTTGCCTTTAACTCAGGCCAGAAATGGATTTTTTAAGCTTATTCGTTTCGTCAATAAATAACTTGGTGGCATCCCATAACAGCTGATTCATATCTTTTGGAAATCATCTTCGAGGTGCATTTTGTTATCTACTTTTTAATTAGATTTAATTTTTGTTTTTGAATTCTTTTTTTTACCGAGATCGTGGATTCCTAATTACATCTTACGTCCTGAGGCTATTGCTTCAACAACGTCGATTCCAAATTAGGCTACTATTAAGTGAACGGCAATAGTTACTATGGTGTCCTTCCGGAAGTAGGACATGTTTGGACAACGCCTGCAATTGACTTGATGGGTATTTGATTATTTTCTTTTTTGCATATTGTATGTTTTATAAGGTCAGTTAAAAGAAAGTGAATTACTTGAAAGATGTCTGATGGAATTTGGATTTGTTTTATTAAAATGGAATACGGAGTAAAGGGACAGTATTTACAACTTACATTGTGCTTTACTATTATTTTCAATGGGGAGGACGAAAGTAAATTTTACAAGGTCTACTTTTATAAATTTCTTATTTTCAAAAAGGCAAATAGAATCAAATAACTTTATTCATTGCTTCTGACTTGATTAATATCAGAATAATACAAAAAAAGTAGGAATGGAAGTCTTTAACAGCCCATCTGTATCCCAATACCTTTTATTTTTAAAACCTGAAATTCAATTTTCTTACTGGATTTTATAGCAAATGCAAATTGGAATGGATGTTAATTAAAATCCTCCTTTTCTAAAAGGAAATGTATAATTATATTCTTTAATGTAATAATATAAAAGCCTGTTCTTTCTTAATATGAAACATCTAATTGTGACTGCACCAATTTAAATTCTCCTTGGATAAAATTTTAGTAGTATTGAATTTAGCTGTTAAATTTAGGAACTGAAGTAAGCTGATTAATTGAAGCTGTTTAATGTGCAGATATAAAAGTAATAAGACTAAAAAGTGGATAAAAAGATTTTATAAAAATACAAAAAAAGAAGTGACAGCCTTTAGAAATTGCAATTTATGTAGCCTTTCTTTAGAAGTTCTTGACTTTACTACTAAGGAATAGTGAGGAATACTGGAATACTGGAATGCAGCTCACTATTCCTTAGTAGTACACATAATGACACATAATGTCTTAAGAAACATTGTGAGTACACGCGATGGGATGACAATGAGAATGTATTTCAGAAGTAGATCAGTTCAAACTCCAAAATTATGTTCAGAAATTGTGCTAAATTAAAAATTATTTCAAAGAGAACAAACGACACAAAGGTGGATTAGTTAATATCCGTTATTTAAATGTTGAACTATTAAGCAACGTTTTAAATTTTCATACAAGTATGTATTTATTGCTGCATAGACTCCGTTTTGCGGACAAACCGATAAAAGATATGATGTTACCAAAAGAATTTCGTTTAACAGCAAGTTCCGAAATAAAATTTAAAAGTTCACTTAACATTCCGTGATTGACTTCATCTTTACAATTAAGAAATTAAGACCAAACATTGATCACTTGCTTGGAAACTAAATTATATCAGTTGTCTTCATTATTGAAGAGAGAGCTAAAGCTTTAACTTATACAAGAATTTTAATTTTACGATTTTTAGCGGCCCCTAGGTTACAGCTTGCCTATAAAACATAGGGGACCGCTCTTGCTTTTATGCTTGCTTTTATGTTACAACCTGTAGTGGCCAAACGGTTAAAGATATTAGAATGAAACCTTCACCATTGTGTTCAGCATCAAAAAGTAGGTGACCACGTCCAAAAAATCAGACCTCTAGGACCACTCCCTGACCAGAAGTTGGGGGGGGGGGTCAAAAGTGGTCGCTTTCGTTAAAGAGGAAAACCGCATTATGGGGCCGCTTTGCTTTTGACACTGTCTAAAAGCATTAATTAGCTTGTTTCGGTTTTACTTTTCAGTGGAAAAGCGAGTCGAGACGAGGGAAATAAACTATTGAAAGAAATCATTGAAGCGTATGGTAAGGCATCTTTAGAACACTGATTGGTAAGGGAGGGTGGATTTTAATTGATGGAGTCTAGAGGGTTTACTGATTACAGCCTTCTGAGCAAATCTCATTTTTGATTGCCGTTTAGCATCTTCCAATACGCTTAATCTTGGGAGGACATTTAAACAGGATAATAAAGTATCAACGAAAGTTACTTATAAATAATAGACATTAGCAAGTAGGGAAGCATTTTAAAGCAATATAAAGAAAATACTGTTATACTTTAAAGAATAAGGAAATTCGCCAAGACAATATTGGATTGTATCAAACGATAGACAAATAAATAGAAAGACATTCAATATTTATTCTAATCACTATTTAATGAAAATTTAATAAAAAAAAACCAAACAAAATGAAAAATACACTAACACTATTCGTTAAGGTCTTGACTCAAGCAACTGCAGGCGACTGCAAATCTTTTATTTCTTTTATATACAGTATTTCTTTTTTCCAATGCACCTAAAATTCTGAAAATTTAAAAATGAACTTGAGAAGCAACTGGAATTTCTATTAATTAATTGTTTTTAATTTTCAAAATATTCTGCAATTAATTAAATTAAAACTAAAAAACAGTCAATTTTTTTGGGTGCTTTTGAGGTATTACTCGGTATTATCAACTCAAACAAATTTGACGAAAACCTGAAATGATAAAAAATTTGTAAAATAAAGTTTTATATTTAATATATTTATTATTAGTGCAATAGTTTATTTTTAGAAAAATAAAATTGTGTTTTTTTTTTAAATTGTGAGATTAAATTATTTTTTTTTTAAAAATTAACTACTGCAATAATAATAAATATTTTAAATACAAAACATTATTTTACAAATTTTTTATCATTTCAAGTTTCGTCAAATTTTTCCGAGTTGAAAATACCGAGTAATACCTCAAAACAACCAAATAATTGACTGTTATTGAATTTTAATTTAATTAATTGCAAAATATTTTGAAACTTAAAAACAAGAAAATGAACTTGTGGAGCATCTGGGATTTCTATTTTTAAATTTTCAGAATTTTAGGTGCATTGGAAGAAAGAAATATATAAAAAAAAATGAAAGGTTTGCAGTCGCCTGCAGTAGCTTAGGTAAAGTTTTGTTGAAAGCAACAATTTCAAAAACTTTGCCAATTGTTTGCCAAATAAGTCGGAATGATCTGTCAACTCCTACCCAATTTTGCGTTACTATTTCTATTAAAATTTAGTCTAATTTATATTTTAAAAGTAATTTATATGTAATATTATTTTAGTTTTAACGTTTAACAAGAACGTTGAACGTTTAACAAGAATTTATTTAAAGTCCAACAATTGCCATTTTTATATTTATAAAATACTTATATATACGCGCCGTCAACAATGACGGGATAACAATGTGACGGCTTTTAGTTGAGATAGAGTATTAACGCTCGTCATTTGTAATTTCTTCATTCATGTCGAGATATGTCTCTAACGACTCTTCAGTTCGTAGCTGAGGGTGAGCTTTTGCATCTAATGCTCGTCTAGCCTGTGCTTATAGTAAGCTAAAAAAATGAACATTGAAATTAAATTTTAATCTAGTAGGCTAAAAGTAATGAGTTATTTTCTTTTTTCTCTGGCTCTTATCTCATTGCGACACAAATGCACACAAAGAGAGTGATAAGAAACAATAATTTGAATGTAGTCCCCGTGCCTAATTGAGGAGACGTCTGACTTCGGATCAAAAGGTTGCAGGTTGGATTCCCGTCGCGAAAGTTTCATTGTAGTTTTTAATAATTTTTTAATAGAAAATTAACAATTGCGCCGGACAGACAGACAGAGAAATAAAAGATTTTAGTAATATAAATTAACCAAAGGATATTGCACTTTAAACGTATGACCTAGGTTAAGATCTGTAATATCATCTTAAAGATGATATTAAAGCCAATAGACAGATTAAATGACTAGCCAATGGAACGAACGATCAATGGATTAATATAAATCATTAAAAGATACTGGACAGATCTGAAGTAATATTTGATAAAATTATTCGTTGAATTCATAAGCACTTGGCTTCGAAAGCTGTGATGAAAAAGTTTTGACTGTAGTGGAAACTAAGTAGGTAATATTTAACAAAATGACCGCTCTAATAAAGCAAATGGAAAAAGCAGTACAGTCGGCCCTCGATTTAACGAACCCCTATTTACCAAATTTCGCTAATTAACGAATTTTTCTTTTTCCCTGATTAAAATGAAGGCAAAACCCCCTATTTAACGAATAAGAAACCCCGAATTTACGAATTATTTCAACAGCCGAAAAAAATTTTTTTTTTGTTAGTTTGGTTAAACAAACTTAAACATACCTACTGTCCTCCAAATGAAAGTTGGCCGGCGGAAGCTTGAACTGCGCAGCCCTTCCGGTAGCTGATCAATTATGTTTTCCTGTCACAATGGACGATGGCGTCTGTTTTCATTGAGAAAGACATGTTGATAACGCCAAACTAAAACTTCTCTCGACTATTTAGCGTTATTTCAATACCAGTTGCTAACAATAAGTATTTATATAAATAAATAAATATTTATTATTTATAAATACAATGCTCTTTTGCAAAGTAACAAGCGATTACCTTAATGGCGGCGTCCTGTCATAAAATCAGACGGAAGTGCCTGACCAGACTAATTGATCATACATGCGCAGATCTCACAAAAACAGGGCGGCCATCTCTCATTTGGAGGACAATAATGCAGCAGGATATAAATGACCCTGTATTTTCTTCTCTCCATAAAGTCGAAAAAGAACTTTTTTCGAGTCAGGAATCAAGGAAATTGTCAAGCATTACTCAGTACATACTTTAAAATTTCAAATTAACTAGTGCGAAATTATTCGCTGTATTATTAGCTGCTGAATAAAAGTGTACAATTTCTAATTATAGGTATTTTTGTATAGTTGCTTATTAGTGCTGTTCCGTAAGGTTAAGTGCAGAAATTTTTTATTTTGGACCCCGATATTACGAATCACCCCGATTTAACAAAAAAATTTTTCGGTCCCGATGAATTCGTTAAATCGGGGTCCGACTGTAATTCATTACATTACTTTCAATTCGCCGCATGAAGGGAGAGTTGTAAAAAGATGAAATCAGAAACTATATGTCAATAACAATAGATGAAACCAAATTATTCACAAGTGACATCCTGGAACAGCTGTTTCACTCTCTTTGGCGATCATCAGCCAGGAGAAATCACAGTAAACCACAAGGTCTCCGTACTGAGGCTAGTATGAACAATATATCGGAAGCGCAGTCGTGCCTCAAAGGAAAAATTACACAATGAAAAACTCACAAATGAAAAAACCAGTGAGAAAATCCATGTGCCAGCGAAAGCGGCCTCAATGATTTTTTTAAAGCAAAAGACTTCAAACTGCGCATTTGAATTGTTAAAAAAACAACAATGGATGAGACCAAATTATTCACAAGTGATATCCTAGACTCGCTGGCACATGGATTTTCTCACTGGTTTTTTTTCATTGGTGAGTTTTTCATTGTGTAATATTACTTTGAGGCACCACTGCGCTTCCGATATATATCAGAAGCTTCCTCAATATTTCGAGTAAATTGAATCACATTAAAGCTTTCCATCGACTTGGGTCCAATTGAATCCTAACGTACTTAGATCCAAGGTCCTTAGCGAGTATCTATCTTATATCTATTAAAAAAAGAAAAGTTTAAAAAGTTATAAAATTAGAAACATGTGTTCAATGAATTTTTCATTTCAATTTAAATTGATATTTCTGAAGCTAATAGTGTACAGTAGAAGAGTGCAGGCGCCTTACAAGTATTTTGCAGCAGCAGCCTTCACATCATAAAACACTTCTACGTTTTGGCAACATACAGTCTTAAAACTATTTTTACCTGTACTGTATTGATATTACTTAATTACAATATTTTGGCTTGTTAAGCAGTGCTGAGAGTTCATCATCATTCATCATTCAGTCTTCATCAGTCCACTGCTGGACGAAGGTCTCCCCCATACATCTCCATCTTTTACGGTCCCCAGCTTCATCTCTCCATCTCTTCCCCGCAAACTTCTCCATCTCATCCATCCATCTGCCCTTTTGTTTTCCTCTTTTCCTTTGACCTGTGGAGGGTTTCCAAAACGTGGTCAGGCTCGTCCAGTTTTCCCTAGTCTTTCTGGCCAGGTGTCCTGCCCACCTCCACTTTGACATCTTTAGACATATTAGTGCGTCTTGTATTTTGGTCTGTTGTCTGATCCACGTGTTTCTTTTCTTGTCTCTCAATGTTATATTTAACATGTTTCTTTCCATTCGTCTCTGAGAAACCTTAATCTTATTTTCTTGGTTTTTAGTCATAGTCCATGTTTCCCCGGCAATGTTAACACAGGCAGGATACACTGGTTGTAGGCTTGTCTTTTTAAGCTTATAGATATATCTGCTTTAAAAATATATCCAAATCGAATGGATGCTCAACGATGTCACATGATGCGACACTTCAAAGAGCTTTCTCCTCATCCAGAATTCTTGCGACATATCGGCGACAATAAAAATCCAATTTTCAAAACTAATAATAATCTCTGGCAAATTCTAATGCATTAAATGAAAAATTTTAAAGTAACAGATTTAAACGTAAATTTGCTACAATTATAGTAAATTTGTAACAACCCGTCATCACTTGAAGTGGAGGGAAAATTCAAAACTGCCATGTTTAATTGTGAGATGATCGATTACAACGATAGATCGATCGATGAGTACGAATTTGATATGTTTGCTCAGGTTTTCATGCCCAACGGTAGTAAGTATCACCATTTCTGATTGTGAACCTTTCTTGAAGAGTAAGCATATTGTGGTTATTTTTTTTTATTTAACTTTTCTTATTGCAGAATTTGTATTGGCCCCCTTATAACTCTAGATAAATAAATATATTGACTTGACTTCAATATAAACATTCACTATTTATCTCTTATGGAGTTGTGGAATTAATACATGGTAGAATGTATGTTCGATTCTCTTAACAATGAAATAACGCTTGATGTTAAGGTTTATCAGTACTAATGATTCCTTGAACTTTTCACTCATGTACAGTTCCTTTAACTTAATGTCTTGGAGTTTATTCTTCAACTTTGATATCTTTATATCGAAGCACTTATAAATAGAATAACTTAATCACTTAAGTTCTTTTGTATATATTCCTTTACTAAAGTAGATCATTCTATATGTATCTTTCTTAGAATATATTTCCTCATATATCTTCCTTTACCTCACTTAAGTATTATTTTAAATCTCGGTTAATATTGCCATGAAGTTCTTGCTTCTATTACTTCTTTCTTCCCTTATCTAAGAAATAACAAAATCCCACTTACTGGTATTTCTTCTTAATACAAAAGCAATTCCTGACAGTTCATATGACTGTCGTGCAATTTCCTCACTTCGTACTAAATAACATTTCGTTGCTACGAAACCCACAACAACAAGATGGCGGCCTCCATGGATTTCTCCTGCACTCACTGACTTAGGGCTAACTCATGACAGTTCCCAAAACGCAATGTAAAATCAGAATTCAAATCAGTAGTCTTTTTTACTTAAATTCACAAGTTCCTGTTCTTGATTTTGTCTGTCTATCCTTTGATATAGGAGAATAATTCAGCCCAAATTCTATCTGGGAATATGGCTGACTTAAACATTCTCCGCTGCCATCTTATATCTATTGCTGATCAATCAGAAAGCATTCTAACGATCATTTACTAAAACACACTTGCATTGTTGAGGCTTAGCTATTCTTTCTCGATGTTCTTGATTCGATGTTATTCAGTAAATAATATCTCTTCGAAGTTATTCACACAAATAATATATGCCTACGTTTATAATTGGCCTTTTACATGAATGTATTGATTTTCTTTGAAATTGTAAACCACAAATCTCCCCTTCAATTAATATTGGGTGAAGATTTATACTTTGTGTTTACATTATTTACTTTTAACAAGGTTACTCAATTTTATTCCTTAAGACAACTACGTGTCATTTTCAATTTCTCTGTCATTTCTTGATATCTTATTCTATTGACTCCTTTTGTCAAAATGTCTGCAGGACATATCTCCGAAATTTGTTTGAGGTGGAAACACGAAATTTGTCGTGAGTGTTCTTTGTCGAAATCGAAAAGATACATATTTCGATCGAGATTTTTGATATTTTGATATTGCTACCTACTTGTAATTAATTATTTGCAAGCATTAAAGAGTAATCTTACTGTTAATTAAATTGTTCCATTTAAATTTTAAATAGACAAATAAACTATTGCTTATGATCTTGACTTTATAATTGTATGTATATGTTTTTTCTGAATCCAAAACTATTTCTAAACGTAGTAATATATTTTTCTACAAATGTTAGGAATTCGTGCTAAGTATGGGATTTGAATTGTGTTACGAATACTATTGTCTTTATGTTTTAATCATTAGGATTAAGATTATTTAATATATACGTATTAATATTTAAATTAATATTACTTAATTGATCACTATGGTAATAAAATAATGGTTTTACATTTTTTTCAAGAAATATTTAAACATCTAACACTTATTACAAATTATAAATTAAAATTTGATATGAAAAATGTGGCAGTTATGGCTTGTAAAGCATGTGTTAATTTATATTAGGACTGGGAATATTAGATAACAATTTCATTTTGCTGGGATTAATAAATTATTTTATTCATTCTCTTGATCTCTAATAATTCATATTAATATTAATTGAAAATTATATATTAAAAATTTTATGAAAATTTATTTGATTTCACTGGATATTCACTGATGTTATTCCAGCTTTTTCTGATCTTCTGTTCTGAAAATATTCTCTTCATTTATCGATTCCTGACAAAGGGTTGTTTAGTTTTATGGGAAATGGCTCAGATGGTAGAATTGAAAATTTCTTTCAACGATCTGCATTAATTCACCATTAAAACAGAGTACTTCAACCTGTAATCAAAACACCAGAGTAATGGACACTTGGATAAATGTAGATTCGAACACAAGCCGATTTATAATGAGACACTTGTCGTTCGAGATTTAGCGCCAGAATTTATTGCGAATTTCAGATTTATCTCTTTCATCTCATCTTGTTTATTAGTTTGCCTTTGACTTATAATAAAAGTAAGTCTTCAGATAACAGTTATTTTCTGTTTGCGAGGTTTTGCTACTTTATTGTATTTATTTATTTATTTATTTACTAGCCGGGTACCGTCGTTTCGCTCCGCAACCCTTGCATATGTAGCATTAAATAAAAAACTTTATTTATTTAGGAAATTAATATTGAGATCGGAGAATATACGACTTCCCGTTGTGGCCTTTTCCGCTTAACACATGTGTATTGCGGGTTGGCGCCACACACCTGGGGTTGCCACACTCTTCATGGTCAGTTTGCCAGATTATTCCCTATCCGATGGGAATTTCGAAAAATCCGGCCTTATTCCTTGCCTACATCATAAAGGGAACCTCTGTTAAAATTTCAGCTTTCTAGGTCTAAGGCTTGGCGTTGATGAGTCAGTGAGTGAGTGAGTCAGGACTTTTCTTTTTATAAGAAATTGCCCTCGCATCGCTCTGCTCGATTTCTAACAATTAGTTTGCTGTTCTAAACTTGGTTTATGAACAAAAATACTATAATTTAAAACTTAATCTTTTTACAATTTTCAGTCGCTAAGTGAGGATAATTTCTAGTTGTCGCACTTGATCAAGTAAATATTTCAAATTTAAAAAAGCTATTTTTGTCATTTGAATGAAAAAATCAAACACATTTTTGATAACGAAACATATTATGTTTTACTAGCAAAACGATCCATTCTTCGCTCGGGTTACAAAAAACAAATGTGGGTGATAAAGTCCTAATGATAAAGAAATTGCAATTGCGAGATCACTTGGAACTTTCCCGGTTGGTACAAAAACAACAAAAAACAAAAACAACTCAAAAGGTCTGATATCATTACAAATCTATATCTATCCCGAAAACCTCGTAGAAGTATCTTTGAACCATGCTTGCCCATCCAACCTCCCAGTGTACACCCATTGTTCCAGGTTATTTGAATTTTGTAAAGTCATAAACCTATCACTCCAAACCTTTTCTAGTTCGTACAAAATCATCTGATCATTACAAATCTATATCTAACCCGAAAACCCCGGCGCTATTATGCACAACAATATTTTAGTTGCAATTGTTGCACAACACTATTTGGATAGTTCCCATTGTCACCACCGGGTGCATATGTAGCGCTATTGTGCAGAACTATAGTTTAGCTTCAAGTGTTGCAGAACAATATTTGTGTAGTTCTCATTGTCACGATAACTAATCCCAAAACCTAACAATTGTAACGGCATCAAACTTTCAGCTTTATAACTTAAAGCAAGGGTTTTTATCCTATCCCGTGGGAATTTCGAAAAAAATCCTGAAAATGGGTTTTAGTGATTCTAATTACCTACTTACCTGCCAAATTTGAAGTCTCTACTAATTATAGTTACGAAATAAGTATGGAAATAAGAAAACTGTCAATCGAAAGCAAACCGTCGTTATTCCCGAACCCGTGGGAATTTTAAAAAATCCTGTAAAAGGGTTCTAGTGATTGTAATTACCTATTTATATGCCAAATTTGAAGCCTCTACTACTTACAGTTACGGAAAAAATTACGGAAATAAGAAACCTTTAAATCGATAATAAACCCTCGTTATTTCCGAACCCGTGGGAATTTCGCAAAATCTGGCCTTATTCCTTGTCTATAACATAAAGGGAACCTTTGTGCAAAATTTCAGCTTTCTATGTCCAATGGTTTGGGCTGGGCGTTGATGAGTCAGTGAATGAGTAAGTGAGTGAGTGAGTCAGGTCTTGTCTTTTTATATATACTCATGGACAAAAAAATTAGCGCACCAAGAAATAATTGCGGGATCGTAACGAAACTTGCAATGAAGGTACATGTCGGGGAGATATGCAAATGATTAGAAATGCAGCGTGATTGCGCATTACGTATAGCCAGTAGAGGGCGTTGAACATCGTACTCTGTGGAGTATAAAACAGGTAACCAAAGCGTGTTTGAGTGTGCTGAATCATTTACAAAGGAAGAGCTGAGGTAGACATGCCATTACGCCGTGTTCGAAGACAGTATACGCAGTTGTCGCAGTTTGAGAGAGGGAGAATCGTCGGGATGATGGAAGCTGGGTGGTCAGCTAGGCGAGTAGCTCGTCAATTAGGCCGCTCTGATTGTGTTGTGAGGAGGTGTTGGGACCAGTGGACCCGAGAGATGTCATGTACACGAAGACCAGGCTCAGGACGCCCTCGACAGACCAGTCGTCGAGAAGACCGCCACATAGTCAGAAATGCACGCGTACAGCCAACTGCTTCATCGGCCGCCATCCGGCACAGGTAGCACCTTCACTAGGGGCCTCTGTGTCTTCTCGAACCATACGAAGGCGCCTGGCTGAAGGACAGTTGGTATCGCGGCGCCCATTACGTGTGCTGCCCTTGACGCCCACCCATCGACGCCTCCGTTTGGAGTTTTGCCGCGCACGAGGAAATTGGACTGCAGCAGAATGGAACCAGGTCGTCTTTAGCGACGAATCCAGATTCAATCTCGGCAGTGATGACAATCGTGTTCGTGTGTGGAGAGCCCGTGGTGAACGCTTCAATCCTGCCTTTGCTGTACAGCGACACACCGCTACCACAGCTGGTGCGATGGTGTGGGGTGCCATTGCCTACAATACACGGTCACCCCTAGTATTGTTCCGTGGCACCATGACAGCCCAGCGGTATGTTCATGAAATCCTGCAACCACATGTGTTGCCCCTCATGCAACGGCTCCCAGGAGCCATTTTTCAACAAGACAATGCTCGGCCTCATACGGCTAGGGTGTCACAAGACTGTCTCCGCACTGTTACTACCCTCCCTTGGCCTGCCCGATCCCCAGATTTGTCTCCAATCGAGCATATCTGGGATCATTTGGGACGACGAGTTGGGCATCCCACGAGTTTGAACGAACTAGAGGCAAGGTTACAGCAAATATGGAACGAAATGTCTCAAGACATCATACAGAACTTGTATGACTCAATGCCCGATCGTATCGCATCGTGCATTCGCGCTAGAGGGGGTCCAACGGAGTATTAACTCCTCCGTTCTTTTGCCTTTTTCTCTGAAATAAATTATCCTTTTTCTTTGATTTTCTAATCATTTTCTTATATCAAAGTAGTCAATACGTATGTAAATTTTCGTTTCATTTTGACGACTCCTTCTTGGTTCGCTAATTTTTTTGTCCATGAGTGTAGTTAGATTACAAAACCTTTATGATAAATAAATTTTTTTGTGAAAATTCTTGAATCATTTTCCAAAATATTTCATTGCTCCGACGTTCTAGTAATTTCTAATTGAACATTTTGATTTCGACAATGCGACGTATAATTGTTCATGAGAAAAAAACAGCCTCATTCAGAATTATTCCAACATGATCAAATGTTTGACCTTGCGATTTGTTAATTGTCATGGCGAATGCAGGAATTATTGGAAATTGTCTATGTTTGAGAATGAAAGGCAAATTTGAATCGCTTGGTTTCAAGTTAATTCTTGGAATTGTCACTAATTCATTTTTGTGGGATTCATTGATGATTTTTGCAGAAATTAAATGTTGATGACATGAAGTTACAATTAGTCTTGTTCCATTACACAAACCCTTCTTCTGATTTGAATTTCTTATCAACATGACTATCATTCCAACTTTTACATTAAGAATATGAGGTGGCATTCCAGATGGTGTGAGTGAGTTAAGAAATTCAACTGTTATTTGTTTTGCAATTTGGAAAATTTTAAGAATTTTCATTTTTATGTGCTTTTACAAACTTCTCACAATAGCCATCATGAAATTTTTCACATTTTTGCATGTATCTTGCAAACGCAGAAACGTTTGTGAATGACTGATATAACGTTCGATAGAACTTTCAAATTCCAACATTTTTTCAATATAAAGTTCTCTTCCAACTTTTCTATATTCGTTTAAATTGAAAAAAAGTCAAAATTTGACCCTTTAAAAGACGACATCTTGGAACCAAAACATTTTTTCGAAAGATTTTTGTAGCATTTGTTTGTCTTAAAAAGATCTACATTTTATCCATTTGCATGACCAATCTATCTCTTATAGGATTTCATCAAGGATTGTGCTTCATCAAGCGGTTTGATGCTTGATGGAAATTCCATCTGCATGCTTGACAAGCCACGGCTTGCGCATGCGGGGAGGGCTTTTTTTGCAAAAAAATGGTCAGTTGCGACTCAGCTCTCGGCCGAGACGCATCCTTTCCACCATGGTTAGTGATCTGCGGAAAGGACACAGAAGTATTGGAAGAATTCATTCGGGTTTAACAAAGTAATCCTTGCCTCTGGCGGATTAAATCTAAAGATTATCATGATAAAGCTAAGAAAGAAACAGCATATAATATATTATTAAGAATAAATAAAACATTGATCCAAGCACTGACCGGGATCATTGTGAAGAAAATAAATAAATAAATTATGGTTGTTACGAGTGACAAAAGATTCAAAGAGGTTTCTTCGTTCATTCGCAGATAATTATGCCAATCATTAGGATATATTTTCAATTCACTCAGTAAGTTAATATGAGAATAGGTTTTTCTTTTCAGTAACCAGTCTTTACACTAAATGCCACGTTTCTTCTTTCGTTTTTTACTTTTTAAAATCAGGACACACGCAGCCAAAGCAAGCGCAGCGTCGTCGTCCGAACTCGACATATCTCAAGCACAAAATGATGCTTGTCAAGCATGCAGTTACGTGTGTATGAGCCTTAACATAGATTTTTTTTCAGCTTATATTCTACTTGATTTGGCACACTTAGATGAGATGAAATTTTCAAAAGCAATGCTGTATCAGTTGTATGTTATTAGATTGTACATGGGTCAGTTTTCCTCTCTGCATCCTGAAATCACTTAATCACTTAACTGACAGATTGGTTTGATTCATAGTTCGACTATGAAGATCGGAGGAAATACCTCGAGTAGTTCCTTTAACTTTGGTTTGACGTTCGATATTCAGGATCTTGTGTTCATGCTTGATAATACTTTTCATCACGACATAATCCAATTTAGCCTTTATGAATAGAATGAGTTCGATCATTAAATTCAAATTATCACCAATCTATCATCATTACGACAGAAATGTCCTGGAAGAAAAAGCATTGTTCTTGTTATGTTAAATAGAACCTTTCGTTATCTAGTGACAAAATTAGTCAAAACGACTGAAGATTAGGAATCTGTAAAGAAAGATTAAGTCATCCAACTCTCTTCTGAACTCTCGCATATCTATCTTTTTATCTGAACTCTGATAAAAAAAAATAAGATCAAAAGATCTAAAGATCTAAAAAATGCTCAATGCATTACCTACCTTACATGCAGACTAAATTTGAGTTTTCTTGCACTAAATTTTAATTTAGCAAATAAATAAACTATATATACACTCACCTTTCCATTGCATAATGTGATTGAACAGGTTGCGCTCAGAGCCATTTCCTTTTTGTTGGATCACAAATAAGGCATCTTTACTAAATTTTAAAGAAATCACTCCAACCACCTTCGCAAGGGATTTCGGAGATCAATTGTAAAGGATGGATGGGTGAAGATAAAAATGAATAGGTCTATGTTGTAATTTGGACCGTAACTAAACAACATCAAATTTGATAGAAATTCTTCCAACCTTTTTAACGTTATGCAGAGCACAAAAATGTTTAAGTGAAAAAGTGAGATTTTCGCAAGCGCAGTAATAAATACATAAATATCTGGACATATTTATATTCCGATACAAACATAAATATAGTTTGTATGTAATGAACTGATGTTAGCGATTAGGTAACTGCATGATAAATCGTCATATGAAGTTGGACGTTTGCTGACACTATAAAAGGACGTTCTCTACATACTATAAAGGAAAAATTAAAACATTTAATCAAAATAAAACAATTAAATGATAAATGAAAAGCTTTTGATCCTTACTAGTTCTTGGACAGCTGTTTCGAGTTCCACCAACCTAGGTCTATGAAACTTTCGAAAACTAACAGTTATGAAGAGGATAACAAGCCAGTGAGAGAGAATGAAATTGCTAATAATTTAAAAAAAAAATGAAAAACAGTATATACAAGTATGTATGTAGGGTAAGGTAGGGTAAGATAACGAACTTAAGCTTCAGAGATTGTCCCTCGGCTTGGTAAATGGTTTAAAAACCCGAAATTTGAAAGGACACTTCTTGTAACCTTTATGTTCAATAAAAAAAATATGAAACGCTGTTTTACCCTCTCGAATTACGAAAAATATTTCACCAAAAAAAAAGAATAATTTTCGTCATCTTACCCCACCTAAGGGGTAAGATGACGAGGGGGGGGGGTGGATAAGATGACGAACAGATAAAAGTAATACATTAAGATAGAAATATTTTATTTTAAAAATGAAGAGAACCAATTTCACTTACTAACGTGTGGCATGAATTAGAAAAGTCAAAGATGAAAAAGTTAAATTAGAATAACAGATTGCTCGTAATGAAACAAAACTTTGAAAAATGAGGTACAACAAAAATTTAGAAGAACATTAGTGTTGGCTCTGGCACGTTATGTTTCTTTGCTGCAGCATTTACACTTGAGGTTTTATCTTTTACTTCAGCAATAGCTGCATTCACTGTCTCCTTATCCCACTTTCTCCTGTCACTTTTCCTTGTATAATTTCGTGGCATGTTGTTTATAATACCTAAAACATTCATAGATAAACAGTCATACATGAGCATTTAAAAGAAAAGAAAAAAATAGCTGCAACTAAAATAGCTATTCATAAAAGGTACTCAAAAACACGTTTGGTAAGATGACAAACTAAGCAAACTTCTCGTCATCTTACCCGCCCTGCCATTCGTCATTTTACCCCACGCCGCCAATTTGGTTTAGAACTTATTTATCATTACCGTAGCTTATCGTAAACAACCTACACCACACATGGTTCTTTATATTATGAATTGTATTTTGAGAATATTTTATGAAAGAGCAAAAACAACGTAACGTACTCGAGTAATTCCTTACACTGTGAAGTCGAAAAATTACAAATGCACGGGAAACAAACACATCTTAGTCGCTACTGCTCGCAAAACAATCTGGCCCGACATCCTTTGCAGTGAACTATGTTACTAATCACCTGAGTCTCAGATATTGCTTGGACAGGTACTCCTATCTACGAATGCGTCGGAGAAATACCGAGTTCGTCATCTTACACTCTTCGTCATCTTACCCGACTTTCCTCTATGTATGAAAAAAAAATAAAAAAAGTTACTTTTGTTAAACAATGATTCAAGCAATATATGCTTAAGACTCGCGGAGATCCTAGGTTTGTGAATGTTTATTCAGAATTTATCCGACTGATCTGAAAGATGTCTTTTGTTTTGTTTTTTTCACTTGAATAACACTATATTAATTCTTTGAACTATTCTGTAAAACCGATGTACTTCGTTCAGGCTGCAAGCAATTAGAATTAGTTTGAAGATTGTGAATTGAATACGAAAAATGTAGGCGACCTCCTTCATGAAACCAAATAGACCTAATAACGTCAAACACTAACTTAGTGCTTTCCTGTGAGTTATATCAGCAAAGTTCCTTTAGTTTAGATCCACTGGGATGGCAAATAAAAAACGGTAGAACATGGTTCCGATATCTTATTTGTCAAGTCTCAAGTCGCCTTTACATTACAGGTTACAGCAGATGGGTTAGAATGTACGAGATATGTTATTGGGGATTTGATTTTTTTTTCCTCTTGTTCTTTCAAATATTAAGAGAGTGTAGTTTATTGATTGCTTTTTCGAAGACGTTGCTCGCTTCATAACGACTCCCTCGGGTTGTACAACGTTCGACGTCCATAACCCTCCCAACACAGGCCAAGAAAGGTCATTACTCAGAAGCGATCGTTGACAGCTTTCAATGGAATCTTGCCGATTAATTACGCCTGCAGGAAAAGAAGTTATGGTACGACTAAAACCTTGAAGAGTTTTTATCCGTTTTTTTTGAGAATTTCGAAATAAAAATTATTAACATCCAAGAAAAAGAAGACTCCAAATGCAATAAATACAAGAGTGAAAAGTCAGATAATGTTGCTATATTTGAATTATATAACTAAAAGTCAAATTATACAGTCAACAAATATATCTCTTCCTATTGGTCCATTTCTACTGATCTTAGCTTGGAGCTGTTTCTGTATTTTGAATAAAAAATATCTAGGTTAAACATTTAATAACAGTTAAGTACAAATAGTGATGCTGGAGATAGGTATGCTGGAAGTTTAGTTTATTCATTTTCAGGAAGCTTTTCCCAGAGTATTATTCATGAAGTTTTAAGCACTAGACATATTACATCTATTTTTCGAAAATTTAGAATTTGGAACTGTGAAAAAACACAAGTTAATATCGTAAAAACAAGAATTAGGATAATTGTTTAAATGACGTAAGTAATTATTCGCCATTTCTGAGCCATACTTACTGCATTTTAATTTCTCAACTTTAATTCGTGGAATAATTTCACTGCTACTGCGTTCTATTGATTGAGTCAATCCTTCTGATACTTATTGCTTTTACGAAATTCATCGTAAAGTTTTCATTTAACTGAAGATAACATGCTAAGAATGAAGCTGATAAATAACAATGTTCTAATATATTCATCGGATTTTCCAAGATTGGCTGATTCTAGGATTGTGAAGATAAAGAGTTTATAGTTGGATTGTTAAGGTCCACAGATTCCGTAACCGTATTAAAGCGAAGCAAATAACTTTCACTACGATTAATGATCTAGTTAGTGATCAGTCAGAGTATCACTGCCAGTTTAAATTTCTACCTCCTTTTTATTCATTTAAAAGTCAATTCCTGTTTATTCCTTTCCTTTAAAAGATTTTTCTAAGTTAATCTGTCTGATTGAATTATAATGACGAACAATATCACATTATGGAAGAAAGCTTTATTCTTATTGGCCAATAACCATTTCAAGTTTTCATGAATAATTATTAATTATTTATTTAAATTTGCAAGGGAAATTTTAATGGTTAGTGAGAGTCCTACTTACTGAAATAATCAAATCCTTGAAAGTTGTTTAGTCTATTTCAATAATTAGTTTTAAATTAACCATCTTAAAAAAATAAATAAACCAAGAATGGACGTTTGGGAGCAGTTCAGGTTCTATTTTCAATATATACAGTATACTTGCCTTTGAAAGGTGTCTAAATGCCCTTTTATTTATACTTTTTAAACGAATAAAAGAGTTTTAAAGAAAGGAAGGCTTAAGTTACTTAAACCATCTTATTGTATTTATAAGATAATGATGTCGAGAGCTGCATTCAATCTTTGCTTATGTCTAAGAACTAGACTTGAGGAACTTGAAATTCGATACGTTATCTCAACAAAGTAAACCTGTAATTTTTCAATTACACATGTAAAGCAACTACTCTGGTTTAATAACTATTTCTTTTTGTGCCAGTCATTCAGGATCAACTTCCAAGTTTAGTTCCCTCTTCGCTGATTGCAGACGGTAATCCTTGCTTCTGCAGACGCCAATCCATCTCGCCTTTTCGCAACGTGGGAGGATTAGGTTTGTGTCGAACAAGAAATGGGTTTATTGGAGAAAACATTATTGAATTCAATATGAGTGGAAGGGGAGAAGGGAATGAAAGAAGAAAGTAGCCTTTTGTGGATTGCAGGGGTTCATAAAAAAAAACCTCTTGTGGGAAGTTAGTCTTTATTACTTCCAATGGGAAAAGGGGGGAAAATAGCAATACAAGGAGCCATTCAGCTTTATAATATCTTTGGAATATTCCTGATAAGACGAAATTAAGATACATACAGAAAAGTTCTTTCTGTGGTATTACTTGTCCAATCTACATCTTGATATTCTAAGACAACATAGTGTCAAACTTAAAACTATTTACTGATAAAATTTGAAGAAGTCTTTGAAAATAGTTTTTTGAGATGGCCTTTTAAAATAATTTAAATGTTGATGAGTTAACTTCTGAACATAACTGTGTGTCTGAAACGATTGATGATGCATTTCCTAGAAATTTAGGAAACATACATACATTACATATTCATCGTATAATTTAAGCGATAAACCTGTTGGACGGAGCAATGCCAGTCTTTAAAACTATGCTTCAAAAACTTCTGGTAAAAGGATTCTGTCATCTCAGTAATCTCCTGTGAAGGAACTCTGTCGACATCCTTTTTTAATATAAGCTTTTCTTCTGTTGTTGGCTGTAAAATATAGGTTTATTTTGAGCTACTTTAAATGTGGAATTTCTATTCAAATTCTGGAATATCAATCAGGATAGGTATGGAATGTAGAATAGGTAAGAAAGGATACGTGGAATGCAGTTACATGTACAGAATGATCATTCTCAACATCTTGATAATGCATCGATAATATGATTCTGAAGAAAACTATGTCACAAAGGATCTTTAGAAAAAAATAAGACAACTTAAATGTCGGTTATTCCTCAAAAGCTTTCATGATGTTTGGCATAAAAGAACTATACTGTACTACTAGATTCTACTACTGGAATTTTTACAATTTTCATGATAGATACTGTATGTGTGTTGAATGTCGGTTGAAACGGTAGCTTACGAATGATTAAAAAATGTTTATCCATTGATAAAAACTGGAAACAAATTCTAGGTACAATTAATCACCAAAAACTTAATTTTCCTAATTTTTTTTATGTAAATCGACAGTCGAACTAATCTGAAAAACATCTAAACAAACCATATTTCTTCTAGAAGAATTGTAAACAAACTGCAAAAAAAAAGCTATAACCACATTGGAAAATTTATTGCAATAAGCTTCCATAAGCTTGCCAAACGTGATAATGAATTCTTTTGTCGTTAAGCCATTTTCAAATATCCATCATCATTCTGTATGTTGCATAAAATTGGACAACATTCATGGCACTTGAAGAAGGGAACAAGAATATATTTCGAAACGTTATGTATTTTTAGTTACATTGTTATGTTAGATTTAGGAATGGATTTGATTACATTAAATGAATACTTAATGCTTACACAAACACTTAGCTTACACAAAACTTGATCGCTGGATATTTTAAACTAATAGTAAGCTCTTAAAAATACTTTCTGCTGCAGTTATCTCTGGCATTGTAACCCTCCATTGGAATCATTGTAAAGTTATGGAACGATCAAGATGTGAGGGAGATGGTGTAATTATGAAATCTTGGTTATTCATAAGGTAAAAGAATTTGAAATGCCAGTAAAGTTAAACTTTAATTAAATATCTTTTCTTATTTTGAATTCTTAACCAAATTGAAATCAAAGTTGAGTGGCGTCGATTAATTAAAGTTAATATTAGGTTCTGTAAATAGACAAAATATGTTTTTCTATTTCTTTCTAAGATAATTTTCTATTATCTTACGTGTTTATTATAAATAATGATTCAACTTTGCATAAAAAAGATGAACAATTTTCATAATTCATAAATTAGGAGATATATTCGTGGAAACGTAAAATCTTCAATTGAATTATTCATTAGTAAGTATATTATTATGCATTGTAAGTGAGTATTTTAATCACCCAATTAAATAAAGCGAAATAGCTAACTTTCTGTAATGTTCTATAAAGATAGAACATTAGATACGATATATATTTTTTCCCGTTCTAATTAGCAGTTCCAAAAGTAAAGTTTATTTGTAAGTTCATTTATTTTTTCTATATAACTTAAAGATTAATGCCACTGAAGGTAAACAAAAAATAGAATATAAAAGCAGAAATTGCCTTCAGCACACACTTAAATTGTGTATATAACATTCGACAGCAATAATGAACAATTGTGTATATAACAATAAATTCGAATTTTGCTATTCCCAGAAAGCTAGGCGGAACTGTTATAAAGTTTTTTTATTAAAAATATTACCTAACATTCTAAATATAATCAAATTTCCAATGTATTTACTATAGCCTTTTTTTTTGTATCAACAAAGAGCTGTTACTTATTGTTATTGTTAAGGCTGTTATTGTGGGTATTGTTAATGTTATTGTGGATTTAACCAAAGAAATGTTCTTTTTTGTTTCATCGTCTTCGGATTTTAAATATGATTAAAAAATTCGATAAATATTCGAAAAATAATCAGTGTTTTATGAATATTAATCGTGACTAAATAAATTAAATGTTTAATGTTGAATTTATGGATGAAGAACCTCATAAAATTAACTAACCGATTAATAAACTGAATTCTATTTTTTTTTTATTTTCTTATGTAATTATTGTCATTCATCTAATGATACGAGTCTAAATAGTGTGTCATTAATCAATATGTAGGTAAATATCTGGCATTGAAGGATTCTCTGATTGGAGCAAGTAAATAATAACGTGTTTTGACGCTTTTATTTGTGCTCAAAATCAGGTGGACTGCAACTTCAATTTCCTTGCATTTATATTGGAGTTATCCAAATCTATTTATCTTTAACTGGGATCTTCTGTTGCTTATTTACGTTTTTGCTTTATCCTAAATCAAGCCGATACACTTACTTTGTTTTCCTCCTTCCTGTTGACAAGCTCATCTTGTGCGAAATCAGGTCATCTTTCCTGTCTTACGTAGACAATTAAGTGGAACCGTTTGCAAGTCGTCCGCGAATGGGTAGTTACCTTTATTCATCGCTTGGCAGAGGTCACAAGGCTCCAATATGCCACTCGTCCAATATATTGGACGTCTCCGTCTGAGTCTCCTGGGTTTTCTCCGTTCTCCTTCCTGCTTCTGCTTTCATGAGGCAACGTCGAAGATTCGCTATTGGAATCCCTCTGCACCGCCTTCACGTTGCTTCCGATAAGCTTTGCTATCTCTGAAAATCTCAATCGCATTCGTTTAGGAATAAAGATAGGGAACCAATCTTTTCATTCGCTGTTGTTTTTTTTATTATTTTCTTAAAATCCATCTTTAACATTATTTGATTGCATAGTTTATGTTTGTCTATATATAATCACATATATATTATGAAACAAATATCATTTTTTTGTAATATTATATAACAATAATATATATATTAGTGAGAGTTTCGAACAATGACTTTTTCATTAGACTAGTTACGTCATCAGAACAGTCAATGTTCGAAACTGTTTCTCATATATATTATTGTTAATATTACAAAAAGTGTGCTATTGTATTTGTTTTATCGTATAGTATTTGTCACAAGTTAAATGAGGATCTTATAATCATATTGAAATTGCCCGTCAAATTATATGTAAAAAAAAATAAAATACAACAATATTTTTATTTACCTACACTTTATCTCGAACAATTTATGCTGAACTTTTATTATCGAAATGGAATAAATTTGGAAGATAAATGTGGAATCTTTCAAAAACAGATTTCTCTTAAATTTCTTAATAACCACAAAAAAAGGCCAAATATTTTACGAGATTTAGATAACAATATATTTAGATTTTAAATAGAAAAATGCATTTTATTATTAACATTCATAAATTTTATTGTAGTAAAACTTGTGTTATATTCCTCCAGGTTCTGTCATTTGTGTTAAAGTTTAAAATAAATCATCCTTAAAGAAGAAGAACATAACAATTTTCTTAAAACCTAGAATTGGAATTCAAACTTTCCAATTATAATGATGATGGCAATTTTGTAACTTTCTTTGGAGAAAATGTAATTTGTAATTAATTGTTCTTCCATCTCTACTATTTCACGTTTCTTATAATATATATATTCTTTAATCAAAAGAATAATGATGAATGAGTGAATGCCTAAAATTGAAATCACAAACAGTCTGTAACGAATGTGGTCCAATCTCTAACTAAAGCGTTAGGCCTGGCAGTGTCGATAATCCAGAGGAGGACACTAATTGATGATTAAGAACCCTTGCGGTCTTGCAGGCTCTGGAGACGGTCAGGTGCCTTCCCAAGATTACCAATGTTTTTTATATTTTCCTCAAACAAGGTTAGCAAGGAATTTTGATCTTCTCCACATTAAGTTTTTCTATCGAAAAAAAAAAAAACTTAATTAATGAAACCCATGGGTTAAATAAAAATGAGAAAGCAGTAATTTTAAACCACAACTCACCAGAACATTGTGTCAGGGTTCCCACAAAGAAATAAGCAACCGTCGAATAAAAAAAAAAGGATATAAATTGTGAAATGAAAATTTGAAATATCACGTCAACCTATACACATTTTTACATAGAGAAGTTTCTAGTATTTTATGGTAACTTTCAAGGAAAGAAAAACAAATGTAATAATTGGTCTGTAATAAAAATAACAGAAGTAGCAAAAGAAAAAAAATAGTAGTTATTAGTAACAGCAAATGTAATAAATTGCCGTATAACTATTTTAAAAAGTTACAATCAGAGATTGATGAGAAATCAAGAACTTAGTTAAATGTCGCTATTAAAACTGGTTATCCATCATGAAAATATCAAGTAATTCAAGGACCATATCAAACGAAATTAAATAGAGATCATTCTTTAAATAGCTCTGAAGGGTTTTGAGAATCAATTCTTAGTTCTTTTGCTATAAAAGAAAACCAGCAAACAGAAAAATATATGTTTAATAGATTTGCGCTGCTGCATATCATTGGAAAAACAATAATTCAGTGTAATAATTATTTTTTTTATTTAAGTCGTGTCTTATTTAGTATGAAAGTAATTACATACAAATGAATGTAAAAATGAAATGAAGGTTCTTTCCATTAAAGAAACGAAGTTATTAACTGAAATATAAACTGAAATGTATCGAACTTAACCTTGGGCTCGTGTGGTCTGCACTTACAGGACTGCAAGCTTTATTGCTAAATACTCCAATAATAAATTAGCTTTGTGTTCCCCTTCACTAGTTAAAACTGAAGAAAACTTACACCATCGTAAAATAATTCAAAAAGACACTTTGGGAAGGAAGCACTTAAATCTGAATCCAAAATGTTAGGTTTTAAAGTATTTTTAATCTAGCTAAACAAAAATGAGATAGTTTTTAACTCTTTCCCAATAAACAGAAGCAGATGAAATTGAGATTCCATATTTTCTTAGAAAAGATTTATTCCATTCCAGATCAACAATGAAGTTTTTCTTACAGTCTTCCAACTCAAGAGCTGCGTAAAAGAAAAAAATAATATTTCACAAATATACTTCTAGCTATTTCATTATTTAACTGTTTTTATTTATGTTAGGAAGGAAGATCTTATCACTGAAATAAGTGTTTCTTAAGCTGTTTTGGTCGCGATATATTCCGGCAGGGCCAAAACAAAATCCAGATGCACAAACACTGATCAACAAAAAAATTAAATTAAGACATTAAGCAAATTATTCCTGAAGTGGTGAAAAAATACATTTGAATACAATTAATTCTGTAAATCACATGAAGGTTTTTGATATTTGGTGACAAGAACCACCCAAATTCAACATCAAAATGGACTTTTTATGTTAATTTCAATGAAAAATGAAACAGTTTTTATTTCTACACCAGTGAAAAAGAAGTAAATAGGAGGATATTCGTGAGTGTTCTGAAGTAGATTAAGATGACTTCTGGATTTAATATCTTTGCTAAAAATTTAATGAATCAATTGGAGAAATTTCGATTAAGTAGATTAAGAGTTGATCAGCCCAATCAGTTAAACTTCCATCCTCAACATTTTCATTCAAGGAAAGTAATAATGTTCCATTTAAAGAAAAGGAAAGCAGCTAAACTACACGAGCAGTTTGATTGCCGCGGTCAAAGACGTCTTTGTACCAACATCGAAAGCATCAATTGGATGGTATTTTAAAAGCATGGACTTTCCTCGCAGTCCTTCGAACTTCTGTTTTACAATGAAGAAGTAGATTATTGGGTTGTGCTCAATATTGTACGAGTATTTTCTTCGTATTACACAGTTCCCTTATTGTTAGTTTTCATGTTTGTGTCCACCAAATCTCGCTTCCTTTTTCTAGGTAAGAATTGAATTATTTGAAAGAAAATTAACAACGCAGTCGAAATTAAAAAAATTTGTGTCCTGACTCGATAATTCCACAAAATCGAGTGAAATTTAAGAAAGAAGAAATAAATTTTGGAGCTGAGCTCAGCCAAGGGGCCAAAGGTAAAGCAAATCAAGTCTGACGAAATAGATTATAAAGTATAACAAGATATTTTTTAATTTTTAAAATGCATTGAAAGACTGACGATAAGTGTTTGTTTTAACTAAAATTTTAATATTTTCCTAAATACTTCAATAACATTTAAAATATCCAAATCACTAGCAGATGAGCGCTAATAATTGACTGATTTTATTATCTTATTTCCGTATTAATGCCACTGAAAAGTGTTCTACAGCTGGTTAATTCTTTCCCTTTTCAAGGTATGTGAAGAAAAATAAAATATACAAAGGCCGCACAATGAATAAAATGCCTTTCTGGTCTTATTATTAGACGGAATCGCAAACGGGCGTTTCGTCTAATCAGCCCGATCCGCCCTCTCCGATAACAAACCCAGAAAGGCAAGAACATAAAGGGAGTTTTAAAAAAATAAACTTTAATGTTTTGTCGCCATTTGTTGTTTACCTGAATGTAAATTGAAAGAAACCATGCCTAAATTCCCTTTTATTCTAATGATTGATCAACGTTTCCTGTCAGTTATGTTTCATCTTAATAAACTTCACGAAGCTTCCGTTAATTTCTTGGGATCTCCTGTTGCAACCGAAAATAAACGAGCGAACTGATTAATTAGCCACAAGGTTTCCAGGTCGATGGTCTCAACACAGATAACCTCACGACTTATTGTCGTTTCAAAATTAATAGAATAACGAAGAAACTGACAACCTTTGCGGATAATTAATATAGCAATAAATCCATTCTGAAGGAAGCCAATTTGAAAATTAGTATTGTTGTAAGTTGCTGAACTATTCAATCAAATTACTTTGACTAAAACAATAAAGAAATGTTGATCAAGATGTAATTTTATTTTTTTTCCCTAATAAAATCATTTCCTTTATAAGGTTTTGTTTTCTTTTTCTTTTGAAAAACAAATTCCTTTTGATTGTTGTTTTTGTTTTGTTGTCCTTTAGTTTTGAGGGGTCATTTTGATTATTCTTCCCCTCGTGTGTTTTGCACTGGCTGAGTGGCCCTAAAAAGCTCGAAATGACCGTCTTGTGGTCTGAGCTTAATCTAGAAGGCTTCACTTTTATTATCATGTATGCTCCTTCAACAATGACGGGATAACAATGTGACGGCTTTTATTTTAGATAGAGTATTTGTCCCTAATATAAATGAATGATAGAAAATTAAAATGAATGCATTGCTAGGAACATAAATGAATTTGTTTATTGGAAGGCTTGATTATAAGTCCCAATGCGAGCGAAAATTCGAGCATCATTTAGGAAAAGACCTTGACCGTCGGCTTTTTTTGTAAGTACTTTGATGTTGTCTCTGTTTCGTGAACTCGACAATGCGACATACAGCTGGTCCTGTGAAAATACCGCCTCGTTCAAAAAAAGCTCTCACGATTGCGAATGTGGGCACACACAGATAGAGTTTCCCTGTAGTACTCGTGAAATCTACAGGGTAGCTCTCCTCCTTTAAACACTGGGGGAAGAGCGTTACGTTCCATACAGACAGACAGACAAACTGTACAGTATGAGAGATGTTTTTCTGGATCTTTTCTTTCACCCTTTACAGGTTTCGTTTTTTTATTTTTATTTGTCTTCTTTTTCTTGTCTTTGTAGACAAATTTCTTTTGAAGTAGTAATTAATATGCCCAAGGATTTTGTTCTCCACTTTGATTGTTGTTTTTATTTTCTTGACCTTTAGTGTTGAGGGGTCATTTTGATGGTCAACTTCTGATATCCCCATTAGAATTACGAACAAATTGTAAAGTGTGATAAGTTCTTATTTGATGTGAGAAATACAGAACATTACGAAATTGATTTATTAGGAACGCATTAAAAACAGCGTCATTAAAGTTAGGTCATTAAAAAATTAAACGAAAATAAATGGAATAGATTAAGCTTTTTACACAGATTTAAAACATTAAACATTTTATAATACCTCAACATAAAATTTATCCCATCATTTGTCATCTTGACTATATAAAATTTATTTGGCTTAAAATACTAAGCTTCAATTTAATCTTAGTTTTCATTTTTTTATGAGAATGAAATTGGTGTAATGATTATTTTTTTGCTCAGTTTACTTGTTAATAAAGTTCTCATTGTTTCCAATGTGATCCACAGGTGGAAATGTTGTTTTCATTATTATTATTGAATTTTATAGATTTTTGGGTGCCGAATGCTAAAATGTCAAAAATGTTAAAATAGTCTTTTCACAAAGATTTTTTTATAATGAAGTTTTCAAGCAAAAAAAAAAAAATCAAAAAACCAACAACAGGAAGTTTGAAATCTCAGAGACAATTAATGTAACTAAATGAATAAATATTGTCATTTCCTTGTAATGGTATACCAAATATAGATTTTATTTCAAGAAAATATTAAAAACTTAAAATGCTATTGTTAACAAGTTAAATATATGCAACTTTTGCCATAAAAATAAAAATTGCCGCTTTTTCAAAGTAACAAGACGGGAGAGAAATGTTTGGGATATATTTTTAATTGCTTCATAAATAATAATAAAAATATCCTTTCAAATTTAAAACAGTTTTTAAACGAGTTTCAATTTGCAGACCAATTTGTAATCATTTTCTCAGTATATAGCGATAGTGATGTGGGATTTTTATGGCATCAGAATTTAGTTAGTGCTCATTGTCACAAAGAGTGGTCTAACTAACATGAAACGTAGTTTTATCAGTAACCTTCTTATCAGTCTTGAATTTTTAATGTTTATTAGTTTTTTTTTTTGGCTATTGTTAGTTGAGTGTCATTAGCTAACAATGAGGAATGACATAGGTAACTTAGTTTCGCAATATCTATCAAATATGAAAAACCAAAATGGTAAAACAAATGTATACAAATTTCACACCACACCTATCAAAACTTCTGATTTTATGTAAAATAAGAAAATTAATACAATTCTCTCATTAAAGTATTATATCTTTTTTACTTATAAAAACAAAGACAGTAAATTAGATGATGTTCGTTAAAATATTCGGCACATAGGGGTTTTTGAAGAAGAATCTTTGATATCTTTCGATTTCGTATTTACCATAAACGCGAGTTTTGGTATAAAATTGTTAGATGCACAAGTGCGTGTGATCGAATTACGGAACCACTTGTAGTTTATGGTACAACTAAATTCTTTATAAAATTAACCTGGAGAGTAAGTTTCTTAGCGACCTATTTGGGAGCTATTGCATTTGTCCTGTCCATCCGTCTGTGAGTGTCCACCCTAACAACTCCCCAACGGAAGATCGCATCGACAAACGGACTTCATCATCTTGGAGTTAAAGAATTCAGATGGTTATGGTTAAAAGCTAGCTCATTAAAAGTTTAGCACTTTGTATATTTGTTATTGCGTTCAATCATTAGTCAAATCCATACATTTAAGATCTTCAAAAGGATACAATAAAGAAACGTTCTATTTATAAAAATCCGATTACTTTGTTGTCTTTTATTAGCGACCCATTTGGGATCTATTGTAATTGTGACCAAAAATCGGTAGCTATTGCATTTATTCACCCCTAACAACTCCCGAACGGAAGGTCGGATCGACAAACGGATTTCACCATCGTGTTCAGAGGCCCAAACACTGTAGGAATGGGGTATTTTCAGGGGCCAATGGCCCCCAATGTTCGAGATATTTGGCATTGTTTTCATTGGATTTCCGCTATTAACTTAAATGTTAGAAATGCAACCATCTCATTTCAGTTGTCAACTATAGCTTGATGCTTAAGGTATCGGATTCGTATACTGAAGGTTATCGGTTCGAATCCGTATAAACTTTTTTTTTTTTTCATCTTAATCTTTGTTTTTATTGTCTGCGTGTTTTTTTTTTTTCTTTTTTCTTCATCTTATTTTCCTAACTTTTTTTTTTATATTTTTGTCTACTTTTTTAATTTTTTTTCCTTATGTTATTGTACTTTCTTTTTTATTATTATTTTTATTTTTTTATTATTATGGTTTAAATTTATGCTTTATCACAAAATTATATTCACTTGTATAATATTATTTATTCTGCTTAATATAATTCAGTTTTCCAAATATGTCTCGGCACATTGGTTTCCTATTACTGAGTTACCCTGTGTTCAGATTGAAACTATACAACGGCCATTCATAGTTTTCACGACCAACTTCCTTCACCGCAACAGTTCGTCAAAAAACATTTCAGAGCAATGAAATGATATCCTTCTCGAAACCAGCTTCTGTCTTTATTACACGAATTACAAAGGTAATGATTATTCGTGTAGTTGAATGAAGATAGTGTATCTAATTATTCTTTGCAATAAGCCTAAAGCTGCCTTAATTTTTAGCTGATAGTCATTAGTTGTTTTCACTATTTAAATTTGTAATGAGGAGGTTTGTGGTCGTGATTCTCATCTTGGTTAGAAGTGTTTCTGATCGATTGGACCTCCACATCGTTGCTTCAATTGGCCCCTGCCTCACCTTTGACATCTAATGTATAAATTACGAAGGATCAGCTGAATCTAACATGTTCCCAACACGAACACATTAAAGCTTAATCGTTAAGGGCTTTATGTAAATTTGTTTTGGACAATTTCCATTAGCTTAAGACTGAAGATATGATATCTTACTCCGAAGTTGAACGATTTTAAACAAAATGCTTTGAAAAGCAATTAAATATAAAAGCACTGAAGGATTCTGAAAACAATAAAAGATACTGTATTATTTAAAAAAAGGACAAATTGAAGAACCACTTAAACTGAGAAATGAATATTCGTTATCCTTCTAATATAGAGATGTTTTGTTTGGAGTTACATAGCAAGTATTTTCCAACCAGGAAATACAGCTACAAATAATATGCTGTTGTACATAATGTTAAAAATTTATATTTTTATAAAGTAATTTCTTCTCAGTTTTTACCTTAAGAAAATCAAACCCAATATCTTATTATTATAGAAATTATATATATATTTCCAACATTTTGATGGCTTAAACCTTACTCTAAACAATATCTACTACATCCATATGGAAACCCTTTTTTCTCACAATGCTCAAAATCAGTAAATAAATTAGTTTTGTTTCATTCTTAATAAAGCAGTAGATGAAGCTTTGATAGGAAAGATTTGGTGGTTTTATACTGAGAAATGACATTAATGGTTAAGCCATTAATTAATTCTGAAAGAAAAGCATTTTCTGACATTGGTAATTTAATTATATTAATAGTTAATATTTAAAAATAGTTAATATTTAATATTTAAATAGTTTAATATTTAAATATGATTCAGGTCATTCTGTCGTCGTAGAACTTAATAATTTTAAAGTCAATCTTTACAGATAATCACCACAGTGACATTATCTGAAAGGTATATCACAAAAAAAAAGTTACAAATTGATGTTATTCTAGTAAAAGAATGCATTAAAAACGTAACATATAATTCATTGGACGCCTAAGTACACACTGTTTCTATTTATTGATTAATTTATTAAAATTTGAATAGTTAAATGCCAGCGATGAGGGAATATCTTTTTCAATGTAGGTGAAAAGGTGCGAGAAAATCAACATATGCAACATAGCTGTTGCAGAATTTGTTTAAGATATCTGAAGAAATGTCAAAATGCATTTCAATAAAAAAAAAAATACTTTTTCCTTTTTTTTTAACGATTAAATAAATCACCAAAACACAATCATTTGTTAAAAAATATATAATAAAATTTAAAATTACATTACAAATGATGAGAGCTTTCGGATGCCTTATGCGGCTCCCTTATCAATCTTAGGTTTTTTCTGTAAGTAAGATACAGTCTGCATTTTAGTGATTCCTACCTTCATACATTGAAAAATGTTACTGAAGATGAAAATAGTAAAAAGACCTCAGAGTTGTTATTGACTGGCAAAACTAACTAAATAAATTCGAAATTATTGAATATTTTCTTAAGACTTATACCGTCGATTGACAAACATGTTTCTGAAGAAACTTAAAGCAACTTTTATTTATTTATTTATTTATTTATTTATTTATTTATTTATTTATATATTTATTTATTTATTTATTTATTTATTTATTTATTTATTTATTTTACAAAAAGAAGAAATCCATATTCGAGATGCATCTGTTTGGTGGAAATCTACACTTTGGCTTTTGAAGAAAATTAAATATCTAAATTTTTTTAAGTCATTTATATCCAATATTTTTAATCAAATTAATTTTTCCCTTTAATTTCCCTGCTTAAAATTTAAACTGAATACAAATGAGCTATTGTTAGATTTTGTAGTTTACCGTCAGCCGTTTCCCTTCTGGTGCTTTTTTTCCTCATATGAATTTTATTTTGTAAAAAGAATATACGATAAGATAGACCATTTTCTGTGCTTGCGAAGTTTCAAGGATATCTATTCACGCGTTCAAAAGTTAGCAGGGGTTGGGGACAAACGCACATACACCTGGTTTCTGAGTCTAATTTTCTTTTTAAATCAAATTCAATCTAAAAAACTGCTGGAATTTATCAACAACTTATTAGTGAAAGTTAAGCCTTTTCGAATCCAACAGATGTCTGCAGAAAAACGGACAATTGTTATTAAAGTACGAAGAAATCAAGAGCTGAGCAGATCTTTGCTGTAACATAATTCCACCTCCGTTCTTGAGTCTTGGAAATTAGAAGGTTCAAGATAAGTTTCGTAACTTCTGCTCGATATCGAAGGATTCCTTCGACAATTAGGGGCCAGAATTACGAAATTAAGAGCATCTACGGAGCGTGAACAATTTGTACGCTACGAAGCAGGTCAGTGATCTCTCGCGCGCAATTAAACTGCTGGATATGTTGCACTAAGTTCGATGACGAATTTGGACGGATTACATGGCTGTCAACCGTGGTAAAGTGCTTCATCACGCCAACATTCGTCAGAATTGTCACTCATTCAGTGACTCATTGGAGCTTGAAGTCAACGAATCACTCTTTCGACACAGGAATGAAAAGGAAAACCGTCCACAACCAAGAAACCAGGATTATTATTTTCTAGAAACTGTATTATCTTCTTAACTTCATTTATTTTTATTTTTTTTAATTTTGACAGTACAATTAAGTAACCTGTATTTAAGAAGTATTTAAAATGCAATTTATATTAACAATTCTTAATGTAAAATGTATTGTACAGTAAACGTCAAATATCAGTGGTAAATTAAGTGACAAGAAAGCCTGGATAATTGAAAAGTAGGGTTTATCCGAATTACGTTGTATTGGGTTACGTAAATAAAAGAAATATGAACATATATGATAAACATTCTTTAAGTATGTAAATACAAAACTGAATATTTTTTAATTTTATGGAGATAGAAATTGAATGATTTTTCTTTGTTTTAAACATTGAGAATTTAAAAGAAATTAAATTTGTATGTACTTTGGAAGATCACGGATAATCAGCGTTTTTACGTATTTTACATTAACGGTCAGTTATTTACGTACTTTAGTTATATGCTTTCTATTGACAGTTAGGAAAGAAAAAAAAATATTTTCTTATGATTATTATTATTATTTATTTTTAAATTAGTTTTTCTTTATGTAATATTGTGGCATTGTAGTTGCAAAATGCTATTATTTTACGTCTTTAACTTAAATTGATGTAATGAGAAATGAAAAAAAAACAAAAAACCTTTACTTTAAACTTACCTTTGAAAAAAATATATTAACAACATTGTGCACTAAAAGGCAGAAGATAAGTTATTTGTATTTCTTATTTTTAAGTCTTTTTCTTTTCTTTTATGGAAACTAAGTGGATCTTTCTATTTCACCCAAATGATAAATATTGAAATAACACAAAAAGATACAAGATAAGAAAATTTAAACTTCAACAATAAAACGTATTTGCTTTGTATAGTTACTTTGCTGCGCTAATCTAATGCTAAAAAAGATAGTAAAAGTAAATACTTGATACAGCTTTGAAGTAAGTATATTCAATACTGAAAAAAATAGTTTTTTTTTTCCTTTCACAACATCAATAAGAAAATTAAAATAAATAAGACAAATGACTTTTCATCTCAGTTATTGATATCTTCATGGAATCAAAAAATCCAGAATTTTACAAATCTGATACCTATAGAATGAAAACGGTGGAAACAAGGAAACAAAAAAATTTTGATTAATTCTTGAAAAGTTCAACTAGAATATTTTTTTTTCTTTCCTTCATTCTAATGATTTGCGTTAAAGGGTTCCTGATTTAAATTCAAGTTAGGGAGAAAAAAAAAGATATAATAGTTGTACACTCAGTTATTGCGAAATGGAGACTGAGCACACAGCGCTGGGAATTTTCAAGGTTTGGTAGTATTGCAGTTAAAATAATCCTGCCCATATTTTAATATCGTACCAATCTTTGAAGGCACCACTCCGACCGTTTTCGAAAGGGGATTTCAGGTGTCATTTTCAGGAATGGAAGGACTATGTTTGAAGTTGGATCACAAGTATGCTTCGTAGCAAATTTGTGAACATTCCTTGAGCCGTTGTAACATAATGCGCGTTCAAACAAACAAACAAAGGGAGAAGAAAAAAATTCAAGTGGAACAGCAAGACTGCGCATGCGCAGTTATAAACAGTGAGCTTTAAATAGAACAGAAAAATATTGCTTTCCTTTTGAATAGTCCAGAAATTCGAAACACTGTTTCCAATCGTGAATTTTTAAATCAGAACTTAAGGCAAATACAACATTTTATGAAAAAATGATGCATTTCTGATTTTAGACACCATATTCAACAATATCGTGACATTACACGTTATCCAGTAAATCTCAGTAATCTCGTTCTACAGATCTGAATCACTAAAATTTTTATTGATCGGTCTACCTGGAAAGCTTCATCTAATATATTTAGTACAGAATGAGGTAGAAAACCCTAGCGGAATTACCTTTCATTCCTTCAGAAGTGTTAATACATTGAATAAATATAACCACTCTTGAAAGATCCACAAGCACTACTAGCTCTATGTGGTTCCAAACATGTCTCTGCAATGCTAAATTATTCTTTGAGATTAGATAAACTAAACGCAAATCCTGTATTTATCAGTTGCAGATCCACAACTGCCATTTTCTCTTCGCAGCTCTTCTCTTCAGGACGAATTTTTTTAAAAAAAAATTTTTTCTGAAAATCTCTCACCCTTATTCTAGAGAATTTACATCCTTATCAAATTTGTCTGTTAAAGTTTTCTGACGAACTTCTCCCACTTCTTCAAAGAATTTAAAGTTAACTGAAATACGACACATTAATTTTCTATTTTTTAAAAACTAAAAATTACGAAATCCTTTACATTTTTAATGAGTGTTAAAATAGAACAAATTTCAATCCAATTGACTATAAATTTCACTGAATGAATAGGCTTCCCCTCTACTGTACAGTTTGTTAAATATCTATAACTAAGTGATCTTCAGATAAACATCTTGACTTTTTTCACGCCTTGGTAATTATTTCACTAAAAAAGAGATTTCTTTACACACACAACGACTGAATAATACTATCTTCTCGCCTTTAATTAGACTCCTTGGCAAACCTTTCCTCCTTCGTTCCTTGCATTTATCGCACTTCCAACGATCTCTGGAGTCACTCAGCCCTGATTAGGTTCTCTTTTTTCCTTTCCTTTCATTTGTTAACTTTAATCAAGGTCTTGTGCCGTGGTAACCCTCTCTAGAGGAGCTGGACTCTCGTTTCCATCTTTCAAGCCACCAATTACAACCCGGAAGTTTTTGACTCCTTAGCTTTTGACGGTCAGCTGTTGACAGACAAGAAATCACGCTGAACATTCTTTAATACGGGGCTGAAATCATTTTATACACCGATTGACATTGAAATTACTCTACCCAGAAGAAGTAAACAAATCAGCCAACAATCACTACGGTATAAAAAAAAACAGATTGATAAACATATGATTTCATTTTTAAAGCATCATTTTAACAGGCTACACAATAAGATGCAATGTGGTTACCCTGTTGTGAAGCAATCACAGAGAGACTTGGAATGTTACAGCTCCTAATAGTGCCCTAAATGCAATATCAATCATGTTAGATCAAGTTGATGAGTGTTAGATCTTGAAACCTTGCTGACTGTAGAGAAACATGGCTTCTTTTATAGGCAGTACAGAAGTTACTGCTGTATATTGTTATCTTGCTGGAAACCAACCTTCAAATTACCATTCAGAAATGCCAACAATTTGTATATCAACGAACTACCAAATAATATCATACCCATTTTGCTTAGCACAGGTAATCAGCCCTTGCAACTTAAGATAGAAACTTTGTCTACAACAGTTACATACTTCCTGTAGTCCTGTCGCTGCCAGACCAGAATCACATTTCGTTGCACAAAAATTGTCGCCATTACTATGTACGACGACATTTCGCTGTAGCCGAATAGGACAATGAACTATTGTCAACAGTATTGTCTTTCTAAAGACAGCTGAAGCACAAACCTGCCTGCAGTAATCATCGCTTCACTATCCAGAGTCCAGATGGGGGTAGCAGTATTGTCACTCCAGCCCATCGATTGCTCTCTGCAGGGGTTTTTGGCTTCTCAATTTGACTGTTGACAAATAGTCCCATCGATTCCATGTGAAAGCAAATCTATAAGAGACAGAGGATTAGGGAAGAGGGTATATAAAAAAAGAAAAAAGAAAGAGCCTCGCGCTACAAAAACAAACTTACAGAAACACATTTTCTTTTGTCCCAATATTGACTTCAAATATCAGAATGTATTAGACTAATCATTTATTTTGAGTCTTACTAATAATAAATCTAAATATTTTCAAATAAAATGGAAAAAAAATCGCATAATCACAGTATTTTAATGTCTTTTCTTGTTAACATTATTATAATTATTAAATTATTAATGTTCTCATAAATTACGCCAATTTATTGGTGGAGAATATTTAACAAAACAAGAAATGAACGTTTTTTTGTGTGATTTAGACTTAAATTATTTTGATCAACATTATTCCTACAAGGATTGTCACTATTCAGTTCTATGTAATAGTGTCTAAGTAGTGTCTAAATGAACCCGTAATTCAGGAAAGGAAACCATTCACGGTTTTCCGATTACAACTTGAAACAATCTTTACATCTGCCATTAAGTTAATGTGTGCAAAGTACTGTATTCAACAGTCCTGTATCAAGACTCGAAACTGGTCTGTTTTAAACCTATTTTATTCTTTTTAAATTACGTTAATTGTTAATTTTAATCTTTACATTTTATTCTATCCAAAACGAAAATTATAAAATGCCCGAAGCTTTTTAAAAAATATATATATCCTGCCCCTATAATTAAAATTTATTTACATATTCATTGAAATATCAAGTTATATATTTATCAAATCCACTTATCACGCTTTTAACAGAAAAACAGGAGAAGAGCGGGACAGAAAAGAAATTTAAATAAAAAAATAAAGGCTTTTTAAACAATAAAAAAAACCCCGCATGTCTATGTAGACAAGATTGCAAAATTAACTTAGATAACTGAAATTTCAGTAATAGTCTTTAGATTTTCAAATGCAACTTTAATTGTAAAATAACTTGAATGTAATTCAGTGATGTTATTCTACATCCGTAGGCGAGAAGTTTAGGGACAAATCTGTGCATCTTAATGGCTGCTGTACACGCTCCCGAAAATTTGCCTCAAACGAGCCCAAATACTTGCCAGTTGCCGCTGGCCGCTTGTCGTATCGCTTTACGCGAGAAGATTGCTCAAGTCTCGTTTTGTTCTCGTTGAGATCGCGATTACGTTGAGATCGCTTTCGCCGGAGCGACAAACCGCATGATTTTGAAGCTTTGTTTTGTTATTAATTCTCAGCTCATTTCACGGCAGAGATAAAGAAAAATGTTAAAAAAGATCCCAGAGGAAGAGAATGTGGTGAATAAAGCTGTGGATTGAAATCATGAGCAAAGAATATCCAGATTTCTGATATTAACACTGTTGAAGGTTTTTTAAATAAATTTTCTCGCCGCCAAGAACGCTTTTGTCAACTTGCTTCTAATATTTGCCTGAATTATAACCGTTTCTATTTAGAGCAACTAGCAGATTTTTCGAGCCACTTGCCGGTTTCAGGCAAGTTTTCAGAAGCGTGTAAAGCAGCCATTAGGCAAGAAGTTTGGAGACAAATTAACCATTGTTTACATTTTCGTTACAGCACCATAATTGCGCTAAATCTAAATATCCTTGGAGCTTTTAAATGATTTGTTATCGATGCCACTACTGCTCTCAATTCAATTTCTGTAGATAAAGAATGTAATGTAAATTGAAAACAACCGTTTACTTGAAATCTTTCCATGAGGATATTCGAAGATTCGTACGTGGTGTATGATTTCTGTTTTTATAGATTTCTCAATCTCTTGGTGGATCCTGGTCAGTGCAATGTTGGTTTTCTACTGTGGTGACAAACATGTCAGGTTTTGGGTCTGCTGGGATCAGGAGGTCGCCTTTTTTGACAGCCCTTGATTTAATAGTTTTTTGAACTTGAACAGCATCGCCAATAGGATTTCCATTTACAAGATTTTGCCTGAGAAGCTGCAGGAACAAAAAATAAGAATGAAGAATTGTTATGCAGTATTTTGTTTTTCTCAAATATTTAAACATTTCTGTAATTTTTTTTTCTGTATTTGTTAACGATTTTAAAATTAGTTATCTTTGAATACTGGCACTAGATCTATTTGTTCAGCTTGACCAACTCCTCTCCCTTTTAAATGCTGGTAAATAGAGTAACTTATTATCTACACTTTTAATTCGAATTTTAAGATATGACCAGTAGCCAAGACTTTGATTTCAACTAATAAATATCAAAATTTTTATGCTATTATATGCTATTTTTTACGAAATTGAAATTTAGAGAAAGCTAGAATGCTAATTATTCAATACAATTAATATTTTTTTTTTAAAAAAAAAAGCAAGCCGACACACAATTAAAATAAACTTATATTTACAATTAAAATATTACACAACCGGTTTCGCTAGCAGTACAGTCTATCATCTTCAGGTTCAAACCCGAAACCTGAAGATGCTAGACGATACTCCTAACGAAACACGTTGTTGTAATATTTTAATTGTAATTGTTTATTTTAATTTTGTGTTGGCTTAATGTTTCTAAAATAAAATTCAGCACGTTAATCTTCAAATAACAATTATTAAATAACAACTTGTTTGTCCGGTGACCTCAATTTATATTTATAATATAGCAAATTCTAGTTTATTGGTGAGCTACTTGTATTCACGTAAGCAGATAGGTATTCCTAATAACTGGAAATTCAATACAAAAGAGGAAACCAATTATATTCTGATAATTTAAGATTTACAAATTATATTATTATAACATTGGTCAGTTACCATTGTTTTTGATTTTATATAACTTTAAATTATTTCAAATTATATGGTTTATGGAGTTGTTTGGCGCAGCTTAGCCGCAGCTGCTTTTGCGGCATAAAACACCAACCAATGGAGTTGTTAAATACAAATGATATGTTCTTTAGAAATGAATACATATTCTTAAGTTTAAAAGTATCTATACTATTATCAAAACTTAATAATAGCTACAGAGTTGGTTATTACATATATTTGGTTTTTACAAATGATTGGAGTGGTTTCATGATTCTACTATGGGTGTATTATTTAACATCACATCAAAAAAATGATACAGATATAGAGAAATATGGAGAAACTTTACAAGTTTTTGTTCCATTTTAAAGATACTCGATGTGTGCACCGCTTGTGATGTGTGCACATATGAACTCTGTAATCAAGTTCGTCCCACACTCGCAAAAATTGACAGGAATTGATCCTGTCAATTCCAGCAAAAGCATTGCAGACGCGAGTCCGCAGTTCTGGCAGATCAGCTGGTAATGGTGGCAAAAACACTACATCTTTCACATACCCCCTTAAAAAAGAGTCACAAGGGGTTAAGTCAGGGGAGCGTGGAGGTCATGGCAGTAGTGCGTGATCATCATTCCCGGTACGACCAATCCATCGGTTTCGCAGCGTGCAGGTCAAAACGTCACGAACGTCATGATGGACCGTTGTGACAGATTGACTTGCATGGAATTCGAGGACAACATACACTTTTTCATTGTTCGTCACCATTTTGCAACTGCAGCGCTCTCGTGGTAGGAGGTGGAAACATATATCTTCCAGGCAATTCAAACAAAACTTGAAAAATGCTTGTCTCAAACAACAAAATAAACAACAAACTCGATAAACAGAGCTCTACGAATGTAGCCATTGAAATCATTTGTAGACACCCTGTATAATAGCTGGTATAAGCATACTTACAATTGCTTAAAAATTACGAACTCTATATAAATCTAATTAATATAATTTAGTAGGCATATGTTTAAATGCTTCAATCGCTAAAAAAAAAATCAAAAATGTAATAAAATAAGTAAATGGAATTTTTACAATTTGATTAAAAATTATTTAACGTGTGTTAAAAAAAGTCATTGTTAAAAAGTATTAAAGTCAAATACACTAAAATTAACATTGTATTTAAAAAATACATACATAATGGAATGGGGAAGCTTTTCGGATCCTATTATTGCGGCATCCTTTTTCAACCTTTTTCCTTTACTGGTTGAAAAAGGATGCCGCATTAATAGGAACCGAAAAGCTTCCCCATTCCATTGCGTATGTATTTTTTAAATACAATGTTAATTTTAGTGTGTTGGACTTTTAATACTTTTTAAGTAAATGGAATAAAAACTGCAATCTCACCGTTACTTAAAAAAACTTGGAAAATATTACAGCTAAAATTATTTAACTGAAGGCTTTAGAATCATTATGTGCTAGTAATTTGCATTTTTAAAAATATATATCTAAAATTAATTTTCAAATAAGGTTTAAGCTTTTTAAATTTTTAACGTTTAAATGAATATTCTGGTTTGTTTTAGACATTTATCTATCTCAAATATAATAACCTAATTGATTTTTATTTTCTTGATAATTTCAAATATTAGGTCAGTTTCTGGCGCCGCACGTTGTTTTAATGTGAAGTCAATTCTGTAGAAAATCCATTGAAACACGTAAATCTAATTTTTTTTCAAAACGATTGCTTGAAATTGTTAGCTAGTTCTAAAATGCAGCTGCAGATGATATCCTCATTACCTATCTAACAGAATCGACATGCTTGAGATTAAAAAATAAATGAGCCCAAGATTTAGATTTTTAATTGTTATTCCCACAACTTCAGAGTTTTCTAAGATCATTACATTATATATTGTTCATTTGCAAAACTTTTAAATTACTAAAAAAATATTTCCTATTTTCTTGGGAAGTTTTTTTCAAAACTGAAATTAATGTATCCACGTTAGGTTTTGTGTTTTTGTTAAGAAATGGTCAAAAAATTTCTTTTGGATTAAAATAGAGTATTACAGGGCAACTATACTGTCGGTAACGTAATAACAGTTCATTTTTGAAACAACTTCTGGAAATTCAAGTTGGTTTCTGTAACGTAATTGAATTCTATTGTTGAATTTTACATCTCCAATTTTTTCCAACTATTTATCTTCTGGATTGGCAACAAAATAGAAAGAATATTAAGTTGAATGAAACTATTCATGAGATTCCCAGACATAAATGACCTGTTTTCTTATTTACGAACTTGAAAAGAAGAAAATAGAAGAAGTCCACAGTTTAGAAGTCGATTTTCAGTTTGCTTTCTTTTCACTTCGTGCCAAAGATATCCCTTCCGTTTAGACCAGATATTAATGTTATTTTCTGTGAAACATTAAATACGATTTATGAAGTCGTGTGAAATGACATCCAAAAAAAATACTTGGAAGACAATCCATACTAAGAATTTATCGTCCGAATTTCTTTCATATGAATGTCATGTTAAATGCTCTTAAATTAAAAGAAAGCTGTCATCTGAACATTATTTGAATTAAGCAATTGCAATTTCTTTAAAATGTTAGCGCTGCAATTGGTCAGGAAAAATATGGAATTTAATAAAATTCAGGAATCTAAGGAAAATAATGGATATAGGCATAACTCCTGGGTTTATTGATTGTGTCTGACTGCAATGAAATAACTCATAAAGCAAGATGTTTACCTTTCGTGAAAGATATTAAATCAGTGTTTACAATCCTGGTAATTCAGACTTTATAACATTAAGTAATAACTTTAAATAAATTCATGTATCTTAATATGTGTCATTAAATAAATAGCAAATGCCCCAAATGAAATTCAATGAAAAGAGTCATCTTTGTTTAAAAAGCGAGAAATCAAAGGCAGCACCTGAATAAATTGAAATTGCTTCTCTTGTTCGATTATAGGGAAGAAGTTGGGAACAGCAGTTTCGTCCTTCATCGGACTCTTCAGCCCAACCCTCCTTCCCCGATAAAAGAACCAGAGAGGCAAGGTCTTAAGTGAGGGTCACCGTCACATCTGACAGTGACCTCTCAAAAGCAAGAAAGACAAGAAATTAATTGGGGTGCCAACTCAGCAGATCTTGCCTCTCTGGTTCTTTTATCGGAGAAGGCGGGGTTGGGCTGAAGAGTCCGATGAAGGACGAAACAGCTGTTCCCAACTTCTTTCCTATAATCAAACAAGCGAGGCAATTTCAATTTATTCAGGTGCTGCCTTTGATTTCTCGCTTTTTAAGCAATTTCTCACAGCATGTTAAATGATTTGATTTAACTGTTATCTATGTCTAAGCTTTTTTTTTTGGATCTGTTAACAGGTGGAATTGACAAACACGGTATTCTTGTAAAACTTCATACAAAGAATAAATAAAAAGACCAAATCAATAATAAAGACTATGGTTTTTACTTCAATATATTAATAAATTTCTAATTATTAGAAAACCATTAGAAAACGTATTTGCCAATGATATATGATCATTGTTTAAGTAACTATTCAATATTAAAAAGAAAAAGTCGTCTGAAGCGCAGTGGTGCCTCAAAAGAAAAAATTATAATAAAAACTCATTAATGTGAAAATTCATGTGCTAGCAGTCCTCCGGTCGCGATGAATTTTTTCAAAGCATAAAAATGCGCATTCTTTAATTCTATTTAACTTGTCTGACGATAAACTGCAGAAAGTTGAGACTGTATTTTTCAGGTCATCTAAAAACTATAAAATACCCTTTTCACCTTACAGAAAATATGCCCTGTAATATTTCTCATATCATGTAGAGCTTCACAAATGTTAAAAATATTTTTTAAATGTATTTTTTTTTATTTTTAGAAATTTTTATGAACTTTTATCTTAGGAAAATTGAAATAGTTTTTGATTTGCAACCTTAAAGCACATTCAAAGACATTATTTACTTCAATGTAAATGTTTGTTATTTGTTTTTCAAAAACTCCGAAAGCATAAAATTGGAGGCAATCGGGTGATTTTATGTTGGAAATCGATCGGGATTCTTCCATAGTGATTTCCATGTTTCTAAAATTCAATAAGTGAGACTCTGCTTCCAACATCACCATTACAAATAGAATCGAGAAGATATTGTATGAAATATTTATGGTTTTCTCTGAATTCAAAACTTCCATCTAAACATCACCAGAAGAAAGATGAATATCAAAGTAGATTTAAAATATTTTAACGTTAAATAAGGGACTAACAACTACTTTTGTTCAGATACATGATTTGGAATAAAAGTAAAGGAAAAGTAATATTTACACAGATTATTACACTTGACTTTATTAACAACACAATGATTAGTTTAAGATCTAAGCCAGATAATGGAAAGTTTTAAATTATCTAAAATAAATTTTAAGAAAGAAACATGAAAAAAAAAAAAATTCCATTTTTTTTTTCTTTCTAACTTTTTTTAAAGATATTTTAATCATTATTCAGCAGTGTGAAGATTCTTGATAGTAATTACAACTATACTTTACTCTTTTTTTTCTTTGAAAAAGTTGTTGTTTTGGTTAAGAATAATGCGTTAACCCTCTACGAGTGGTGCTTATCGATGAGGGAGGGTGGGGGAGCTTTTCTTTAACCTGCTACGGATTTTTGAAGTTTTCATTATTGCAACAGAATCAGATGGTAAATTTTTGACTTATTTCATGAAAAAGCCTATAGGGTTTTTGCCTCGTTCTTTGTTTTCGTTTCTTTAAAATTGGGTTGGTGTTACAACAGCTCCTCAGCTAGAAAACAAATGATAACAGGATTATCAATTTCAAAACTTGTATGCCAAGCAGTGTAAAAACAAAGACAATGTGTAATTTCTTCGTAATAGCACTGAAATTTATGTTTGCTCACGGAATTCTTATATAAAGAAATAAGACATAAAATACATTTCCTCAAAATATTTCAACGGAATGAGTAACCACATTAAGCAGATCGACGAAACAAATCAGGACAAAAATAAAGAAAAAAAAATAATTCAACAATTGTACTTCCATCCTACCATTTGTAATTTGTTTAATTACTTCATTAAAGATGTGGCGAATTCATAAGAATTATAAACAAAAACAAAAAAAGGAAATTCAACACAAGCAGAACACCAACAGGAAGTCGCAAAGGAAGCTAAAAAGCGTAGCATCAAATGCAAACAAGGATATGACAACAGAAAACGTTTATACTGTTCGTTTTAGAAAGCCAGGAGCACAACTGGCGGACGATTTTACTCCGCAGAGGGGTGATACGCTGAGATGGGCACTTTCCTAAGAAATTCTTTTGGACATTTTCGCTTTTAAGAAAAAATAACGGAGGAGCATTTTTGCAATAGTATTAATTCTTTCCATAATTCTTTCCCGGAAAGCGCAAATACGAACGCAGCTACTAGTAAACTAACACTACAAAAAGTAAATATCCCCTCTTTGTTTCTCCTCACCCCTATTTTGATGAAATCGAAGGAGAACTGACGCATGCGGAAAAGCGTTGAAGGCTTTCGTAAACAAAACCGAACAGTAAGAGGAAAAAAATCTCGAAAACCTTTGAAATCAATATTATTTTATTTCATAGGATTAAATACTTTCGTGGAGATCATACTGAATCTCTCCTGAAAGGAAACTTTCGATATAACTTTAGGTTCAGAAGACTCGAGTGAGTTAAACTAAAGGCAGACACTAATTTACTTTCACTCTAATTTTGGTCAGTTTCTTAATAACGTAATAACACTCGAATGGGCTGAATCTGTTACAGAAAGTATGACCATTACCAGAAAAAGAGGAATTATATAATTCGTTGAAAATACTTGCCATCAATATTGGTGAAGAGTTGATTACCGTCAAAGATTTCTAGAATTTATTTTACCAGCAAGGTTAAATAATAAATTTAAAAGCAATTTTTTTTTTAGTATTTCAAAAGAAATGTACACTATGTTTCTGGTTCTTATAAAAGTTTTAGAAAGTGATGAAAAAGTTGTTTAGAAGCGAATTACAACTTCTGTTTTCGAATCCTCGTAATTTGTTCTCTTATCAAATATTATACAAGATTTCCACTA
>JAFIDM010000001.1:43570147-43589711 GCA_023159025.1 Thereuonema tuberculata
CATACCTGAAATTATGCCGTGTATTTTTGAAACACCCTGTATATATAAGAATATATACTGTTCGGCAGTATGTAAGTATATATACTGTCCGGCTTTATATATATAAAGCTCACTTCCAAAAGTTAAGCACGGAGAGGAAAAATGTTAATTTCGGTAAGAGATCTGAATTAAAGAAGCTGAAATTCGCTGCAAAGGTAAAAGAAAGTACGCAAATTATATAGGTAACAGCCAATCACGGTTTCGCGATGAGAAATATGCAAAACAGGCAGTCAACAAGAGCTGGCATTGTGAAGGGTTACAGGAGTTGCATGTAAGTGCTGATGAAAGGTGTTTAGAACGTTCGTACGATTTGTTTTCAAGCAAGACGTGTTTCCATGGCTTCCAGAAGACGAATGGAAGATTCTGAGCGCTGGCAGGCTGTCGGACGCATTGAAGCAGGACAGTCTATAACAGATGTTGCTCGTTTCTTCGGCGTTCATCATTCCGCCATTTCACGATTATGGAAACAATTCCAAACCAGCCAAACAGTTGTCCAAAGACCTGTAGCCGGTCGTCCAAGGATTACGCGGAAGATCGATAAATTGCTGTTGTAGCCAAGCGGAATCGAAGCTCGACCTCCACACGTGTGACATCTGTGGTTGTAAAGGCCATTGGCAAGACGATAACTGCCACTACTGTTCGTCGAAGGATACACATGAATGGTCTGTACGCCCGGGTACCACGAGTTTGTGTTCCATTATCCGTCCAATCCAGAGGGGCACGATTACAGTGATTCCCTCAGCATGTGAATTGGACTATGTCTGATTGTGGTAACGTTATGTTCACAGATGAGTCCAGATTTGCCCTACAACCCGATGATAAGCGTGTAAGGGTCTGGAGGGAACAAGGCACACGCAATCGGCCCCAGAACATCACCGAACATCACGCATTCCGCGGTGGAAGCATCAAGGTCTGGGCAGGGATTTCATTGGGATATCGCATCGACCTGCACATCTATAGGAGGTTCTGTGACGGCTGTACGGTATCGAGATCGAGTATCGAGTCCTAACCCCATTGTGAAACTGCAAGCTGCAGCAGTTGGTCCTTCTTTCGTTTTAATGGACGATAATGCGCATCCCCATAGAGCTGCCATCGTTGACGACTTTCTGGAGAGTGAGGGATTGATGGAGTGGCCAGCTTACTCGCCGGACCTTAATCCAATTGAAAATCTTTGGGATGCCCTCGGCCGTGCTGTATGTCGACGTTTCCCATCTCCAGCCACTCTCAGAGCTTTAGAAACTGTCCTACAGGAGGAATGGCGATTACTGGACTTTGTGGTGGTTGATCACCTCATAACAAGCATGATCACACGCTCTAAACTTTGTATGCAGGTGAGGGGTGCTCACATACCCTATTAATGTCGGTTTTTATTGTTTGTTTTGAATTTAAACATCATTTTGTTAATGACGCAAATCTGACGTTATCTTATAATTTATGAAAATTGAATATTTTGTTTATCTCTGTAAGTAATTCTTTGTTTTGTTTCATGAATAAACATAGAGTTACTTATTTGCAGCATTTCATGTCAATCAAAGCAGTACTTGTTCATTTTTTCGCATTTTACCGCTCTGTGCTTAACTTTTGGAAGTGAGTGTATATATATATACATATTTTTTTTTGTGAATTTCTGAAAATTTAATTTTTTTAACAGCAATGATAACCTGACAATAAAGACCTAAAAATGTTAATTCGAACCGTCTCTGCTTTTCTAACTCTTGAAATTACAACTTGTTAAAGTACTACAACTATAATTATTCAATTTTTAAAAAATTTTAATTTGATAAATATGTATATGGATAAAATTTAAATAGTTTTTACAACTAAAACTGTAAAAATTATCAGTGAAAGTTTACAATTCGGTACCAGCCGACGTTGAACTATGAAAAATAGTTCTGAGAAGATGGCGGTATTTGCACTATTTTCAAGATGGCGGATAATGTATGAGAAAACCGTCGATGCCGTTGAATTTACTGTTAATACTGATTTTAAATTTTTTTTCAATATAAACATCCTAGAGTGGATGGAACCTCAACTTACTTAACCTACAGCTAATGGTTGCAGACGATTCGCACTGGCGCTGTCGGCTCTTCGCGCCAACATCTTATGAGCTCAAGATGTTAATGTTTTTTTAAGTTAATTTATTTCGCGGAAATAGTAAAAAGGCATCCATTGAAATATCATTGGGACGATGTTGATTGGTGATACCGTATTGTAAACTTTAGCCTAATTGATGCTTTGTGATAACGTTTTTCAGTTAATGTGCTAGATAATTCGAGAAAAATGCACTTTAAAAGATTTGGTTAAAACTTTACTCAAACGTTTACATAGGATATAAATAAGCAAACGTTCTTTCACAGCTAATTAGATTTCTTAATGAAAAAAAAAACCCAAAACAAAGCAATAAAAAACTTTCTAAGAGTTTAGAGTGCTTTCTTTTTAGCATTCAATACAAAACTAAATTTATTTCATTTCCTTCTTCTTTCCCCAAGGGTGGCGTCTATTCAGTGGATTCTTTTGCTGAATCTTAAGTTTCCCACAATCTTTTTTTTTCCTTCATTAATGAAAGATCCCGTAGCATTAGGGTCCTGTGAGACTCAAGACGAACAACGGACCCACATCCATTGCTAATTACAAACCTTCCCAAACTTTCTCCAGTGGAAGTAAGAAACAACTCGTGACATTAAACTTCCTCTGGTTGGTGACTCTCATTTAAGAATTCCTGTGACTTTTCAACTAATTTGTTCTACAAATTTCGAGAAGATTTTTCATTTAGCAGCGACTAAAAAGAAATCAACCAAAAGTCTGTTGAGAGAGATTTCTACACAATGGGAGAATGACTGGATTTAAATTTTAAAAAGTTAAATCTTAATTAGGGAGTTGGTTACAAACATAATAACATAATAGTAGCTCACGATTAATAACTATTCATTCTTTTTATTATATGAAGGTTTTTTTTTATATTTACAGTATTTATAAACGGTATTCTAACTGCAATTTCAATGGCAACAAATGATTACCAGTTAATTTATTCAGAAATATTTTATTTCAATATCTAATTTTACTTTCTTATCATTTGTAATTTAAGAAACAGTTTTTAATACTTTACTTGAAAATCAAATTCATAATTCGATTAACTTTAATTGAGAATTCCCATTTTTATAGTGTAAGCTTTGAATATTGAAAAATACGAATTTATTACATCTCTTTTTTTTTTCTTTCAACTCAAAATACAACTGAAACAAATGACTTATATAGCAAATGTCATCAGTGCTTCTTTATATCTAATGATGTACAGGGTCAGCAAAAATGATTTGAATGATTTCAAAAGTTTCATGCAACATCGCTATTTTTGTTATACAGTAGAGTCCCGAAAACTCGGTCTAATGTGGACCGAAGGGTAGCCGAGTTTGTGAAACTGCTGGATTATCGGGAAAGATGTTAAAATAAGAATAAGTATGATTTTTTTCGTCACGAAATACTTTTATTTGTTGCTTGAGAATACAACAGTTTACAAAGAATGCTATAACTCAAACTTAAACTGTCCAAATAAACTTAAGAAAATACCTAATACATGAACTGTATATAAATGTCACTTGTAACGGGTCTGCGCGCGGGGTTTTTCCGCCCTGCCGGGGGGGGTGGCCGAGTTATCCGGACTGCCGGGTTACCGAGTGCCGAGTGCCGAGTTTTCGGGACTCTACTGTAGTTATGATGCGACGAATGATACAATTGGATAGAGCAAATATTCAATTTTTTTTTTGTATTCATAGCTTATAAATGTTCGATATGGCCACCATTGTTAACAGAACACATGTCCAAACGGTACTGAAAGTCTCCCCAAACGCGACATAACATTGATCCGTCTATTGTTGCAATTGCTGTGGAAATGCGCAATTTCACTTCGTGGAGATCCCGTGATATAGGTGTTAAACACCTTGTCTCTAACACACCTTCATAAGAAATAATCACAGGAAGTAAGATCTGGAGAACGGGGAGGCCCCGTCAAGAGCTGTTGAACATTTGCACGTGCACCGCCGATCCACCATTGGGACAATCGTTCCTTCATTGGTCGTGTACGGCTGAGTTGAACTGGGGTTGGTGCCCCGTCTTGCTGCAGAGCTGGTTGCGGGATATTCTAAAATACAATACGTCTTTTCCTCACCTGTGAACGCCATGTTATCTACAACACCAGATGTGGAGCAGCAGTGGCAATCGTTTGCTACACGGCGCAACAGCCAATGACCCATTGCTGTCGCGTTTGCCAGGACTTCACATACCGGATTTACAGTTGCTGTGTGGCTAATGTAGATCATATTTCACAGTTATGAGATACACGAAAAAACTTGAACATGTGCTCTATGTTACAGGAAATTTTTGCTCACCCTGTATAAAAGAATAGCAAATTTTGTCAAAGATATGAAGCGTGGCTGTGTACGTATGTATGTTTGTATACGTTTGCAGGTTCTTTATTTCGTCCTTTATTTACTTTGCATTTTCTTTTTGCTTCACGAAAATGCCTTCAAACATCCATAAATTCAAGCTAATTAAATTGACAATATTGAAATGAAGTAAGCATATTCATTCAATAGGCTTGTCGGTGGGTGTGGCATTGTACTGTTATATAAAGACAAAAGTTCTAAAGAAGTCATAACTTCTGAAATAGTTTCTTTCGGAAAAAAAATAACGCTTTGATTTCATATTTCTTATCATTTATGCACGTGAAACTTTACCAATACTTTACCAATACACTATCTGAGACAGTAATTTAGTTTTTGATATTCTCTCAATGGGGAACCATTCACAGAAACAATCATCTTTTGTATTAAAATGTAATTTTGTGGTTTGATTGTTTCCTTTCAAATTATCTTTAATAGAAAGGCAGGGTTAGAAAAAAAAAACCCACCTAACATAATTTGAATTTTATATTGAAGAAATCCACTATTTCCTCTAAAAATGAAATAAATTATGTTTGTGTTTTTTTTTTCCTCTCTTTTATTTGTTGGGTCTCTCACTGGGGATTCGCCGATAGAAGCAATCATCTCTTCGTATTAAAAATCTAATTTTGCAGTTTGATTATTTCACTTATCGTGGAAATTCTAGCTTATCAAGCGATATGTTTGAGAAGGAAATAGATAAACATACTTTTTGTTTTTCGAATATTTCTTGACAGTTTACAAGAACTAAAAATATTGTGCTTTTTAAATTTCCACTAAGATTTTTTTTCTTCAGATTATACTATTTATTTTAGGTATAATTTTTATTTCTTTTATTCCACTCATATATTACTATTTTTTGTTCTCGGAAACTCCCATCAAAATTTGGGATTTAAATGAATTCGAAGGAATTTTGATATTCATCTGAATTATAAGTTTGTTACAAAAGAAGTCTTTTTCATTGCTTTTTAGATGAACTTTACCGGTATACGATTTTTTTTATTTTAGGTTTTTTTATATTTCCATTTGATATTATATAATTTCTAAACGTTAAGTTTATTATTATAATTTCAAGTGAGTCTGGCACTGGACTCTGATTGGAGGGTGAGGGCGTTTGGCTGAAGGTCGGAGGGGCCGGATTCGAGCCACGGCCTCCGGCGAAGGGCGGGAATTTTCCCAAGCTCCATTCTCCTCCAGATGGGCCCTAGGGTCTACCCAGCCTTCCGTAGTACCTGATTTCTTTCCCGGGGGATAAAGGCGGACTGGCGTCGGGCTGACCACCCAACCTCAATTTAGTCCCGTTGGTCACGGAACGCTGCGCTGGCAGGTTTACCTCGCGCGACCCCCAAGAGTCACATAGACCACATACACAAATGTAGTGGGACATTTTAACTTTAAATCAAACTGGACTCCATTTCCACGGATACTTCTCCTCCAAGCGGATCGTTGGGTTCACCCAGCCACTTGTCAACTAGGTAGCAGGTCGGACTAACCATCCTACCTCAATTATAATTAGAGAATTGTTGCCAAGGGTCTGCATAGCATATTGTGGATCACCTTTACCTTATTATAATTTCAATTGGTTGAAATGATATAAATAAATAAATAAATAAATAAATAAATAAATAAATAAATAAATAAATAAATAAAAATGCACCCTAAACTTAAAGATTAATTCTTTTTTTTGGTCACCCTATCTTTCAAGAACAATTGGCACGACAAATTTTAGAGATTTTTTTTATTATTATTGTGCTAAATTGATTTATACACGATTTTTTCGCTTTTATTTTCAAAAAGAAAAAATTATCGAAAGTGTTAATGCCTTCCAATCGTTGTCACCAATAAACAAACCTACAAAATTATATCTATTAAGGGATTATTATAGACCCTTTGTTGCCTAAAATTGGGCGAACTCAGTGATAGGCCTTGAAAATTGATAAAACAATTTTGGACTTTTTAAGTTTTCGAATAAATAATCCATGAGTTCTTTGTTTTACTTTTTTTTTCCATACCAGGACTCATCTTTAACTGTCACTTATCAAACATCACAAAATTTACTTTCCTTAAATCATTTGCAATTTTCCTTCAGACACAAAACACAAACTTTCTTTGAAATTTGTCAATCTCTTGAGTTTCCGTCACTGTCCCATAATTATTTTCCTCGTAATAGATCAATTTCAAATCACTATGAAGGAGCTTGGCTCGTTTCACTTTTAGTCTTGATGAAACGCTGCTAAAACTCCTTTCAGTGAATCCAGACAGAAACTAACTTGAAAAAGCAATTTTCTCTGAAATCCTCCCCTGCTGCGTCACTCGCTTTTCCAAATTAATTAGAATGAACTCATCAATCAGAACTGTTGATAGAAAGCTCGAAGTTTCTAAACTTTTCTCTTTATTATTTCAATGCTTCTTGGAAAACGTTACTTTCAGATTATGAATTATATATATATAATATGTAAAAAAACCATAATACGTGCTGTAAAATATTAAAAATAGTAACAATTCTAAAAAGCTACAGAATAACTAAAAATGTAAATATTTCATGACGATGTAGATAGAATTCTGAAATTTCAAATGAATAACAGTTAAAACGAAATATTAAAAATCAGAAAAATCAAGATCAAAAATACATAACAAAAAAACAGAATAGATAAATTAACTATAAAAACCTATTTAATCAATAATACCTTATAATGAATTGAATGGAATAAATAGACAAAAAAAGAACATAACTTACGTAATATCTTAATTAAGCAACAAATATTAATATTTTGAAACACATTGTTCTTTAGTCCTACACCGTAGGAATGACGTATTTTCAGGGGCCCTCCCCTTGTTCGAGATATTTGGCATTGTTTTCATTGGATTTCCGTTATTAGTTTAAATGTTAGAAATGCAACCATTTCATCTCAGTTGTCAGTGGACTCGTGCACTGAAGGTTGTCGGTTCAAATCCGTAAATCTCGTTTTTCTCAATTTCTGCTTGGGTTTATTTTTTCTTCTTATTTTTCCTAAGTTTTTTTATTATAAAAATTACTTTATTATTATGGTCGCCCTTAAATTTATGCTTTAGCACAAAATTGCATTCACTTGTTTGAAGTTATTATTGATCTTTCATTTGAGGAATCATTCAAAAAAGCTGTAAAAACGGAATAATCATTTTAGTACTTATAATTTCGGTACTTTATGGTTTAATTTCAAGTGTTTTGACTTCTTTTGTAAGTATAAAGGTTAGTTTTTTCATTGTAAACTTTCATACATCCAAAATATGTGCTGTAAAGATGCAACAAAAAGATAGACTTAAATAAATGACCCCTATTTTAAAGGATCTCCAGCTTCAATCATTGCCAACATTATTCTAATAAATCCTTGGAATTCTTTCGTTCTCAAAAATCGTTTCTCTTCAATCACCATTTTCTCATTTATAAAACTGCAAGCGTACACGCCCCGTCAACAATGACGGATTTTAATTGAGTATTTTAAGTAGAAGTTTCATCTGTGTTTAAATATTATTTTTAATTTCTTCATTCATGTCGAGGAATGTCTCAATTCGTCGCTGAACGTCACTTCAGCTTCTCCATCTAAAGCTCGTCTGGCCTATGCTTGTAGTAGGCTAAAAAAATGAAATTGAGATTTATATTTTAATCTAGTAGGCTAAAATTAATGATTTTTTTTCCCTCTGGCTCTTCTCTCATTGCGTCACACACACACACAGAAGGAGTGATAAGAGATATTTAACATCAATAATTTGACTGTAGTCCCTAGGGCCTTATGGATAAGACGTCTGACTTCGGATCAGAAGGTTGCAGGTTTGATTCCTGTCGCGGAATTAATTATAGAAATTACTTCTATTTTCACAGGAAATTAAAATTATTTTCCAAACACAGAAGAAGGGCGCTAGACACAGACAGATCGGGAAAACTATATAAGAGATAATAGCAGCAGCAATATGTAATAAAACTGGATAACTGTACCGTTTTAGTCCTACTTAATTCTTCATACTCTTAATTAAGCTTTATTACCAAACAGATTATACACTACTCTTCATTACGACAAGTCCTTTATTTTCGAACACGAAAAATCATATTCGTTGAACGCTACTGCTCTTTTTCTCCAGTCGGCGATTGAAAATGTTTTTTGTTTTATTAAAATTACCTATAATGCAAAAATTTAACGTGCATGGAAACAATTAAGTTACATGAGAAATAAATCAAAAACGCACAAGACTAAGAGTTCAATGATCTGTTTTTGGAAATTGTGATACCGGGAATCCAAGATAGCCTATTTCAAGTTTCCTCACCATCATTAGTTGGATCCGCCCAGTATCTTACATCTCAGTGAACTCAGAAAACATATGAAGAAAACAAAAGCAAACAACACAACGGCCTTAAAATTACTTACTTTTTGTTTTATTTTCTTAAGAATCTTTAAATTGCTTTTGAATTTGAATACACAATTTTAATTGGATTCACAGCATTGGCCGAATTCGATGAAGAATTAACCAAAAGAGGTAATAAAGTATTTGGAGAACCTAAGAAATGGTTAAAAACTGAGGCAGATAAGTTTCGATTTCTACATTATCAACAATGATAATGAACTGTTTCTGTAAAAGCAATCCGGATAAAAACAACATACAAACAGAATTAATTTTTTTGTAATACTAGCATAGGTAAAAATAACACATCAGCAATTGGTAATTTAAAATTACTCACTACATTGCAACTGACATTCAACTTAAATCTCAAAAGCACTATTGCTCTTGATTGTTTCATATATTTGAAATTTTTAATCTACTATTCAGCATAGTTTGAAAGGAAGTGCTATAAACATTGAACGAACATGAATGTAGAATAGATTTTATAAAGTAAAACGATGTAATATTACAATTAAATATTTTTTTCTTTCTTTTTAATTTTAAATTTTTAAATTTTTTAAAAAAAGGAAATGAGTTCGGTATATTTTAAAAGGTAAAGTAATTGCTTTTTAAATGTCTTTTAGAACTTAACTTAAAACAATATTAATGCTTTACTAAATAATTACTTTCTAATATCTCTATTATTAAACTTTCATTAATTTATCATGCTGAAATAATGACGAAATTTAGAAGCAAAGAGAACGGAGGAATTAGATCTTAGTACGGTGATACTATCAATTCCAATAAGTTAAGGAACTATGATAATCTTAACATTGTAGTTGACTGCGAAGAAGAAACACCTGATGATAAGAAAGATGATGATGATAATTCTATACAAAGAATCTACATCTATTGACTGACAGTAAAATTTCAACTATCCAATATTATCTGCAAGACTTTTGAAATAGTTTACATATTTACAGCTTAAGTATCTGTAAAAAATTGAACATTATAAAACTTATGGCCTTTCATAATATTTATTTACTGAAAATAAAAAAAGGAATAAATAGATGTGTGCAAAGTGTAATTCAGCGTGGTATAATTTTGATTTACACAAAAAAGGAAATGTGAGAGACCTACACTTGAGATAAAGTTTTCTTTTTACTGCATTAAAGTCCGTTTCAGATGTCTGAAAGAAAACATACCTAAATGTCGTTCTTAGCCATTTAACAATGACATTGACGTATGCTTTGTTTCCTCTAGGTCACTACAACAAGGAATGTTTCTAATTTAAATTCATTTTACATTCATCACGCAGGACGAAAGCATAACTTAGTTTCTAACATAATCTATGGGAACCTCAAATAGACTTTAATTAGAAAGAAGACAAAAAAAAACCTATCATTGGTTAGAAAGGACGTAAAAGTTTTCTCTTGTTCTTCAGATCAAAAGAACAAAAGTAAAATCTAATCACCATCATAAAATTTTAACAAATATGGTTAATAAAATCACCTAATCACATTTGTTATATTATAGGGTACTTAAAATTCATAAATAAATTTATAAAATTTAAAATGAATTTGTTTTCTGAAAATTAAAAAAAATATGTATTTTTTTGTGCTTCTTCACGGAGAGAAAGCTTAAGGAAAAAAATGAGCAATTTTCCAAGAAGTTTCTTAAATTATTTTGTTCCTTTTTACTTAAAAGAGGAAATACTGTACTTAAAATGGAGACACTGACTAATTTTTTTTATTCAAAATTACTACATAGAGAATACATTATTAAAATTGTTCTATAATCAGAGAAAATTACAATAGACTATTAAAAAAGAGTTCATTTATCTTAATTCCAAAATACAGCAAATTAAAATTATCAAATAAATGTTACAAATAAGGCAGGCAATGATTTAATTTTTCAACCCATGAAATCATCAGATGAAATTTAGGAAGACGTAGGGCCCTACCGTAGGAGAAAACTTCTCTAGACAACTGACACAAAACAGCTGTATATCGATTATAAAAAATGCATACAGAAATCGTAATGCCTAAGATTTATATAGTGGAAGCTTTTCAGTCTAAAATATGTCTAAATCTCCAGAAAATACCAAATAATAGAATTTCATAAAATATCTTTTCTTTGGAGGGTGGTGAATCCTTTCTTACAATTGATAATTTCGCAGCTCGACGACAGTGAATGATGTAATAAAAAAAACATGCATTATGTAAGCAATGGTTTAATAATCGTATACTAAACATATTCTTGGGAAACCATAATATTTGTTTACAGAATTTAAAATACTTTATATTCTTAAAATATGTACTTATATTTTATAAATAAGACTTCATGCAAAGTTTCAATGACAATTTAATGAATTAAGATTAGGATTTGAAGTAGATACTAAAAGAGAAAATAGAAAAAAAAAATAATCTTGCAGCTTCCGGTTCAAATACTATGATCCTGAGGAAGTTTATAGAGAAGTTCACTACCCTTTGTTGATTATATTTTGTGGGAAATTGAAATCTTTTTCTCTTTCATCCATATGTAGTTAATCTTATGTTTTACTTCAATCTTGAATGATAAGTTATCACTGTTTTTTGATAGCAAATTCAGATGATATGTAGCTATTACCATAGCTGTATATACTAAACAATGCTTAGTAATCTAATAATAAACTAGCAAAAAGAAAGATGAAACTAAAAGATTAAAGCACAAGTAAAAGAAGAAATTTTTTGCAAAGAAAAACGAAAATAAAGAATCAATAACATTTTGTATCATATGAATCAATGAAATTTCGGTATTTGTATTATAAGAATCAATGAAATGTCGGTATTGTATCATTTGAATCAATGGAAATGTATTTTTTTTAATATTTAATTGAAACTGATTAGTATTTCCAACAACTACGTATCTCTTATCCTTAAGGATTTTAGTTAATTTTGTTTTGAGAGTTTCATCTAAAATTTCCTTGTAAATTAAAATGTTATTTTCATTAAATTGTACCATTTAGATGCTATTTTCGAGTCATGCTTATGAACTTTGAGCGAGGCATGAATTTCTAATTTCGATCGGCGACGGGACTTGTTAAGCGTTTACGCTGTAATGGATGCTTTGTCAATCATGGTGAAGTTATTAACTTCCGAATTGGCTGTCGCTTTTAGGCATCTAAAAGTCGGCATCTATCTTGCTGATAATATGAAAGATATTCATAGTTTTCCTTCTCAATGAATTCTGAACAATGTTGAACTCAATTCAACCAAACTAGATGAAAAGTTCCCAAGAGACAATTGACTTTCCACATCGATATTTCATAAAATTAATAACAAAGAAAAGATCAATGAATACTATTGCTAATTATTGCTATCCTAATACCAAAGCATTTTTTTCTCATGAATTTTAAATGTAAAGATTGCTTAATATTACTTCAAGAAGAATATCTAACATGAATTTGTTCTGTAAGAAATTATAAGATCTCGAGTTTTCTAGAAAGACTAAAGACTGCTTCCCGACTTCCGTTCCGACAGCTAAGTCGTAAACCAAACACAAAAAATTGGTCACTTCAACCTTGTTGTGTGTGTATTTATTGTTCTAACTTAAGTAGCTTAAAAGATATTGTCTCGTAATCGACAATTTTGTAGATGAAATTTAAAAGACTGAGAAAGAACAAATGTACAAATACCAATCATCACATGACAGAGAAACTACATAAAACTAAAGATAGTTCTTCTGCATTTCAACTTTTCATTAAATCTTTCTATCAATTCTTCACCTATAGACATCTCTTGACCTTCAGTAATGAAGTGAATGCCGTAGTTTTAATCTTTAACACAGCGATTTCTTGAAAAGTCTGGAATCCAAAGCAAGTGTGCCTCCAGATTTTATTTCTTTGCTTTCTTGGCACACTTTCTCTTTAATTGAACTTCTTATTTTTTTTGACAGTTCAAAAATTTCTTATTCAAGAAAGTTAACAATTACTAACAAAAGACGTCTGTATTTAAAGGGGCTCTTGACTAGGATTTTTGAAATTATATAAGAATTTATTTCAAATCAGTTTTAATATTGATACACTTTAACTCTTTAATATCTCCAATGACAATAAGAAGCAAGTTGATGTACCTTATATTGATTCTAAAAATGTATTGGTTAATTGGTTAATCATCAGCAGTTCGAACATACTTTTATTCTTGATCTGTAAAGTCAATAAATAATATTTACCAAGACAGACTGATTACCAGTGTTTCTTTTCATATTTGGGCATCAAATTTCAATTTGTTGGGTTCCGAATTAGCAGATCGCCACCAAACTTATTAAGGAAACGCACAAACTAAGAGGTTTTTGAAAACCTATTTTTCACTGCTCGAAATCAATTACAATAACCAATCAATTTTAATTCACTTTGGACCTAAAGACACAATTCCATACATTTCTTAATATATTCTTAGTACATTTCTTAATACTTCTTCAAATTCAGTTTTTTACTGATTTCTTAATACTTCTTCAAATTCAGTTTTTTACTGATTTCTTAATACTTCTTCAAATTCAGTTTTTTACTGATTTCTTATGAAATCGTCTCTGCACTTAATAAATAAGTTTCTTTTTTAAAAATATAACAAAAATAATAATTTTAAATGTTTTAATAAATGATAAGGATACTCTTGATATTATCTTATGAATCTTATCTCCTATAAAACACCATTTCTTAATTCTTTATTTTCTGCTCTCTTCATATTTCGTTTCTTTATTTCTTTCTAATTTTCTTTAATCTCTTAATAAGTCAACTACTTTTTCAACGTTTGCTTTGTTGTTTCAAAGGATACAATGTTAGGGCGATTACTGATATATAAAAATATTCTATATCTTCAGTAAATAGACAAATAGATTACGAGAAAAGAATATCTTTCATTTTCGAAAATAATCTGCCAATGTTACGAACCGTAAATGTTCTTTGTCAAAATAGAATGGAAGAATTTAATAAATCAAGTTTCGCCAAGTTTCCTCCGCAGTAAATTGGAAATGAAAATATTAATGCCACTCTGGACGGCTCAGCGTTTACCAAAGTGCCGTAAAGAACTTGTACGAATTTAACAGGGTTGTCCCTGTTGTTATTTGGAAGCTAATGCTGTTGACAGTTGTATTCTCACGACAGAAATCTGCTAATGGCCTGAGTGCAGGCATCAGATTTAAACTGTCACGTATATTGCGAAAAGGCTTTTCTGAAGACACCAACATCAGGTTTCTGTGACAAGTCAGGAAATTTCTAATTGGTTAGTGGAAAGCCTAAGGCTTTGTTTGCGTTATAGCTTCCATTAAAAGCAGTAGAATTAATATCTGCAAAACAGTTATAGTTAGTAATATAAGAAGGTTTTTAATTTCCTTCATCCCTACTCGTACCAATAGGAAAATTATAAATGAAAAATTTCAATGAAAACTAATCTGCCACCCAATGACAAGAAAAATGCTGTAAAATAACAAAATAATTCCACTTCTGTTAATTTGAACAGTTATTCAGATTAAGCTGTATAAAACTCGTGTAATCTTTACAATAGAAGTTTTCAACAAATTGAATCGTGAGCTGTTTCTCCCTGATCTTCATTTTTTTCTAATTGAAATGAAATGTTTACTGCATTGATTATAAACATGTTCACGTAGTATTTTCTTTTTATAGCTGTCATGTTCTTGTAAGACAGTAAGTTGCTGGGACGCTGCCACACATTATTTCTACTTTCGATGAAGATAAACCAGAACGTGAAGATTTTGGAGTTTTAAATGCTGTTAAGCTCTCAAGCTTTTAATTATTAGTTCACAAAATTTGTTTACTACAATCTCTCAGTAAATTATTAACTAGGATAACTAAAGCACGAGTTCGCATTCTCTTCATTTCTCTTCAACAAACATACTATTAAAGTTCATGATCACGATATCTAAAATACCGATAAATTTACACATCCTACGTTAAATTCTTCCTGATTTTTATTAAAACAAATAGTAGCCCAAGAGATTAAATAGCATTCTGAAGGGAAAATCTACACTTATCTGAAAGTATTTCTTATGAATAATCGAATTATAATTGCTTTATTCTTTTTAATTATTATCAAAAAGAATAAGATAATAAAACCAGAATATACTTTAATATTTCTAAATATATCTCTTGAAAAGATATTTCATAAAATATTTTAAACAAAAATTTCAATAGAAAGCTTGAGCAATTTTAAAGGTTTTGTTTTGTAACTTTAAGCCTAGAAAAGTCTTATAATTTATCTCCATGAATAATTTATTTCCATGAATTTCAGAGTGAGAAAGTCAGAAAGGCTTTTGTCCTTAATGGCTTATTTTACTTTCTACAATAAATTCATTTTAACATACTGTAAATATTGTAAACATGGTTTCACCATTATTTGTTTCATTTGTAAGAAGCAGTTCTTATATTATCCATTTAATATTAATATCTATTAATATCTATTTATTTCTAATTTAAGATATATCTCATCTATTTCCAATATTTTATTTGCGACTGCTTTTTAAAAAACATTAAGATTTTAAATAGATGTTACTTGAAATACAATGTATTAAAATTGAAATTAAATTTCTGTTTGATTACTAATATCTGATTAAAAATGTCTAATATTTAGAAGTTTATAATTATACTGTTTTATTTTTATTTATAAACGAATTGCGATATTACGTTCTTCTCATGCAGTGCTTTTGTATTTCGTTTTTTTCCTAACCCTAAGGAACTTAACCCTAAAAGTTTACTTTTAATTGAAGGCTGGAATTGCTGTTGTTGGTTTGAAAGATTGGTAGTGGGTTTATGTCTCGTATTATTTGTTGAACTTGGCTTGTAAATGGCACCACTCTAATATGGTTTTGTTAATTGCACCACTGTAATTTTCGCAGAATTCCTCGAAAGAGACTAATTTCTAGAGTCTGCTAACAACTTTGTTATCTCTCCAATGGAATGTCCCCAGTGACATAGCAATCTAATCTTGCAGATGTTTTCTTGCGGCACGTCGTTCTTGATCATTTCAGGTGAGACTCTGACAACCAGGAGACCTCATTTAGGGTCAGCCCATGTCACTTTGTCCTTCTAGGCGACAATAAGTGTCTCCTTTTAGATTTGACGGCCACCACAAAAAATCATCATGAAACTTGCTTTTCCAAAAAATTGGATTTGAGATGCACTTTGTTTTAAATAAGTTAGGGAAGAATTCAGGAAACAAATCTGATAAAAACTTTCTCAAGTGAAACTTTGTAGACTTGAAAAGTTTACTAGCTTAAAGAAGTTTATTTTGTTAATCCAATTCCGTTTCTATATTTATTAATTTTAAATAGCTATTAATTTGTATTTCAATTAAATTTTATTTTTATAGCTAAGTTCAACGTTTGGTTCTATTTAATTAGGAAAAAAAAATATGGTCTTTCTTTAAAACTTTACGTTCTTTATTGCCTTTTCCATTCTTTCTTGGACTCCAGGTACCGTTACTACGTTGGACATTACTATCTTCTTCTCCTAGCATATCAGTTCCTCAAATCTTTATGTTAAAAACCAATTCAGAAACCAAAGCAAAATGAAACAAAAAAGTTAAAAAAATTCTTCCTTTATAGAAAAGTCAATGAAAACATTATGGCTTTTGAATTGCTTCTGTTGTAACAGAGCTCTAAATCCCCTCAACAAAGGCTGAAAATATCACTGAACCAAAATTTTTTCATAAATGGTACATATGTATAATTAAAGCTTAATCTTTCTTGAGACTTTGTTTTAGAGCTGAAAAGTAAGGATGTACAAGCATTTGACATGGTAAATAGGCTTTAGGCTTAAGAGTTATACAAAATTACTGTAGTTTATAAGCAAAGGGCTGTCAATCAAAATTTAATAAACATCTACACATAATCAACTGCACGCTGCACGTATTTTGATAAGTACTCTACATACATTTTCAAAATTATTTCTTAAAATCGATAGAGCACAGTATTCTGCAGATATATTAACGGTATTATAACTTATTTGAAATTTGTCTTGAAAATTTAACCAGAAACCAGAATCACATTTTTTAGCTCCCAGTAGTAAATTCCCTTTTTCATACATTATTATTGTAATACATCATTGTTATTGATAGGGTCAAAGATAAATCTACCATAGTAATGATACTGAAAAATTCTCCTTCCGAACAATAGAAATTTATGTAAGTCACTTCTTACTTGCTTCTGATGCAAGTAAAAAATGTACAAGAAGTGGAACGTAGAAATATGGGAAGAATCAGCATGTCCAGTGAGAAATCATAATATTAGAACATCAGATAACCTTGACTGAACTATGAAACGTAATCTAGTCCTTAATATCTTGCTTATCAATTTATGTTTATTTATAGATGTATTTTATATAAGCTTATTACTATTTATAAAGCTAAGTTCATATTCACTCTGCAATTTAGGCTACCAGTGTCTTAACGTTCGTCTAATTTAGTCTTAATAGTTTTAAAAGAGGGAGTTCCAGCAATTTCGGATGGATTTACCTTTCTATATGTCAGTTTCTGTCTTTTACACTGGATAACTTGTGTTGTTGAATGTGTCTATTCCCCATATTCCATGCTTCTCTATGGGAGACCTTGCAATTAAGACCCGGATGCTATATTTTGTGTTGTTCGTGAAAATTCAGAACATGGACGTCTCCATCGGCCTAAGTTATCATTACGGAAAATCATTCTTTCATCACTTCCTTCCATCCTCCTATATTACTCTGCCCTTTTAGGAAAAAGGTACATCAATATGCTTTTGCCAACCTTCTTTTCCCTGATTCCAACTCAGTATCAAAATAGAGCTGAATAGTTTATGAGGGAAAACAAAACACTGACCCCCAAAGTGTAGTTTTAAAACATTTCTTTTTAATCATAATAGTATCTTTTCGTAAAAACTACATAGACATAGGGGAAAAAAAAACATTTTCTTCCCTCTCAAAAAAACACAATTTGAGCGAGCTCCGAGAAACAAAAAATACAATCCCATCATAACATCACTTCTTCAAAAATGAGCAAAAATATTACAATAATAACTTAACAATTCCATTATACAAGCGCATCTATAGATGCCAATAATTAGCAAACCAATAAACGAACGCTAAGACACTGAAAGCGTAAACTGAAGAGTGAATATGAACTTAACCTTACTACCAAACAGCTAAGACTTTTTCCCAAGGCATCCAAATCAATGTAATGCGCCATTTATAAAAAGAAATTGCGCGTTAAAACTGTGATTAGAAAAACGATGATGGTAGTGAGGAACAATTCTTTACCAAAACATATGGCAAAGTAATCATTCTGACTAAAAAGTACTCGTGCTTTTATGAATAGCTACTATTTTCAAAATAGTTTTTATAATTTTAGACTCATAAAAATTAGATTCTATTTTGGTTGCAGAATTTGTGTGAAGAACTTCAGTCTTGGAGCAGATTCAGCAGTAGGAGATTTGGGGTAGTGCAAATATTCGGTAAGAATTTGGTTGACGGCAAAGATACAGAATAGCTTTTTGAATTTAATCTGCAGGAGTCTCGTTATTGTTGAAAGACAGATACATAAGAAATGCAGTAGAACTGCCTCCCGTTTTAAAATCATAGTATGGCAAATCATATCATAAAAGTAACTCATCTCATGTTGTGTTGAGGGGAATTAAGTCCTGATGGGCAAGGTTGATGAAGCTGCTTTCTGAATCAGAAATTATGCAATGATACTGCAAATAAAATGCATTGATACATCATAGATGCCTACATTATGCTTTTTATTGAAGGTAAATAAAAAAAGTCATAATGATTTCAAACGTAGTAACAAGACGAGGCCAATGTGTGTAACTGGATTCTTAAGAATGACAGTAAAGCTCAAACCACATCCTCAAATGGGTGGGTGAAATTTAAGGGTTTTCTTCGATCAGTAGGTATAATTTCAGTTTTTCTGAAAAAAAATTAAAGAAGATATAATATTCCTACAATGAAGTTTTTTAAAAAGGGTTGACAATTTAGTCATCTATAGGTAAATATCCACCATAAATCAACATTTTTTCATCCATTTACACTGCATTGTAGGATACAGATATCTTTTGTGTTTGTATCAATGAAAGAATGTGTTTGTAGAGGAGACTTTAATCACTTAAATAATGAAATCAGTTACTATAAAGCAAATGATAGTCTCTCGCTTTATTCCAAACTAAATTCGAATTACTATCCTCTAATTCAGTCTTAAGGCACGAAATAAAAGATATGTTTCATGAGTTCTTCATCAATCTTTCAATCGGAAAGTGTTAATTTGCTTCCGGTAGTGTCCATTACCGAAACCCAAAATGTAATCAAACAGTTTATGAATCATAAATTCTCTAAATGGCTTTCGGCAACCTTCAATTAAGCCGAATTTGAGATTCTGATTCTGTTTGCGCTGCATCTCGAAGGGGACTTAACAAATCGTTTGTCCCAATGTCATTCGAATACTCAAGGTAATTAAGTCCATTCGATTTTAACAGCACTTATTCCTGAGCTCTATCAAAATGTTGGGCTTCGTTTAGAATAGATTTTTTTAGTTTCGTAAAGACTTCTTTAGAGTAATTAAGAATTAATACAGGCCTAATCGTCAAACCGACAATGCGTCTTTCTAGTTCAACCATGTAATGAAATTCCACTAGATTTGAAATTTTGCCACCCTGAAATCCCAGGGCCCTTCGGTTTTCTAATTATTAAACCTAAAATATTAAGTCTATAATGATTT